>CM030370.1:22923288-23595387 GCA_003604175.2 Clonorchis sinensis
CCTGGAACCCAGCTGAATCTCTCGTTTGCGATGTTTTCAGGCTGGGTTCCAGGTGAGACTCTCGCAAAAACCAAATTGATTTGCAAATGAGTGTAGTGCTACGATAGTTGTGTAAGGAAGAGGGATTCTGTGAACTTTGGTAGGGTTTGGATTTCCACCGCTGTCTTCATTGATGGTTCTACGCGCATTGACATCCACACAGTCACGTGTCAACTCGGTTTATCTAAGACCGTTCTCCATACGCTCGCCAATTCCACACCCTTGATTCTATTCACGCTGTGAAGCTTGGTAATTTCCACCGCTGTGGTGAGAATCGCAGTCCTCGTCTTAAAACTTATATGTTCTCCAGATCTATTCTATATACTGTGTGTAATACATGTATCGCCATCGTTGAGTCTTTGACCACCGCATTGCTCGGTGGTTCGCTTATCCTCCTTTTATGCTCACCAATTCTGATGTGCGATTCCCTGGCAGTTTGTCCTATGTAAACATTGGTGCAATCGTTGCAGTTAATTTTATACACATTCCTAGTCCATTCAAGAGGAAGGGGATCTTTCAAATGCACCAAAACTGAGCATAGCGTTTTTCCCTTCTGGAAAGCTACTTGAATGTTGGCTGAGTTCAGCACCCTTCGAATAACCTCCGATGTTTCTGTTTTATATGGAATGACTGTCATGCCAATCCATTCCTTACTGGGTCTAGGTACCGGAGCCAATATCATTCTTAACTGCCGCCTAATCAAACTCACTGGGTATCCAATTTCTTGAAGTCCGTTGGTAATCTCGATTTAGCTGCTGTTCGGTCTATCTCTTTTGTCGATCTCAACTGATTAAACTCCTCTAGTCGAAGCCTTCAGCCAGGTGTGGTTACGTTTACGGCGAGGATCAACATGGTAGTAACGTCACTGGCACACTACATTAAAGAACTATGACCTCTCCACTGAGTTACTGTTTGAAGCTCTAGGTATTCTGTGCGATCGGTTTACTTCTTTTTGTTTAAGTGTCAACTGTCTGGTTGAAAAATTCACCACACAAATTTTTCAGCCGATGGTTTCCAGGCCACCGCATGTTTTTCCTGAACGAGGGACGATGATCTCACTGCATGAGAGAATTCCAAGCATCTTAATGTGTTCCGGAAACGGAAACAGGTATTAACAATTCTTTGGCAAAGAAAGTGAGAAGAAGGATCTCCAAGTTGGAGATGTGATAAACTTTGGTGCACCAACGCCTACCCAACTTCGATTCAGCGCACTGGACTAGCCAACAAAATTCGGCACTTTTCTTCCCTCTTCCCGGCCCCGGAGCAATTAAACATTAGCCCGCTACCGATGCAATCGATTCAACTGTACATTTTATGCGTTACACCATATGGTCACACAGATCAATATCATCTGCCATTCCGAAATACACAATCTGTTCAAGTCGGATTATTCCACTGGATCTGTCGTACGTTGTCACCGCGCTCCGTACATGGTAACAAAGCGACGGGACCGACAGATATATTCACATGGAGATGTATGCATTTATTCATTATATATCCTTATACTTATGTAGGCATGTGTTTGTATGGGTGCGGAGATGTTAACGTGAAGCTTAGCCCAAGTGGAACTGCAAACAACAGCTGACGCAAAAACATCACCCGGTTGCTTGCCGATTTGGTTGTAATCCCTACCCACAAAATCGGGGAGGAATATTGTGGAAAAAGCCTCACCAGCACCACCACCAGCACCAACTACAACACCAGTATCACGACTAGCTCGACGTCCATCTTATTCGTCTCTTCTGTCCACACATATAAGTGTATGTGTGTACCAATAGACAAGAGTGAAGTGAGTTAAACGTGTACAATTAGCACTTGGCACGCTCTTACCAGCCTCCGGTTGCTGGGCTGTTTGAACGTAGGACACGCACTCGTGTTCATTTACGCTATCCCGGGAACGCAGCCCGGTAGTCCAGACTTTACACAGCTCTGTCGGTGATTGCACGACCCATGTGTGCGTTGATGCAGCTAGAACTCTACACGGTGCGTACGTGGCCTTTAACCGTCTCGAGTCACTTGTCAACATCGACAGAGATGCGAGCGCGTGCATTCTAAGCTGCATGCGTTGTTGCGTGTTTCCTTTCGGAAACAAACAAAACTTTGTTTCAACCTCTGCAACGGTCACACGCATACTGTGGCAAGTGGACAAAGTAATCGTTGTTTTAGTCCGCTAAAGTCGACAAGACAAGAAGTTTTGGTCACCAAAGCGAAAATCGCCTGTAAACATGCAACACGATCAATCACGTAGATGGGTGCACACGGGCCTGGCGATTAGGCGCATTGCGGTGGCAACCCCAGAGAAAACAAGATAGAACAGTGACAAAGTTAAAAACTTTGACCCATGCTATGCGCACTTCTAATCCTATATTAAAACCAACAGAAATTAAATATGTCGTTTTTCCCCTCCTGAAGAGACCGACAGAAAATGGTCTCTCCTGAGCTGGGCAATGAAGCCGAATACGCAAATCCAGAAGGAAAGCTGTTTGTAGAATGCAATCCAAATTTCATCTCGTGTGATCTGTCCTTCTTCGGATGTTCCGTAGCCCATATTTTGAATAGGCCATAAGACCCGTCAGCTCCAAGTTGTTTGTAGGCGCCTTGTTCGCATACTTAACCTGATAGGGACAAGACTGAAGTTACCCTCAATATGGTCAGTCATAAAGGTTCGTTAGCGTATGAATTACTTCGAGTGACTCTTTCACAGAATACCGATGTTTCGTGTGAATCAGCAAGAGGTATCCTCCCACGAATATTTTTAGAGGAATGATTTGCTTCCAGAATTTCTGTTGACACGAAGCTTACGTTGAGATTTCTATCAAAGACTATTCACGATTTAATGCATTGGCCGGCGGTCTGTTTTTGTCAAAATGGAACACAAACAACTCTTGCTACTATATCCAGAATTTTAGGGTATCCATATTGAAGATTTCTACTCCTTTGAACCAAATAACAGTAAACAGTCGGGGGCCACGATTACTTATCTGCACACATCTGGATCTGATTTGTGCATAAGCTGCATCGAGTTACATTTGCGCAAACCTGGAGGAGGAATAGTAGATTTTAGCGGTCTGTTGCTGAGTTCAGATCTTGTGTCAAATCATCTTCTACTCTAGAAACAGATGGAACCTGTTTATTCAGCTATAGATAGCTCATCGCTTTTGAGACACAGAGCTATTGACCGGTGAGGCTATGGTCCAAATCCGACCATGGCTTTTTCATGATCAGCCTGACCATAGCTAAGCATCCTTGCTCCCTTCAAATCGCATGAGAGCTTTGCATCGAGAGGGCAACACAGCTTAAAGTCTATTACTATGTTCCGCTTGTTCAGCATTCCACAATGAACACAGTAAGGAGTTGACTTTTTTCCGTACGGTTTTGTAGGAATATTGAGACCAGGTATTGCTTACTACTAACCACACCTCATTGGTTGATGTGGAGACCTACCGATGCCCGTCTCTAAAATTCCTATATTCCTACAATATTCTCGGTGTACTAAAAACCGTACTCTACTCCCGGTTCAGTTACATCCGATTAAATGGTACTATAACTGTCAAGCAAAAATGAGATATATAGTATTCACAATCAAGGTAGACTTCTCTGCATAAAGAGCAGTCTGCCTAAAATCCACAACAGTATTTCGCTTAAGCTGTAGGCTGATTTTCGAATCGCTTCTGGAGAAAGCCCACACCCTAGGGCTGCCTTTCTTCAACATAATTATTCTGCAAGATCGCCTTCTCCTCTTTCTGCTTGATACTAATCCGGAGCTGTATTTTATGCCAAGACGAAACTGCACCTTAGTTGATACAAGTTTTTCAGAGCCCGGCTAAAAAAAACGCAATAAGCCCCTCGGGCTTAGTGAATCGTGCCTCGTTTTATGATCAAACAGAAGTTGTAAAGTGTGATCAAATGCCATGCAACGGATACGTTTGAAGTGTTCTCCTCTAGTTAGCAATTCACCTCCTGGGTCTTAGAGAAAATTTTTGATTCGTCTAAACTACCGTGAGGTCACACTTTTTGAGAAGTTGTTTAAAAAATGAAGTCGGCTAAAAGGAGTAATGCTCGATTGTTAGTTCACATTTACTTTCTCCTTTAGATATTTAATAAAAGAACCTACAGGTGTTCATCTACTTTTCCTTCTCTAGGAGGAACATGTTATTGTACCCGGTTCACACGGACAATGCCTTTTGTGGGCATGCAAAGCCTGCAAGAAGAAGACTATGCAAGTGGATCGGCGCAAAGCTGCAACAATGCGCGAGCGTCGACGACTACGTAAAGTGAATGAGGCGTTTGAAACCCTGAAACGTCGTACTTGTGCAAACCCCAACCAAAGGATGCCAAAGGTGGAAATTTTGCGAAATGCCATTGACTACATCGAGAATCTGGAAGAGATGCTTCAGCATAATGGGGTCCTCCCCATTGGCACGTCTCCACTGAGTGCTGCCCTGGGGTTGAGTAGCTTAGTACAGAATGACGGCTCTGCAAACGCAAATGATTCTAGACTTCCATCAGTTCATTCGCGGTCCCACGTTCCGGTAAATTCCAAGGCAACTGGCAAACAGAAGGCAAACAGGAGCAGAGCCGCAGAAAATATGATTGCTGTCGGAGTCTCAGGGACGAGCGAACTGTCGAATGATATGCTCCGTCTGCGCCAAGCTCCTGACAACAGTGAGTGTGACGCAATGGATTCAGCAAATAAGACAGCGCCACACCGTTGTGGATCCGACTTTCGAAAAGAGGAACAAGCTTCAAATGTGTCCGTTGCTCCAACATACCCCAATGTTCTTTCACAGCAGGTCAGTATTGTTTTTTCTTGGGCTGCTCCCATTATTTGATGTGGTTCCCTTGAAAAAATGGAGTCCGTTACCTCCAATGTCACCCCTTCGTTGGTAGAATATGATTTAGTTCTAAAAAACACCGCCAGAAATAAGAAACTTCCTTTTTGCACAGCAAAACTACTGTTCCTCTTTTCAATGCTAGAAACATCATGTTTACCCGTAAACATGCATTCCAGATTGAATCTACCGTCTTTCAGATGGATGTAATAAATACTCAGACGAATGCTGTCTTTCAGTCCTCTGTATTCATAAATTCGAGCAAATGCGACACCTAACTATGCCGCCGTTTTACCTGTCACAGTTCAAGTAGCGCCAGTAGAGACGTGTGGTTTACTCGGTTCGATGACACTAAAGATACGGGAGGAATTATGACTGGAAGCGGTTTGCTTTTTCACGTGCACACGCCCACAATGCAAGAACACAAAGGTCCGTTTCCTAAAACTGTCTTCTCGGTGGAGAAAAACAAACAAATAACGACGTCAACAACTCTGAAAGTCACTTCCAAACTGCAGTAATTTTTGTCCAGACAGAATCTGCCAGTGCCAGCTGTCGTTTGGCTTCTTGGCTGTAAACTGGCCGTCACCCTGTCTGCTAGTTTACTTTCCCCTCTGACATTTTTCGTCTCCGTCGATCCCAAGTAGGGGGTAGATTTTCGATTTGATCAAGATCCTTCATAATATCAGTCCCTTTCTGTCTTTTGATTTACAAAATGAGCGCTCCTTCATCTGTGCACACGTGTGTTTTGGGGGCTGCGTAATCTGTCGGCCTCGACCACATTACCCCCTTCCACAGAAATGCCACAATGTTTATGCGTCGTTCAACTCAGGTGATCGCTTTCTGCTTCTTTCGTGACTAACGCTCAGTACTAAGTCCTTCAAGGTTTCCCCTTTTCAGGGCATATCTGATCAGCCCAGTCGATCAGATATATGGATTCGTTCTGAAAACTCTCATCTGCACAGTGCACCTCGGAGTGTATGGCGAATCCATTAAATTGTGGCATGTCGAATCTGTCAGGATAAGTTCAAGCCCCTGTGTGTTCAATTAGACTTCCTTAAGTTTGTGGCCTTATGCGCCTATTGAAGTTGACCACGGAACAGGTGCTCTAACCCCCACCTCCTTCGCATTTCGCTCATGCATACAAGTTATTATTCACTCTAAAGGGATCAAGTGGACTAGGATGACAGGTTGATGACTGTGCGATTTTTCCCGACGGTGAACAGATAAATGCATTCACCGGATCGCTGCGGAACGTTTTTCCGGATTATCATATCTGCGAGGCTCATCGAGTTGCGGAATCTGGATAAGTAGGAATGAAGAAAATCTCCTAATGTAGCGCTTTTGACATGGAAGTTTGAGAATTGCTCGAAGCAGCGCTGATTTATGAATGTGGATTGCTGACTACGCTACTTAACGGAAACCCAAAACACAGAGATGCAACAGAAAATATCTTATTACCGTTTTTGAATCACAAACTCCTAGCCAAGAACTTTGCTGCCTGGGCTAGTCAGGATGAGCTAATCAATTTGTGAAGATACGTCCTGGTTAGCTCAACGCCATTTCCCACCATTCAGGGACACCTTGATTTCCGGTGTTCTATATTTTAAATGTTCCGTAGCTAGGATTCTTCAGCCAGCCCATCAGTGACAATCACACAGTACGGCGACACCTACCATACACGCCTAAAAATGCTTCAAGCCATATAGTCACTATGACATATTCTTCAAAATATTTAAGGGGTGGAAGATAGCTACACGTTCACCATCACTGTATGCTTGCAAGAAATGGCGGAGTAGGAGCTGCTGCTGACGACCAAGTTTTTTATAAACCCTCTTTGGTTTATTTGTGCGGCTATCCGGTTATCTATAAAACCGTATAAAGTAAGAGATTCCTATACTCAAGTCCACACTAAACGACTTTAATTCGATCTAAGAAGAGTTTTGCAATTTCCGACTCCATCATATATCTGAGGATCGCTCGCAGTAAAGACCAGCACACATTCGTCACAACTTAACCTGTCTCAATGAAATATCGGATGCAGGTGAGCATTGCGCTTTTCGCAGGGATACCCGAAAGCCAGTTCTTTCTGAGTATATGGTGAGTTAGGTTATGCACTCGCTTGCAGAAAGTCACTTCGTGTTAACGGGCCTCCCAACTGAATCCCACTTGAATCTCTTGTTCGTGATGCTCTACGTTGACTGAATGTGATTGTCGCCTCACGCTTCATTTGATATTACACTCGAGATATCGCAGTATGCTTTCTTGAAGGAACACTACTCACAAGGTTGCTTAAAACTTTTCGACAGCCCATGGCTGGTTTTGCCCTTTTTTAGGCTCATCAAGTGGGCGCAGTCCTCGAGTTTCTGTCAGCCATATGCCTTACTTAAATCCAAATTGTCTGCAGTTTGTGAATTACACTGATTTTTACACCACTTTGGTTTAAACAGGAGACTCAACCGGAAAGAGCTAAGTCTCTCATCTATGGTATTCAATTGAGTATGCTACCTCCCCTCTTAATTCGAATACTGTTCGAAGGATAGCACTGATATTCATTTGGAAATCACAGTTAACTAGAACTGAGCGCAAAATTTCACCTATGCAAAATCTGGTATTCATGTAGGATTACGACCGAGTGGAGCTCGGTCGGAACCCCTGATGAGCCCTAAAAGGAGAAAACGATAATAGGCTGACGGAGAGCTTTCATCTGGGTTATAAAAATGTAACATCAAAAAGTAGGATTTGTATCAGTTAATTTAAAGGTTTGGTTCATCATTCCACTTAAGAAGCCAAATAATGAAGACGAAAACAAGTGTTTACTATCTGCCAATTACCTGAAAACCGAACGATTGTCATGCAGATGTCTTAAATAAGCACTTAATGAAGAAATATCCTTCCAACAGCATCTTCCCAGATATCTTGTGCAGATACGCATGATGTGGTAGGCCTGGGCAGCCTACATGTGACAGTTTAACTAGTTTGTTAATCTGTTTTTCCTCAGTGCAATGCAAGAATAGTTTCCTGGATGGATGATAAGTCAGTTTTCAAACACGACAGCCGAACAAGTAGGAAAATTAAGAACGACACGGCTGATGATCGCTAATTCTGATGATTCTCGAAAGATTTCCGAGTACTTCTTAAGAGAACTTCTTACCACCACCCTTCAAGGGTCGTTTCTTGTGGCCCATATTCAAAATCAAATGCACTATATGTCGACTGATACTCCGATCAGTTATCTGCTAAGGTCATTCTAGTTATTATGTTGGTGAAAAATAGGCGGGCTTGAGCGGCTCGTGGTTTAAAGAAGACCGCCCCTCTGGTCAGAAGCGAAAAAATGATCGGTTAACGTCCGTTTTTTCTTATCAACAATGCTTACACACTGGCATGACACAACATGACTTACGGGGCTGAAGAATCTTCAATAAGTCAGACTTATAAATAGGGTTGTATTTCAAGAGAAATACTTTGAAATCTTGAATACTGTTCCAAACGAAACAACAAGCATCTTATTTCTAACCTGGTCAGCTGAAAGTTTATCTGCGTCTCTCAAATAATCTTAGTCTGCAAGTGACTGTATGACCAACACTTGCATCGTTTAACTGGTTATGATTTCGAACTAGTGGGAGAACGATCTGAGCCAAACAAAATCAGAAGGGTTGGTGGTATCTATAGGGTTCGGGTAACGGGACGATCTTGTCCTTGATTAGTTTAGGACTTTGGTCTGAATCATTCGAGAAATCAATAAACATTTCTGAAGGCTCACATACGTTTCAACCAATTCTGAAACCCATGCAAAATGTGCACATTATCACTAAACACCCAGCTTATGTCCGCACACTAAGATTTTTTTTTTCACAGCTGTTCTTTTGCACTTGGTTGCCATGTTCCATCATTCAGTACATACCTTGTAAGAAATGTGCAGAAAATGCCTCGGGACACAGCTGCATGCTTTCTTTTAGCTCAGTGAAGTACGTGCCTCTCAGTTGAACCAATTTTATCCTTCTCTCTCCTTCCAAGTCCAACGAAGTGCAGCTCCTGTTAGCTTGCCAGCGACATTCTCCACTGGTGCTTGAGTCAAGTACTAAAAACGTTGGGTATATAGATAGTCCTCGGATGTTTCTTACTGGAGGTAATTGTGAACTCCTTATGCGATCAGGTCTTTTAAATGACCTCAACAAAAGTGTGAGACAACGAAGTCTCATATTCGGCTGGTCAAATCACAAGCATCTTTCAAGAGGCAAGAAGAGCCACTGTTTTGGCCAGTAGAGGTTGAAACTGGGAAAAACTACAAATGCTTTCTTGGAACACTGCTTGCTTCAAAGTTCAAACTTGTTACAATGGTTGCTATTTATTGAGTATCCTTTTAACGTAACAAACGTTTCAGAGTCTTCTTACAGCCCAGATTTGTACGAACGAGGACACTCTATACACAACCTCATGTTGTACTGATGGGACTGACATTTCATGACGCTTCGCACCATGCACAGAATGTAGCTTCCCCCACCAAACCTGGTTCCGTCCTAACCCAATCTTTGTAAACGTTACTTGCTGCGGTAAACCGCAAAATAGCTGACCGAGAGCTGATCACCTTTTATCTCTTGGGTGAACCTCAGTTCTATAGTTTGTTTCCGAAACAGTGGTGTTCACTTTTATTCCACAGTGGGCATTGATCATATTAGGTAATGTTTTCTTGCTCATGTATCACAACACTTCAGCAGACGATCATTAAGTGTGGATACCTTTAAAGCCTATTGAATATCTCTATCTGCCCTGGAAAAATTTAAGACCAAGCAGTTCGGGTCACACAGGCTTGCTGTTGTTTTTTTTTCAGGAGGAGAACTTCAAAGTTACGAGGTTCTTTCTGGAATCGAAAACCTCAAAATTTGATTGGTTGGAATACTGCACGACAGTAGATGTAACAAACCACTAAGTTATGATGTTTGATGGGACTGATCTTTGTGAATGCCGTGGTTTTGGCCCGACTGGCTATCGAACTGATCCGTTATACTCGGTGTTCTGAAAGCATCTGGGAAAAAATTTAATCACCAGCACTTTTGAGTCGTAAGAAAATTCTCCATTGCTCCCGCACACAGCTTTGCTCTGGTTTTCGGTGTCTCTAAGAACGATTGCTGCCACCACAGTGTTTGGTACCTTTATGAAGCAGCCACAGATAGACTCATCGTTAACTCCACCAAAAGACACAGGCCGGTTTAGAATGGTCACCTGAAACGACCGCAATGACCCTAATAGAGGACACTTTTAATATGTAACCTCACGCACTCTGAAAAATCCACTGATATTGGAGACGGAACTAGTACCATCTTCAAGGAAGATGCTGCTCAACTAAAGGTACACGAGGAATTTGAAAAAAACTGATTTCATTCCGGAAGCATCTTTGCGGTCATTCATCGATATAAAACAACTACTCGCTTCAAGAGACTTATCCTACATACTAACACCACAACAAACACAGTCGAAACACTTACAGCTAAAAGTAAACAGTAACGCAAAGGTTGCAAAGAATATCCACTTTTAGCTTTAAAATCCATTGTTGTGCAGTTCAGAAGTAAGCGATTGACAAAACTTTGATCAATGATTTGAAGAATATCTTTCTATAGCTTGTTCCACTGACAGCTAAATGCTCCAGGATGGGGAACATCATACTCAAGTCGCTTCAAACCATAGCACATCTTTGCAATGATGTCGTATGGGTAAACACGTGCGATCATTCTTAACTTAGAAAAACTGCTTCAAAAGTGCAACGTCCGTTTGGGTCAAAATCGGTACGTTAGTCAAGGTCTACTCTCCTTATCGCCATCCAAATCTCAGCGGTTTCATCGTCTGTTTAGACGGAGACTTTCTTCGTGTCCGTTTCCGTTGTACGAACAGAAATTATCGAGTGACTGTTCCAGACAAAATATTCTGGAAACTACTAGTGAGGAGTTGTCTATAGCCAGCTTTGAATTCGAGTGTACCTTAATTTAGCTTACACGAGGATCACACACTTCATCGTGCTTTCGTTTGTGTGTCCTAGTTCATGAAGTTCCAGCCCACTTAACATAACTGTTCGGCGATCCTGAGAAAAAAAGCAAATGAGTGATTGCCCCAAAGCTCAGTCACACTTAGCCTTCTACGCTCAATTGGTAAGGTGGTTCGGTTGACGGCCTTCCCGTTTACAGGTCAGCGAGATACAGTCCATCGAACTACGTCAACCTAGTGTTCTTGAGCTTTTCAGAAACTGACCATAATTTTACGAGAGCTTGTCGATTACGAAAAAACTGTGGCCTTGTTAGGAACGTTCTAGGTCGTGTCGGTGCTAACTATAATGAACCCCCTTTGGATGTCCATTACCGTTCTATGGGGATAAATTTAGTAACTTATAACCTGTAGCGCGCAAGAGTTGGTTGCTTGGCTCTGTCGTCACATACACATATGAACAACATCCAACGATCACAAACAAATCTCGTGGTTGTTGTACCTGGTTCACAACAAGTGTTTATCTGACGAGCATGAATATCAACCTAAGTACATGCTTTCCCACTTGCGAATCACATCACCAGCTTGAAATTTCTCAACAGGACAAGAAAATACGATCCAGCTGTAGGAAATGCCATCGATCCTTTGTGTGGACCAATCACTGCGGTCTTTCTTGACCAATGGACGTAGGTGTATCCCAAATCGTAAGAACAGCTATCGTTGGTCTTCGCGCATGACCAATCGATGCACTGTAAAGCAGTGACTGGGCCATTGTATCTTCCTCAGCTTCTCCTAACCGAAACTTAAAGTTCTTTGTGCTCGCGCGGATGCTTATTACAAAGATGCATAAACTTTTCTGTTTGATTTCGACCATCCTCTGTGTGATGTGTTTTCCGTGCGTTGTTCATAGCCGCGCACCTGAAGGACATCCAAAAGGTACGTGATAAGGGAATTTAATCGTTTTAAACTAATCAAAATGGTTGAAACTTCCTGCAGTAAAAGCTCAAAGCGGGTTGAATATACGAGTGGCACACTTATGGAGTGCCAAGTAGTTAATTTGGGGTCAAAACTTAAGGTGGTCAAGTATGAAAACTGGGAGGACCATGCCGTCATTGATTGCTGGCTAAGACAATTCATTAACCAGGTACCAAACCAAAGACTGATAAAATCCCCGCGTGAGTTTTTGTGTTCGGTTATGTGCCTAGAAAGGGCATTCAGAGACGCAACAACATCATCTGTTAGGAGGATGATAGTGTAGAATAATTGTTTTTGCTCATTGCAGTCTAAAATATACCTTCACTAACTTCTGGGATATAAAAGGATAACAGCATGACACATTGTTCATGCCGTCAATTCTCTACAAAGCTGAATTCGGCCTTTGCGATAAGATCTGTAAAAAGATACTGCTAACAAGTGCAAGAGCAAATTTATCCCCGCCTGACCAGCCACACCGTTTGTTTCCTAAAATTAAACGAAATGGTACACGTTATGTCGTTTGCATTTTAACACTAAAAGGACGTAACCATCAAGTTGATGATGAATTTTCGTTCAAACCACCGATTTTGGTCGAGTCACCTTGTCTTCTCTGAACGCCTCACCTCGGTGTTGATAGTTACATCAAGTCCTTGGACTTGAATATTATTTTCAAATTGGTAACCAGAGGCGAAATGTCAATTTCAGCACTGGAACGTTGTGACCGCCAATTCGATTGCAGAGTTCCATTGAGTAGAACCAATAGTATAGTGAACATCGCTGAAGAATAGTCATCCCTCTTGAGTTTTGCTTCGGTATAGTTTACTGGCTTGTTTTGAGCACTATGGCTCAGGGGCTAGTCTGTACACTCCTTACCGGCAAGATCGTCAAACCGGTGCAGTATCATCTGTCCCGTGGTCAAAAAGATGCTTATCTTCCAAATCTGCAGCCTACAAAGAAAAATGTACTGTCTTCCAGCTTCACCAGCACAAAAACGCAAAACCCACATTTTGGTGGGTCCGATACCTACTGACCTCAGTTTTCCTGATACGATTGTGCTGCTGATTGCCACCGTGATGCCACTTTTTACCTTACTGAGGCAAACCATTTGGGTGCGATCGTTATTTAACGGTACCGCGGAATACGCCACCATCAAAGTGATCACGTGATATTACTAAGTGGGTGTGAATCAGGCTAGGGGGCACTCGAAACAAGTTGATTGGACGCTCTTGCGTCCTGCATAGTTAGCCCCAAATGAAGTACGATATGCAAGTGTTTAAGTCGTTGAACCAACGCTAATTACAGAACAAAACAGTTGAATTGATGGTTATCTGAGTACAGACATATAAGATGTATCTGGTGGTGCGCGGGATGGTTGAGATGCTGAGGGGGCACGAACATTAAGGGTGTAAACACTTTGCGTTCAGTGGTAGGCGAAGCAAACTCTTTTGCACAGATGGAATCCAACTGAAAAGAACGGCACTTCACATTTATCCATTGTGTGCCCGAGTCCGAGGAAGAAATGACTGTGTACTACAGTCCAATTCGTGGCGGCTTTTCCTAGACGTCACACTGAATGATATTGTCCGGAAAAAATAGATGCATACAACTGCCGAAAGGAAAGGTATGATGAAGATCCAATGGACCTAACGCGCTGGTGCTTAGTATTTCCTCAGCACGATGACTGGCGATAAATATGTGGTTTGTTGGAAAAGATGAGAGGTCTATTTGAAGGATTGTGAAGGCTGTTTGGTACGGGATGTAGTAGAGAATCGCACAGTGAAAATTCAAGGGTCACCGATGTACGCAAGCACCAAGCCGTTTGAGGAATAGTCATAGGTCCTCTTGATTGTTTGCATCGGTTTCCGTAGGCCAGGAAATTCTCGCCAGTGTCTGAGGACACTGACTATTCTGAACACAGAATCTTTCCAGCCGTTTTTTAAAAATTCCGTAAAATGATGGTTTTACTCCTGTTGCGAAAGAAGGAAACTAACTGTAGCAGCATACCCGTAAAGGACCAATTCTTTGTAAAACGCGTTCTAATGAGCCTTATATATGCTCTGAAAGGCAAGCGTTGCTTTAAAATTTTGGTCTCTAAAGTTCTTGGGCTTTCTGGAGGAATGGATACAGTATTGTTCTTGAAGGATTCTTTCCAAAGTGAAGGCTATCCTCGATCGGTTTTTCGTGTTTATGCATCATTGACTACCATACTCGGAGGACGGTTACGTTGTCAAGGGTTACCGATATAAATACTCATTTTGGGCAAGCGCTGTCAATTTAGCTGGCAGCTAAGCTGTAACCCGCTAATCCTAATTTAGTCTTTAAATCATATCTACCCTTTGTGGTTCGTATACGCATCTTTTATACGCTTCCGTATGCAATTTGTTTCGCACCGAAATCATGGGCGCTTTTGAAGATAAAACAGCCTTCACCAGTGCTTCTCTTCATCGCCCACTGGGAGTTTTCCCTTTCACTCTTCTGGTGTTAATGAGCCCCGGGCGTTGGTACCATGTCGCATTCAGCCCTTTGAAGTGAGCGGTTTTGACTGCGATTTCGACAGGTTTTATCATCTCTAGCCGATTGCTTTCCCAGAGTTAAGGTGGATTTTAAAAGCCGCCGCAGCGAACAACTAGATGCAGGAGCTATGCAATCCCATTCCAGTCCGCTATTGTGCAATTCACTGTACCATCTGTATATGCCGGAGATATATTTACAACCAAAACAGGAAGACGGTGGACGGATAAACAATGATTCTTATCTCTTCGCAGTGTAAAGAAAGCGGCAATAAGGCTCATTTCCAAAGGCAGTTCATTCGTATGCAAGAGGGGGGCAAACATAGAATCAAAAGGGTTTCCGGACTGTTTCTTTTTGGAAACAGTTTGACCAGAAACACGAGTGGTTTGACACCCAAAAGTACACAGAATCCGTGATGAATTCGCTTTTTGTAGGTGTTTCAATCTAATTGCTCCAAATTCCGTGCTACTTTCATGTTTTTACCAAAAGCTCGAAATTGGGAAGCACTCTAAACCCGCTGAAATTAGGCAATATCATTAGGTCCGGATGGCTAACCGACTCGAAATTTATGCTTATAAATCTATCCTTCTCCCCCTTTCGTTTGGGAAGAGATAGCTTTAGTCCTGTGACCAACCTGTGACTTGCAATTTCGATAAATAATCACTAAACTGACTTCGAACAGAACAAGCAAATTAGGTCAAATTAAGGAACTTGGAAGGGATGGAAGTTTATCCATAGCAAATCCTTTTCGACGACTGCCCTTAACATTATCCAGGCATTCCTAGGGCGTAGGTAAGACGGATTAAATTAAAATATATTCACAAACCGAGATTCCCGCGACTGTCTGTGTACCTGGAAATATTTGGTTAGCTACAGATACGTACGTATGTGGTTTATTCTTTACCAACTTAAGTGGATGGGAGACTCATCTGAGTCTTGGCCCCGTTCATCCTACTCTCCAACTGAATGTGCCTCATGCTTCAGTCAAAAGGACATTCAAGACACTGAAGCAGTTTTTTGACACATGGGCAGGACAGTTTTCTTGCCCCATGGATCCAGTATTGGAATCAGAACATAGAAGGAACATTAGAAGGAATCTAGCTTGGAATTTTGAATGTCCTTGGATTAAATGGTTAGTGGATATTAGTCAACTGATATACCTATGTTGATATGATGGCACCTTCCTTCATCGATTGCTCGGTCTTCAGTGACGAGAACGCTCAAACACGCAGTGCCTTCGGTCCGCATGACCATCGATAAATTCGCATACGACTGGACTATTCAAATCACGGATCGGTTAGACCGATATTGGAGGGGAATCTCGCGAACACATATCACGGACTATGTTTGGAGTTGGGTCAAAGTAAAGATTACCTATCCCGCCGATCCACCTGAGAGACCACTTCTGATTTTCTGTAGGCAGAGAGGGGGTTCACTTTCTATTGGTGGAAAGCCAAACTGCTCTGTCAGGGGTGTTTTACCTATGTAGGGTTTAATAAGCGGTATTCACATCCCGGTCATTAGGGAGATTTGGACCGACGACCATCCGGTTATCTGTTGATCAGTGTATCATTCGGGTACAAGTGGCTGATCAGGAGTGTGACTGAATTGCACTTGTACAGGGTTAAACGTCGCTCATCTCTCAAGTAAGCAATTCCCATAACGGGATAGTGTAGTATCTCGTACAATGTGCAGCTACTAGCCGGGATATCGCGGACTGGACTCTCTACAGAGGTTCTTGAGATGCGAACCGGCAACAGTTCTTACAAGAGTGAAAATCGCTACTGTGCTTCTAGGCTTTCCAGCGTAAACAGGATAAAATCTTCAATACTGGACAGTGTCCTCGGTTGGGAATTCAGGGTATAATTCGACTTGTTGGTATAAAAACTGAATTCATTTGATACGGAAGGCTGCCCCTTTTGCATGAAGCACGTTAGGGTTCGGAAGATGTAAAAAGCAATAGCGAACGTCAGCATATCGATCAGATCATCACCTTTTTCTGACACTGCTTGACCTGTTCCATTTGAGAGTGATGCTGAATCCGCCTGTTCCACGTAGGTGGTTACGTAGCTGGGCCACTCCACTGTAATCAGAGGTTTGTACCGGCTAGACAATTTTTGACCACTGGTCACTGCTGCCTGGAACCATTTACAAAATCCACACGATTAAGCAGCAAAAAATGAGGCGATTGGCCTAAAGTTGCTTTCCTCTTGAAGCTTGGGGAAAGTAAATGAATGGTGATATTTTTCGAATAGTTCGCACCCCTCTCTGGAAGGAAGACTGAACATCTAGTCTAGGTTAAACAAATTCTCCAGGTGAAAAATGTGAAGAAGCAGATAACCAGCTGAAAACAGCAATATTAAGATTTTATGACTCAGGGTTAGCTGATTTATCATCCGTAAAACCTAATGGAATAAACACAACCATTTGCATATCAATTCGGGTTTCACGAGAGACTCACACGAATTCCAGTTACATCTCTCGTTTAGGATTTTCTTCAACCGAATGTGCAGCGCAGAGGCCACCTCGTGTTTCATTTGTTATGGCATTTGAGATTTGGCAGTAAATTTTCTTGAGAAAATGCCCACAGGATTACTGAAGAGGAGATATCAGCAACCATATTGGTGAAAAGGAAGAAGGTCTTCGCTGCGGAGTGTTTATTAGAGAAACACCAACTTAACAGGGGAGCAAAACTCTCCTATGCATCTTGTTTACGAAACTGAATATCCCTCTTCTCCTTGAAAACGTCTTCCTGAACTTTCCTGGATATTCACTGACTGTTACTCAAATGCAAGCAATTGCTACAAAGCGACTCCACAAATTCCGTAATAGATCTCCCTTTTCAAGAGACGCGAAGCGGATTTACGAGGAAACATACTACTCGCATGCCCCATCAGTGGTTCCCACCGTTACATTGGTAGTTTCCTTCATGTGAGCTAAATTCAATCAGCTCAGGTTAACAGACACACGCAATGAGAAATCCATAAAAGACGTGAAAAACTTCCAGTCACTGTCCATGATCACTTTGATCAAGCGCCCTTATCGTCCTATAGGTTTGGTTTGGGTGGCCTGGCGGTATCCTAACTACCACAGAAGAATGACTTAGGTTTATAGTAGTTTTATGCCACAGTAATCTCGCACAATGTTGTAAGTCTGAGTGTCTTTTTTATGATCACATACATAGCTGTGTAGATAAACCAAACGCTGCCATTACTACAATCCCTCATATCATACCCAATGATCTTCCTCAGCTGTTGGAGACATGCAAAGTAACCACATAGTTAATCACACAGCTGGTAAGCCGTTAGCGACCGAGCGGTTAACCCTTCAAACCACTAGTCAGGAGCTCGCGGGTTTCCCGAGATGCGCAATGATGACGAAGCCCGATAAGGATGAACCAACTGTACTGTGCTTCTCGGCTTTTCAGCACACGCTGGGCTCGCCTACAAGACGAAATCTCACTTAAAGAGCAACTGGTACTTTGGTAATGGTCGATGGTGATGCAGAGGATGGGAAAATCATTCCGACATATCAAATATCTTCGTAAGATTGTGTATACATAGGTGACTTCCCTCCGATAAGGTTCTTCGAACTTTCATTGATTTTTATGACCTTGAGCTCACACATCTTAGACAAACAATCCCCATCTACTAAAGTTTTGGCTATTATTTGTCGCTCAGAAATTCAGAACGTAAGTCACTATTATGACTGTACAGCAGGCGTTTCCTTCTTAAGCTGTGAACTTCCAACTCCGATTTGTGAAGCTGACTTAAATTATTCATTAGAAGAACACTTGTTTCCTTTTCTTAATTCTTCCTGATTTGAGCTGAGTTAGCATGTCTCGCTGACAATTAGAGGCAGAAACTGATGCTGTTTGTTAACTCAGATACGCTTCATACCCCTGCTGCCAGACAACCACAAAAGAGAACCACACTTTCAGTGCTTTCATTCATACACAGTCCTCACATCAAGCGAATTACGAGAGATTCAGATTGGATTTTATTTACAGTTTCACTGACACGCTTGGTTGTCTCATGCAGAACACCTGGAATCTTTTCACTGGTTAGTACAAAATTATGAATCTCTCAACAGTAATAGTTATCACGTTTTGCCTCACAGTCCCACTTTTAGGCAATCTATCGGTGTAAATGTTCTTTTCACTGGTTTGGTGTTTGTTCGATTAAGACATTTTGAACGGAATACCTCACGACGATCCTTGTAAAATGCCACGCCGTCCCATGGTTGAGAGACACCACAATTGTGTAAGTGGGGAAAATGGAAAATACGACACTAGTGACAAATGACAGCCATGGGATCAAAGCTGACTGATCAGGTAGTTTAAAGTCGTTATCTTTTTGGTGGGACTCACAGGGCATCTGGACGTACCGCACAAGCTGATTCGGTTTCCATGTCTAAAGAAAGGCCGTGAACTGGTTGGTGGAGAGTGTGATGTCAACATATTCAGTATGCTAACCTGTGGGAAGGAGAATATGACGTAATAGCACTTCTTCCGACCAAAACTGAAATGAGGTGAAGTTATTTTGGTTCCTTGAAAAACTTGAATTTTAGTGGCACAATTAGGAACTAGAACTAGCCGAAGGTGCATTGCCTTTCGTCGAACATATGTGTTATAGCGTGTCAGGATTTTATGCGCTTTATGGATTAACTTAAAGGAACTAAGCGAATTTAGGGGATGACCTTTTCAAGTACTCATCCATGTCTTCCAGAGCCAGACATGAGAAGAATATCACAACCTCTCCATTGACCGCTATTTCGCTTAAACTGGTTGAATTTAATGTGTGCATCTTGTTGTTTATCCTACCTTGGATTAAACCAGTCAGAGGTGAGCAAAGAAATAACAGCAATCTATCATTTGCTACTTGCGAGTAGTGTTGGGAAAAGTCTGGGGGATATGACATCATCATCCCGAATTCGGGGCACGACGCGAAATGGATTGAGAGCCACATCAACTGATTCCGGTTTTCTGGAAGACATCGAGTGGAATGTCGTTCGCAATGGGATATACTTTTGAAATAAGACGGCAGCACACTCAGTTACCTCTGTGAGATTCTAACTCAACTATTGGATCCTGTTGTACTGCAACACTATAAAATCGTGTATCTCTGACCACTGTTTTGCCTCTACAGACAATACTGTGTTAAGCTCTAACACAAGTGTTTAAGCTTCTGAGAGGTTCTGCAACGTAGCTACCGACTGTTCTCCTGTTTTTCACCTATTCTGAAAGTATCTTAGTGATACCAGTAAATTCATCCAATGGACACAAAATAGAAGGAGGAGATTTGGATAGTGCTCAAGCGACTATGACTACTGTCCCAAACCCGTGGACAGTTGGAGTTAGTTTCCCTAGCTCTATTAAGCATAAATGCGGACACAACCAACGGACACTTCTAGGTGATCACATGACAATTAGGCTACACTCTTTTGTATGGATATTTCAGGCTGGTTTCGCTCTGGGATAATTTCCCTGTTCTAGGGGACACACTGACTTGACGAGACGAAGGAGTGAAGGAAAAAAAGCACTGGTGTGAATAGTGTTACATGAAAATTATCTGACAAGATTTAGCGAATAGAAGAGGGAGTTCGTAAGAGAAATGTCATCTCTGGAATCCGCGAGGTAGAGGTGTACTGGTCCTTTGCTACCGATTTGTCGCAATAGTTTTAACTACTGATTAAATTAGAAAGTAGCACATGAGCTTCGAACAGGGGAGATCCATTGCAAAAAGTACTAACTCAACAATTCAGTCTGATACCTACTAAGCAAGGCTCAGCTACCGAAAATGATTACAAAACGTAGTAATTTTTCGTGCCTATGTTAAGTATGATATAGTGCCAGTTCAAATGCTCAGTGAAAGCATTACTAAAGGGCAAGAAGAATAACCCCAAATTTTGCTGTTTGTACTATGGGGGACCCCTGTACTCTGGACAGCAAAGCTTAAGTGGTACTCGAAGTGGCAAGATCTTACCGCCTGCCCGAATGACAAAGCTCTCCGTCACTTGAAAAATAACAAATCGAACCGAATATTAATTAAGAAGAACCCTTTCAAAAACACGGGAACGTGAAATTTTTGCACAAAAATTGGTGATGCGAAAATACTTATATTCACCAGGATATCATCAATGCGGAAGAAAATGGTTTGATTTCGAATGCTACATCTCAAAAGTGTGTTGTGTGTGTTTTGCATAGTAGGTGAATGAGGCATTTGTTTTTTCCTTCCTCTCTTCTGTTTCACAGTGACGAAGGTCAAATCGGTAGAGAAAACACTCATACGAATGTTACTCAATCGCTACGAACAGTTTGGAGTGGTTGGACGCCCAGTGAATGATAGCAAAATACAAGTTGTTGTGGCCTATGGATTACAGTTGTTTCAAATTCTCGATCTGGATGAGAATAAACAAATTCTGCGCACTAACTGCTGGTCAATGTATGTAAGTGAAACGAGAAGATCACCTCTGTCTCTCTCCCTCGGTCTTTGTATGTTTTCCAAGGGACTCAACAGTCCTTTGTCTATACAGAAGTTTTTTTTAGGTTTTTACCGCTCTATATGAGTTTTGAGATTTAGCTAGAACTTAGGCGTGCATAACTACAGTCATATTAGCACTTTAGCAACTAGGATGTGATCTGCCCCTCTGTGTTTTAACCCCCCAATCATGATTCGTTATATGTGCACCACGGGTGATTTCTAACGGAAGTGAGATTTCTTAAACTTATCCTTGGTATCGACTTGGTTGACTTATTTCGTGTTACACAACTGTGAAATGTTGAAGACGCACAGTATTCCATCAGTAAGCAGTTTGCTAACATGAAGGAAATGGTCTTGGTGAACCCTTGTGTAACCACCACCATCAATAAGTAAAAGGCCTCTTAGAAGACAACAAGGACTTGGTCTATGACAATTAGTTATGCTTAACATGAGATGAGTTTTTTAGTGTCTGACCTTAGCTGGGTGGGAGGCAGGGTAGTAACAAAGCAGAACCGGCAGTGCTGGCGGATGGTTATCGTATGTGTGCACACGGATCCGTGGAATTGGTAAGGTAGACGAGCCCACAACGGTTGTTTTACAACCAGTTTAGGTATCGTCAACACGGCATGAACAGTAAAGGTTTGAGAAGCAAGAAGCACAGATGGACTCGACCGACTTGCTGTGTGGAGGCTAGAAAAATAGGTAGCTTTGGCTCTACCTAAGAGGGTTGGAAGTTATTCTGTCGCTTGCATTCTGTGGCACGTGCAACTATTTAGGCATCGCTTACCTGTATTTACAACATATGCGCAATCTTCCCTTCACTTATGGAGGAGGGCACTTCCCACCAGATGCCCTGAATTCGCGCTTTGAATGGGGTGTGTTCGTCCATCAGGATACTGTTGGGTTTCTTGTGTGAGATTAGTCAAGGCTTTTCCCAGTCGCTTCCGATCAGGTTGGTCGTAAACGAGTGTTTAGCTCCGGGACCACCGGTTAGCTGGAGATGTTAGCTGCGTCTGGCCGTGTAAATGTGCATCCATTTGACGGATTTGCACTACTCACTCTGGTTCTTTATTGCACCCATTTATCAGAAAATTTCCCAGTAATGACGAATAGAGGAAAATTCTCGACCTTCTTTACCTAATCTTGAATACGTTTTAGAAGTAGTGTCCTGTTTCTGCAGATTTCGGGGTCTTTATAACAAACGTTTTTCGGTTTTGTTTCAACCTTCACTATTTCGTCAATCCACGTTGAAACTAACTCACCTTTCCAGTCTACACCTTCCCGGAGGTGTGCATAACCGTCAGAGTACTGCCTGGCTGGATGTGTGAGCTGTATGGGTGGGTAAAAAACACATTTCTCACCCAGGACAGTTAGCGTTTGGCTGGATCTCAGACCACCAGTTGGCTGAATGTGTCAGCTGGTCTTATATTATGTGTTGGCCTCGACCGGCACCCAGGGAGCAAACAGCCAAGGGGATCAGTTTTAATCTTAGCATACGAGTTATCCGGCATGTTGACTTGATTCTTTTACTGAAACTTGTATTCCTTATAATGTAGTTGTGAGTAATTCAAATGGCGTCAAATTTCTCATTCACACGTCTCGATCAATACAATTTTGGCCCTCTTCAGAGAAGAATGGAGTAACTCAGCTGACTGCAAGCGTCCTTCAGTAATTGGAAGCGAACAGTTCTCGTGAATTGTTACTACCAAGATGCGTGAAAACTTTACTTCCCTATTCTTACCAAAGTAGTTTTTTTAACTGCAACCTAAATGTATCCGAAACAGAGATACTATGTTAATAAAGTGAAGTGTGTTTGAGATAACATAACGTCCGCTTTTTTGTTCAATACTGATGCTCTGCGCCTTCAGTTATTGTGAGCTCGGATCAGCATAACGCTAACAGAAGGACCGTTCTTTCAAGAACTCTTCGGCAGTTTGTCAGAACATTCTCCAAACGTGTGTGATAAATAGGAATAAGCCAATTCGTCTTTATCCTCCAAAATTGACGGAAATTGGTGGATAAGATGGAACGAAATACAAGGAGACAGGCTTTATTTTCTAGTACATTATCTGGTGGGAACAAATTAAGGTGTTGTGACCTCAGTTTATTCCACAAATAGGACCTCCCACAAATGGACCAATTGGCGCCAGCCACGCGAAATTCACCTCTGGACTGGCTGGTTAAAATATCAGCCCCACAAAAGAGACTAGAAGTACTTCACAGCTTCAGGCCTTCTGCGCCCAATAGTGGCCATTATTTTCTAGAAATCAGGAAATGCGGATGGAAGCTGTTTTCTGTGTAGATATAGATGACCAGGATGTTCAAAGGTCAAGCTTGGCCCAAATGGTCACCTCTGGTACTTTTTCCTGATGTCGTCCAATTAGCATGATATCCAAACTGTCGGCGCAAAGGGGTCGGTAGTTAGTGTGGTTTCTCTGCTCAATGCTATTAACCCTTTCGAGTACTGTAACCTCATTCGCTTGAGAAAAGTTCATTTATGTTTCTGCCAAGCCAGCCCACTAACTCTGGTCCCTAGATGACCGCATTGTCTCGCCAGAAACACTGTGACAAGATAATTTCTCCAAACGTTTACAGAATACTTGTTCAAAGTTTCTCCGGCCCAACACTGGCTCATGAGCGGTTCAGTAACGTAGTCTTTGAATGAATTAGTCAATCACAATGCATCAGCTGCGAACACGTTGCTCTACGCCTGAGCAATCAGAACGGTGTCTTGACCCACTCAACAGTGATGTTCTAACAAGATGAAGTTTACCTTTTCTAAGTTACAGCAGAGAGTCAACCCGTTCCAAGTGGAAGAATTGCTAACATGATCGCGGCGTCTATGAAGTGACAGCATATCCACCTGTTTTTCAACCAGTTCCCTGAGCCATACATCCACTCACCTGTCCTTTTTTTGTTATAAATGGAGCTAGCAGCTCCGTATTCCCATTGCGCTCATGACCATGTACTTTGGCCAGGACCAGCACCAGCCTTGACCTTGAACTGAAATTCTGTGTCAACCACCGGCCAGCGCGGTGAGATGCAGTTTAAAAAACCCCACCCTTCCTAACCGATTCTCATGCACCTAATTGAGATCAGTGATGAATTATAAGTCTTATGGACAAATTATAATACGTTTTTAAGGTGACAATGGCGCTTCGGAACAAGAGTGGAACTGGAAGCTGAATTTCACTAAACCTGTCATTTTTCAAGTGACTTTAAACTTCATCACTTAGTCAGGTACTCAGGATTCGACACTTAAAATCCCAAGTAAGTTCCACTGTCAAGGCTGCACTTAAAATAGTAGAAATAGAACAGGTCATAGAATCACTTTTCGTTTCTTTTAATTGCCATTGAGCCATCGTAAGTTTGTATTGTTCCAGGTGTAATAGACTTCCGTTAGTTTGGCCTGGACCAATGAAATTGAGGGAATAAAATTGCTAATAGTGGACGGAGGAGGCCTGATGGAAACGGGATAAAAAGAATCAGATCACGTCGCAACACAAGTTCTAAACGGACCAATTACAGTACACTAAAGCCACTCCTTAAATGACACTAAATGTAACAGCTATGCTTCAGAAACCACATAAATCTAGACAAGAGTGGAAGAAATAGCCACCGAATCGGACACTGAAGATTTCTCTTCTTGTTGTGACGAGATTCCTGCAAGGAGATTGCCAAGTATGGCGAACAGATCAACAGCCAGTTGACAAACAACCAATGTTGTGTCATCGTGCGTTTACTGCTCCGGACTAGAAGGTAGGGCGGTGCAGGTTGAAGCAGTGTGCAATGCTACTGAAGCTTAGATAACCTGAATATGCCATGTCATTCAAAATGTGGACGGATTTGGGGAAAGTCTGGGAAACAAAGACCCAACGCCATAAAAGGAAAATAGGTGGACTAGTGGGCCTATGGCCCGTTTGAAAGAGAGGCTGTTAAACTCGGTTCAAATGTACAAAAAACGAACACGGTGCCCTCCAACTTTAGCAAGAAGATTGTCAAAACCCATGTCCCATTCGAACGATTAGTAGCTGCGCATTAGGATGACCTGCATTGATCTCTAAACACTTCCACACTCAACTGGAGAAACGCGTGTTGGGTTGTGTTGTTGTTTCGTTAAGCAATACGTAACACGGCTGTCATGCTTGTCATATGTCAGCAGTTTGATGCGGTTAGCAGATGCGGTTGTAGTAGCTCCTTCCCACATCAAGGATTTTGGTGGATCTGGTCTTCGGTCGATTTTTTGGCAGAATTCAAGTGCGCTGGAAACCAAGGCTTACAACTGCTGTCGATTCCAGCCTTGTGGCTGACAAGGCTGACTTCAGGGAGCATTCAAACAGGGTTTCTTTGGCCTGAGTAGGGTCAGCCAATTAGCACAGTGCTCAAAGTCGATCAGCTTAGCTGGCTATTGTGATGATAATTGAGTTTGCTGTCTAGCCTTTTGAATTGAGTGGATAGGCGGGAAATGCTTATGCCATCACATCAGCACGAGCGTATGGGATTTCGAAATGCTACACGCGCATTGGATACACTATCTGCCAGCAGTAAGGAACCGAACCAAGAGTGGTCTTTCAGGGCAGTGTCATCAATCACTGTGCGCTTCAAGCCGATTACGATCGCATCTCATAACTGGCCCACCTTTAAATTCGTAGTTGAGTTTGCCCTTCTGTGTGAGCGTTCTTGTGCACACTCGCCTGTGTGAGCGAGTCTACGTGTGCGAGCCTGCATGTGCGACAGCTGATACATGGTCTGTCCCGTGACGGTGGTACCGTTCGTGATGACGACATAATGATCTTGGGTGGCGCTATTACCTTGCCATATTGTTTATCGTATTGATCCATATCCTGTCAGGTTTCGGTGAATTGTGCACGCATCCAGTTCTCAGTCGATAACGTTGTTTTCTCTGACAGTCAAACACGCTGTTTCAGCAGGACACTAGCAATCACAACAAGGCACATATAGTCAGATCATGGTTTAACTCCGTTGTGTGATTGTCGAGGAGCTACTTAGAACAGTAAATTGAAGAGGCAGGTAACCTATTCACTTCAGGAATCTACCCAACTACTAATTTTCACTCAAGGAAGGTTTATATGATTGATAAACTAATGTTGAGACGATGGTTAAATGGCAGTGGTTAAATGACAGCGTGCTAGGCCAGCTTAAAACTTGCTCGTTCTGAACTCCCAACTTTAGCTGAGCGTTTTTCTGTACATGAAGGAAGATAACATCTCCACGACTAACAAAACGTGACTGATATGACTTGGTTATGGTAATCGAAACATACACACTGGCAGTGTAGACTAGAGGTTACCGTAGACGAACCAAAGATCCGAACTAAGCACCCCTAAGTACGGAATATCAGCGACTCAACCAAAACAACATTCAAGCACAGCCAAATTTCGGAACTACAAACCAAGAGTCAGGAATGAAGTCGCAAGTAGCAAGTCAGAGTGAAACGCGAGGGGAACACGGATACGGCTTACGCGAGTGTCAGTCAATGTGTCGGAGTCAAACAGGCCAGTCTCAGAGGTCATGTGCAGATGGACCAATTGGACCAAAAGAATTGGACGGTCAATTAACCAGGCCCAACGTAGGGCCGGTCCCAAGTTTGTGCACACATGCACATCACCATTCAGCATACAACAATCAATCTGCCATAGTTTGTCTCGAGCAATTCCAGCTGAAAGCAATTGATGTTCACACTGTTTTGCATGCGGTCGTATCCATATACCCCATTCTTCCCAGTATAGCAATACCCACCTCTGGATAGCAGCAAAATAATTGCATTTTAGCAGTCTCCAAATTTTGTTCCTCTGAATAGCTGCCTATAAAGGACGCCTTTTCAAGAGGTCGAACCATTGAAAGACCCACTGGCTATGTGTTACAATTGTTCCATACCATTAACGAAGAGAATGGAAGGGCTGAAGCTTGGGCTGACAGTTATTGTTAGCACTGTTGCTTGAGGTCGGTTGGAGTGTAGTAGCAATCCGGAGACACATTTTCCAAGTCCTCGAGTTCCGTTCAGTTCAGCCTGGCAGCAGATTCCGTTCCGGCGACTAAACCAGTGCATGAAGATGAGATGGCGAACACTGTGCGCAGGCCAGACCACATACAACTTTCCATCCATAAAAAAGTGTTGATTTCTCAAAAGATATTTAACATATGAGGCTGCATGCTAACCACGGTCTACCACAAGTGCACTGCAAACGATTTTCCATGGTTGCCTGGTACAGTTTACTTCCACCTATATCACTTTAACCGGGTTTTCAGGAAATGAACTCAATGTATTATGTCGGACTGGCTACTATTTCGAATCACATTTTCCTTTCATAAGAAACACATTTCCTGACTATTCGGAATTCTTCCATTCCAGGTTGATGCTCAGTTCGTGGTTAGAGCTCAAAATGAAGCCAACGTCTGACAAGATTATAAAGAATTCATGGTATGAGCACTCTATGGCACTCTATGAGAACTCTATTAGAAACGAAGACATAAAGCAAAGACTAAGTTCATGGTATGAGCACTCTATGGTTAGAAACGAAGACATAAAGCAAAGACTAAGGTTACTGTAAGTGAAGGCAGTATCTCAAGATGCTGATAGACAAACCACCGGTAGATCTATTCTTCTTGTTCCGGAGACATTCACTTAACTGCACGAGACAACTTTCTCTGGCAACTTCAGCCTGAATTCCACTACCTCCTGGTTTCTTCATTGTTCGTTACTATGCGCCACACCTGACAGGGGCTAACGAAGTATCTATCTGAAATTCTTCGGTTGCTCTACTCTGCGTCAGTAAGGTACACAACTTCGCTTTTCGATTGAGAGGGACAGTTACTTTGAAGAGCCATCAATAAAATCTGGTGAGGTATAAGTTAAAGTGGACGGAAACAGTGCAATCACAAGCCGAGAATCACCCGTCACATCTTGGCTGTTTCTGCTGGGTAAAATGCGGTCCCTCTCTGCCCTATGTAACGAAGGAAATGGGCCCAAGCTAGCGGATTTGACTTTCAATCGCTTGCACGCCAGACAACGTGTTCACTGTTCGTCTAAATAGATCTTTCTATTTTCAAGGAAAATTGAATGGTAAAATTTGTTTCCCTGAACACTTTACTTAGAGAGTACCGTATTCACAGTATTGAAACTTTATATATGCCTGAACTGTTTCCTGCTGAGGAGGGAGGTATTGAAGGAGAATTAGAGAGAACAATGAACGACATCCTCTTTACTGGATGATGGTTTGAGGAGGTATTTTTGCACCTCATCCCGCAAATACAACGATTTGGTGTTATTTCGGTTTCAGCAATGGCAAGATTCGTTGCTCACATGGAACCACAGCGAATACGGGGATATTAGAAGTGTACGGATATTTCCTTCCTATATATGGACTCCGGATATCAAACTGTACAATTTGTGAGTTGAAATATTATTCCACTCAGTTTGTCAATTATTGGGACAATGCACTTCAGTTATCAAAGGAGAATCACTGAGTTGATTCAGGTATGCTCATTTCCACTCCACTGAACTTGACCTAAGAGAGACCGGACAGCAAGTATAAAATACTATCGTTTATTGTGTTTGTTGAATTCCCGAAGGTTTCTCACAGACGTCACTGAAAGACGTTAGTCTCGATTCAATCTTGAACAAAAATCGACTTGACGGTACATGTATCACCCTTCAAAGACGTATTTTAGGTAGGCTGCAAACGAGAACATTCACTTCCACTTGGTCGGATTCCTAGGGACAACTAACCAGGTCTTTGCCTAATCAAAATACTGTGCTGTCTATGACGCAAGTTAGGGACAAACTGCTTTTTAATACTAGCAACCAAAAAGCTTGCCTTGATTGACAGCTCACTTCTGCTTCTTCGCCCTTTAGAACAAAAGTTTGATCAGATTCGCACGGTTGAAAGTTGAAAATAAAGTTTGTAACCTGTTCATCTGGACATCAAAAGTATTCGCTTTGTCGCTAGTTGTTAAGACGTGTCTTGGTTCAGACATTTACATGGGATGACCTTGAATCTTACGCGACCAAACTCGCTGGAACATAGTGCAACATAAATTGAGTAAAACTTCCATCTGCGAAGTCGTCACTATCGGAGCCAGTCATCACAGGGGATCACGTGAGACGTGGGTCTCGTGATTTAAGAATGAGTGGAACAAAACCCTATCTAAGTATGAGTCAAGCATACTGATGATCAGCCGCTCGTGGCCGAAGGTGTAATTGTTCAACCAACGGCCAGAAGATTGCGAGCTCGAGACTCTCTGGAGACTCCCAGTGAGATGCGCAGTGCTGATGATTCTGGATGAGGATGAAACAGCAGTATAGTACCTTTTGGTTTTTCAGCTTACAGTGGCTTCACTACCCACAACAAACAAGTGAGCTGAGAGCCTATCTGAGTAGAACATATCGCTAGTAACAGTTCAGACTCAATCTAGTCAGTAGTATTAAAATGCCAAGAAATATATAGAAGTACTGAAAAGTAGTGGTTTAGGTGAGTGACCCCGTCACAATTTGGAAGTGCATTCAACTACCTCAATGATATGAGGGTTTCTCAAACGTTTCATTCGACTTGTATGTTTTAGGTTCCAAACAGCTATAAAAATTGTTACAGAATAGTACTATTCTTCTGTCTCCTCTCCCAGGATGCTGTCCTTCGTCGTAACGTCATTGGTTTCGACGTAAATCAGTCAGCCTTCAGTGGGCATCAAGGGATCTTAAAACGAACTACTTGACACTTGAATTTCCATTAGAAGTTGATGTGGCAAAAATGGGTGACATCTAAGCTTCATGAATCTTCTAATCTTCCCAAGATAGTCACATACAGTACTTACCATTCACTTGGCTATACTTGTCATATGATTATTCCTTTGCAATAGTTTCATCGGTTATGACTGATATCTCAAGATGTCCACGCGCGTCCTTTGTTTTCAAATGAGTTCGACCATTAGCATACGTCGAAATGTCGTTTGCGCCCAAACTTTCTACCCAAAGTATCGGCCATTAGAACCGCCCGCGGCTGTTTGATGCATATTGTCTTTTTCCATTGAATAGCGCCGATGAACGTTTGAAAGAGCATCGAGAGGCACGCGTTGTTATACAGAACGACGGATCAGTACTATGGATTCCACAGGCACTTTTCAAGAGCACATGTGAGGTGGAGATAACCTACTTTCCGTTTGATACGCAAGTAAGTATCTTTGGGACTGGCTTCCGTCTTGAGTTGTGGCGCTTAACTCTGCGCATGTCAAACTTTTCAACAGTCTGCTTACTTATTTCCAGATATCTTTTCACAATTATTATTATTATTATCATCATCATCATCGACAGCATGACGTCACTGTTCAATACTGATGCTTCGCTGACGAACAACCATGGCTTATTTGAAAGCCTTATTGTGAAGGAAAGAATAAAGGTGGACGGGAAGGGATTTATTGCTAGCTTCCTACAATCATTCCAAGGTGCCTACACCTCCAAACACTCATTCAGGCAATCTGGATAGAAACTGACAACAAGAACGCCGCTGACATCGGTTGGCAGCCATTATCTTGCAGTGTCTCCAACCAGGCACAGTGAGGATTACGCGGTCGCTATCCTGGAAGGTGAATGGAACCTAAAGCACCCAAACGTTTCGTAATCTGTTTTATACCCTTCCGTCAACTCAAGGTTGGGCCACCTCTCTGCTTCCGCCACTCTGAATTGGGTACGTGAAAAGGCACTCTCTTCGGAAAACGACGGTTTGGTACACGCAAAACATGGTCTAACCAACGCAGCTTCTGGTGCTGGACACATTCTTCAATGGAAGTTCCCGTTGCACAACCCAAAACTCGCTTTCTGATTGCCTCGTTACGGATTCGCCCTGAGACAACGGTTGTCGAAGACCTGAAGACGTCTCAGTTCCGCTGCTCGAACAGGCCAAGTCTCACAGCCATACAACATAACAACCCGTACTGTAGCCTGATACACACGTCCCTCGAGATTCAGGGATATACCGCTTTGACGCCACAGGTCTCTCAAATTAGCAAACGCGACCCGAGCCTTGTAGATTCGTGTATTGACTTTATCTATCACACTATAATCAGAACTAATACAACTTTCAAGATACAGAAAACGCTCCGTAACATGGAGTGCCTCTCCCAGGATTGTAAGTGGCGTGTTCAGTGACTGCATGTCTACGAGCATAACCATACACCTTGTAGGTGCAAAGTGCATACCAAAAGGTGAGATGACTATGGTTAGCTCATCCAAGGACTCCCGCGCTTTCTCCTCTTCGAAGACGAGAACGATGTCTGCATATTCCAGATCGACAAGTTTTTTGTCACAGGCTATTTGAACACCGGGGTTTTGAAGACATCCCAGCGTTCGTCTCATGATTTCATCGTTCACAATATTAAATAAGAATAGTGAGAGTGGGGACCCCTGACGGACACCGCTTTGTGTGGAAGACTTTTGGAGAGCTCTCCGTATGCTCTCACACGTCCGGAAGTCTGAGAATACAAGGAGCTTATTATGTTCAGAAGCTTCCAGGGTATTCCTCGATTGGCAAGTGTGTCAGAGAAAGCAGCCGGTCAACCGAGTCGAATGCGCCTTGGAAATCTAGGAATACGTATTACAAAGAGAGACACTAACCCTAGCGTTCCTTGTCAGATACGACTGGGGGTGTGACATCCTCTCGGTGCTTTTTCTACGTTTGACGATACCAACTCTCATATCAAATACATTAGTTAGTATTAGTATAATGCTGTATACCAATGACGAAGTATCCGTGTAGCCTGTGTCCCGGTGTCCAAGGTCAGCCCCCTCATCTGATAGAAGGTGAAGTTTATAAAAAAAATTATGGAACCGCTTTGCAGTGTTCGTTTACTATTGTTTACTAGTCAATGTTGGTCCAGGAAAGTTCAATAGGGTGCGCGAGAATGTTCGTTTTCCAAAAACTCTATGCAGCTGAGATGTTTACTTTCACATCTGATGGCTTGTAACTGTTTGCTGATAACTCCGCAGCGGAGGAGGCTTCTCCTTTCAGTGATCAAAGGGTGACACATGCCAACATGGCAGATATCCAGCGCAGTGCTGACGCTAATCTGTTCTTATTTTTGGTTGCTCACAACCTTTTCCACCGACTCACAATTACGAATCTGGAATTCCAAACTTCCTGAAATGTAAAGCTACACGCGAGAAGTTCATTCGAAATTATCATGGAGGTATACATGACTCACTTAACTGATCAAGGTTGGAGATGGATGAAAGAGGTTGTTTAAAAGAACAGCAGGTTAACGACCATCACAACGGATTCACCAGCAGTTGGTAAACCGGTGGAACAGTTTAAGAAGCAGGGGAACAACTTTCGTTATCCCACAGACCTGATCACTTGTTGTCAGCGCACTACTAACTCAGTCGATTGATTTGACGGGTTTACAGTCTGAGAGGATACAGTGCAGCCATAAACGATCCACCTCACGCTAAGTGCTCAAATCTGCCCAGAAAAACAAAAGTCACCACAGGAGGTGGGCTTATTTGAACCAATTACATTTACTGTTCGATAGTGGCATAAGGCTGTCAGGAATGAAGGGAATTTGACCATCCTGGTTTGCTTACAAACACCCGAGAGCTACCATACGTCGTAGATCCATCGCAATAAGCGTAGATGCGAGTCAGCCTTCTTGCATAGTACTACAATAACCGTTGTCTGAATTTTGTGAGTATGCCAGCTAGAACCAGTATACTGGTAAACAAAGCAGGCGTGTCAACTATTCGTTTCTATCTGTTCTTTCCGTCCCATTGTTGAGGTTCCCGATACGGAACTTCGAGTGACTCGTAGGTTCGACACTCCCGAATATCAAAAGGAAGGATTGGGTTCGAAATGCTACGGTACTATTTACACAAGGGTAAGCAAATGTGCACAACAAACCTCAATTGTTCGCGTTCGTGACGTCAACAAGTGCACAGGTCTGTCACTACCGGCAGAGTGCAGTGTCAACATCCGCATACCAAACAACGGCGAGTGGAATGATGGTCCAGTAGTGTGGGTTGCGGTCGACCGTTCAGACGACAGTCTCGTGATTCTCACTGGCTGTGCGATCACACGAATTCATGAGAAAACAAGTCAAGGGAGGCTCAGCAAACGGGATACGAACGCGCACGGGTAAGTAGGTCAGCTGCGCACATTCACACATTCACAAATGCCAATACACAAGTGCCGGACGGGATGGCCACTGAGTCAAGGTGAGTGGCGGGTACGGATAAGTAAGACAACTGGAGGTTAAAAGTACATGGGCGGAGTAAGCAAATTAATGGGGGTATTATCCCAAGGTCAAGTTAGACTCAACACCCATTCTGTCCATCTTCATCCGCTACCCCATGCGAAAGGCCGTTATGGACGCCGAGTGATTTCTGTGAAGTACTCGGCAATATGCCTATATTTCCATACACCATGTGTCAAATACTGCCAGCGTTTTTCTTCTGATGTGCACTTCCGAACACTGAGGCAATAGTAAACGAAGATGTAAGAGTGAATCAAACTGGTAGCTAGTAATCTCGGTGCACTACATTGATTTCATCTAACCAGGTTTGCATGCTTGAGTTCGGCTCGTGGACATACGACAAGACACAAATGGATATTATCTGGTGGACAAGTTCAGATGAAGGAGCCCAAATGTCACCGTTTGTCGACTTCTCCGACTACGTACCGAGCAATGAATGGCGCACTGACGGCGAGCTTGAAAGAGATGTCACTCCGTTAGAACGCAAACTGCAAGTGAGTGAGCTAATCTAAGACCTATCCTGTTTTGAGCTTGCTGAAGAACGGAAATGATACTGTGCATACTCACCAAAAAGAGCCTTTTTTAATGAGACTTAACTAATGGTGGCAATTCACGTTGAAGTTGGGCCAGCAATCTTCCTGTAGTCCAACTCAACTGAACTCAGGTTTAAAAAATCAAGAACTTGTCCACGGTGTGTTTAGTCAACCGTCTGATTCCATTACAGCTGCTTGCGCACGAAGCTTGATTTGGGGCTTTTGTCCTTTTAGATAACACCTTTTGGAGAGTTGGCAATGACTGAACTTACCTTGAGGTTTCCTATTCAGACATGTGTTTAGGAAATGAGAATCTGGCTGTCTGAAGAGAATACTGGATATATACGGGAACTGTTTTTGCTTTCGTTCATGGTTTAAAACCCCGAAGCGCAAAAATGCTTCCATACTGATAATCTTGTCTTACCTATCTCGTTATTTATAAAGTATCCAAGCTCAGAACCTGGCTTCCAAGCCCTATCTTCTAACTCGGTGTCATTTGGGCTTGAGTTGAACCTAACGTTAAGTCGTGCTTTTCGTGATTTTTGGAATCGGAACTGAAGTACGCTACAAGTGACAGTTGGGCAAACGAACCACGAGTTCAGCCTACTGGCATGTGTGCTACCACACCATGGGTCGCACAACAACAAATCGCCTGTGGTTGCGTCATGCTACGCGGACCTGATTTTGATGGCATGTAGAAAATTAGGACAAGGATAACGAACAAAGCGCTTGTTTTCTGTGAATGATCGCCTTGGCTAATGAGTCGCAAATTTACACAGTTGTCTGTGACGTAATCCCTCTTTTTTACGCTTGTACCGGTGAATGTGCCTTGTTATGTACAGTATCTTTGTCTAGCTTAGATAACCTGGGAATGCATGTGCCAGATAATCAGTGACGGAAAGTGATCCTTATTCGTGACCTTCTATGGGTATCTCCGGTCGCATTTAGGTGGCGTACGAAAGCAAGACGAATCTGTGTGGAATGCCAACATGGGTGGACTTCTGGACTTTTGTTCGCCCTTGATCTAGGGCTTGAGTGGTATTTTTCAACCCACTGAATATCACTGTTGAATTTTAGGTGGTCATAGTTTCTGTGCCTACTTCATATGCATGCACGTGGTCAGTCAAATCATGACGCTTTATTAAACCCACACGAAACAGAATTAACGCCGGTCAACTCACCCCCGGTCTATTCACTAAGCTAGACAACTTGAAGGTTACCATCAATCCGAACTATTCAACAGTAAATTGTGACTTCCACACCGTCTTTAATTCATGTTGCACTTTTATGCAACCGACAGATTCGATCGGTGAAAAGATATCGACGTCGCAACCAAACCGTCGGCAATCAAACTCTGAATCGAGAATATCCGGTTTTGTGTTACCTCGTGCGCCTACGCAGAAATCCAAGCTTCTACGTCTTCATGTTGGTCATTCCATGTGTCTTGCTGTCATCGCTCACTCTGGTTGTCTTCTGGCTTCCACCGGAATCACCCGCGAAGATGATGTTAGGTAAGTGTGTTCAGCATCGGAGTGATGTTTATATGTCGTTAGAACAGCCTTAACACTACTGCCCGCCGTGGCCACTTAGTGTGGTTTACTTTCCCCAAGTATGTTTGTACATCAAAATGTGTCCTACAGCCTGGAAATGTTGTTAGTTCTCCGTACTGACAGAGAGAGTGGACAAGCCTTCAAAAGCCTTCTTACAAGCGCTGGATTCTAACAGGTATCTTTATTTTGTACGTTTTTTTAATTCTGCGTTCAAGAAGGGAAATAAACTTTTTTCAAAGTCTCGGAAAACTCCATCTTCAAACCACTGTAAGCGATGTATTTGTTGACCTGCAATTTGCAGACGACACTGTTCTCGGTTTCGAATAGGAAATTGGGACAACATATCTTATAAAGTTCAACAAGAAATATCCAACAGTCTGACCCACAAAGTTCAAGTCAGAATGCGCAAAAATGTACTTTGGAATGCAAGCAAAGACGCGGGAAATCATCCGTCGATTTTCGATGTTTCACGTGCTCTGATGGCTGGGTATTCACAAGCAATTAAGGGTCCCAGAACTCTCAATTCTTCCCCTATAAATGCTGGCGAGTTTCCAAGCAACGAATAAACTCCTCTCTGGTTTTATCTCCCTATTCAGGACCTCCCAATACTGCCCACTCTGGGTGGGTAGTTGCTAATCGCGGTTGCTCTTACTGTAGTCTGCGGGCTTTTCCTGACACACAAGGCAGATTTAGTAATCAATTAATCTGGGCTGCTTCCTGATTCCACTTCATGTTCCATTAGAATTACACTTTATGATCAGTATACTCCCAAATTCATTTTTGTGGGATACTGAAACGCGACCCGTCCTGGTTCGAGAATGTTTCTTAGAGTTTTGATGAATTAATAAGTATTTCTTTTTATCCCCCTCAACTAGGATTTGTTTCTGTTCACGGTGAACTCATCGAGGTTTTTTCACTTTGTTCACCCCTCATTATTCGCGCTCTCCCAATGTTTAGTTTTGAGAACTTAAACTAAGAGAGGGGCCACTTTGGTTAACCGTTCTGTCAGAGAAGAATACAACTATCGTGAGCTTAGTAACAACTCATTAACACCATTTTTCGTAGTTTTTCTAAAAATCTTACTTTTCGCGAATCCGCCCTTGCATTCTACTCTCTGAAGTTCACTTCGACCGTTGCAACAAACTTCGGATTTTCTTCAAGAATCCTCACATCAGACTGTTAACTCCCTGGTTTTACGGCGCTTTCTAGGGTAAATTCACACTTGAATAGCAATTACACACCGCATCACATCGGATGGACTGCGTATATTATGTCTCCCTGGAGTTTCATCAATTTTAAAAGCCTTAATCTCTTACAACGGCGACTGACATTACCACAGACATCCCAAGGATTGAGATGGACTTCTTCTCCCACCAGGTTCATAATGGTACAAACCAAGATGCTGGAAATTTTTTTGTAATGGCAGGGAGGAATGAAAGGTATGGAGAAAGATGGTACTCTCAGTGTGCTCCATCTTTATGAAAGAGATCCTCTTGACTGTAATTGTGCTTGGCTGGAGACAATGCAACAAATGACTTGAACAAGTTGATTTCAGCCCTTGAGTTTCCAAGCAGTTTCCAAGTTTCCATGCAATGTAAACTAGCACAAGGTGCCGTTCTGTCTCTGGCGTTAGTGGACATCATTTTCAGTGAAATTTCGATCTGTGGTTTTAGAATCGTGTTGCCATTTAGATAATAGAGAATCCCTTTTTAAAATATTATTGGAAATTTTGAATTTTCAAATTCTCATGTTTGTTTGTGAGTACACCACCGCGGTAAATATTTCCTATTTTATGCTACTCCTTAGTTTTTTGGTGTCTTTAAGTAAAGTTCTCGTTACTTGAGCAGGATTGGGACGCTTTCCGCTTCTGGGGCTTTTGCACACATGCCTTTAGAATTTTCATTCCAGAATAGACACCATATGCAAATGAATAATTTTTAGTTCGAATTGGCCGGTCAGTTGCGATTGAGGTACTGGGTGTCTGCACAAGTTGGACAACGGCAGACGGTCTTTGTGAAGCCGAAGGTGGAGTTGTGCTTAAGCAATTGACGCCGGTTCGGATCAAAAGGCGGTCAGACATGCTTAGACATGGTGGTTGAGCACGGTATGTACGTATCCCATACCTGAAAGATAAAGAATAAATGAAGCTTGTTCACGAGAGTTGTTGTATTCCAAGAGTCTCACTTATATGAGCGGTGCATTCATCAGTGGATACAGATTTTGCAAAACCCATGCTTTTTCGCCAGCCAGAAAAGTAATGAACAACTCAGTGCTTTTCAGCCCCTCGAGGCCGAACGGTTAAGTTTCTAACCATTGAGCGGGAGGTTTTGAGGGTTTGAAACTTCCTGAGTTGCGTGAGAAGCGTGCTGCTGATGATTCCAAATAAGGGTGAAACAGCTGTACGGTGGTTCTCAGCCTTTCAGCATAGACTGGTCTCACCGACAGGATGTAATCTCAGTTAAAGACAAACAGCCGACCCCCCACTGTCAGAGCTGTGCTTTTGGTGATCTCCGGTTTAAACCATCGCTCCATCGGGTTCTGATGCGACCGTTCATCCTGGTGCTGTTTACGTTTAGCTGATTTGGAATCGACTCGCAATAGATTCGTCTACTCCCTCCATCTCAGTTACTTTTACCTAGATTTCCAACTAAGCAGAGACCTGTCGGTTATCACAGCTGGTCGAATAGGTGAAAACTAGCATACGCATTATACGGTGTTTGATCAAAGCCGTTTCTTCTCACTTGTGTGAATACAAGTTACAGACCACTTTTTAAGCCCACGGTATGGGTCTCAGGAGATAGTAAATTCGTTCGGATTTGCGCTGCTCGTAAACAGTGAATGTGATTAAGCCCTGAAAGTACGGATTGCAACGGCAAAAGTGTTCCCTGTCTCAACAAACGATTCTGCCGTTTGTACCTTCGTTCATATCCCACTTAGCGTATATCGACGCCATATCCAGGACTAGCTGAAATGTAATGTTTTGCAAAGATGGGACTAAGGAAGAGCTTGCCAGCTGAATAACACTGAAACAGATTACAGACCACTTGATCCTCGGACCAGAGGTGCCTATCTATTTTAGCAACAGAATGTTATCCACGTAATCTGTAGTCTAAAGCATGAGTCGACTACGTCATCCAGTGTAATGTGTACGCACTTATGTGTGTTCTGTTCAACAGGGTGAATTATCGAGCCTAAGCGACGCAGGATGTTTAGTATTCTGAGTTTAATGCGACATCGCGGTCAGAGCTGATGTAATCCCATCTATACTTTGTCCCAAAAAGGCTCATTCTTTACACACACTCTTCCCACATTCACTGACTCCGTTTTCGGAACAGTTTACACGTGTTGATTGATAACCAAAGTCACCACCTATCAGAATTCTTCACGACATATTCTAATCATAGGAGAGAAAGCCAGATGAAAGCATATCACAACAAACACTATAATCGACTTTATTTGTCAACCGACGACCATTTCATTTTTGTTCCGGTCTCCATATTTTCTGCTGAGGAAAGTCGTTAGGTGGCACTCACAGAATAGACTGAAAATGTCCTCAACGGAGTCGTGGGCCAGTTCGCCCTCATGGCAAGATCATCGTTTTCCAAAACTCGGGAATGTAGCCAGATTATAGTACACAAAATTTCACCGAAACATCAACATGCAGTAGAACTCTGAAGGAACTAGCTTTGCCGAAACAAACATTTAACGTGGATATGCCACACAATACGGGAGAAAGTCTCGCAGAGCTAAACGGGAAATCCCTCAGAAAGAGCACCTACTTCTCAGTATGAAATGCTATTTGCCTGACCCTGAGAGAGTCATGTCTTTTTAACACAACTAATGTGGCAGTTGTCAGTCCTGTTTACAAAAGACCAAAGACTATGGGAAACTAACACACCATAGTGGAAGTATGCTATTGATGGGGGTAGTCAAGAATCGAGTGTTTATGGACCCTAGGAATGAAAGGAATAAGGCAAGCCCACCGCGGCTATCCAACAGAGTAAGGGGTCAGTCAGTATCTCAGAGACACGCGAAAATTACAGAAATGGTTGTACGAGCTCGTAGTATGACGTCAAGTTGGGTCACTCGTGACGTCCGTGCAATGACTGCAGAGTGTGATTTCATCGCGTGGCTCCCGTAAAGTTCGGGTTCGGGGACGTAGTTATCCAACAAGATGTTGTTTATCTGGGTGTGAGGCTAGTAAAACTTCGCCTGAATTGGTGGAGAGTGCATCTGTTACCCAATACCTGCTAGACGGGTTCGAGCGGTTGATCCTCAGAACATCAATCGGGTGCACCTGAGTATTGAGAGACGTTGCGATTTTGTTTTGGTTGAGAAAAAGCACATTCCTCGACAGGTGAACGTAATACGTGTTTGGAATGCCAGAAAGCCAGCTACCAAGTGTATCTACGGCTTGGGCCCCTTGTCATAATATGTGGGAAAAAGGACTTATTGCCTGGAGTTGGTACCATACCACTAAAATGAAAAATTACTAACTTACATATCAACTGCTGCAGATGGAAGACTCAGTTTGAACTTAAATACAGTGACACTGTGGAGGATACGAGGAAGCTGGGATTTTGAGTCAAACTCATTATCAACTTGTTCAAATACATTACCTAAAAAATTATCGTGGATTGGTGAGGACAGTGTTCACTCAAGTCGCTGAGTACAGTACAGTACAGTACAGTGCAGTACAGTGCAGTACAGTACAGTACAGTACAGTATAGTGCTGTGCAGTACAATACAGTAGAACGAATGCTATAACCGATTCAGAATTGCTAACACACGAGTTAGCGCGTACACTGAGTAGAAGGCATGTCGCCTAACGATAGGCAAATCAATACAGATCAATTTCAGTCAGTCCTGTCTTGATGATCACCGTAGTTTAGGCTAAAGCTATCATTTGTAGCCACTTGCTTCATTACACTAAAACAGGGTGGGTGAGCGACTAATATTATAATGCAAAGAAAACATTGCATTAAGGAGACTGAAGAACCTTGTGAGTAGCATATTACATCTGTCAATACATCGCGATATCTCGAATATCGTACCGACTGAAACATGAGATGGTTTGGTGCAGCACATTCATTTGCTTGAGAACATCCTAAACGAGATATTCAGCTGGGTTCCAACTGAGTCTCCCGTCAAAACCAAATTGGTGTGTGAATGAGTGTATCCCGCTAAAATGAAGGTAAGTTCAACGTCTAAAATTGCGATGTCACTACAGGATATCTACTCACCACGGAAATGCCAGATTGACCACCAGTTAATTTTGAATTCTGGATCCGTCTTGTGCGGAGGGTTTTAGAAAACTTACAAGTAATCCAGAAAGCTGAGCTTGAGTCAACAGGCTGATTGGTGTCCAACGACTGTCAGTGAAATTTTATTTGAGGATGCTGCGATTCATCTTGGAAGACGTTCATGGATTAATGTTATCAGGGTTCTCATTATTCAGCCAAATTATTTGGTACCACCGGTGCACGTGAATTAGTAAATTTATTTTAAGGTGACAGGGGACAAGAAACGGACATTTGTGGCGTTCAAGAACACGTAACTTCAGCGATATAAACTTTATCTACGGATGTACGGATATCGCCCTTATGCAGTAATAAAGCACAAACGAGTTTATGTCAACTCGGAGCCCGTGTAGATTTCGTGTACTTATCGACGAACTGCTCGAGAGAGCAACAACAGGAGAGTGTGCTGAACAAGAGTAAAGTCTCCAGTCATTGTCTTTGGAACAGGTCTGAAGTGTCCCGCAAACTTACCCCCCGTTTATAACTCGTCGGACCAAAGCCCCCTAAATGCACATCTTATCCTAACCAGGTGTCTTATGTGTGGGCTACTTTTGCTAACTACTAACCCAGTACCAATAAAAAAAATACAGTTTATAACTTATGTTTCAGTTTTGGTTTTGTGGAACGGAGTTTTCGTCCTTTACACTATAAGCGATTAGCTTTGGACAGAAAATTCCAACAAATTGCGCGGGCCTTCTGTCTGTCACCTCGTCTTTCAAACAGACAGTCAACACAGCATCATACGATGAATTACCTGACTGAAGCATGAAGGCGCTATGTCCTGTCACATTCATGTGACCGATCAGCCACTCTTGGCCGTACCATGTAGTGTAGAACTGCTAACGTGTAGAAGGGCGGGCTCGAATCTCGTCAAAGATTTGCGAAACACACTGCTGATGATTCCAACAAAAATGGAACTGCTGCGATGTTTCGTAGACGGGATTCACGTAAACGCTAAAAGCTCCAGTGTCCTGTGTTACGCCATTGAGCGTGCCAAGTCAACAGATATCACCGTTAAATTGTCCCATAGGGATGAAATAGGACCAGAAATGTACCCACCTGTGTATTAAGTATGGAGTAACCATTTCGCCATCAGCCTGCTTTTGTTTGTTCCTCAAAGAGCTAAGTGGTACCACGATTTTCACGACCTGTGTAGTGAGTCTTTTCAGGTTGACTATCGTACCATCAATCTACCAGATAAACCAAAGTTACAAACACCATTCAGCTAATCAAGCGCCTTTTCTTCTTATCTTACCCAGGAATGAACATTTTTGTCGCTTTCTTTATCTTGCTGCTCCTATTGGCCGAGTCAACTCCGAGTGCTGTAAGGAACTTTCCACTCATTGGTAGGTTGGACCGATCATCCGTTTATACACTTTCACACATTTTAGCCGTATATTATGGTACAATCGTGTCGCGCTGGAACTGTCCTCTGTACTATCTACTACTAAGATTATGAAGTAAGAACAGAAAATACACCTTTATAATCGCCAGTTCTGACTTAGAAAACCAGAGATGCATCAACATGGTTCTCTTTTTGGTTGAGCCCCCAAAAGTCGTCAATCACGCTGTAGAGTTAGGGGCTGTGAAATGGACTGCAAACATTTGTGTTGGTTTAACCGCGAGTAATCTTGGGGACTGGACAGTAAGCGTTCTTAAACAGTTCCAACCCGGTATACGCCCCACAGAAGGTGGGGACAACTATCAGTTTCTTTTTGGAGCACTGAGGTTTCATCGAGTAGGGATCCTCACATGCACTGCTATGTCTACCCCTAGCTTGATGGACGTGGACAGCCAATAGGACCTGAAAAATCCTTAAGTTTGGCCCTGTTTCTCTCCAGCAGCTACCGCTACCTGGTAGGAAACGGAGAACGCCAGTAAGCACTACCACACTTGGTGCCGTCGCTGTTTCTGTTGGGTTTCGGACGGACGCGAACTCCATGACCCCGTCACTCCGGTACTACTCAGTCAAGCGATCCAAAATGTCCCTTTTGGAGAAGTGAGGCGGACAGACCGCGTGAGATAGATGAAGCACCTTGCTGAGTTGGTAGCGAGTGTGTATAGACAGCTACATTTCATGAAACTAGTCCAAGCTGACCAGCCGAGCAATCGATAGCTTCCGGTAGGATGCACGTGCGGCCGGGACACTGCAGCAGGCAGCCAGCTGCTATCGTGGGACTGGAAGAACCTGGACTGGAACCTTCCGTTCCGAAGGTAATTGTTCCTGATGGCATGAGTCAAACAATATTGTCGATGAGTTTTATGCCCGACGTTCGGTTAGACTTCAGCACACTATGACAACGAACTTAGACTTTTCAAGGAAAACAGCAGATATTACATATCTCACGATTGAAACTTTTAGACTTTTTTAGGAATATGGCTGGCCAGTTTCGGAGAATAACTGGCAATTATCGCTAATACTAATCAAGAATCAAGGACAGAAATACGATAAATTGTTAGCTTATTTCACAGAGTAATGAGGGGATCTTTGCAAGGAAAATTATGGAAATGTGAAGGTTGAGCGACCCAGGTTTCAACTATGTGTCGACCCATGACTTCAGCCCAGAACCCGACCGCTTACTGAACACCGAACACCACGGAACACCATAAAAGACTCTACACCTATCTACAAAGTGCCTTAAAGCTTGCCGAACGAGGATTCTAACCACTGTAGAAGCCATTGCCATAAGAGTTCGCTAGCTTGAAATCTGTGTTTCAAAACAATCCATACAGGCGCAAGAACTCACAAGGCCGATCAGTCAAGTGATAGGAGCACGTGACTCGCTTAACCGGGGCTAATTTCCAGACTATTGCGAGTTCACCTTTAACTACTGAAATTTATTCTGAAACGAACAGTTCCAAAGATTATCGATTCTCTTATTTCGTATACGTCCGAGTGTGAAGAAGAGATAGCGAAAATATACCCCTCACTCAACTTATGCTGTGATACGAAACAGAACACAAAGTTCCTACGCGACGTCTGTGCATTCCCAGAAGTGTATCAGAGAATGCTTACGATTGGCTCACTTGATGAAACACGTCAATTCACTCACCCGTCTCTTGATCGAAAAGCTTAAGGGAACTGTACTGGAAATTCGTTTTGGTTAAAGTAGGTCCACTAGATTACTTCAATAATGCGGTTTTCTTCAAGATTGCAGCCCATAACAGGACTGTTGGAAGAATACATTTATCCGGAGAATCACAGCCAGATTTCATAATGTATTTTAAAGAGTTTGTGCGCCTGACCTCCGAACATCCTGTACGGAAAACAATGAGAAGCTGAACTATCTCGTAAGGATGGACAGCAGCCGAGAGACGCCCGCCATAAAACTCACAACTAATCAAGTCAGAAAATATACTGAATACGTTCCGTATTTTCATTTGTTTTTGAGTTCTTAATGTCCTGTCATATTTAACACGCGTCAAGTGTAAATATTTTCACCTTAACAAAGCCAGTGATGACAAAAAGGTTGGCTATTTTTCCCTTGGCCGTTCCACACGATGGTCATATCCAGTTTCATTACTGGTATATGGGTAGGATAGCTCCTTTCGCTCTTTCCGTCATATCACTTTATGCAGAAGAGCGCTACAGAAGAGTAGTTCAAGGAGTCCATTTTCAACGAAAGCGGTATTCTCACCAGTCATGAGAATGTGCGCTCCTGAAAGGAACACTGAGAATGAGATGTTTATTGCCGACACTCAACCAAAAATGCATCTGGTTATCGACAAAAACCAAAAACTGCTTTTTCTAATGGAAATCGGCTTGAGCTAATGATGTCAATCTTAGGGCTGTACTAACACGGGCTTCGTACTTACACCTAGCACAGTACAGGTATACTTAGTGGTTGCGACTCCAGCAATGACGTCGCCAAATGATGGATGCGTATATGCATATATATACATATATATGTATATGTATGCATATATATATTTATAATACAAGAATATCACTCGCTCTTCCTGCATACGAATGACTCTCAACAGCGATCGGTATGATAGATACTTTGCTTTTACGTCCCAAAGCGATGGTCAGCCCATGATAGAGGAAATCGCCAAAGGCAGAGAGGTAGAGTCCCGCAGCAGCTTGACTGCTATCAATATGTTCTGGTACAAGAAATCAGCACTTCGCCCTCATGTGTGCCTAGATTTAATTCCCACTGCGACCGACCGCCTGACCGATACATGGAAGTAACTCACGTTCACATTCTACTGTGACTTTAAGGATCATACTTCTTGGGTCGCATTAGAGAGTTGGTTATAACTTCGACGGACAAACAATCCATCTCTTACGAATGATGTTCACAGCCATAAAACCTTAATGTAGCAGAAAGTAATTAGCACCCGGATGTCATCGAAATAAAATTAGTCTGGATTTGCGTCAATGAACAACCGCAGTCCAAAACTTGTAGGGTGGTGTCTGTCATTGTAAGTGCATCAAGCCGGAGAAAGTGATCTTTGCCTTTATGGTCCATGTACGACATCCGTCTGGTTGCCATCATCACACCCACATCCATTGCCTTTCTAGAAGGTCTGAGTGAAAAACCAAAGCGTATAGAGATTGGTGCTTAAGCCTACCACAGTTGCATGCTCCTTTTGCCTAAGGAATCATTATATGAAAATAAATAAAATTCTACCCAGTGAAGACACTAGCAACAATTCACGGAGGGAGCTAGACTTTTCCCTCTGGAGTAGAGGTGTCATTTTCCGACGGTAATGAAGGACTGCAAAGTTGTTTAACCAAATAGAAGTACTTGGACTTTCGCAATCACTGTTCCATCAACCGAATGCAGTCAAACTCTCATTTGTCCAACCTTTCTGATTTCAGGTGTTTTCTTCTGCCTAAATATGATTATGATCACCTTATCAACGTTTTTGGCGACTCTCGTCATTCATCTCTATTTCCGTGGAGATAGGAACGGATCAGTACCGGCGTTCCTTCGAAGGGTAAGTGTGACGATACAGAATATGGGCCTGGCATCTATTGGGTAGGGTTTGACGATGATAACAGCGCAGAGTGGTAGGGATAGGCGAAGATGAAAGTCATTATGGTTTAAATGACGCGATATTATATCTGTTATGAGAAGCATGTGCATGAATGGCAACCGCACATCGTCTTGTTTTGCCGCAATGAAGGCGCGAAAGGATACGTTTGAGCACTATGAAATTGCTGTAACTGGAGGGCCAACGGAGTCCCTCGTGGTCAATAGCACACTAATACTCTTCCGCATAATCCGCAGCACACAGGCCCCCAGGTTTTGAGCAGTCATCCTATGCACCAGTTACAACGAACAACGTAAGGGGATACTTTTTAGGTTCCTTTTCCAAGTCCACCGGTTGCGGTGACTCCTGACGGGACCATAAAAAACAGTCGCTTCAGTGGCGGCAAAGGACGTTGTAACATGATGCACTTCTGTGAACAAAAGTGTATATGATGTGATAATTATATGCCTTATCTAATTTTAGGAGATAAGCTGTGTAGCTGTCTGCACAGGGGCAAATCTACGTGATGCACTACTCATAAGGTTGCTGAAAATTCTTCGACAGCCCACGACCGGTTTCGCCCTTCTTGGGGCTCATCAGGTAGGCGCAGTCCCCGAGTTCCCGTCAACCTTATGTTCTACTTGAACCCAAATTGGACTGATTTCGGGGCAAATCTACTGTAGATATTGCAGCCATTAGATGGGAACTCATCACATAACTGTTCTGACAGAAGAAAAACGGAGCAGACTAAAATGGCCATTGTAGGGGAAACCGATACCGAGTTGCTGGGATGACTTTGCTTCAGTAAGTTCAAGCGAGTTTTACGCACTTAAAAGCGTATATGCAAGGACAATCCTCACTATGATCCGAGATCCACTACCTGCATGCAGACTACTCTCGGTTGGGTAGTGTTGTTGCCTTATGGGTACATCGTGGTCAGTTCACACCAAAGACGGAGACTGGGGTCGAACTTCACTGTCTTGAGAGCTCATTAATGATGCATATCCCCATAAGCATCAAGACATCGACTGTGCTCGTCTACCAGATTCGGATATAGACAAGGATCAAGTGACGGTCAAAGTGCACCCCTTTGGTATGCGTTGACCAGCCTGGTTAGTATGGCAGGAGCTAGGGGTTGTTTCGATTACACCTTATATACGCGATTTTCTCTGGTAGAATAGTCCGAACTTCTAGGCAAAGGCTTAATAGTCTAAGTAACATCACGATGCTACAGCGAAGATGCATTGATCATTGAAAGCGGCCGTCGACGATTACAGCTAGTTGACATCGTTTTACTGGGTGACCAGAGTCAATTGAGCTGTTACGTAGCTCATGACCAAGTCATCTTCAGATCTAACATCAAAAGATTGCTTCGAAAATTTCATGAAGCCGAATTTTTGGCATCATGAAGCGTCGTTGTTGGGCATTCCAGGGCATACGGTGGACGTTGTCTGACAGTGGGGTCACTTTCAATTCATGGCTTGGTATTCACTAGACTTAGTAACTCGGGGAAAATCATGTTCCATGAGCTCCTGTCTACTTGGACTTTCACTCGCTCAGGTGATGCAGGACAATCAGCAAAAAGATCTCAAGCAGCTGAAATTGTTACATGATAGTCGACAATGCGTCATCGTTCACTCGCTTACGAATCAACCACCTACCGTGAACATCGCGGCAACTATAACTTATCCCGTTTAGGTTACCCAATTTCCATCACCGCAAGCTCAGCGTAGTGCACGCACAGGATCGCCCAACTAGCAGTGAGAATAACTGACTCCTGGGGTAACGAAAAAGGCTGGGACAGTCGGTAGTTCCAGTCAACTTCGTTGACCGAAATAACGCAGAGCATAACTTTGAAAGTCTGCAGTCAATTCGTATTGTATTCCAAACAACTGATCACTCCGCATTTATATCTTCAACAGATGGTCATTGAAGGAATTGGACGACTAGTCTATGTTCGACAGCGTATACCTCTACCCGATGTGAAGAAGCCTGTCGCACCCAACTCACCTCGAGGAATTTCAGTGAAAGGGCGCTCCAAACCTACCATACCCGAACATGTTGGGAACAAATTCTTTCTCAATTACACACCGACTGCAGAAGACAGTCGAGTAGGGTACTATGGGACGAACAACCGCCTCCGTCCAGGTTTTATTCCGGGTTCTTGTCCTCAAATGTATGGTGGCGGACCGCTGCTTCCACAAATTGGTAAGATGATGGGACCAACGTATCCGAGTTATTTTGACACTGTGACTTGCAGCTGCATGGGGTCTCGTGACGGCTGTGAACAACCGACTGCAGTGAATGAACCGGTAGCCCCGCAACGACCGTTGAAAACTAATCATCCTGGATTAGTCCCAACCCAAGGCAAAGCCCAGACCGGAGAGTCAGATGATTCACCCGATTTGCTGGAATCCACAGTAACTTTGGAGCGTGATGTTCGGGAGGTGAAACGCTACGTGAAAATGTTTGTCAATCGACAGAAGGAAATCCACAGGAAAAGTCTCATTGCCATGGAGTGGAGAACTCTGGCTCTGGTGTTGGACAGACTGTTTTTCTTCCTCTATATCACCACCATCGGGATTGCTGTGTTAGTATCGGTGCCAAGAAGCACAGAGCCCGTCCTTAAAGCTGAGTTCCTCCACTCAGAAGAGTAACGTTCGGTCTATGCAGTTTCCTCTTTAGTGACTATCAAAAGCTGTTGCTCATGCTAGTGTAGATAAGTAAAAATCGCCCTATAGTGGCTTTTAGGTCAAGTAACAGTGCTCTCAGCTTATTATTCTACTCACCAGTAAATACATTGATGTACACAGCCGAGTTTCACGAAACTTTCGAAAGGAATTTTCAGACTTGCATTTACTTGTTTATTGTCTTCTTCGTAAAGTTCCCATTACCAGTAATTTGGTGATATTCCGCACATCGTATTTTAGGGTGTTGTATCGGTTGTCAAATCATTCAGTATTTTCGTCATATTCTCGTTTGTCTCCAAATCTTTGGTTTTACTCAAGTGTACTCTGAAGGAAGATTTTCCCACTGAATCGAGACAAAACGCCGTTTTCGGGTTTTCCTGTCATCGAGTTAATGTGCTGAGGAATGTATGCAACACCTTAGATCTGGCACATCTTGGGAAACTAATTTCACACCAAACTGTCGGATTTCTGAGGGGGAACATTGACAGTCATGCTGATTCACCTTAGAAAGCTTACAGACATTTTACGAAACCTATCGGGATGTCTCCACGAGTAAGGTGTACAGTCCAGGTGTGATCGCGTTGGCGTCATTTAGGAAAGGATAGAACTACAGTAGTAGCAACTCACAAACCATCAGCGGGACTGAATACGAATACACTACACATTTTTGAGAGGCGCATATTCTGCGGGTGATCCCGAACTGATTGGGATAAAATTAACCTAAGATTGCCTGTTAATATATCTGAAAAAAAACACCGTTTGTATGGGTAGCACACCTCGAAAGTGAAACTACGAATCCCTGAAAACAGCGGTCGTATAATTGTCGCGGGGTTCATAATCTATCCAAGGTCTTTGTGTCTACTTGCGACATTAAAGCCCTTCTGTTTTAGTCGCGTGAAAGTACGAGTAATGAACGAAGCTCTAGCACCCCAATGCTATATCGCGGTATTGCCTTTACACAAGGCAAAACCGTTGCAATAACGGGCAGAAATCCAGGACGCTTAGACAAAGTAAATAGCCAAGTTGGCGCCACTCTGTTATGTGCAGGGCATTATCATTGACAGCAACGTCTGATGACAACACCGGTGCTTCACTGCCGAACAGGTATGTCAGTTTGTTTCAACAAAGCCTTATGCTTAAAAGAAATGAGTAAGGGATAAACCTAGGGCTGGCCTACGAAAAACATCCGAGGTGCCTGCACGTGCAACACTCAATCAATCTGGGCCCAAAACTGAAAGCATGAGTACTACTTAAACCAAGTAGCCGCTATTTCGTGCATTGTCTCCAGCTAAGCACGTGGACCTCATCCTGGAGGGCGGAGAGCAACCAAACTGCTCGTAGCACCTCTCACCCCTCTGTGCCATGTCAAATCTTGTCCATCTCTAGGTCTTCACTCTGATTTGGGCATGGACATGGATAATAATACTCATCTGGGCAGGCGCTAACGGGGCATGCCTGGCTATCTTAGCTTGCAGTGGATGCATTTTTTAAGTGAAGCACTCTCTGCCTCACCGAAAGTCGGTCCCCTGGCTGTCATTGCGAATTCCCTGGTTCCAGCCGATTCCCAGTATAGTTCCAAGATATAGCTAGTCAACGACCTGAAGGTGTCCCAGATCTTCCGCCCGAAGTCTTGCAGCCGCATAACAATACAGCCCGCACTGTAGTTTGATAGACGCGCCCTTCGAGACAGTAAAATGCCCCTTTGACGTCACATGTGGCGCAAATTGGTAAACGCAGTCATGGCCTTTGAGATTCACGCGTTCACTTCGTCTGCCACACTAACATCAGGGCTAATGCAACTTCCGATATACGTATATTATTCCACAACCTCCTTGGGTTTTTAGAGGCATGTTCAAAGACTGCGTCCTGCGGCAAGACTGCACTTTGTGGGTGCGAAGCACTGGATGGCCTTGGTAGACTTTCCAAGTACTGCTTGCGCTTTCCGCTTTTTTAAATAATGAGAGCAATGTTGTCTGCATATTCCAGGTCGGAGAGGCCCTCGCTTCGGAAGACCTGAACATTGGGGATTTGAAGGCCTGTCCAAAGTAACTAGAGGTTCCTAAGCCTCTAACGCTCAGTCACAGTGATCGGATCGCTAAATAAGCAATCTGCGTAACTAAGCCCACGATCACGCGAACACCATCTCGGAAGGCAGATTCTACGGATAACAGACGATTATTGATCCGTTTTGCTGATCTACACGCTTGCCATCCCTTAGTGAGAATCGTCCTCGAGGGAACTTAGCAATCCTACACACTAGCCATTTGTTTCGGGTCACCGTATTATGTGGCAACAGGACGGATTGTAAGCCAAAACAGCTGGCTCGACAGACTGACCACAAGGCGAGAGTGGCAGGCCTGAGACTACTAAAACAAGTCAATATCTTAGGGAACAACCTAACTTCGACGAACACACATCGAAAACCTCATTTAACGAACATATTAACAGGGATGACAAAAAACAGGAAGTTTATTATTACGGTGAAACTTGGAGAAAATCTACACATACGGGAAGTGTGAGACACAGAAAGTGAGCGGCTATATAACAACACGCATAAACTACACAGGTCACGCAAAACGGTAGGATATTGGGCATGACGTAAATCCATAGATAAAGTTGTTGTGTTTTCCATTGAAGTAGATGGATGGAGTGAGCAGAGAGAGAGAGAGACGGACTGCTTCGACACAAGTCAGCAAAACAGTGACGTCGTCACAGACCTGTTGATCTGAAGTGCAGGTGAAACAGAGATAAATATCGTCGATGAAACAAACGCAATCAGTACGTTATAAGTTAACTCAGAAGAAATTAGCAGATGGGACGGGAGGTGAGGGAACAATCAAGTTTATAAACACACAGTGAGTCGACATCCGTTTCCAGATTGGCTTATCAAATCGAACTACGCCACCGACCATCGGCACAGTAAGCAATCTCACACAAGGTTTACGCTGAGCAACATGTGCATCCACTTGAAGGTCCTGTATCCGGTGTAGCCCTAAAGAAATAAGGCCAGAGGAAGCAGTTCTAAACTGGTGGCCTACGACTGTCAGACCGCACGAGGACAACTGAACAGTTGAAAACGCGGTGTATGCGGAGGATATTTCTTACTGCGAGATAGCGTTTAAGTGAAGATTCGGTTGAAGGAAAAAGCCAAAACCCATCATGCTTAGGTAACCTATTTTCTGACAACAGTTTATCCTCAGGAACTTCAAAAGAAAGCACAAACAGCGTCGAAAAATCTCAATGAATAACAAAGCTTATGTAGGTCTCCAAACATAAACGGAAAGTGACTCTAAAATGCTATGCCAGTAAAAGGAAATCACAATGAAAGCAGAGTGACCTTTCCGAATACCTCGCAAAAGTTCCGGAGTCCTTACTCATCGACAGGTAGCATATCAGAATATTGATATGAAAGTATAACAAATAGACTAAAATGTTACGCAATTTGCACTATATAAGGTATGCGTATACAGCGACGACAGTACACTTTTTCTAGTTTTGATGCCAGTCGGAGTAGACTCTGTGGATAGACTGATGAAATCAGGGTTCACAAGAGCAGACATCGTGTTAGATTTTTGCGGTCGGTCATAGGGGAGTGCTGGGAAAATGGTCTGTAGGTAAATGAGAGTTCCAAACATATCGCTCGTCAGGTTTCTTAGAAATGTACGAACACAATCTGGATTGTGTGGATTCCGCGACGTGGTGCTTTTCATCTGTTTGAAAACTAGCGAAGGCAGATGGATATCCCAGAATGTACTACGACCATGATGATGACGATGAGTGAATAGATCATATTGGCGTTCTCACGTTGTTAATGCAAATTCGATCCTAACTCTCACTTGGGTTCCACGTGATCAATTCACGTTCTCATACAGCCCAGCCCAATCGCAAAGAGCGGGAACACTCGAGCTGCTGTGTTGGACATGAAGAGTTCAACGAATAGACCTGTGCCATCCGTTGGGTTGAAACGAAGCGATAACAAAGGCTGTGTGGGGTCGAGCGATTGACAAGTTTCCAAATAAAAACGGTAGCAGCCACCCGGTTTGGTGCCAATCCTACAGGAATGGGTTTGCTATGTGCCAGCCTTTCTACGTCTCCTTGTATTTGGTTCGGTTGACGGACCAAGTTCTCGTGATTTGAGTGTCGGGACATAATCGCTATGTAAATTTCACAGAACATTATTTTTCCTACTAAGTTGTCGCGGAAAAATTCAAAATATTGGTATTGATGAAAGTCAACTGCAATGGGTTACGGTAAAATTAGGACGGCCTGTGTGAACCCTATTTTCAGGGAAAGTCAAGCTCAGATAAGTTAACATACGAATTCACAAGGATGACTGAAATCAAGAATTCGGACGAAAATTGATTCCGGCATCTATACGCTACCGTGATACATGGTCTACATACGCGCCAAAAAAGTGCATAGGTTGATCATCCGCTAGCAGGCACATGCAGGTGGCTTGAGCATATGAGTAATTTAACATTAATTTCACGCCAACAAAACATTCCAGGGCACGGTCCTCGAGGCACAATCCGGACTATTACGTGTTTTCTGGTCAAGCACCTTAACATCAGAGAAGGACACCCAGATACAGCATCCAGTGAACTGAATTATCCAGCATGAAAGTCACACCAGCTGATCTGCCGAACTCGCGCGAGCTGAGCTCAGATTACATACTGAACTAACCCCGGAGCTGGAGTGGGTTGGTGGACTTGAACTACTATTGTCCCGAACATACCTCCGTAGTTGTAGTCTGACGGAACTGCACCTGATGGCCTTCGGACCTAGAAGGTTCAAAGCACTTTGCCAATTCACGTCACTCGTGGCGTCAAAATGGCACATCAGTGGGTCTCAAGAGTCGCGCGCACGAGCCTACGGTAAGAACTGCGTTGGGGACAGATGACCTTAGGAGTTTTCAGAATCGTTGCTGGTATTCTCAGGCATCGGCAAATTCGTAACGAACCAGTTAGAAAGCAGATGTTCGGCTGTGCAGCAGATATTTCGGTCGCGGAAAACACCCAGCACCGTCAACTGCGGCGGCTCGACCAGCACCATGCAACCCGAATAATCGTCTACTGATGGCGTTATTTGTGCCTCATTCACAATGGCGTAGGCTGCGAAGTGAACGTGACATGACAAAAGAACGTGAAAAAGATACCGAGGGTTTGGATGTCATTGATGTGACCCATCATTCAGGATGGGCTCCAATGACCTTCCCCGCACTTGAATCGAAGCATTGCACGAAACTACGGCTCATTTACCGTAGTGGCATTCATTCTGTTAGTTTCTTCCCGACTGTCTGACTGAGCGTTGTGAGCTGTAGGTACCCCCATACAGCATTTTATTATTTCACTCAAAGGCGTCAAATATAGCTAAATAAACCTTGTGATTGTTCGGCAGTGACGCTTTACTGTCAACACCGATGTTGCTCTCCGGTAATGACGAGTACATTGATCAAGCGCACCCATATCGCCGCCTGATGTTGCGTCACTTACAAGCTGATTACTAGGTAGCATCGTTAGCCTAGCTCAGGTCGCATGCGTAGATGAAATGAATCCACAAGAGTCTGAAGCCGCACGTGTTTCCCCCAGAAATAACCTGCAAATTGTGCAAAATGGCTTTGAGTTATACTGAGCCGGCCATAGGTGTGCGCAACTCAGCATCACTTGAATTTAGGTAGGCGCAATCCGATGCAACTAGGTCAGATCTCCATGTCTCGCACATTCGGTTTCTGTTGCCGACGGAAATTATTGCACCCTTCTGAATATGATGTCCCATTATCTAATTGACCAGTTGAACAAGGCCATTATGTACTCGGAGGAATTAGGAAAATGAAAGCTAGTTGTGTAAGCTGAATTTCAGTCCAGCGTTCTTGTTTTTGCCAAGGGGAATTCAATAGTGGAAGGACAGGATACGAACCATAGGAGACAGGATCAGAAGGCGCAGACATACAGAGAGCTTGTACTGGATTCCAGACCAGCAGCTGGAAGCAACATGCCTATGGGACACGGTTTATAGCTGATAAATTGATTGATTGAAATGAACAGCCGCGAGGAGAGGCAATTTCACATGCAGTTGGGCCTGAGCTGTGATAGCATCCGAATGAAACTTTGACAGTACGAACATGAGGGGATAACATTATAAAACTGATAAATGGAGACAGAACCGAAGTTTTACACGTAAGTTTACAGTACACCCAGCCTGATGTACTGGAAGTAGACAACAATTTCGTAAACCCACCATTGACACAGCTAGCTGACAGCCACATTGGTCACGTCATCAGTGACAAATGTTGACAACAAAAGCAAGGGTCACATGAAATGGGACAATTATAACGTCAGCAAACGCCGCCGAACAAAGAACTTTCGTTAAGAATAGAAGTTCAAGGAATCGAATCAACATTCACACTCGTTGGGACGGGTTCACTAAGGCAAGGTCACACTTGGATCGATCAGAAATATTAACACACGGATATCTTGGAAGATTAACACTCGACATCTGAAACGGATCCCGAGGGCATGGACTAGACTGGGTTATCCTCTACTTATCTTCCATGTAATTGCGAAAAGATTCCTGGGAGACGGACTAAAACGATTAGCAAACAAGCGTTTTCTCCAAGTCTATTCGTATACACATCTGCCCCTCTACAGTGCTATTGCATTCTAGAAGAAACTTGAAGCAAAATCGACCGAGCCATGAAGTGTTTTTTCTTGGCTCTCATGGTTATTATCGGTTAACTTGTGAAACTTGGTACGACGAATTCATTTGTCTAGTCGAACATTATTCTTAGAGATGCTACGTGCAAGAACCAGACGTCAAACTATCATAACCTCAGTTGTATTGACGCACGTACTGCGACCCAGGTGAGCAGACATAGAACCTAATACAAATCTCCATAGGATCATTGGGATAAACAACCCGGTGGACCATCCCTTTTTATCGACATTTTCACGTAACGTTCTGAAAAGTGGTGTTGATGAAGGCTTGCAACTGTCAATCCCCGAGAAGCAGCATCGCTGTATTAGTGATTTTGGTAAATGGATATTTCACGGAGGGATAGGGATAGATAATTCTTGAGAAAAAAAAACACCGAAGAAATGATGCGAATAAGCATCCAGTCGCCTATTGGTAAATCCGTTTGCTCCGATTGAAATACACCGTGTTCTGAAGTTTCAAGATGTAAGTATTTTTGTTTCAAAGCCATTCGCTAGGTCTACTACTGTCCCCAGAAACAGTAGTAGTAGAACGCCAAACAATGGATCACTGTTCTAGAGAAATACTGAAACACACTGAACATATAAGAGCAAACTAAATAGCTCGCTGAGTTGTACACAGATCTTGATAGGACGAGGCAAGTAAGATCAACTGTACTCCGGGGTCACCATTTGCCAGTCAGTTACACTAAGAAAAGCCGTTTCCTGACAGATGCGAAGACGCACTGTGAATTTACACACTCTGAAGACAGAACAAAGCAACAACGGTGACGCGGATGTTGACAACTCGTGAACGATCAGCAACATTGACATTTCAAACATACCAATCTTGCGATGCACAGCTGGTGTGCAACTTGAAGGATAGACGAGAGCTGAGATACGGTCAATTGGACCATGTCCAGAAGAATGGACCATTCCAGGAAGAATGGAAAAGCCCAGTTTGGGTTCAAAGAAAATACCTTCCAAAAAGTTGATCCACGCCTCAATCAGCGAGTCATTCCGAACAGTGATATTGCTGCCCTGCCTTCCAAGCAGTTACTACCTTGACTTCCTATGTTGAAACCATCTTTTTCAAACACTTTGCACATTTGTTTGTTGTGTTCGCATAGTCTTGATGACACTGAGGCTCCCTAACACTCCGAAGTCGATTATCCACACCGATGGGGTATAACAGGGCAGACAATGGCATAGATAACAAGCACCCATACACTGCACGACTACGGCACCACTCCTTTGCAGTTGCTCCTTGGGATGTTTTCAGGCCGCTACAGTGGCGTCCAAACCGGTTACCTACGGCATTGAATATTACGCTAACCCAGATAATTGGTCGGGAGTAGTAAGAAAAAGGTAATGTGGTTTGGGCCATACACATCTACCTTACCTGTTCCATGCAGAGTTTAGGAGAATTTTTCGACCCGATGAACGACGAAACACCTCAAAAACAGCTATCTACTGTTCAGAATGATCACAGCTGGGCATTTTCCACAAAGTTTGTAAAATCAGATCCCCGGAAGGGGATAGAATTATGCGGAGCAAGATAATGGGGATTTGTGTGGCACACTTCAAAACATTTACTATTGGTGGCCTAATAAATCAATCGAAAAAAATGATACGCTGAACTTTACAAATACTTACCTCGTGAGGCAAGAAATTAGCGTGCCTTTCAAACACCGTCACAACATGGATAAGGATAACGAAGAGGGCGGGTGATGACATAGAATAAACAAACAAATAAATAAATAAGGTCTGTTGGTGCAAATGCGCGAGTGGGAAGCGGGAAAATAAACCAAGTAGTGTATGTAGAGCGATGCACAGGATCACGAGTAGAATGTCCAAAACTAAAATAGTATTTAAAAAAAGGTGGGGGCATTTTCGTATTAATCGCAACATGAATGTCATTTGGCTGGTGAAAATCAACCTTCAACCCTGTTTCGGCAGTTGCATAACTCGCAAGTTCTTCTCCCGCTGTCCACGGGTGCTGGGCAAGCACAAACACACACACAAACACGCTGGTTGGTGCTATCGCATATTGACTGGGAGGTAAACTGGTTGGCTGTAAGATGACTGGTTGCCCGAAGGACGTGAATGGAACAAAGACTCGCGCGACTGGGCCGGCTAACCGAGAAACCGACCAGAACGGTCAATTTTTATTAGACAGACTGAATAGAACGGCCTGAAATTCCAACATTTCGTGCCTGTGCTTGCGTATGCTCTCTTCGGGGTGGTGGATAATAGTGGTGGTAAAGTGGCGACTGTGGTAGCAGCAGAACTTCTGGTGTCGTTGAACGCATAGCCTGCGCGTATTGCGCCACTGATGTCGCAGGCACGACCACACTGACTCTTGTGTACTGGCAGAACCGCTGGTAATTCTGAACGGAACAGATGTGAGATGATAAGAGACTGTGAGGGGCACCCTCTGTTAGCTTTTCTTCGAATCACACCCAAGCGGTCCAACCTTCGTACATGAGGGCTAAATTCTCAACATCCGTTGCGGCGGATATGCACAAGTCAACTTGTTCGGCCACGGATAACGAAGTCACGGTTAGGTCCGTGTCCTCAGCATCCAAAAGCGCTTGTGAACGCGTAGCACCACGATGAGGGGTGAGCATTGGATCACAACCAGAAATACGGCTTCGAACGCGACGCCAGACGTTGAGTGCATACGGATTGAGAGCTTTTTCGAAGGGTTCCAATTTCTAAAAAAAATAGAAAAAAACAACCGGTCACGAAAAAACAACGGACGAAAGTTTTGGCAAACAGTCGATGGGTTTATTGCAAGGCAACGTTTTAATTTTGACACAAACCTACGTCAGGCCAGTTGATTAAGTTACCAGGTCGGCTGAAAATCAACCAACAAGAGGTCCTTCGATTGGCACACTAAATTTATGTTAAATATCGCATAAAGACTCCAGCAGACTAGAGATGGCTCAGTGGTTAGAGCGCGAATTTACTGACCGTAAGGTATGAACCTGACCTCTGCCACTCGACTTCCCCTGTCTAGACTTGGACAACTTGGTAGTATCCCAGCCCTCGTGCTACCTTTGGGTGGCACGGCAGCTATGCATCGAAAGGGTTTTTTAGGTTCACCAAGAACATGCAGTGATACGTGTCGCAGTTATGGTGAGATGCTGGGGCAACTTAACAAGCTATCGCAAGCGAGGGAACTGGTTGATGCTGGCGCTCCACCCATCATCATCATCATCATCATCATCATCATCATCATCGACAGCACATCAGTATTCAACAGTATTCAATATTCATCAGTATTCAACAATGATGCTTCGCCGCCGTAGCTCCACTCCCGTACGAACATTCGTCAAGTCGACAAGATGGTTTCCACCGTGAAGGTGATCACAGTGCATGCTGGTTCAGCTATTCATGCTAGCCTGCGCTAATTGACTTCTATACACTTCAACATAATGGTAGCTTATAATCTCGGGAAATAAACTGTGCTACAGTTCCAACTTGATGGACAGACCGGCCTGTCACTCTTTTGGAGCGCTGATGGTCAGATCCCGCCAGATGAAGCGTGTCGGCAAGTTGTTTCATAAACTGGTCGTTAGTTTAATCAGTTGAAAGATGCTTGGAACCGATTGAGTAGTCATCGTTTTCGGAAAGGTTTGGTAACAATCGGTAGATTGTTAGTTAGTTTGTTCGCTGAGCTGGGCAATTTGATTGCAAACGTTTCATCACCAATCGAGGTGACATCATCAGTGCTTTGGTACGGAGTGTGGTGGAGCGTGGCGATGGGTTGGTGGTTGTTTCATAAACTGCTATGCACATCGGAGTCAGCTAGGATCATACGGCTGGCTTTTTGAAGCGAGGCACAGGGAGACATATTATTTTTGATTAGACGCCAGCCTCCACACGAAGTGACTATTCACATCCGGTTCGATCTTCGATAAACACACTGCATGCAACGACAGTATTCTGTACACAACCCCGGAATTCTAGCGAAATGTTGGTCCGCGATCGAACAAGAGCACTTTATTCCCCCGTTTGCAAGCTCTGCAAAACCTACTGATCGAGAGGCAGTAGCGATAACTAAACACAAGAATCCAAACGCCGGACAACCGCGCAATCTCTATTAATCCAATTGCGCCAGTCATGCCATATCAGAAAGTTCGATCTAACAAATTTTGAGTTACTTGCCTAATTCGGTACCACTTGACGTGAAGAAAGCGCTTACCTACCTGGCTCAAGAGTGGTGCTATCAAATCGATAGACAGCAGTGCAGTTGCGCATCTAATGGAAGAAGTAAATGCCTTTTGACTCATCCGTCGAGTACGTCGACGACACTAGGGAAAGTACCACGGATACAACATCTATTAGACTATTTGACCACATTCCAAGAAGTGACAAACCAGCCTGACCTTGCGCCACTAACTCCAGGAACGAAATAACTGCTTCCCGAACAGGTCTAAAGGCTGTTCATGAACGCCTTCGTCGGACAAATGCTGGGATGATGGAACGGATCCATTTTACGCGCCTAGGTTTTGGGTTGTTTGTCAGTTTGTTCTCTATCTACTATGGATACCGTCATTTTATCGAAGCAACTGTACATTAACTGACGAGTATCAGACAAACCGAGGTTGTTCGGCACGATTCGAAAGGGAGTATACGCCACCCGAAAACAATCGAATCCAGACTTCGGTTTCATCACAGACAGGGGCTTTTGCTCTGTCAAATTGGAATTCCTAATCTACAATATATCAATAGTTTGGAACAGGCAACAAGCCGTTGTTACGGAGCTGTACATAATTTATATGCCCTGTTAGACACAACCCCGAAAGTACTCGTCCGCCCAATCCGTCTATTTGATTGACGATCCAGTCCCCCGCTGAACCGGACACTGTACCTGTGGTGCTGACACCACCGCCAACCTACCGTCCTGCACTACCATTATTGGATTTAGGTCATATGTGGCACTTTATACGGAGGGAACCATTCAGTCCTGAACCATCTCAAGCAGACAGTAACTAATTGTGGACATTTATCTACCGAGGAATACCCGAGCCAACTGCTTATTTGTTGACCATGGGGATCATTACCATTTTATTTTTGAATGCTGCCAACAAAACAAGACCAGGACTGTACAACGACTCACTGAATCCGGGAATTTGGGTAAGAAACAATCAATGAATATTATGACTACCATAAAACCAGTCACAAACTGGAACAAATTGGCAGCTTACCTGGTAATAGCTACCCAAACCCCCCAATTGTATGCATTGGGACACATGGTGCCCGGAGAAAAAAGGTATTATGCAGCACCATTACGGGATGAACGAGCCGGAAAACAGAAACACACGAACGTCACAAGGAAGAGGAGGCTGGATCTGCTAAGAAGCCTAGTGGAGACCTATGACGCCAGAAGTTTTAACGAACTGAATTTGGCACTAACCTATGGTGAAAGAGATGACACCTATGGGGAATATGGACCACAAACCTGAAGAAGACACAAACTACAACAACCACTCCTTGTACAATAGAGGGATATAAAAAACAACCTCAGAAACAGTGAGCATTATGGAAACAAAACGCCAACATCTAGACACAAACGGAGATTCCTCAAGGGGATCCAACCAACAAACGTGCACATCGACTCTTTGGAACAAACTACTACAAAACAGACATTACAGCTACCAGAAAGCAACATCTCACACTCGCTCAATACAAGCCCGCAGACACAGGGGTCACGCAATACTATATCACATACCTCCTGTATCAGGTACTCGAGTTTTGGTCGATTAATAAGGACGGTAACAACTTTAGAGACCCTCTAACAAACCTCGTCACAGTCTACGATTACATTCATTATAATCATGGTACTATTCGCCTTAGTCACTTTGTACCACTACAGCAAAGTCTTAGCAGCACGACTCAACAGGACAGGCCGGTGCTCAACACAACCCCATACGCCAATATTGCAAAGGACTCGCTAGGGATGTTAGACAGTGTAGTCACACGAACAGCCATTGACGCACAAACAATGGGGTTGTGTTGAGCACCGGCGTGTCCTGTTGAGTCGTGCTGCTAAGACTTTGCGGAGCTCCTGTGCAATTAAATTTATACCGGAGAACTCTTCTCCAGTTATCGGTGAACACCGATCTTTGGATTTCTAGTGCAGATTGAGTGCTATTCATCCGAAATACGTTTATAAGAAATCGAAGTAGACAATACTCGCTTTTGTGGGTAAAGAGAAGTGAACATCCTTGTTTCGAGTGGATTATCGTTAGGAAGTGTAAAGGGCGTTCAGCGAGACTAACAAAAATGTCACCTTTTGCTGCACCGTTTAGTGCATGGTAGATAAGCAACTGCGTGACGGCACAGAGCGCATGGCTGAGGCAACACTGTTGTCATTCATTATCCTGAGGGAAGGACCCTGGCAGTACCTCTCTTGATATTACGGATTAACTCTAGCTTACTCATGCTGTTACATTCGTGTAGCGTACCCCGAGACCGAGGTAATATGCGTTTTAGTTTAAGTCAGTTGGACTGATGTATTAGTGTGGTACCAAAGTAAATACGGTGCACACTAGAACTACTGTGTATTACACCCAGAGAGCTTCAAACATGAAATACCTACAGTGAAAACAAAACGGAGGGAGTTTCTACCCAGACCGACAATAATCAAACTGAGTAATTGTTGAGAGACTATGGTATTTTCAAATCTTGGGCCTATTTATTTTTCGAAATGACCGCATAGGAACTTCGAGGACAACTGCAGCCAATTGAACGACTAAAAACCACAGACGGAGAGTGCAGTGGGAAGTGTAGAAAAATACTTACAAGTTGTGTTTTGGTATCACGTGCACTGGACTCCTTTCGTGGGGTTTCCGCTAAGTTATCCGATGATGGCTCCGACTTTAGCAGGTCCAGTAATGACACAAAACGGTTCTCAAGGCCTTCGAAACAGGTCTCAATTGCGTGAGATAAGCGCGGGTCCGACTTCACCGTACGACGAATGGCGACGAACAACGGCTGAATAAGTTCTGACCAAACCTGCCTGGCTACCAAATTGCAGTCAGCTAGAATAGACGCGGCTTGGTCAGCTTCTGCTGCGAGTTCACGCAGCTGACTGGCATTTAGCCGTCTGCGATCTAGTGTGGAAAGTATGCGGTTGGTGTCCAACTGGGTAACAAACTTTGACAGCTTTTTCAATAGTTGGGAAGCGTTATGTGTCCAAGCCTGATGACTTTCCAACCAAGAGGACCAAGATGACAGAGTTTCGGTAATCTCAGGCGGTTGGTCATTCTCAGAAAGCAAATGAACACTTGCTAACTCGTATCTACTAAGCATCTTCACGAGCTGTCGAATATCAGACAGTCTTTCGCACTGTAGCATTGTCAAAGTAACTCGCAGGGTATTGACAAGGGTAGAATGTTTAGTTGCAGGCAACGAGCCAGAGTCGATGAGACTGAAAGAAGTAGGTTGTCCGACATTGTTTTTCTGAGACTGACGACCGACTGGTCCAGCCGTCCTGGAGGTTGCGGTCACCAAAGTCTTTTCCATTATGGCATTATTCGGCGCAGTTACGGACTGAGTGTTGGGTACACGCAATTCATGGCGGGTGTTGTTCAGCTGCTTCAACGCATGCTTTAGTGTAATCTTGGCAGTACTAACATCAAGAGCCATTTGTTCTTTCAGAGTACATACTCCACTCGATTCCGTAGTGCAGTTGGTGGACAGCCACGCCTGAGCCGGCCACTGGAGGTTATACTTCTTCTAAAAAATGGATCAGGAGATGGTTTTTAACATGATATTTAGGACATGCGGGCAAATACTGACTGTCACGTTCTGTAATTTCAACAGATCATCAGGAAAAAAACAGATTGGACCGAGGCGATTAAGGATGTTAGGGGCAAAATTCCTCAAGATATCCAATGAAAAAACTTTTTTCATAAATTCATTGCTGTGGAAAAACCATAAAGGTTGTTAAGCGGCACATAAAGTAGGTAGCTGAAACTGTTCATTAGGCATCGCTGATTTTTTAAGGACGCCGGAATAACATTCGATGCGCGGATATTCAATCCACCGTTTAATTCAGACCTATTTTCGGTGCGGTTCCCCCGACAAGCACCCTGGAAAGTGAATGCAGCATAATAAAACGTCTTCTCATTTCGAAGGGCATCTGTGTTCCAAAATAGGTGTCTTCGAATAGCAAACGGGGTTGAAGCCTGCATACAAAACATTACCAGGTGAACCATTGCTTTTGACTGTTTAGGTAGAACGAAATTACACAAGGGAAACAAGAGAATATGTGGGGCAATAGTGTAGCTTTGACAAGCTACAGATCCCTTGCTTAACTAAGACAAAGATCTCAGTTGCACGTAGAAACCAGAGGTAGAGCACTACGCCAGAGACCAAACCATTGTTCAGCTACAAAACGTCTGCCAGCTGGTCCAGCGATAACAAGTAGAATAACAGCCAACCGTAGACTAGATGCCTGCCATTATCAACATCATCGGTAGCATCACTGTTCAACATTGATGCTTCAAGGTCGTATCTAGGCCTGTACAACCAATTGCCGCCGAAACATCACTTCAGTATCCAAGGGTTATACATTGGAGGTAAAAGTTGCGATGACTCAGGCGATACTATGCAGGGGAAGTATAAAAAACCGACTCATATGACCAAAGCAGCCAATTGCTGCAAACGAAAAGAAAGGTGCGCTAAAAGCATTCCCGATTTTCTGCTTTATCCGCAAACCTGTTGTCTTGTTTGACAGGAAGTAAAAGTAATTACCGTCAAATGTATGCCACAGACACTGGATTTCTCTTCTGTCACGCGCCTTTTGTGGTGACATGTAGTTTTATTTCCGACATCTTCCAGCTGTAACACCCTTCCGGTGCCTAGCTGATGTCACCCGAAGTAAGCACGAGGGCGGGGATACTGCCAGTTTGTCCAAACCTAGACAGGGGAAGTCGATTTCGAACCGCGGACCTTGCGGTCAGTAAATTCGCGCTCTAACCACTGTGTCATCTCGTTTCGAAGACAACCACAGTGCTATTGTTCGCAAGATGGGGGGGGGCTCTCATAAGAAGGGCCTTTAGTTTATAAAAGCCGCAACAAAAAAAACTTGGTTAAAATTGTGTTGTGGAGTAACAGCTGCTATAATGGAAAACGCCTTTAGTTATTGTGGGTAGTCTCTTGGTTAGCCACATGTAACAAGTCAAACACAAGCAGCTGAGTCCTGCAACCGACAGATTGGTCCGACAAAGAAAACATCACTTGGGAACTACTGCAAGAGGACAACCACACGCTTGAAGGATGATGAGTAAATCAAGTAACGTGCATTGGTCACCGAAATATCGCTGGTCCAAAAAAGTCGAGACGGCAAAACTGACCTTGAGACTGAGTAAGATCCGATCGAGTTCGGTGAGCTGATCCGACACCCGTTTCTGCGCAGTCAGAGCCTCTCTAAGTTGGCGTAACAGCTGCATACAGACGTAGTACGCAGAGCAACTAGAGGGACCGCTGAACACGGAAGGAAGCAAGTTAGAGAAAATGACACAACACGGGAGTAATAATGAGTACGACTGGTTTTAGCAACCTAACTTTGAGCTCAATACAGATAATGAGTACTTGCGCCTCTACACATGATTAACTCCTGACACTCTGGGTGTCTGAGATTTCAGCATTATGGCGTGTAAGAACGAAGGCGCCCGGATTGGTTAGAGGGGGAAATGGGGAACTGATTGGACCAAATTAGGGATACTAGGTGCAGAGATAAAGGAGCTGGCAATAATCCTAAGGGCCAATGCGAACAGATAATAACGCACTCTCAATGCTAGAAAGTGTAAATTGATCAAATGACCAAAATGTTTACTGCCTGGAGGTGAATGTGACACACGAAAACGGTGAACTGCGCTGCGGTAGTACGATGGGGGAAATCACAGAAAATGAACAGAAGTGAACGGACTTACGTGATCCTTAGTTGTTCGAAGAACTGAACGGACCGCGCCACATCAATTAGTCTGAATGTTTTACTTTTCGATCGATCCGTGGACACTGACTCATAATTCGCAATCGCTGTCTCGATGGTTGTCAACGCATCACGAATAGTCAAAGGAAACAGAGGCTGCGGTTTTGAGTCCAAATTCAGTTGAGCGGTGTCATTTGCATTGTACTGAGGTGTGTGGATCCACCTGAAAGCGGCGAGACTTCTGCTCAAGTGAGCCAAATGTTTATCAGCCAGCTCCAACTTTAGCGCCTTAGAAGCACGCTCGTTTGCTCTAGTGGCACGATTTACCAGACGGTATATGAGATTGGATGCAGGGCCACGTAGATGCTGGACTCCTATCGGATGACTGACTGACAATTGCAAACCAGCCGCCTCAACAAGCTTTTCAGCTGAAGGAGTAAACAATACATCCGGCACACCGACAACTTTTGAGTTCACCAGGCGACGCACAGATATTCCAGTGTCCTCAATCAGCGCACAGAATAGACGGCCAGCAGCCAAACTAACAAGACTCGCCAGGGCAATGCGTGAAGACAGACGACCAAGAAAACGATCGACAGTTGCAGAAAACGGGGTTAGCAGAATATCTTGCTGAACGTCAGCGGACCCGGTTTGTATGGCTTGCCAGTGAGCTCGACAATCGTCCAGAATTGAGATAAACGCCATCAGACCTGAGGCGTAAATCTCGTCCAGCCAGGAACAGGGATTGGACCCCGCTTGAGAATTGCATGTGCCAGAGGACTCCCAACCCCATAAACAAGTGGCTCCTTCGCGCCATTCACTGCATCGGGACAACATAGTTGAAGTAGCCTGAGCCAATATATCGACGTAGTACCAGGCAAGTGCTGTTACAGAGCAGGTTCGGATTCTTTGAGCTATATCATCCAACTGAGCAGCAGTATTCACGAGTGCTAGATGCACGGCTATCAGAACTTGGTGCAGGCGGCTAGCTGATGGGTTTTCTGAGAGGTTATAATTACCGAGGTATGTTCCTACCAGGTCGGGTAAGCTCGTGGGATTCGACTCTGTAAGATGTCGCGCAACAAATTTGGAGAAGTCTTCAGCGAGATCTCCGGTAACGTCAATCAACGCATCAGTTGCTGCTGGTAATAGAAGTCTAATCAGATTTAATTTTAAACCAACCAGACAATGACAAACATCACGGACACCGAGTAGGAAGGCTGTTTCGCGACGAGCATCGGCTTCGTAACCGGCGGTAAAGTGAAACGCGCCAGTTGGTTGATGATGCAGTACACTGAACAAGCTTGCAAGGCATTCAACGAACATGGATAACTGTTCCAGGTAATTGGTTGGCTGATCAAGAGCACTGTTCAACGAAACATCAACACATGACCAGTTCTGTGGATCGGTCTCAAGGCTGAATAGATTGGCTATCAGACCAGGTAAGTAGTCTATTAGGGCCCAACAATAGGAAGTTACTCCAACAGGACCTTGATCGTAGATGAACAGATGAAGGTTTTCCAGTTCGGGACGTATGACAGACTGAAGTTCATTGATTGATACTGTCGGATCGGCGTCTTCCGCAACGTTGTCACTGAGTTCCGCCACCAAACGACGGGTTTCGAGTACCGACTTTTCCAGTTCACGTAAAAGAATCGGATCAAAGGAATCTGGAGGGCGCGTACATCCATGATCACTGAAGGTATCCAGACAAGATTCCAAAGCAGCATCTGAAAGTGGTTCTTCTAGGAACAGGCCAATCGTCGATTGAAGAGTACGAACGAGTTCTGTCCAACAAGCATTCAGAGGGCACAAAGACGGATGTGACAGGTATACACGGGCAACCGCGTGGTATTGGGTTAGCGCTAAAGATAGTTCGGAACAGAGATCACCCTGGGCAGCAAGCAAACTAGGCAGCCAAGTAGGGTCCACCAGCTCCCTGAACAACTCACGATGTTCTGAGGTACACTGCTCCCAGGCATTCACATGATCCCGCAATTCTTGCTGTAGATCAACCAGTGTTTGTGAAACAGCTTCACATGCAGTACAACGGTTCTCAGCGTGTTCTAGTTCAGTACTACTTGCGTTGGTAAGCAGTCTGTAAGAATGTTCCGCCGCGGTACAAAGTAAAGCTGATGCTCTCCACTTTTGCCAAACGGACAGGTGGGTGATTACTTGACCCAGGGCTGCAATGGTTGCTCCAAAATAAGCTGTGTTACCGAGCTCCAGAAGCCGCGTAGCCACAAGACCACTGTACAAACGACATTCAGATTCGATTCGACGTTGTTTACGTGTTCGCGTTGCCAATTGATGCTTGGTCGTCGTCCAACTACCACCGCCCAGATAAGCACCAAGGTGCGTAAAATCGGTGATCAGCATGGATGTTGTCGATTTCTTTGTTTGCCAGTCGATTAATGGATCAATCAAAAATGCCTTCAGCTGAGTGAGCAAAGGGTCCAGAATCTCACGGGCCACACTCAACGTTTCTTCGGCTGCAACTCTAAAGGAACCACGACATTGGTTACCTTGTGCGACCGGGCCCAAGGCATGGCGTATAATTTGTGTAAGTCGAAATGGTACTCTTTCAGCGACCCGTAAGGTGCGTCCTTTATCAAAACACACATTATAATCTATGTGAATCAGGTGACCCGTAGTGAAATCGACCAACAGATTATCCAAATGCCGATCACCCAAACCAACAAGATAACCCAAACTACTCATCATTCCGGCAGAACGCGCAAAAGTGCGTGTGGCACGCCACCAAGCAGCACAAGACATGTTGGCTGCCCAGAGCTCACGTGATAACAAGTCCGGTGGTGTTTCTGATTCCAGAGAGGTCAACACCTCTTTCAGCGTCTCCACCGGCCAACTGGATCGCACCTGAGCCTGGTAGGGTACGTTGGCAGCCAGTAGCAGATCTTTCAATCGAGCATGGAACAATTCTCCTGGCCTTGGTACACTAACAGTCAGACTGGGTGACTGGGATGGGACGGTATCACCGTCTAATTTAGTAGTTCGGATTTGCCAACGTTTATAGAGACCAAAGAGAGGTGCAGCTCCTTGAACCATTTGTAAAAGTCCGGCTCGTACTCCTAGTGGTGTAACGGCGTAGGTTCTGGCGCAAATCTGACTGAATTGTTCCGTATCCATGGTTGGACGTCGAGTCATGGCAAGGTTAACTAGTTCGAACAGACGCATAATCCTATCATCCAGTCTGAGATCTTCTAGACCTTTGAGCAAGTACGGATAGGTGTGACCATTCTGTGCACGGAACAAAAGTCGTTTGGGTCGGGTTTTCGTGGGTAAAACGGCTACGCGACTGGACAAACTGGCTGACTCCAAATCAAATCTGCCAGGAAGTGGGATGCCACTACTGTTGGCGAGAGAATTACCAACGTTATGCTCCTGTTTGCTATTGATATGAGGTATTGTACCAAAACTGCTGAATTGCATCTGGGCTAATTGCGGACTGAGATGATACAGACTCAGACTAAGCGTGTTGCTCAACGACGTTTTGTTCAGGGGCAGCATGTCCACTCCCAGTCGGCGGGAAGCCCCAGTTGGCTGGGCACGAGGATTAAGACGACTGGCGCCTGGTGAGTGATGAACAGTATGTAGTTGATGTATCAACTGACGCATCAGAACCAAGGGTAGTTTGGCATCGTTGAGGTCTGTGGGGTTGACTAGTGATTCGCGAAGTTCCGACACGACCTAAAAACAGGTGTAAAGAAGAGTAGAGATTCAGGGGTGGCGAAGAATGACCAACAGTCAGGATTTCCAGTGCTGGACTTCTATGGTGATTCTGGATATACGAAAACATACGAGAGAAATCCACTTCCACAACAAACCGTTTCTTTTGGCGTGGGAGTGGTAAATTCACATAGATAAAATTTGATGATCAGATGATGAAATCTGAACTGCTGATGATTAACAAGGATGAAACAGCTGTACAGCGCTTCTTGGTTTTTCAGCACAGATTGGCTTCATTTACAAAGTGAAATCTTAATCGAAAATTCCCAAATCTCTCCAGACTGCCAACAATTGTTAGAAAATTAAAATGCCAGAAAACCTTCATTCAGCTCCATTATTTAGATTAGGGCTAGTAAGCTGTGTACGAAGCACTGTCTGCTGGTGCCCCGCTGGAACATATAAACAAGGTTTGTTTGGAAACTGATTGTCAACTAGTCAGCCTAAAGGTGCGCACAGCGTGACAGGCCGAAACATAACCTTGTAAAGCAAAAAGTCGAACAGAGCTGAATATCACACACGAAATTCGAACACGATATAAAGATAAAAACAACAATAAGGACTCGACAGAAAGAAATGGATGTCGTTCCGGTGGAAGCAACTTCAGGCAAATGACCAGTCGACCAAAATACCATTCTTGCTATCAAGCGACAGTCGTTAGGTGGATCAGAAGACACTATAAAACCAATAAGAGAATAGAGCTTACAGGAGCAAAGGTCCTTTGGAACCACTCCTCGTGCGGAGTTTCTGGCTGTACGTCCAAAGTGAGGACACAGAGTTGATCCAGCAAGTCTGATGTGGGTTGGGTGACGGATAAGTATTGCGTTGTCAGCAAGTTTTGCAGAAGATCCACAGACTTTTTCTGCTTATGGAGATGTAACAACTCAGTGGCAGTACGTAACCCATTTGATGACATGTCACCAGCCACGACGGATGAAGGCGATAATACAGGAGTGGGGACGGCGCGATTCTCCTTATCCGAGCTCTGAAGCATAGCATCTGAGTCACCCGGAGAATCGGTATTGCCCGAATCGACAAAATGTAGAGAGCGCTTGATTTCGGACTCGAGTAATGTAACCTAGCCGGAGAAAATGCTATTGATAAGCAAACTGGAGCAAAAAAACGAAGGAAAGCAGCGAAAAAATATAGACGCGGAGACGTCCAGCAACATGGCCAGAACATTGTACAGAGAATGTGATATTTTTTATCCACTCGCTATTAGGATACCTACAAGTATAGCGACGAACGAGTACAAGTTGACTGGGTCTACCCGAAGGAATCCTAACAATGGAGCACAAATCAATCCTCAGGACTTGACAGACTACAATTCTTCGTTCTCTGTTGGGAAAAAGATCTTGGATAAATTCCGACCAAGGTTATACCTCATCAGAACCTTGCACCAGGGGAAACTGCAATAGAAGTGAGAATAAGAACCATGAGATACGAAAACTTCAGCTTCCTGAGACCCAGTCTATACCACATAGCATTGCGACGATTTAACAGGGACCGAACTATTGTCTAAGATTATTACTTTTTTCGTTAGATCGTCCATATGTTGCGAGAGGCACCCAAGCCAAAGCTCTTCCCATAAAAGAGTGATTCGCTGAAGTTCCGAAACAAAGGTCTCCACCTGCCGCACCATTTCCGAGAAACCTGCACTTTTGAGAGCTGCAATGATCTGGATGAAGCAACATTCGGAGCCAGAAGACGGTTGCAGTGATGAACCATGGACCACATCAGCAGCAGCATTGACGAGTCCTAGAAGGGTAAGAAATATCTTCATAAAAATCGAGCATATGAATGACGAGGTAGTCGCGTTAACCTCGAAATAAAATAAGTTTATTTTAACGGGAAAGTAAAGGTACGTTAGGGCCGTTGCACGAAAACCCAATTTTCGGTCGTCGAGTGTACTACGTTGATTGGCACTACAATTCCCAATTGTGATCAGTCAAGCGAACTGGACAAAGCCCTCCCTTTGAGACTCCCTGTACAGAGTTGAATATCTTCATCGGTGGTCCCAATATCAATCTGGGAGTACGAATGAATGCTGATAGAAGAACCATAGTGATCGATAACTCACGTGTAAGTGCCTCATTGGATCGGTTAAAACAGGAAGGGTTGTGTTCGAGGGGCACGGTTACCATCACCTACTTTCATAGGTGGTCAATCTATTACAACATTTGAGAAATAAACTCATATAGTTGAAAGTGTTACATCCTGCAGTTACAGGAAGATTAGCGTGATAGAAGTGAATTAGGTTACGTGTATTCTAATGATAAAGTCATGGTTTGTCTAGGCTGCAGATTGCAGGAAGACAACGATGAAGACGACATACCGAGAGATAACTTACTAAGCACACAGATGCAGGGGTCATCTTAGTTTTGTGACATTTTTACATCTCAAGAATTCCTTATACGGTGCGCTTGTGTTGAGAGCCGGCGCACTTCAGGGACTTCCACCATGCGGCGACAAGAATCATTCAACCGACGAAAGACGTACATAAGTGCATCAAAGTATGATTAAAATTTCGACAAATATACTCATTTGCACACGAGTTTGGTTGTGACAGGAGACTCGACTGAATTCAGTTGAATCTCTCGTTTATGATGGTCCGTTACAACTGGATGTGTTACGCCAGTCTACCCCATGCTTCAGCTGATGCGATATTCAAGATATCGCAATGCACTGTAATGCAACACGCCGAAAATTCTTCCACAGCTCACGACCAGTTTCTAATGGGGCTCATAAGATAGACACAGTCCCCGAGTTTCCGTTAAATCTGTTCTCCGTAAATCAAAATTGGAAGGATTTCGACAAATACTCTCATTTGCGTACTAAATTAATTTTTGACAGGAGGCTCAGCTGGACCTTTCGTTTATGATGGCAAGCTTCAACTGAGTGTGTTGCACCAACACTACACGAGAGCTGGAGGTGCAACTTTCTTTGAGGTTACGATGCACAGGGAGTTCAACCCGGCCGGAAGATATGGCCCAGAAGTGAGCCTCTGGTACGACAGTATATGGGCCGTGAATTATGGCTCTCTGACAAGCCTGTGTGCCAGACCACGGGATAAGTTACATAGGAGTCACCGAGAGTACACTGCGAAAGCACGACCAACCGGGCGACAGCCTATACTGAAGGCATTTCGCACTGTTTGTTTGTTCCCTATTTTCAGGAGCCACATGGGAGCATAGTTAAATTAACTCGCGAGGAGATGAACGACGGACACGCATGACTGTTACCCTGTTATCCGTCCTCCAGTGACAATATCAAGTAAGATTTAGAGCAAATCAGAAGGAAAACTTTATCCATTTACCATACCTGTTTGTTTGTGCCTTTAGTGCTCAAAGTCGGTCTCCCAAAAGTGAACACCTAAAAGAAGGGAGCGGTTTTGGCCGGCCATGACACGGGCTGTTCGGTAGTCACCACGGAAGACGCCATCTATGATTGCAATAACTGTCCCTGAGGTCGGAGCTCCAAGGTTTTTTACGAGCAAGTACTGCGTTATAAAGCAATACTGGGTGTCATGCTACTCTTTTGGGCTATTAATAATAAGTAATTGTTCAGCTGCAACATCCTTTCGACGCCCAGCTGCCACGATCCCAGAGGGACACACTAGGGTTGAGATACTGCCGGCGGTCCAAGCCTAGGCAGGAGCAGCCGAGATGCAAAGGTCAGGCTGGAACCACGAATCTGTCGGCTAGTAAGCTTGCGCCTTAACCACTGGACTGAGAAATCTAAAATCAACACTTTTGGGTTGAAACCTACCGAAATCACAGAGGACTGCAATCACAGACGAGAACACACAAAAGCTACGTGTACCGCACATTGATGAACCACTGATTAGCGAAACTTGTCTTGTGATCAAGTTGCCAAGCAAAGACATGAACAGCAAAGAAACTTGAGCTGCACATACGCTTATCGTCCAGAAATTTCGAGTTTCTGTTGTTGTGAGCATCCAAAGAGGCTACAGCCGCAGGAAACACCAAATGAGCAGCGAAACGGAGAGAAGGGGAGAGCAAGCGATTGTGGTCCACGTTTTCCGTTAGAAGTAGACGGGTAAGCAAAGCAACCAGACAGTTTTGCGCTATTGGATCGGGTAGACTGAATCGTACCAACACGTGGTGCAAACAGGCCTCCCAAATGGCCGGTCCACCCAACGTAGTGCCAATGCGTGCAGGGACGAACGTTCCCACTCGGTGCGCTGATGCACGACCACTGCGTGGCGTGGCAGAAGCCGTGTCTGTTGTACAAGGGGTGTGGATGTCGAATGAGTGAGTGGCCGGTCCACCATTCATAAGTAAGCCGGCAACGAGATTGCGTAACGCGCGACAGGGGGCAGACAAGAAGTCCAGTAGTTTCAACGTAGCTGAAACAGGATCATTGACATAGGGAAAAGGTATCAAGTTGTTTAGAAGAATCAGTTAAATATAATTACCAAACCCCAGCCCTAATTGTGGCTCGATGGTGTAAATCTTCCGACAGCTGTTGCATATGCGCTAAGGCGGTTCTCGCGGTGGTGCCCACAGGGCGTGCTGGACAACCACTGGAACCTAAGTTTCCTAAAAAATATCATATGGGCCTAATGAAAACGGCACGATATGCGTTACGTCGTCAAGGAGGGTTTCATATGTCACGAGAACTTGTAGGCACCCAGTACTACCGAAAGGACATGCAAACCGTGTAACGGTCATCAGAGACCATGAAACTCTGATTCCCCACGCAACGCGTTTTGATGTACATGAGCTAGAAAACCGAATTCGAACACATGATATGCACACAAAATGGAGGGATGAGAGCCAACGACCGTTCTGGCGGTCTTGTTCTCTAGATTGTCTCCGCTACCTTTTGGCTTGTACCTGGTTATGCAGGGGCTAGAGATTCATCCTGGAACAAAAACCATGCGGCGCCAGGAACATCACTCGTACCTTGTAACTCCAAAAAATTGAAATGTTGTTCAGCTGTAGCACCCTTTCGGTGCCTAACTGCCATGCCACCCGAAGATTGCACGAGGGCTGGGATACTGTCAGGTTGCCCAAGCCTAGACAGGGGGAGTAGAGAGGCAGAGGTGGGGTTCGAACCACGGACCTTCCGGTCAGTAAGTTCGCGCTCTAACCACTTCGACCGTCTCGCCCCAACTCCAAAAATGAATCATAAACAGAAAACAAAATAATTTACATAAAAGACGAGCTTGAAAGACTATTTTGAAACCGCTCATCTTGTTGGATCTAATCGCCGACGTCACCGATCGCAGATGACTATGAGGACCCATTCCTAGAAACGCGTTACTAATTTGTGTTTTCTTCACACCATCTATGTCTTGTTTTCGCCATCAGCATCAACGTGAAAAGCGACGGCAGGGTTGGTGTCACAACGATCGAAATCCAAGTTTCGGAATCAAGCCTTTGATACACATACTGTGGGACACCAATTTAGCTTAGTCCATAGCACGAGTTCGCCAACCTTTTAGGACTAAAACCCAATTATTCATTACAATTCCATACTTATCATAGACTAGCTGCTCTGCCATCTGTTGCATTCCATCACTGTCCTAAAGTTGCTGGAACTTGCGCTAAACCGGTTTGGTGGGACGAAATGACAATCAAAGTTTACGATGGAGGAACCATAAACAGCAGATGATCCTCTGAAAGAAAAGTATGTATCCCGAAGAACACACCCAGCAAACCTTTTTCATGGTCTCCTGCAATAGTGACAATTTCCTCCCTGAGGAGATCGGAAGTTACACTTATTATGTGTTTCAACTGAACAATTCCCCTCATGTAACGAGGTTAGCAGCTAAGTAACAGCAACATTGACGTGAATGTACGATTTTTATCTCACATTCCGTTCTGTAGGGACCAAGCGAAAGCGCAAATCCAGTCAATACGGTACTCTTCTGCTGGGACAATACCACCGGGTTCAAGCTGCTGCGATGAAATTATGAAGCGAATAAATACATGCACTTACGTTTAGGTTTTGGACATAAATGACGGAAACCAGGCTGTTTAACACGTCCAGTTAAAGTGATCAGTCGGAATCACAAGAGAAAGCTAGTGCAATGAACGTATTCCCAAGCAAGATGGAAGAATGGAAACAGAATGTTGGGCGATGAGGGAAGGACATAACCATTCACCAAAAAAAGTGATTTGAAGCCGCCGTATTCATCAACCTCATTGCCGTACAACCAAAAGATTATCTAATCATATTTGAAGCATGAGAATAAAAAGAGAAAAGAGCCGGTGAGAGAGGAGACGTGTTGCTGATCTATCGCAAGCATTATAAGATGCCTATATCTCCGAGCTCTCAATCAGATAACCTGCAAAGAAACTGATAGCTATGTCTCCAGCCAAGCGGAGGGGGGGAGGTCACGGGGACCCCATCCTGGAAGGCGCACTGCGCCAACAACAGCCAAACTCTTTCACACCCTTCTATCGAGTCATATGCTGTCCACCTCGCGGTTTCCGCCACTCTGAAGGAGGCACAGAGAAAACACTTATCTCGGTAAACGCTGTTTAGGCATGTCAAGCACATGGTCGTAGTTGATGGAGCTGGATAATTTCCGCGATTGAATTACCTTCTACAGAACCAAATATCCGTTTTCTGATCACCTGTTACGAATTCGTTGATGCCATCCGACAATAGCCACGCTTCTGAGGCATTAGTGGTCAAAAACCTAAAGACGCCTCACATCAGTTGTTAGCAGAAGCCATGTTTCGCAACCATGCAACAATACAGTCCTTACCGTAGCCTGGCATACAAGAACCTTGAGACCGACGTGGCTATCAACCATACACCAAGTTCCATTCATACAATGATACCAGTTGCTCCCATCTATTCAAATGCTGATTAAGAATTACGAGAATCGGTGACTTTTGTCGCTGTATAGTTGTCAGGCGACATGTTGGCTCTTAGTATATTTTATATCTGAACAGTCGAAATCCACGCACCAAACAAAGTTTTATGCAAGACAGCAGTAGTGGCCTAAGAACTCCAGCTTCAAGGCAAAAGCAATGACATTTTCAAAGTGACATTTAACAGGAGTAGATACTTTAAGAGAAGGGATGTTTCTAACTCGGGCAAACCTGGTTGAGTCAGCGAAAATTCTGCTGTAAATTGTATTTCTGGAAGGCGTAGGGGCTGAGCATCACTACTACTGGGGTGACGTTTTCAACGATGAGTTTTTGAAAAGATATCTTCCAAACTCCATCCCCTTAAACAAGGAGCGATTGGATTTCAACAATCTAAGGTGGGGAGTGTGTGTTCTACCTAAACTATCTTTGAAGTTGTGTCAGAATCCTCTGTCTTAAAATCCGATGCGACATCAAAATATTAAAAAAAAATCGTTCAGCTGTAGCACCCTTTCGGTGCCTAGCTGCCATGCCAACGGAAGGAGGCACGAGGCCTGGGATAATCCCAGGTTGCCCCAGCCTAGACAGGAGCAGTCGAGATGCTGAGGTTGGGTTCGAACCAAGACCTTCCGGTCCATAAGCTGGCGCCTGAACCACTGAGCTATCTCGATATATTATGTTACAGCTGTGTCATGAGGCGGAATTGTGCGAGGTTTGCAAAATGGTAGGTAACTCTGCATTTTTCATGTGCGCCTGTATAAGTTCGTGTTAACAGACACTGATAGGGTTCTATCAGCACGGATTAGGATCCACCAGGTCATATATTGTGAAATCACCCCGAAAAAAGGAATTGGTTGCCAAAAGTCTTGAACGACGTCGAAAACTAATATCTAATGAGCTTCGAGTAGACGACCACAGCACCTGTGTAGAGATTCAAAACAGAAAATATAAGGGGACTACAGTCGGCACCCTGATGTCTCTTCGCGGATGAGTACTGTACCGATTCCACCAACGAAACCCAGTTGTTCCTAACCCCACGGCTACACAACTGGCACTCCTGTGGTCTCCAAAACTGGCTATATCCGCAAAAGTAGCTTGTAAAAAAACATACACCCAGTTGCAACAGACTAAAAGTTCCTACCTGTTGTAGTATCCAGTTTCGAGACAGATAGTTCAGGGACTGAGTTCTGACCGGCAACTGTGAGAAAGGTGGCATAGGCTTGGGCTGCCGATGTATACAGACTATACTGGCGTTGTGTGAGGACGATTACGAGATGATGAAGCGAGCGAAGCACCTCTGCTGAAAGTGAGCCGGAGGATGGAAATAAGGACGGCAGCTTGTCGTGTAAATGGCGGGCTAAACGTTCCAGAATCTGAAATGCAGGAGTAAAATACATAAAAGGTAAACAAGCATATAGGAAGGGTCATTGTAGGAGTACAGCATTGTGCGAGCGGGACAAACGACCTACGTGATAATCATCGGCATTCTCATCGGGACAAATCTTCGAAAGATGGAATTCAGACACGTTTCTCAACTTATTCCCTGGTGGATCTTCAGCTGTTTCATCATCGACCGGTTCCAGCACCAGAAAGCTGGCCAACGCTGCTAATAGGTGGGGAAGATGAAGATCTACGGAGGGCGACTCAAGTTCAGCCTGAGTCGAACTGTTCAAACGCTGTCGCAATATTATACGTGCAGCTTCGCATTCCTCTGCTTCTAGCATATCCATCACAGGATACTTTTGGCTACCTGAAGTGTTTCCAGGCGTTTTCGGGTCAGCAAAGCTGTCCAAAATGATTCTGGTAGCAGAACGAGTCTCCTCAATCTGGAAAGCAACAAAAGATGGATGGAATCTAAAGATCCTACAATGTTGGAAATTAACTGTTCCGGGGTCCGAGATACCCTGGTTGTCTGAGCATTTTCACTATACGTGAAAGGAATATGCGGGAAAAAACGGCTGGGTACACGAACTCTCGGTCAATATCAAAGAACGACAGAGCAGTGTTTGTGCGAGGCTTATGCAAACATTCGCATTCTTAGACGAGTTAGCGGCGTTCTAAACGTTTCCCAGCTACATTGCACCTCGGGTCTACACCAGTATCAACAGTTTTGCTAGATTCTCTCCAAGAGACCAGTTGTGCCTTGCCAACTAAGAGCAGATGCCCAGTGGCTCGACCGACGAATCAGCTTCGGAAGCCAGTTACCAATTTCTAAGCAGTTTGAGTGGCAGGATAAATAACAAGGTGGAAATTGAATTATACGATACAACTTTTCAGCCGGGTAACCAGGGGTTGGATGTTAAAACGTTTTACTCCGTCATCTTCCTAACATTCTTCAGAACACAAGAGATGTCAAGTAGCAGTTGACCATAGAGGACAAACGGATGACTTGTGTAGCAACACCTGATCTCCGAGAAGGCTTTTATAAAGTTACCATAAAACAGTAAATCTCAGTGAGGGGAAACACGGTCAGACATTTTCAGAGGTATTTCTTCTGCGACGTTATAATTGTAGAAACTAGCGAAAAACTACTACCCACTATCATTTGTAGTATTCATCACACACGTAGTGATTGCCGTTGCTCGGCTACTAAGCAAGCACTAAAAACGGAAGTCGAAATCAGATGAAATCTTTGTGGGGAATAAGTCGCAAATAAGAATCAGGCTCCTAAATACATCAATTATATTCATGCTTCGGATAAAACAAGGAGTCGGCGTAATGACAAGTTGCACAATCTGTATAGGAAACGATATGCTCCTAAGGCTTTTGGGTCACACCTAAAACTCACGCAAACTTCAGATGCGATTACCTCAGGGAAGTGCGCCCGCGAGTTTCTCACAACCTGTGCCAGTACTTCACGAGCTCGGGATAGCCCAGTCGTTAACGTATGAACCTATAGACGGTTGTCTTTAAGTTAGTGGTTCGAAGCCAGCCTTAGTACACCGACTGCTCCTGTCCAGGTTTGAGCAACCTGGCAGTACATCAGCCCTCGTGTTTTCTTCGGGTAGCAGGTAGTAGATAGGTAGCGGAAGGGTAACTGCTGAGCGATCATTTATTAGCAATAACTACAATGAATATTACACGTCGCACAAAATTTGTATACAAAGTGTACACACATAGCATAAATGTATCTAGTTGGGGATATCAATACGTGAAACTAATTGGCGTACATGAATCTGGAGTTAGTATTTTCCCAACGAGCTACAGGCTAATTATTAGCCATCAACGGCACGCATACGGTTCCGGTATAGTCCTGTGTAGCTCACCAACAAAAATAAACGTTAAACTGTAGGCCCTTTTGGTGCAAAGCTGCCGTGCAACTAGGAGGCGTGAAGGCTGAGAAACTTCCCGGTTGCACAAGTCTAGGCACGAGCAACCGAAAAGCCAAGGCTGGGTGCAGAACATGAATCTTCCGGAAAGGGGTTTCACACTCTAACCTCTGAGCTATCTCGAGCTCGAACCTAGCCGAACATGGGGTTCTAAAACAATTACATAGGCAAACCTAAGCATACACGAAAAATAATAAAAGAGCAACGAGCTTACCAGCGACTGACCACGCCCAAAACACCACTCGGCCATACGGAGCCACGCCTTAGTGGATGCTCCCGTCGGAGAAAGTCGTGTGGCCATCATCAGTAAACGGCTGGTCCAAGAAGTACAACCGGCCTGTTGGGACGAATTAGTCTTCGGAGCAGGTGTTAGTTCGCCCGAGGGAACCAAGGGCAGACCGTTTGCCCAGGGTTCATCGACAAGACGACTGAAGAAGTTCAAATGATGGGCGGTGGTCGTTGTCTTGATCACCTATAATTCAAAAGGGTGTGAATGCCATGGACAGAACTACATGGGTGCACACTGAACGCTGACGAGCAGACAAGAGATTAAGCTAAGTTGGGATGTGCTTTACGCGGAAAGATTGGGAATTAAGGCATCCACCGAAAAATAAAAGGATCACACAGCTCTCGAGCTGAGGAAAATAGGACGCTGGTCGAAGTTCGGACATCAGAGACTTTAGCCACGATTTGAACTTGAGGTTTCGTGCGTCACTATGGAAAATAGCACAGATTGTTGACAGGTAGGTTTTGGGAAAACACTTACAACTAGCAGTAGCGAATCTAGATTTATGAGGAACCATTCGGGGTCAGCTAAGGTCAAGGAGTCTAGGTTTCCTAACAACCAAATGTCCCATGACCGTTGATTGAATGTGGCAAGAACCTACGAGGAAAAAAAGCTGGCTTCAAGTATGACCGGGATATTCCATAGGAGAGCTGCACCTATCACTGCCTACGCTTTTCATATGACGGCCTGTCCTGCGAAAGAGGTGGGATTTTCATCCAGGGATGTCTAGTGAGTTTGGAATGTCATGTTATGGAACACGATAGCCGAGTTGATTGTATGCAATTATTAGTCTCAGTTTAGAAAAATGCGCAAGAACTTACAATCGGAGCTCTATACATGTTGGTGATAAGGGCAAGGAAGATGTAAAGATTCTCAGGGTTATATGGGAACTCTTACTTTTGCGGACAACGGCTGGTCTGAGGCCTGCTGGTGTATGATTTCCGCCCACGTTTGTGTTCCCGTAAGAGCCGGTTTCTCCAACCATTCGAATAAGCGCAGGGCAACTTCGGTCGAAATATCACAGCGAGCAGCGTGTTGACGAGAATCCTGTGTGACTTCCTCCAACAGAGCGGTTCTTAGGCCTCGGGAAAGTACATCAATAGCGGCAAGTTTATTATTATAACATTCCACTGGGTCATCCGAATCACTTCTGGCCCACAGAAGTTGCGCCAAACAGTCAGAAAAACGAAGTCTCTGGATCTGAGATAATCGATTGGTTTCGCAGAAGGTGGCAGTGCGTGTCAGACTGTAAAGCATCTGGAGGTTAACTTTGTCCTGGTTTGTGTTCTTTAGTAAACTCAAAGCCTGGCCTTCACGCAGTAACAAACGTTCGGCAAGCGAATAGCTCTCATGGGCACAAGCCCAGCGACATGCTTGCAAGCCGGAGTTAATTCGACCCCATTCAACACCGCACCGGCGACCGACCAAGTGACGCCACGAACAATCACTCACCGTGTTCAGACAACAGTCGGCTAACTCACTGTCTGTAAGTTGTTGAATAGTGGAACCAAGTAGCACATCTGCCTGTGAAAGCCAGGAACAGAGACTGCGACCGCTAGAAATACCACATTTAGAGCCAGTCGCAAAATCATTTGCAAAGGATAACGCCATTGCTGACGCAGCTTGGCGTGCATCGGTGACAAGCTGAGACAAATATCCATCCATTGCATGTGACTCCATGGTTCCTGTTTTGATGCGTATAAAACAGGATGCACTGCTGCATAGAAGAGTGTCTAAGTGGTCGGCGAACGCTGATCCGGACCACCAGGTCAAAGAACTATATGCGGATGAATTACGGCCAGTGACATCTTGGGAGAAGTCCGACGGGGACCAGCTGAGAAACGAATGGGAAATGGTTTAATTTGGAAGGAAATATTCGATAACGATGGATACCGAGGCCAGTACATAAAAATGCTGAAATCGCATCTTAATCAACAGAGTTGAATGCACCGACGAAACAAAATTGTGCTATTTTGGAGTTTTCCATACGAGCTTTCAATACAACCCCTCGTTGAGTACGCTCTGAGGTGCAGGCATATTGTGCTCGAATTAGATAGAATTTAGCTCAGTGCGGAAAAGTTTAATAAAATATTCGTTACCAGGCCGCAGAAGAACTCAACTACAAAAGCAGAGCTATGGTAGTTGGTGATTCTCGCGCACCGTGGATAGGGCTGTTTTCGACATCATACCCAAAATCATAGGTGTATATTCACAGTTTAGTAAATCGCAAAAGATAACTCGAATCTGGAACATCATTTGGAGTCTTCTTAACTATTCCATACGTTATAATACCTACTGACAACGCACCACAAGATTAGGAATAATCAATCACCATCATCATCGGTAGCGTAACATCAATGTTCAAAACGGATGGTTCACCGCCGTACAAAGAATTTACTGTGTATTCACAAACATCCGGGACATTTCTTGTTGAGCAAGTGGGTTAAAAATAACAGACCGGTCAACTGAGTCGAACACGCCTTGGGAATTCAGGAATACTAAAACTGTGGGTTGTTGATACGCATGGCGTTGTTCTAGCACCTGACGGAGTGAAGATTAGCTCAACAACCCCTAGCAGGCTTGAATCCCGCCTGCCGCTCTAAAGTAGTGGTACCGATCTTGAAGGAAAATATGTGACGAAACCTAATTACAAGAAACAGGGGCCCCTTGATTCGTTAAGCATGCGCGTGAAACAAATGTAAGATGGGATACACAAGAAAGCCAATTTTAACAACTTTAATGCTCCACGGATAAAAGTAAAACGGAATAGAATCCGGTCGGATTAACAAACCTGGACAGTTTTTTTAAAGAATCCAGACGGGTCCATGTGATACGCACGCTCGAGCGAATAGAGTGCACCTCCTGAGACGGTGTAACATCTTGTGAATCGATTAACGATCCCATTGTATTTCGCAAATTCCATGCGGCATCATAATCTCCTACATCCAAGTAGCATTGCAGCAACAAGTGAATTGCATACGATACACCAGTCTCTGTTCGGCCGTTGAATAGAGCACAATAGTCTATAAATGAAAGACTACTCTTCAGCTCAAACCATTTGTCCAAAAATCCACGTAGCAACCTCACAGCTTCATCCCAGTGTCCACGTGCCAGAGCTGTGGCACCGGCTAACCAGCCGAATGGATTGAACAGATAGCCCTGTGTGGATGCCAGTTGTTCCGTCCAACTAGAAAGCAGGCAAAAATCACAAAGTCAATGACAACCAAAACGCAACAATTTCCCAATGTCCTGACAACGGTGAAAAAGAGCATTCCACGAACATCTGCTGATGTTCGTGATGCTAAAAATAAGAACAGTTCGAGATAGGTGATGCTACTCCACCCTTGCGCGAGACAGTAGTCTGGAATGTAGATCTAATGTTGGCGGTGGACCAGGGAGTTGGTCATTTGATTCAAAAGCAGGTGACGAAGTTTGCCTCCGCACAAGAGTCTCACAATGATGAACAACTCTTCACTTGATTGGTACTGAAGTTAGATTACAAATGATGTTTTCTGCACGGAATCAAACACCGTTATTCATGTCAATTTAGCAGATACACATTAAGTAAGTGTTCGAAAAGGCATAGTGAACTGGCAGTGAAGCCGACGGTATTCTTGAACTGCATAAACGGGCGCATAATGCATTCGTCAACAATAAGCTTTGTCGATCATATAATCAGGTACGCTAATTAAGGCTGAGATCTATCGAGGCACATTGAAAATACACGGCATCATAGCACCGTCACCAAGATATATGGAATATGAAAAAGAGGAATGCGACTTACTCTGACAGGGCTTGGAGTTCTTCCCATGCCACAAGATTGGAAAGTCCACGAACTGTATACACCAGAAGTTGATCTGACAAACCGGCGAGTGATCCCCAAGGGTTGGCATCTTTAGCAGTCACCGATGAGGAAAGCAATTTGTAAGTGTTGTATACGACCGCAGCGGAGGATTCCACGCCGATACTCTGCTCCGATACGGAGACAAGAGGCCAGTCTACCGTCAAACGAGCAACTAGACCCCGCACACGGGTAAACCACTGAGAACAGGTAGTAGCGTTAGCTGAGAAAAACGCACAGGCTGGTGACACTGGACGTGGAAGGACCAAGGCGAAACCCTCTGTAGCGTTGGCTATATTTCTTTCCAAAAACCCCAGGAACATCACCAAAAGTTGTGCTTGGTTTAGCTGTCTGCTCCATGGTTGACGAGCTAAACCATCACTAGAGAGAGTCTCGAAATTCGGCGGAGGAACTTTCACTATGCCGCCGGTTGACCGTTGTTCAGGCTGATGACGCATCAGAAAAGCTCGAAGCGATCCTTCTAGCGCGAGGAAGGTCTTCAGTGGACTGACCCAAGGAGCGACCTTTAATTTGTAGTCAACCATTGTCCAAGCAGCATACCAGAAAACAGACTTCACAGCATCAAGTCGGGGAAGCAAACGTCTTCCGGAAACCATATCCGCTGGTAACGGAGACATTAAATAGGTCAGTCGACGAATCCAATCGTAGGGACTGTGGAGCAGCTTCAGGCGACTAGAGTGCTTCGTGCAACTATGAGGGGCGCCGCGGGTGAGGATCCCTAGAACGCCGGCAACCGCGGGTAAACTAGGATAAGCACTAACGGATACAACCAGTCCGGTAAGATTGGAATGCGACTTTGTAGCTGGAGTGACAAGAGCCGTCGCTGAATGATCAGGACGCCGACTAATGAACCAGCTGAGAATTGGTTGAGGTATGCCATTAAATCGAGCGTTTAAACGGGAATCGCTTATTGCAAGCAACAAATCCATTCCAGCCTCACTGATTTGTGTACAGCCATGGGCGGCGGCTACCTCAGCTAAGCGAACCATGCAGGGACTTACAATTTGACTCCGTTCGACAAAAGAATGAGCGATCAGAGTTCGTACACAGAGTAGAAACGTGCTGATGGAAGATGTGTGTGGACACTGTGAATCCAGAATCTTCAGTGCCAGTGTACAGAGATCAGATAACAATATACAGCGCTGTTCAGCAGACTTGCACTGCTCTATACTGACTTTCACAAAGTGGGCAATCAAGTCCAACTCTAAGGGTGATGGCGTTTGGACTCCGACAAAATCGGAACTTCGTCGCAAAAGTTCGGCCGACTGGATAAAAGCAACCACATCTTGGTCCGTTACGATCGCCAGCAGAGCTATTCGCACACGAACGGGAAGCTTATTCCATACGGAAACACCATCATGTTCTAAGCCTGAAAGTAAGCGAAGTCGGATGTTGGTTTTGAAAGCTTTCTCAGTTGATCTAAGTAGATGAGATAGAAGGGAGAGGCTGAATAGAGCCAGCGACTCCCAACTAGATGGAGCCAAAGATGGTCGATCCTCACTGTTTGATGCGAAGAACTGCATAGCCTGCTCCAGATCCAGAAATGTCAGTTGGCTCAACTCCTCCACAAGGTTTGGAAACGATACAAGGTATTTCATCGTTTTCAAGATCATGCAAGAGGGAGGCTCTTGATCTGGTCCACTGCGGAAAAGTGTTTTGTAGGAATGCAACAGAGAACGCGGGCCGAAGTAAATACGTAGGTACTCCAGTGCAACGACCTGGTTTGAAAATCTCGTCGTAACTAGAATGATTAGACGCAAGAGCGACCTCAACGTTTCTGGGGTCAAAGATAAATGAGTGAAATCCAACAAACGGCTTTTTAGATAGTCTGTAACCTGTCGCAGCAGTACGGACACCTTCTCATCGGATCGAATCAGACAAGTGAGCAAACACAAAACTGAATTCTCAATACCATCGATGACTGACGAAGATACGTGAAGTGCGCTTGCGCTTGCAACGTGCGAAGGGTGCCACATGACAATCTGGTTGTGTGGCCAAGAACGTAAACATGCATGTGCCGACTTTAACAATTGGAGTAAACGTTCACCCCATTCACAGCGCTCCTGTAAAGATAAGCGGAGTACATGTCCAAGCGAAGCATTCACACCACCAGCAATGAGCCGAACTAAAACACCTTGAGCGATTCCGGCAAGTACGGAAAGGAATAAACGAACGGACGTCAGAGATGCTGTTGGATCGGATAAGGGTTTGACGTCAGTCGGTACAACTTGGATTGTACGACTGTGAAGGGTAGGACACTCAGATATAGCTGTATTCATTGCACTCTCACTGTCCTCCAAGAGATGGCAAAGCATTTGTCGTATACTTTTTATCAGCAAAGGATTCGACTTGTCAGGAACGATGCATGCGGGACTAGCCACAGTTGAGCTTGCAATCGGGGGCTCAAGCCACCAGTTCGCCAAACCGAAACAAAGTTCACGGTGAATGGTATCCAGCTTAATGCCTCGTGGTATGCTGCTTGGATCGACACCCCACCCAACCAGGATGTCAGCTAGGTCCGAAAACCGTGCGGAACATAGTTCGAAAACGTCATCCGATGTGGCGTCGACTAAACGTCGCCCAATGAGGCCGACAAAACTGGTCAAGCGGGTCACATTAATTGGCTGATCCAAAGATTCACCCAACCGCACGAGGGTAGATAGAATGGTAGGAGCAAAATTGGCCAGATCCGGAAGCACATTGGTGGCGCAATCATGGGTTGCTAAGTTAGAAGAATTATGGGAAAGCATACGAGACAAATGAGCCAGGATTCCAGTACGGTACTGCGGGTTATTCTTAGAAATAAGTTTTCGCAAAAGCCTGCAAACGTAGGATGTAGTTGACGACATGGGTGTCTGTCCACCGTCCATCATCGTATTCGACGCGGATTTGTGGTTACCCAAAGCAGCCATAAGAACGGAGAGGTGACTAAGCTGAATGGCAAGTGGAGTTGGACAATGACTTTCGCACATGCATGCTTCAAAAAGGCGCAGATATGGTTCGTTTGTTGAGCCAATGGATAACCCTGTGAAGTGGACACCATCGTGAGACACACTACCAAGTAAGTTCTTTATCGGTAACGCACTGACTACTTGTGACAGGGCATCTAAACGGTCGTTTACTGGTAGATCAGCTCGAGCGAGCCGTTGGGTTTGCTGTACAATGATTCCAGAGGAGTTCTGCGACAAACCAGGAATTGATGGAAGCCGTCGTGCAAGCTCCCGCTTTCGTCTCGCTAGTTCCAAGTCGTAGCTTGAAGACTGGCACTGCAACTGATTCATCAAAGCATGGGAGCTAGTTACAGCACTCTCGTAAGATGACGCCACTACGAAACTGCGTTCCTCAGATGAGTTGATAATATTATTAGAAACAGTTGACAGCGTCGGTGCGCCTTGATTATACAACTGGAGTCTAGGTTTTGTCGTTGGTGAATCTGGATGACTGGATCGCATTCGCGGGAGCAATTCCGGCGGTAGTATTCCTCGATGAACGTACTGGCATATGAAACCCTGAAATAAAAACAAGTAAGTGTTGATGGAAAGACGCAAAAAGTGTATTAAAGATAGAAAATCTAAGCAACGACGCCGGCGGAGTTAGACTTGCACTGCAGACGCAAACTTAAGTCTGCTACGCTTCTCCCACTGATGCTTGCAACGCGGTGGTCTTTCCGACGAATAATTTGACTAATCTTACGACTGAACTGGCCAGAGCGGTCTTTTAAAGGGGTCAACAACATGATTAGCTCCAGTGTTTCATTGTACAGTTATCTGAAGTAAAGATGTGTTTGCGCATTCGAGGAAGCCATTGCATATGCCTAACATTAACATCTCACAGTATGGCTATGACCAATAAAAATAATGGTGAACATTCCCAAGGCTATTGCTAATTGCCATTTTATTTCATCTTTCAATATATGGGCAATGGAATTCGCATGGGGGTGTTTAACGTGCATTAGTCCACCATGAAATCCCGTCACTTAGCTAAAACCTTCCCATAGAGGTATGTAATATAAAAACCGCCTCATAAAAAAAACAGACCCATAAGTGCCACCCTGTACTGATGGTGATGCCTAAATGCTGCAATGTTGCGGACTTTATGGGCTGGAACTTAGTTCCTTACGGTTCAGTCATGTCAGGAAGGCCAATGCGAAGCAGTTCGGGAAGAACGAGTCCCTGTTCTGCGAGAAATCGCATTGCGAGGCCACCCGGAGGCAAATTCGTACTCTTCTCCGCAGTGGGAGTGTGAAAGCGTTAAGGGGGGTGAAGGAGGGCCGGTGAGCGAAGATATTGAAGTTTCTTCGGGCGACCACCATGTCCATATTTATGGAAGCAGCGATACTGCTTTTCTCCAAGAGAGGGTTAGAAAAGTTTGACCCTAAAAACAGAACACACCGATTACTCAACAGTTGATTGTAACCGCCAGCACATTACGGTCGAAATACTTTCAAAACCGGAGTCTGGTATTGCTCAGAGGGTACCCGCTACGCATAGTCGCATTGGGATTAGGACCCTTGGGTCGGGCTAGTCCCCCTGTAGGCAAGACTACTGAGTCATTCGCTGAAGAAAACCCCTAGCAACTGCGGCCTCAAGACTCAGACTTTCGAGCCAGAGATGGACGTAATCCTCAAAGAAAATCCGACATTGTCCCAGCTTTGTGCGTTCGAGATGGCTCTGCCGTTAAGGTGCGAAGCTACTGACCGGAATGTTTCTGGGTCGAACCCTAACCCGGCATCTCGACTGCTGTTTACATTCGGGCAACCTCGCAGTATTTCAGCCCTCGTGCATCTCCCAGGTAGCTTGGCAGCAGAGCACCGAAAAGGTGTTACAGCTGAACATTTGCTATGGATGATTGTCTTGTAAGTCAGATTTTTGGGTCAAAGACTCAGGGCGAGGTACCTCAACGAAACCTCCTACTTCGGCCTGGGTGATCGGAAAGTCTCATTTTCCCTTACAGCTCTTCATTCACTGTCCCCTTCCCACAAATCCCTCAGCCAACTCTTTCTGGTTCCGTTAGCTGTCAATAACTTAAGCATCACTCGGTATCCATCTATTATCAGTATACGCTCTGACACATGACAGCTCTGATGCTGAGAAGCACAGCTTCTATCAAAACTAGTCACGGTTGCTCCGGTCAGCGAGGAGTATAAATATCGCGATTCTGACATGTGAAATGCATGCCATGTTCGGCCGACGGATTCCCGAGGAGGCTCGTCTTGACGAGCCATTCGAAGTTGACGCTCACCACACAGATAATGAGGGGCGACTTCACTTACGTCTTGGACAAAATGTGTTTCTAGCTAGTAAACTTTCAGTATAAGCGCTCAGTTGCTTGGAGGCCACCAACTACAAACCAGGCCTGTTGGACCATGTGGTAATCAGTTGCCGGTGGAGAGCTTCTATACTGTAACAGTATACAGTAACAGTTACAGTAACAGGATACCAGTATAAAATCCCTGAGAAAGACCTACCATTCTTATTCATCTTTCTGCCATACATAGAGCAAGTGAACTCCAGTGAAACCATCGCTAGACTCTACGCCCATGTCTTAATGGAGACGCAAATCAACTTCACCCTCTGGACAGTACCCGATGGAGCCAAACACCTTACTACAAACATGCACACCAAAAATCAACTCAACCAACTGAAGCACCTCTACACGAACAAGACTCTCTGGCAACAAGCATACCAGTTCAATGGATAACCCCGAAACCCCTATTCCCAAAACTGAACCTATTAACATTAACTGGGATTTTCATAACGATCACCATGTACTTATTATAAAAGCTAAATTGTCACAATAAACTCCTCTCCTCTCCTCCGATAAAAGTGTCTCGTGTTGTCCTCTCCACTCCGGTAGTCTGATTGGCTCCTTAAGTGCTCGATTCTGATTGGCTGGAATTTTTCCGCGGTTCTGCCATAATGCAACGTTGCATTGTGTGCATAACCTAGGAAAAATTCCAGCCAATCAGAATTCGACTTCCGGAGAACCAATCACTGAATACCACTGGAGAGGACAACACGCGAGAAATTCTGACTGGAGGAGAGGAGTATATTATTTGGAACTTTTTGCTTTTATAATAAGTACATGGTGATCGTTATGAAAATCCCAGTTAATGTTAATAGGTTCAGTTTTGGGAATAGGGGTTTCGGGGTTATCCATTGAACTGGTATGCTTGTTGCCAGAGAGTCTTGTTCGTGTAGAGGTGCTTCAGTTGGTTGAGTTGGTTTTTCCCGTGCATGTTTGTAGTTAAGTGTTTGGCTCCATCGGGTACTGTCCAGAGAGTGAAGTTCAGTTGCGTTTCCATTAAGACATGGGCGTAGAGTCGAGCGATGGTTTCACTGGAGTTCACCTGTTCTATGTAGGGTAGGAAGATGAATAAGAAGGGTAGGTCTTTCTCAGGTATTTTATATTGGTATCCTGTGACTGTGTCGTTGGTTTTCACTTTCCACATAATTCCACTGTCTACTGGGTCCCCAAAGGCAAGCGGTAGGTAGGTTGCAGAGTTGGCGTCATATCTGGGTATTTTTTGCTTCAGGCAGTTCATTTGGTTGTCAAATGCGAAATTGTAGTTTAGTGTTTCTCCTTGGTGGAAAGTTTTCACATTGGCCAGTCCTAGTAGTCCTTCATCACTTTCTTTGGCCCAATATGTGTTGCTTGGCAATTTGAGTTGTTGGTTGATCAGTACAGTTTTGTCTATGGCGGTTGGCGCGGTGACACTGTCTAGTATTCCTAGCGAGTCCTTGGCTACATAGGCGTAGGGTGTTGTATTTAGTGCTGGTGTGTCCTGTTGAGTCGTTGAGCTAAGACTCTGCTGCAGTGGTACAAAGTGGCTAAGGCGAATAGAAGCGTGATTGTAATGAATGTAGTCGTAGACGGGGACCAGGTTTGCAAGAGGGTCTCTAAAGTTGTTACCGTCTTTATTAAGCGTCCAAAACTCGAATAGCTGATACGGTAGGCAGGTGACGTAGTATTGCGTGATCCCCGTTTCTCCCGGCTTGTATTGAGCGAGCGTAAGGTGCTGTTTCCTAACCACTGTAATGTCTGTTTTGTAGTAGTGGATTCCAAAGAGCGATTGAGCATGTTTGGCGACTGCCAGGTTTGATCCGTATGATTCATCTTCTTGTGTGTCTATTTTTTGTCTCTTAGCGTCCATTTTATGTTCTGCGGATATTCTGAGTGTTTCCTGGATAACCTCTGGTTGAGGTGCTTCCTCTGTGGGTGTTGTTATAGTTGTGGGTTTTGTTTCCTGTTCTTCTGGTTTTATAGTAGTTGTGGTCGGAGGTCTGGTTGGAGGTTCGGGTAAGTCGGCCGACCCTACCTTTACATGAAATTTGAAGTAAAAACAGCGTTCCAAGATGGCTTTGCCATCAGCGTCCAAGACATAATACCAATTGCCTTTGGGGACCCAGTGGACAGTGGAATTATGTGGAAAGTGAAAACCAACGACACAGTCACAGGATACCAATATAAAATACCTGAGAAAGACCTACCCTTCTTATTCATCTTCCTACCCTACATAGAACAGGTGAACTCCAGTGAAACCATCGCTCGACTCTACGCCCATGTCTTAATGGAAACGCAACTGAACTTCACTCTATGGACAGTACCCGATGGAGCCAAACACCTTACTACAAACATGCACACCAAAAATCAACTCAACCAACTGAAACATCTATACACGAACAAGAGTCTCTGGCACCAAGCCTATCAATTCAATGGATAACCCAGAAACTCCGTGCTGGAACAAAAGTCCATAGTTTGTTGTTATCTTGAATCGAAGGTTCAGGACTGAATAGTTGTCTTCTTCGGGAGTGCCACACATTTGATAAGTCCAACATGGGCGGCCGATACTGTGGTGGCGGTGTTTCAGGTACTGGGATAGTGTCCGTCTCATGGGGGTTAGGTTGGTGAGAGGTCCAAAATTCTTCGTCTACTGCGGAGTCACTGAATAGGTCTGGGCTTGGTGGTTGAGCATTCGTATGTTCCACCCAGTGATTGAAACTCAATGCAGGGCTGGGTTGTGTTCCATAAAACACAGGGCTTCTTCCAGCTGATCCTTCCATTCCGAGAGCGTGCGGAGAAATGAGCGGAGCTCCCTTGAACTTGTGTTTTATAGATTACATTATACTTGTGATTGGTTTACACGAGTTAGCCAATGAGAAAAGTTTGCCTGTCCTCCCTCCGCTCCTCCAGTCAGAAATTTCCCCCGTTGTCCTCTCCACTCCTATTACTCCCTCCTCCGCTGATTGGAGCATGGGACGCATCGATGCGCGGTTCTGCCATAATGCAACGTTGCATTATGGCAGAACCGCGCATCGATGCGTCCCATGCTCCAATCAGCGGAGGAGGGAGTAATAGGAGTGGAGAGGACAACGGGGGAAATTTCTGACTGGAGGAGCGGAGGGAGGACAGGCAAACTTTTCTCATTGGCTAACTCGTGTAAACCAATCACAAGTATAATGTAATCTATAAAACACAAGTTCAAGGGAGCTCCGCTCATTTCTCCGCACGCTCTCGGAATGGAAGGATCAGCTGGAAGAAGCCCTGTGTTTTATGGAACACAACCCAGCCCTGCATTGAGTTTCAATCACTGGGTGGAACATACGAATGCTCAACCACCAAGCCCAGACCTATTCAGTGACTCCGCAGTAGACGAAGAATTTTGGACCTCTCACCAACCTAACCCCCATGAGACGGACACTATCCCAGTACCTGAAACACCGCCACCACAGTATCGGCCGCCCATGTTGGACTTATCAAATGTGTGGCACTCCCGAAGAAGACAACTATTCAGTCCTGAACCTTCGATTCAAGATAACAACAAACTATGGACTTTTGTGTACCGGGGTCAACCACCGAGGTTTGATAGAAACACACGTGCAAACTGTCTCTATGTGGATCATGGAGACCACTACCACATTGTATTCGAGTGTTGCCCGCAAAACAAAACACGCACAATACAGAGACTCATTGAAGCTGGCAATCTGGATAGAAGTCAGACAATGAATATCATGGCAACCGTGCAACCCGTCATAAACTGGAACCACTTTGCGGCCTATTTAGTACGAGCTGCACAAACACCAATCACATGCATTGGTAAGAAGCTGGAACATTTACGAGACGACCTGTATATGGTACCACGTGAACGCAAGGACTGTGCTACACTACTTAGAGATGAAAGAAGCTCCAGACAAAAGCATAACAATATCACCCGAAAAAGAAGACTAGATCTTATGAGGGAACTTGTACGCACCTATGACGCAAGGAGTTACAATGAGCTATACAAGAGGCTCAGTGTACAAGATACGGACGACATCTACGCAGAATACGGTCCAACGTGGAAAGAGACAGCAGAACACTCTATTGCGAATTACTGCAAGGAAATCATAATAGAACAAGAAACCATGACTTTCGAGGAGATACTAAGGAGCAACCATCATAGTCGTACCTGCCAACATCCAGCTGACACCCGTCTAGGAGAGGAATGGTTAGACCAGCTGATACAAGTGAACAATATCAACAAGCGGGAACTACTAATGTGCTTGACCTCCGTAATGAATAAACTGTGTACGAGGAAGAACGCATTTGTAATAGAAGGACCCACGACAACCGGCAAGACCTTGTTTGTCAAACTGATCGCTGAAAATTACGTGTATGGAACTGTACAACGATCTGGAGACCATAGCCAGTTCTTCCTGATGAACCTATTGAACAAGACATTGGCATTGATGGAAGAACCCAGGATTACCCAAATCACGGTTAATGATTTCAAAGAATTGTTGGGAGGAAACCCCTTTGACATCCATGTTAAGCACCAAAAAGATGAACGGCTCGAACGCATACCCGTCCTTATAACCACCAACAATGCACTTACATATTATGTCTTGGACGCTGATGGCAAAGCCATCTTGGAACGCTGTTTTTACTTCAAATTTCATGTAAAGGTAGGGTCGGCCGACTTACCCGAACCTCCAACCAGACCTCCGACCACAACTACTATAAAACCAGAAGAACAGGAAACAAAACCCACAACTATAACAACACCCACAGAGGAAGCACCTCAACCAGAGGTTATCCAGGAAACACTCAGAATATCCGCAGAACATAAAATGGACGCTAAGAGACAAAAAATAGACACACAAGAAGATGAATCATACGGATCAAACCTGGCAGTCGCCAAACATGCTCAATCGCTCTTTGGAATCCACTACTACAAAACAGACATTACAGTGGTTAGGAAACAGCACCTTACGCTCGCTCAATACAAGCCGGGAGAAACGGGGATCACGCAATACTACGTCACCTGCCTACCGTATCAGCTATTCGAGTTTTGGACGCTTAATAAAGACGGTAACAACTTTAGAGACCCTCTTGCAAACCTGGTCCCCGTCTACGACTACATTCATTACAATCACGCTTCTATTCGCCTTAGCCACTTTGTACCACTGCAGCAGAGTCTTAGCTCAACGACTCAACAGGACACACCAGCACTAAATACAACACCCTACGCCTATGTAGCCAAGGACTCGCTAGGAATACTAGACAGTGTCACCGCGCCAACCGCCATAGACAAAACTGTACTGATCAACCAACAACTCAAATTGCCAAGCAACACATATTGGGCCAAAGAAAGTGATGAAGGACTACTAGGACTGGCCAATGTAAAAACTTTCCACCAAGGAGAAACACTACACTACAACTTCGCATTTGACAACCAAATGAACTGCCTGAAACAAAAGGTACCCAGATATGACGCAAATTCTGCAACCTACCTACCAATTGCCTTTGGGGACCCAGTGGACAGTGGAATTATGTGGAAAGTGAAAACCAACGACACAGTCACAGGATACCAATATAAAATACCTGAGAAAGACCTACCCTTCTTATTCATCTTCCTACCCTACATAGAACAGGTGAACTCCAGTGAAACCATCGCTCGACTCTACGCCCATGTCTTAATGGAAACGCAACTGAACTTCACTCTATGGACAGTACCCGATGGAGCCAAACACCTTACTACAAACATGCACACCAAAAATCAACTCAACCAACTGAAACATCTATACACGAACAAGAGTCTCTGGCACCAAGCCTATCAATTCAATGGATAACCCAGAAACTCCTATTCACAAAACTACTCCTATTGACATTAACTGGGATTTTCATAACGATCACCATGTACTTATTATAAAAGCTAAATTGTCACAATAAACTCCTCTCCTCTCCTCCGATAAAAGTGTCTCGTGTTGTCCTGCAAACGCCACCGCATCAATACAGACCACCAATGTTGGATTTGAGTAATGTGTGGCACTCCAAACGAAGACAATTATTCGCAGATGAATCATCACAGGAAAACAACAAGTTGTGGACATTCATCTACCGAGGAACCCCACCACGATTTGACAGGAATACACGAGCCAATTGTCTATACGTGGATCATGGAGACCACTTCCACTTTGTTTTCGAATGTTGCCCCCAAAATAAGAACAGGACAATCCAACGACTCATTGAAGCAGGCAATCTTGACAGGAAACAAACTATGTCAATAATGGCTACCGTCCAACCAGTCATAAATTGGAACAACTTCGCGGCCTACCTGGTCCGGGCCGCCCAAACACCCATCATCTGTGTCGGTAAAAAATTGGAACACCTGAGAGACGACTTGTATATGATACCGAGAGAACGAAAAGACTGTGCCACTCTCATGAGAGATGAAAGAGGGGCCAGACAGAAGATGGCAAACATCACCAGGAAACGAAGGTTGGACTTACTGAGAAACCTCGTGGAGACATACGACGCACGGAGCTTCAACGAACTGAATCTGGCCTTAACATATGACGAAAGAGACGACATATATGGGGAATACGGACCCCAATGGAAAGAAACAGCCGAACATTGTATACAAAACTATACAATGAGAATACTGGTCGAACAACAAACCAGTCGCTTTGAGGATCATATCCGGACTAATAGCCACAACAGAGATTGTCAGCACCCCCGGAACACATTAGACGGAGAGGATTGGCTAGACCGGCTAATGTTTGTCAACAGAATAAACAAACAACAATTCCTGGCCGACCTCACCCGGGTCATGAACAAACAAGTGGACCGCAAAAACGCTTTTGTGTTGGAAGGCCCAACAACCACTGGGAAAACCCTATTTGTCAAACTGATCGCTGATAGTTACATATACGGGACGGTTCAACGGTCAGGTGATCACAGTCAGTTTTTCCTGATGAACCTGTTGAATAAGGCCTTGGCCCTAATGGAGGAACCCCGCATCACACAACTTACAGTAAACGACTTTAAGGAGTTGCTGGGTGGCAACGCCTTTGACATCCATGTTAAACATCAGAAAGATGAACGCCTCACCCGACTTCCTGTACTCATCACCACAAACAATGATTTAACTTACTATGTGTTAGGAGAGGATGGGAAGGCCATCAAAGAGCGGTGTTTTTATTACAAATTTTTCGTCAAAGTGGGCTCTGAAGAACTCCCACTACCGCCATGTAAACTATGTACGTGTCACTTTCGTAATTGGTACTTCAAAAACCTGTAAAATTTTACTCCTATACTCCTATACCTGTCTTCTATTTAAACCTAAACACGGGGGGTTAAGATCATAAAATGGATAGGGTACAGAAGAAATGGTGGTACAATCTAATCTTCCCAATACCAGCTCAGCTATTACTACACACAGCGGAACACCGCTGGGAGTATGCTAAACCATTCTATGAACACTTTTGGTCACTATTCGGGTTACATCCCACACAATGGGACAAAGTAGAAGATATCAAAGAATTCATAGAAACCAAACCCGAATCACTACACAATTACGGCACCAAGCTACTCAGGGGATGGAACGAAGACGAAAAATACCAAAGTATCATGGAGAAAGTCATGCACTTCTACGATACATACATCAGCGCTTCAAACCAAGAACGATTACAATACAGAAACCTACTAAGGGCCAACACGTCCTCATTACCTAGCCACAAATACTACTCCGAACATATATCGCCATTGACAAAACTGTAGTCATTAACCAACAACTCAAACTAGCAAGTAACACCTACTGGGGCAAAGAAAGTGACGAAGGACTATTAGGACTGGCAAATGTCAAAACATTCCACCAAGGAGAAACACTACATTACAACTTCGCATTCGACAACCAGATGAACTGTCTAAAACAACCAATACCAAGATATGACGCCAACGGTGCAACCTACCTACCAATAGCCCTCGGGGACCCAGTAGAGAGTGGGATTATGTGGAAGGTCAAAACGAACGACACAGAGACCGGATACCAATATAAAATCCCGGAGAAAGATATGCCATTCTTATTCATCTTCCTACCATACATCGAACAAGTGAACTCAAGCGAAACCATCGCCAGACTCTACGCTCATGTCTTGATGGAAACTGAAATCAACTTCACTCTATGGACCGTACCTGATGGAGCCAAACACCTAACTACAAACATGCATGGTAAAAACCAACTACACGTAATGAAACACCCATACACAAGCAAAACACTCTGGCAACAAGCCTATCAATTCCATGGATAACCCCGAAACTCCTATCCCCAAAACTGAACCTATTAACATTAACTGGGATTTCCATAATGATCACCATGTACTTATTTTAAAAGCAAAAAGTTCCAAATAATATACTCCTCTCCTCCAGTCAGAATTTCTCGCGTGTTGTCCTCTCCACTCCGGTAGTCTGATTGGCTCCTTAAGTGCTCGATTCTGATTGGCTGGAATTTTTCCGCGGTTCTGCCATAATGCAACGTTGCATTGTGTGGAGGAACCCAGAATTACTCAGCTCACTGTGAACGACTTTAAAGAATTACTGGGAGGAAATGCCTTTGACATACATGTGAAACACCAAAAAGATGAGAGACTCACCCGACTACCTGTGCTAATTACCACTAATAACGATTTAACATACTATGTATTGGGAGAAGATGGCAAAGCCATCAAAGAACGATGTTTTTACTATAAGTTTTACGTCAAAGTTGGATCTGAAGAACTCCCCCTACCCCCTTGTAAACTGTGTACATGTCATTTTCGAAATTGGTATTTCAAAAGTATCTGAAATTTTACTCCTTTACTCCTATACCTGTCTTCTATTTAAACCTTAACACGGGAGGTTAAGATCATAAGATGGATAACGTGCAGAAAAAATGGTGGTACAATTTGATCTTCCAAATACCAGCCCAACAACTGCTACACACAGCGGAACACCGCTGGGAATATCTCAAACCATTCTATGAGCATTTCTGGTCACTATTCGGTCTACATCCCACACGGTGGGATAAAGTAGAGGACGTTAAAGAGTTCATAGAAAATAAGCCGGAAACACTAGCCAATTACGGGTCCAAACTACTGAGAGGATGGAACGCCGACGTACAGTATCAGAGTATGATGGAAAAAGTGATGCACTTCTATGATACCTACATCAGCGCACCCAACCATGAACGACTAACATTAAGAAACCTACTGCGGTACAATACATCCTCACTACCTAGCCACAAATACTACTCGGAACACATTTTCCAAATGGGAGCTACTGGCACAGACATTATACCGATAGGTGAAGACAGACTAAACTGGCTAGAGACACGGAGAAAGGCTTATAGAAGGCCAGTACAAGAAGATCCAGTAGAACCGTCCACAGATACTCCGACCACCACTATAAAACCTGAGGAACAAGAAACGAAACCCACAACTCTAACAACACCGACAGAGGAAACACCTCAACAAGAGGTTCTCCAGGAGACACTCAGAGTATCCGCAGAACATAAAATGGACGCTAAGAGACAAAAAATAGACGAAGCCAATGATCCTGAATCATACGGATCCAACCTGGCAGTGGCCAAACATGCTCAATCGCTCTTTGGAATCCACTACTACAAGACAGATATTACAGCCGTTAGGAAACAACACCTTACGCTCGCTCAATACAAGCCGGGAGAAACGGGGATCACGCAAGTACACGCAAGTACATTGTCATTTTTACGGAACACATCGCCACACATGTTCCAACCCCCAATCTGGTGGCTCAGGGGACTGTGCTCGTCAGACCTCTAAACAGTCACAGCCTGGTATGCGAGATTCTGCGAGTGTCGGGCCGACACCCCCAGTATAGCTCAAAGGGCAGGCGAAGTACACAAACCTCCACGCCAAGGTGAATCTCTTCGTGACGGCATCCTGAAATCAGATGCTGAACTCGGAACATACTCCACGCATCACCTAGGGATTCGTTGTGAGTTGGTCTCGACATGTCAACATCCTTAACCACCCCTGGGATAACCATCTAGTCCCTCGTCAATGCAGATGGCCACGTGTGTAAGGGAGAGGATCATAAAATAAAAAGGCCGGCGAGCATCTCGATAGCCCTGAAGATGAGAGACTTCACGAGATAAGAACGTTATATATGCAACGACTCATGGGCTTGTACGTTAGAGACTGTACAAGATGGCTCAGTGGTTAGAGCGCGAATTTACTGACCGGAAGGTCCGTGATCCGAACACGGCCTCTGCCTCTCTATCTCTCCTGGCTAGGCTTGGGCAACCCGGCAGTATCCCAGTCCTCGTGCTTCCTTCTGGTGGCATGGCAGTTTGGCACCAAGAGTGCTACAGCAGCTGTACAAGAGCATACCTTTGTTTTTCATACGAGATTATCATGTCAGACGTTAAGATAAGCTACCTGACAATTGAATGTTCACCAGAGACTTCCTTCCAAACTAGGGTCTTCAGCATCACTGAGTGTCTGTCCCCCAAGGATGCGGTTTCACGGACAAGCAGAGCAATAGGTGGGGTCCCATAAGGCCCGTATCACTGTTCAGCAAACCAAAAATTTAGTGAGCCCCCGCATATGCTTACTGATGACGTGAAATTCGTTAGTAGTCCGGATTTAATGGCTACCCGACAAAATCTGTGAAGTACGCACACCCGAATTAGGGCATAGGCGTCCCGAGTTAGTTGGTTCCCAAGCCAATAGTTATGTAGATGGGAGAGCAAAGCCCCAATGTCCACCGGCTAGGGAGGCGCGAAGTCCCACCTGACAGATGATTAATTGTACCCAAGATCAATACTAAACCACAAAGGACAAAAGTTGCAATGTGCTAGCTAGAATGGGAGGCCTCCTGATGGATTCTGGGATGCACGGAATCTACCTTCGATCAGAGACGAAGGCTTTGGGGAGAATTCATCATCAGTGCACGACATTGATGCTACCGTGAGGAGAATTCAGAGTTAAATGTTGCTGGGTCTCCGCTTGACCTCATCCCACCGAATGCACACACGAAGTGATCATATACAGACCCTCCAAGGTGAGGTAGCCGGCATTCGACACAGAAGCTCACCAGTGATTTAGTTTAGGAGCTAAAAAAGAAGTTCCTGTATGAAGCCCACAGGTACCCTGAGAGTAGTAAATTGGTTGCAGGTGTATTCGTCTTGGGTTTAAGCATCGGCTCGGAAGGAAAATTTATTTGTTCATCTGCCCTGAAGATCGAGGATTGCTGGACAGCCTCAGCTGGTTCCACTATTTTCGTTACATCCAGGAGGTCTTCTCTGGTTCCGTTCTTTGGTTTGGTTGGAATAAGTGTCCCTCGTATTTAAAAGTCCTTTGCTGACACGCTTCCTTCTACTCTGAGTTGTATCTATGCTTGGAAAGCCTGGTTAACAGCTCGGATGATGACCACGAGAGACTGACCGCGAACCAGTCGGGGAGGAAAACGCACCCCTATTTGTCGCGGCGTCATGAGACCTCCAGAGGCCCACGGGGTTAGAATCTGGAAGAATTCACGATTGCCACTCATCTTCTACGTGCCGAGTCGAGAATCGACTGAGATGAAACAATAGCAATGCAGTCAAATTAACTGAAAGAAGCATTATTTCTCAATCCGGATGTCCAGATTGTGATCCACACCGCAGCGCAAGCCCCAGTAGTTGTCGTCTGGTCCGCAACTAGATGGCTACCTCACAAAGCTCTACATCACCATTCTTAACACTTAAAATCCAATGGTTCACCCACTTAACCTTGTGCATACTGATCGTTTTCCCTTTGAGTAAATTCACTATTCAGGTAAATCGGTTTTGGGTGTCATGTTCGATCGTCCGCTTATCATACATGAATGGCATGGAATTTTTTAGGCCCCTCCGTGTTTCCCGAAATAATATTCTTGAAAATCTCATTTTCCATGATTAAAATATGGAAACCACCATTAGGTCCATAAAAACTTGAGCTCACCTCGTCGAATTGTTTCAGTGTCGCGCCAAGATTGATCAACTTTCGTACGGTGTCCCGCATATGAGAATGCAAGGCCAGTGATAACGGTGTTTCATGTTCCTTAACGCAATAAGACTGAGGAAAGCAGACCTACCGAGGTGACAGGATCAACTACAGCACCGTTGGAGCACAGCATGTCAATTGTGGCTACGTGCCCGCGCTTGGCAGCGAAATGAATAGCACGCCATCCCAGCTAAAAATGTCAACACTGGGGTTATTCGCAACTTACGTCAGTTTCAGCATTCACATCGGCCCGATTGCTTAAAAACCACCGTACAACTTCCTTGTTGCCGTAATGAGCCCCAATGATTAGACCTGTTACATTATTGTGCTACAACAATTAAGTTTTATAGCATTCCAATACTTTCACGTTGTTGAATACGTAGCTTCCACGACGATCGATATCAGCCACTTCCCTTCGACTTTTCTGAATAGAGGGTAAATGCCCCCTTTCCACCGCACGGAACCACTCCTGAGTGGTTACACATTTTTCCATAGAAAGGTTTATTTGCCTTCAAAAGACACGCTGTCAAAAATCAAGGAATTTAGTAAACCACAGCGGGAGAATGACGCAACATTGCGGACCATTTGGCGCAAAAATCCCGCGTGCTGAATTGCACCGTTTTAAACAAAACCATCATTGGTCCGATCTCTTATAGTGAATTCGGAAGCAGAAAGAACATCTCTTTCAGGTTGGCATTGGGGTTCACCCAGAGCGTCCCGCATCAACTATAGAATCTTCAGTAGGAGGTGTGCGCTGTGCAACTCAACTGGATAGGTATATATGCAGACGAAGGCGCCGATCCCTAGATGCACACCCCGAATCTCTCTGAAACCGGAGTTTGAACGGAGGAATCTTTAAAATAAAGTTCTAGCATCTGATGCTTTTTATTAGAACCCTAGAAATGGCCTCATGCAACAGCGCCGCTCAGTATTCGCACAATGGAATTGATTTCTCGAAAGCAGTGACGTTTTCAGGGTTACCACGTCATAGTATAGAATGTCTATGGATAGTAACTTATTCTTCAAATTATTTACATTGATGTTTTTTTAAATGAGTGAATCTTCAAGGTCATCAGTCTTCACCGACTGTGAATACATTGCCTAATGCAATAAGGTATCGCGAATTGCAGTGAAAGTTGAATGGGCGGAATCTGCAGACAATTCTGCAGCCGAAATAATTAATTGAGCCCTCCTGAAACTACACGGCTGTTGTGCATGAAAACGGCGCAGAGGTGCTGTTTATATCTGTTTGACTAGAGGAGCCATGCCCCGCGTGGGCGTCGCGTCCAAATCACGTAGAGCTATCATCGCTTATTTCCGTAACAGACGATAAAAACGAAACAGTGAACTCCACACCAAGTCAGGACTTCTTAGCTGGACTGGGTCAGACGTGCGGAGACAAGTCGCGAGGCCTACCGACAAATCAATCACGAGCGTTGACCTGGACATCGGGAAATACTGCGAGAACACTACAACCATTGAGAAAATTAAACTGCCAATCTTCAGCTCCACTCTGTCGAAGGTGACCTCTTCGGTTGTGGACACAGTCTTCGCCCAGAACCCCGACAGCCAGAGCCACAACACTGACACGATCGAACCTGAAAATCCTTCATACACCCATTTGGCCACACTGATCGCGGGTGACTCGGATGTCCACACAAGCAGAAAGAAAGGCGACTGCAGCCAAACAAGCCACATGCGATTCACCAGATCAGAAAACTGCTGGCTGGCCTCAAGTTGCATTCCTCGGAGGAAACCATCCTCACGGAAGCGTCACCAAAAAGCTACTTCTCGGTGCTGCCACCCAGCACTCAGCGACTCACAGAGACACCTTTCCGATCTAACCGCGCCAAAATGCTCAAGAAACCAAACAGATGCAAGCTTTCCACTTGAACATCAGCAAATCTGGTCGTCCGAAAAGCGGTATTGAAAAGGCTACAAGCAGCAGTGGTCGCAAATTTCGCCCACGGGCTAAAAACTTCGTCCGCCAAAGGTAGAAAGCCCGCGCAAACCGGGCTCTCACGGGGCGAAAAACCCCTGCAAATGAAAAGCAGCTCTCGAAACCACCAAGCGGGGCAGCAGACAAGTCTACCTCAGAGGCCCCTTCAGAGCCTCCGATTCCAACCTGATGTACGGCTATTAAGTCTGCCAACCTCGCTGGTTACGCAACTCGCGGTCCCTTACATTCGGAGGCAGCAGAGACAGTGTTGAAATGCTTGTCCACAGACCGCCTCAGCCTTTCCAACAAACCTTGCGGAATTAAACAGTCAGTTTGTCTTGAACAGCCCTCCATAATTGCACTCACAGAGACATGGTTCGAACCAGCCATCTCTGACGCGGAGATCTCGATAGACGGCTACTCTCGTTTTCGAGTTGACTCAAAGTGAGGGAGGGCTGGTGGGGTTGGTTTGTACTTACACGCAACCCTGCCCACCCCAACTGCCTTCTCTGCTACCACTTCTTTGTGATGCACTGTGAGTTCTAACCCCGATACACGGGTCCAATTTTCTTTTTTATGCCAGTCTCCGCGCCGGCAAACTGAGAACCTAAAGAGCGGTGCTACACCCTTTTTCACTTTGCCTTTCAGGTGAACGGTAGCCGTCTAACGACAAGAACAAAACCGACCCGGGCAACTGGGGCGAAAGCCTCGAGCCTATGTATCAATCCGTGAAGACCGAAGTGTATGTTCGGGGACCTCGTTAATTGCTATTCCGAGTTAACATCGCGGAAGCCGCATCACTTATTGCCGGATAAATCGTGCCAGGTTAAGAGAACATAGGGCCTGCAGATGTTGCAGATGTCTGCTGGTAAGCAGCAGAGCGCCCCATTACACCTTGCAAAATATGCCAGGACGACTATACCCTCGATCATAGTGGATGGCTGAGCGAGGCTATCTGACGCACATGACTAACATGCGGCCAGGGTTTTGTGATGCCTAGCCAACCAGCCACATGTAAACTAGGTCAATCATAGCAGACAGCTGAGCGAGCTTAGCTGACGTACGTGACTAACATGCGGCTAATGGTCAATGTTAGATTAGAATTTACATTGAATATTCTATAAATGTTACGTTTCCCTTAAAGAACACTGAAGAACGACAATATACGTCAAAGGGCGACTTCGTGGCTTATCTCTCTTAAACCGGTAACAAAATGCGAGTCGGCGGTCGTCCCTAACCTTGAAATTTCGCTCACTTGAACAAAATGCTATGAGCATGGTACCGTCGAAAGATGCAAACGGATTAGACTAATTCCCCGTGGAAGTCACAAATTCGAAAATCCAATAGTCTTAGCGGACATAATTTGGGTGTGATCGGTGACAAAGGCAGCGTTGATTATGAGAACAGACAAAAGTTAGAAGCACCTTTGTTTTTCTTTCTACCTAAATACTCCAACTCCCTCTACATGATTCTTCACGTATGTGTTTAACATGTTTTTAACAATTCGATGTTTAGATGCAGCAACAAATGTAAAAGAAAGCGGAGAAGCTGACGCTTATTTTCATCACCACCGAAGGACGCTTCGTTGATCAGGTGATAATTAACGCTCCACTGGGACCTTGATTTCATCTGCTATTGGGCCAGAAATCCAGAACATCAAACGTGGATTTCAAACTTCTGTCATTCCAGGTATGTCCACCATTCTTGAAAAAGTTAAACTGGGACCAGCTTCAGTGGAAGACTTATATAGGACTATTGTCCAGAAAGTTCATGAGGCTGACACGATGCCCGCCCCAAAAAAACCAGCACGCAGTCAGATGAGCCGCAAGCTACCCAAAAGGATCCGGCGTCTTCTAGTGGTCTCAACTATTTTTCAAAAAGTTGACTACAGGAGACAGAAGATGAGCCGGCATTTCGTAAAATGCGGAACCGCTGTAAATCGGGAATCCGCCAACGGAACATACGAAAACAAGCCACCATTCTGAACCTCGCCCGGGAAAACAGAAATGTGCCATTCAAATACATGAGACATCGCCGCAGAAAAAAGCCATCCGCGTTCTCCTTGACGGACTCGAACGGAGAACCCACGAATGACCAACTATTGGTATTTGAGGTCTACAGAGAACGCTCTGCAGGTTTATATTCAGCCCCAGCGTCCACGTCACATCCAATCTTGCGTAAATACGAACAGCCTCCAACCGACTTGTTCTCCACGTTGGAGGACATTCATCAATTCTGCGCAACGGGGCCCGACGAGATGCATCCAAGGATCCTGAAGGAAACATCGTCACCACTGGTAAATCAATCCTATCTGGTGTTTCGTCAGTTGCTTGACGAAGGCCGCCTTCCCTCTGCTTAGAAGGAAGCGATTGTCACGCCAATCTACAAAACTGGTGACCGACTATCGCTTGGCAGCTACAGGCCTACAAGCCTCACTAGTGTGCCGTGCAAAGTGATGGAACGCATTCTGAAATGAGCCATCCTAGATCATCCTACTCCCAAAAACTTGATATCTACACTCCTTGTGTGACGAACATGCTCGTATTTATGGACAGCTTAATTCTTCGAATCCTCAAAAGCATTTGATCGAGTCCCACACTTTCAGCTGCTCCACAAACTCGGGTCTTACGGGATTCAGGGGAAAATCCTACACTGGCCTTCCTATCAGACAGGTCGTTCCGAGTGAAAGTAGGCTCAACCTACTCTTCCTCGGTGCCGGTCTCCATTCGAGTCCCTCAAGGCTCCGTTTTGGGACTGCTGCCATCTCTGATATACGTCAACGACCTTTCCGATGTTCCTGCAAGTCCATTTCTACTTCTTGCGGATGACTTGAAATCCTGGAGTTCCAATGCCGCTACCCTCCAAGTGGATGTAGACGCTGCAAAGCAATGGTCGTTGGACTGGTAGCTTCCTCTGAATGACGAATAGTGCGTCCATATGTTATTTGGAGGAGACTCAGCGAACTACTTTGTCATGCATGGTGAGAGAGGACCAGAAGACATCACGAGGACGAATGCCAAAATGATTGGGGTATTTTGCTTTTTTCAAACATGTCCTTCTCACTGCGCCATGAAAAATCGGCCCAGAAGGCATTCGCTGTTCTACGGATGATTCTGCGCACCTTCTCCTGTATTACTCGCATGGACTGCCAAGTACTCTATGGGGCCTATGTCAGACCGCTCCTTGAATATGCCAACCGAGTTGCCTGCTCAGGACGCACGAAGTACACAACCCTCATTGAGCGTGTTTAGCCAGCTGCTACGAAAATGCTTACCGGCCTCAAATCCGTTGGCGACGAAACGCGTCTCGCGGTGTTTGCCCTATTTACCCTGGACTATCGTCGCCTCCGAGGGGACCCAATTCTTACTTATGCCCTGTTTGAACAAGGCTCAGCCGAAAGCTTTTTCTCCGTTGACCCAGCAAACACACGGCGGGAACATGGTAAGAAGGTTTTCAAGATCAGAGCGCACACTTTCATTAGGCAAAATTTTTTCTTATTTTCTTCTCCCGAAGGTTGTCTACGCTCCTTCTGGAGCCATGCTCAAAGGACTATTAGACACTTATTAGTGCGCGCCCTTGCGCTGGCAAGCATACTGCCCTATGTTGAGAACTTAACGAGCGGTGCTACACCCTTTTTTCGCTTTTGGATTTCCGATGAACGACAGCCGCTTAACGACAAGAACGAAGCCGACCTGGGCAACTCAGGCGAAAACCTCGATCCTTTGTAGCAATCCGTGAATCCGCAAATCGATGGGAGCATTTTATTCCATGGCTCTCTACTGGGCTGGAAAATCTTTCAGTCAGGAGTAGAAGCCGTACAGTAGACTAATGGGCAGCTGAACGTAAAAATGTATCCATTCCATGTATGAACACGTTGAAATCTATGACAAACACCACTCCAGCTAGATGCGCGGTCCGGCAAGTAATGTCCAAAGGAGATGGATTTCCCCGCACAGTATGTGATACGCTGGTAAAAACTGAACTCTTAGCTGGGCTCTAGCTCTAGCTTTGAATATCCTCCAGCAGCAGTAGCAGAAAACAGTTTGTAAAATTTGGTGAAGCCGGATTTTGGCTTCAGTTCAACTTTGCTGCTTCAACAGATCTGATGTTCTGGTTTCTGATTTTCCACAGCTTACATTTCTCTTGTCATATTTCAGGCAAGAAGCCTCTTGTTTTGCCCTCCCTCGCTTTGTTTTTGCCCGCCACCTTCAAATCCTAACGATCTGACCTTGCTTGATGTTCTCTTCGGCAAAAGAGCTTCCCTGCTCGTGCCGGTTTAGTGACGACCACGTTTACATTGGATACAGCTCACCGCCTATGGTGCTGTCCTCTTTCCCCACCCAAAACCGCGTGTACTAACAGTCCCTGCTGGTCATGCCTTTATTCTGACTGTAACCTTATGATCATACCTGACGGCATGCCCCCACAAGTTAGGCATAAACATTATTATTATTAGTAGTAGTAGTAAATTCCAGAAACCAGCGCAATTTAATAAGGTTCCGCCTCTCCGCACTGGGACATGTCGGCGTTCGTATATGCGCCCCCAATAAATTGATGCCCAACAGGGTTCTGACAGAGCACGCACCTCACGGCGACACGCGAGACCGGAGTGCTTTTATTCATCGGCCGCATATTTAAGCTCAAGGAACAGGGCAGTAATCTTCAGTAAGCATCGCATAACGGCTTTTTGCACGTACTGCGCACCTGTCGTTGTGCCCTTCAAATTCATTATCGCATTCATGCCAACTTGGCCCCAAAAACAGGGTGGGGGTGCGTCATAGATTAATGTGCGTTTTTTGTGAAGGATCCCACATAAATCCGTTTCGGGGCCAGAAATTTTCTGCCCCATTCCAAACAGCTCCACACTGCGTCCCTGGAGAGCTTAAACGTGCAAAACAGCCAACTCACGCCTAAAAATATATCCGAGTTACCACCGTCAAATAGAAGTTTTCGAGTTATCATAAAGTTATAGCTTGAAGAAAAAGACACCACGAAACTCATCATACCCAAGAAATTTTCCCCAAATAACTGTTTCCAATAAACCTCACCGCGGATGACGTGCTTGAATATATTGCGGGAATGACCTCAGTCATTCGTTTGTCCCTTGAGCACACCAGGATAGCATTTATCTGAAGAACCCCACCGAAAGAAGGAAGCAAAGGTGATTCGACAACAGCTAGAACAACATAGACAAACAAACAAACGGGTGGTCATAATTTTTAGCAAGAATATGCCCGAACTCACCGAAATATCAGTACACACAGGAGAACCCCAGGAGCCCGTAGACCACTCTGCAGAAGCCGTTCTCCAGATCAAAAGAGGGCCTCGTCAAGCAGACCCGTCTGACTTATCGGATCAACTACAACAGCTAAATATGCTTTGGGTATGTGGAGAATATGTGCGCAAAAAATGCGTCCACAGGCAACATATGTTGTGCGTTTTCTCATCGTGCCCCAGGATAAGTCGCACACTGGTGCAGAAATATAAACAATTTTACAACTGCAGTCGAAAGGCACGCTGTCTCACCGTAAGTGTTAGCATCAGATAACCAAATGGACTACAAATTTGCGTCAAAAAATCATTGAGGCTTGACGGGTTAAGTAGTGGAATGCCAGGACTCCAATCCATGAATTCCGTGAATCATGGTGGTTAGTCTGATCCACCACTTAGCCGACCCGGACCTGATTGTGTACCACTACGCGCCAGGGGCCAGAAACTCAAGCGAACCGCCCAAATGGAACTGATTATTGGCTGACCTACCTCCAGTCGGTAATTCTTCACAACCGTCTCAGCAACGTTCCTTATGTTGAATGCGGTCGGTCCATGGGCACAGGATATTAAACCAACGGTGAACGAGTCGTAATGGAGGAGGCGCAAACTACACGTAGACCTCAAATAATAAGAAGTCAGACCATTGGGTCAATCGATAGAAATGTTCAGTCGAGCGATGAAACATTCGCAAGGGTTGGTTTCGCTAAAACATTAAGCTACTTTGCTGTACAGCGATGCATTATTCACTCCCCACTCCACATTTTGCCGACAGATTATGTGTCGCCGTTATTTCCTCAAGCCAACTTATCGGTGGGTTTGCTTCCCACAACGGCACCCGAATTTAATGCAACGACGATATGCCTATTAAACGGCTGAAATTGTCCAGCCTAGAACTTGAGAAATTGGGTGGCTATGTAGACGCAAGTACTGTTCAGTGCGAGAAAAATCGTGCCAAAAGTGACAAAATCAAGATGCGAAAATCGGTGACAATGAGACACAAGCGACGTGGAAGTAGCGTGGTGAGAAGTTATGGATGAGGGAAAACTAGACGTTATTATATCAGAAAAACCATTGCTATGGGGTGTTGAAAATATAACCCGACAGCTATTACTGAAAGTTGCAAACGTGGGTGACCTTGTGCAGATAGGACTTCAGATTAAACAACGGTTACCATAATGAGGCTGAGGATCCACAGTTCGTGATAGTGGAGAAGGAACGATGCATCTACTCCGGAGGTATAGGTTGTGTTTAAAACGGTTATGCTCACTGATTCTGAGGAATTAAAGAGCCCCGTGATTAGTAGTATGGCGTGCAGGTTACTGATGTTGCGTAGGAACAAGCGGTGATGATGGGAAGAATGAGTGAATATCTTGGCCGAACCAGCCCACAATGCACCTTAGCAGCCGGCAACTTTGAGTTGGGACGTAGTTTCACCGAGTTGAGAGTGCCTCGGTATGGGCGGATGGACGAGTTTCCACTTTCACTGACGCGTCGTCTGGACGCGTAATAGTTCATCGTCAGCTTCGGTGAAGTACGTTTAAGACAGCCGGTCGATGTATAAGAATCATGCTACCGCCATTTTGACTCTGCAGGTTGGTTCATGGATTGGTCTTTTGACGAAATTCTCGGTTGACGCAACATAGGATCCCAGGAATCGTTGGAGTCATCCCAGGAATTGTGAAGAAACATGAACAGTAAGCAGTTGGAATGTTTTTCAGTTCATTAAGCGCGCAGCTCGGTCGGGAAGCAAGGTGTCCTTGCCATTCAGAGGAGGCGATGAGGCAGTCGCAGCAAGAAGGTGGACTCAAGAGGGAAAAAGGCGAGAGCCGTTGCTAGAACTCGCTTATAACAGCATATATCATGCAGCCTGGAACAACAGACCGCGAGGATTGGCTCCAATTACAAACTGCCGTTGCAACGCAATGGTGCCAGGCTATAAAGGAAACAGCACCCAGGTTAGGCCGGACTTGGTGCCATGAAACCCCATTTGAGCCGCAGAAAAGATGGAGAGCGGTAAGCACTGATAGTGAGTGGGTTTGACCGTATATGAATGCGATGGAATAGGTGGAATAGGGGGCTCGGCTAGCAAGTTAGTGCGTCGCCATCGATATAGTCAGCTGTGTAGTGGTCCACGCGGACGAGCAGGAAGGAGCCAATTAGGTCTTGATGGTCGCAGCGCAACTACGTGGTTTGAGCGTATTTGTTTTGGTGGCCTGTTCATGAAAGCACTGATAAGCAATGCAGGATGCTGGTGGAGCCCTGTCTAAGAACGGAGCGTGCTAAGATATAAGAGACACTTACTAAGTTATCAAAGGCAGCCAGTAAAGTGGCGTTGTGAAGCTTACTCAGGGTGAGAGGTGTGTGTGGGGAAAATAAGCTGCCAGTCTGGAGATAGGGCACTCAATCATATAGAAAACGAGGAAATGGGTGGGTATTTAACTACTTGCTGTGCAAAGTGAGCTCTGGAAAGCTGCTGAGGCAAGAGGAGTCGGGCCGCTATGTATAAGTTTTCATAAGATTTTTGGAAAATATCGGTACGTTTTTATTTTATCTTTGTCGTGGTGCCGCATGCTTAGAAGGCGAGGTGCGATTGGAACGGCGCAGTCACCGTCCACAGGAGGGGCACTGCTTTGTGTGACTCTCTTCGTCCGCGGCACCTCGCCATCCGACGGCATCCCAATCGGTTTGCACGTGCGGCGGAATTTTTTAAGTGGAACCAATCAGTACGCAGTTGACGCTCGCAGACGGGCCAAGGTGTTTTTGGCACTTCAAATATTCCAATAGAGGCAGAGTTCGGCGTTTACCTTATTGAAGAAACTTCTAACAGTATGCTCAACGCTAGCTCCGTTTTTTGCTCGTGCAAATCTGGTAAAGAAAGGTTTTGCCGTTTATCTTGGAATCACGTGATGCTTCATAGGGAATGCAAGTTGTCGGTCAGCGAAGTTGGTCGTAGGTGTTTATCATACAATGCATACGCTTTTATGGCTGAGGCATGCACACCACTTCTGGCTTTGTAATATAATTGGCACCTCACTGATATGGCTTTACAAGACAACTCTTTCTGTTCGGTTATGTGAACGTAAAATTCGGTCGCTGACAGTTAATTCAACGCCCCATGCTCCTGGGTCGTTGGTGAGCTTACGAATGCACCTAGGTGCAATAACTCACTGTGACTCTGTGTGGCGTAATTGTCTAATGCACGAGTTCATTATTCTTAGGTATGTCACCACACACACGGAGCATTGAGGGAAGGTTGTTTTGGATTTGTTGGAAGAGGAAGTTGACCAGTGAATCAAAGTCTGAGTCAAGTTGGATTTGATAAAGGGCAAAGGTTTTAGTAGAGGGAAGGAAAACGCAACGGAACTTTATACCGCTTTCAAGAGGAAGTGTTTACCGTGAAGTACGTTCAGGAAAAGAATGGGGCCAGGCGCGCTCCACTGAATGACTTCCATGGTCCGCAGTAAAGATAAATTTATGGGATCTGTACAACGTGTGCGACTTATGTCCTATTAGATAGGTGTGAAGTGAACCCCAACGAGTGCTCAAACCATGTGGCTGAGGAAACGGGGCATCATTTTCTAGGAATCATGCGATCTTAGCCTGGGTTTTCAACCAATTCGGAGGGCGGTTTACAGTCGAATGCTCACCACATTTTGCATAGTCCATCACATTAGCTCGTCTCTAATAGACTAAGCAAGTGGCAAAGTTCTGTGCCCCAACAGCTCAGTCAAAACAGGCTGGGGTAGAAGTCAACGATAATAGAAGCAAAGGCCTATAAGAAAATGCTCCCGGTCAGATGGGGTTGTTTGCTTAACGGATCCATGTTAGAATTCAGTTTGACAGCACAACCCGTCGCAGCCTTCGCATTGCAGTTTCTGAAACGGAAGACCACACTGACGCTCCACGTACTTGTTCGCAATAGTCTGCACCAAGCCCTAAATATTTCGTCAACCATAAATTGAGTAATTTACCGGTGTCTTTTTGTAATAACGGTATTTTCCTCAGCTTAGCTCTCTTCCCGAACCTCCAAAGCTAGCGTTTCCGTCGAAGACAACCATGAAATGTACACAACGTACATTAACACTCAAAACCATGTCAAGAACACTTTTACAGTAAGTGGTATATGAAGTGTATATCGCGAAAACATCATGAAAATTCTGACGCCTTCTGGATGCATCACTGGCAACCGGCATTCGGCCAATGCTGGGTCATGATTGGCTGTTGGGTCTAGACCTTTGATCAATCAGAGCTCGTTTGGACCCACAAGCTGCCCGAACTTTTGACTAGTCTTTTGTGGGGTGGGTCTCTTGGCCGTGGCAGCGCCTAGCTGCTAGTGGTAAAGCGGGATCGGTGTGGAATTCCGCATAACACTTCTTCCCTCTGAAATCAACTTGGTATGTCACGGTTATTCAGTAATTCGGTCACAGTTGTCTCAGCAGAGTCGAGATATGCAGATGTGATCACTGAGTCCGCATTAAATGCTATCATTATTTCATCTTGGTCAGCGTTTATGCTAAACAGTTTCTCCAACAATTTTTCTGCATTTCTGGTTAAGTGTTGAGACCCCCGGTCATCACGTGACCGCTGATGTGCAGTTCGTGATCATGTGTAAGTAGAAGTTAACCACATTGTTGACTAGCCGCCCGTGATTTAACCGGAAGGTCGCTGGATTGAATCAATCAACAATTATGGGTAGGTGTATCAGAGAGTATTACCATTAGTCGAAGATGGCTTGTTTCCTTTTGCATCCACAAAAGCGGGCACTCAAGCTCTCCACTGTTCTTCTTTGGTGATTTGTCCTTTGAGTTTCTGTTGATTTAGTCTACCAGTTTTTCATTTAGCCGTGAAATGAGTAAAACATCTTGACTTGTCGCTATGGTCAAGTGTGTCCACGAGCAGTGATTTCGATTTCGTTGCTATATTGTGTTGTTCACACGCTTCCAACAGGTATATTCAAATTTTATTGACAGTTAGTCTTCTAAAATGTTACTTGTTTCGAACTCGCTGTTTGCTCGTAACCAGTAGCCTAGTCGATACTTTGATTGAGCTACATTTCAGCTGAGAACTACTTGGCCATTTTAACGAATTTCGTTCAGTACTGCCTAATCTGAGCCATCACTCAGGTTGCCATCGTTATTCGTGCATCCAGCGGATACCCTTTGCACCTTCGAAGTGAGGAACGTGTTATAACTGACACAAGTGACTGCACGCCACTCGATCTACTAATCGTGAGTACTAATCATGAGTTGGATGGCCAACTTAAACAACCCTCCACCACAGACAGACAGCAAGGATTCGCTCCTGAAAATCAAGACGGTCTTCTGCTGCTTGGAAAACTTTGCAAGTAGTACGTTATCCGTCTCATTTGCCTCAGCTACAAAGTGCAGTCTTACATGAAATTTCAGCATCATGTTCATGCTGATTGTAGTAGGCTGTTAATATCTCCAGTGTAGAAAGTTTCCAGGAAATCAGACTTGAAGATATCTCAGAACAAAACAATCGCAGTCCATGTAACCACACTTACCTTCGCCTCTCTGCTCACAACCCTATCACATGACTCTACGTTCTTTGGATCCACGGAATTGCCAAGGTGATAGCACTTCAAGCAGATCATGGCCCACAGCCAAAATTCACCAACCCATCTCCGACGTTTTAGATTGGAGATAATTTCACTATAACTGATGAGTCTAAACCTTATGAGCTCGCAGTTAAGGTGAAAGAGACCTATTCGAAGATCAGGCTGAATGAGAAAAAGAGGAAGTGGCATCGCGCTGATGAAGTTATGCATGGTCCTTCACCTAATCACAAGCAGTCCAGGGCAATGCACGACAATCTGTGGGTTCATTTAAACAAACCGTTTGCACGTGCCAGACAAAATTCAGAAGTAGTGGAGTGTCTGAACACCAGTTTAAAATTTGTGGTCTATGGGGGCGAGCTAACCAAGCTTGAGACGAAGTCATCCGATGAATCTCCCAGAGGATACTCGTAGAAATATGTTCAGGACGTATACCGGTGTGACCAGACGAACTAGAAATTCAGAATTCAGCACGATGCAGCACGTATGCATTAGAATTGATGTAGTTGTACAGCACTTGGTATATTACAACAAGAGGATAATGAATAGAGCAATGAATAGAGCATCAATTACGTTCATCATCTCCGTTACACCTTGAATGAGCTTGTGGGTTTATCGTTCAGTAGTGGTCTTGAATCCCTTACACCTTGAATGAGCGTGTGGGTTTATCGTTCAGTAGTGGTCTTGATCGTTATCTTTCGGACCTTCTCGGATTGGAAACCTCCGGTTGTAAGTTGTATGTTCTTCAGAGATAACGTTTCGTTCGGATACCATAAGATCATCTACAAAGGATTCATTACAATTCGAAATAACAGGAGTGCCGTTGACATACTGGCCTCTGGTATTGAACTCAACCTGATCAATGTGTCATCGGTAACAAGAGAGGTAATCCAAATAGAAAACTGCGACCATACGTTTGCCAAATGACGAAAGTATTATTCCGGTAGCAGGCCGTAAATAAATGCCCTTGAAAAACGTAACACCCGCCGTTTTGGCACACTCAAGACTTGTTCGCAACGAGCGAGATTTAAAAAGAAACGCGGGAATCTGTAGTGGTCTGGCTACCCAATAAGTTACTTCACCAGGAGTGTGTGGCAAAGAAATAAAAATAATAACGCTAGGTTGGGTATACAATAATAAAGAGGTCAGATGGAACAGACTCACTAATAATTGTTCTCTTTAAAATAGTTCGTCGTTGGCCCAGGTCAGAGGATAAACAATAATCCAATTATGCTGTTCCAGGGGTCTTCTTCTGAACAGTTCCCACATATAATAGATTCCGAAGATAGTCTGAAATGTTTTGATACCAGAGTTAGCACATGAGACTCGCAAATGACCGCTGCAAGCGCGAGCGAAATCAGAAGAGAAGAGTCGAAGCACGTGACCACGTTTGTATTGCGTGAAATTGTACAAGTGCGCGTTTTTGTAGTTTTTCGTATTCAAACAAAAAAAACGATTATGCAATTGATGAAATACGTAGTGTTATAATGAAAGCAAAATAAAGGTACAAAACGCCACACTACTCCCCCACTAGAGCGTTGACCGTGAAGGGGGAAAACGCTCGAATAATTAAGGTAATTAATCGAAAAGTTGCTCACTTCAAGTTTCGTAATCAGCTAAGTGCTGAGGGAAACGGACGCGTCGTCCGGAACGACTGGTGGAAGGAGTGAGGTTGGCGGCGGGGGTATCTTGGGTAGGTGCGGGTGTTGCTGGGTTAGCAGGATTGCTGGATGTGGTCGTGGGTGCTTCGATGAAGGCAGGCTTCAGGCGATCAATGGAGACAGTGTCGTGCTTTCCGCTTCTCTCTAAAACAAGGTATTTGGAGTGACGTTCGATAACCTTGAAGGGGCCATCATAACAGGGTTGGAGGGGTTTCCTCGTTGCGTCATGTCGGACAAATACAAATGGTGTAGAAGAGAGATCGGTTGAGATGTGTTCTTTTCGCGTTGATCGTCTGGTCGGTGTCGCTCGAAGGTCGGACATATGCTGTTTCAGACGGGTGACGAATGTGACGGGCGATTCGGGCTGTGCGCCAGAAGTGGAAACCAGTTCACCGGGTAAACGTAAAGTTGTACCGTATACTAGTTCGGCTGGTGAACAGTGAAGATCCTCCTTGATAGTGGAGCGAATAGCAAGCAAAATGAGGGGTAAAGAAAAGGACCATGAAGAGGGGTTCATTTGGGCAGTCAATGCAGCTTTGAGGTAGCGATGGAAACGCTCAACCAGACCGTTGGAGCAGGGGTGATACGCGGTGGTCGAAATGTGATGGAAACCGAATAGTGTGGAAAACTCACGGAAGAGATTACACTGAAACTGTGAACCGCGATCGGTGGTAACGATGGAAGGTGTGCCAAAGTTACTCACCCAATGCTGCAAAAATGAAAAGGCGACCGTTTCAGCTGAAGTATCCGAAATGGGTACAGCTACTGGCCAACGGGTAAAACGATCGATCATGGTAAGGATATGAGTGAAACCGTTTGATGGGGAAAGTGGACCAACAATGTCGAGATGAACATGTGTGAATCGAGCATCAGGAACTGCAAATGAACCGATAGGTGAGTTCGTATGCCGAGTTACTTTGCTGCGTTGACAGGCGATGCACTGTTTGGCCCAGGATGTCAGATCCTTATTCATGAAGGGCCATACAAAGCGTGCACTAATCAACTTCCTGGTTGCTCTGATTCCTGGATGAGAAAAGCCATGGAAGTGGTCGAAAACAACTCGTCGAAAGGCTTCGGGGACGATTGGGCGAGCTGAGCCGGTAGACATATCACAAAAAATGGATCCAGATTGGAGAGGCAAGGGGATTGAAGAGACTTGAAATGAAGGGAAGGATAGAATGGGCAAAAAATTAGGATCACTATGTTGAAGGTTCGCCAGCTTGGCTAGGTCCAACTGCTTGGAAGGGTGAAGAGCGTTGATGTCGGGACGGGATAGTGCGTCTGCGACGACATTGTCCGAACCTGGAGTGTACCGAATGTCGGTAGTGAACTGTGAAATGTAGTCAAGATGGCGTATCTCGCGTGGTGAATATCGATCAGGTTTGGCGTTAAAGGCATACGTAAGTGGCTTATGGTCGGTTTGAATGGTGAACGATCTACCTTCTAACAAGTGCCGGAAATGGCGAATAGCAAGGTAAATTGCGAGTAATTCACGACCAAAAGTACTGTAACGCGTTTGTGCAGCCTGCATCTTCTGCGAGAAAAAGGCTAGTGGTTGAGATGCGTTGTTAACAACTTGATGAAGTACGGCGCCGACGGCAGCGTTCGAAGCATCAGTTGTCAAAATCAGCTTTGTGCTTTCGTGAGTATCGAGGAAAGATAACTTTGTGGCGTGAGCAATGGCTTGCTTGGCTCTTTCGAAAGCGGCAATGGCGACGGGGGGCAAAGTAACAGATTTTTCTTTGGAACCAAGTAAATCGGTCAGTGGCTGCAAAATATCTGCACAATGAGGGATGAACCGCCGATAGTAGTTGATGATACCAATGAAACGACGAAGTTGAGTGAGAGTGGTGGGTATGGGAAAAGACTCTAGGGCCAAAATGCGATCGGGCAATGGTGAAATACCTGTTGAGTCAATGTGGTGGCCAAGAAAATCTAGGCTAGTAACACCGAATAAGCATTTGTCAATGTTTAAACGTATGCTGTAAGTGGAAAGACGTTCAAACACTGCCCTGAGATGAGCTGCATGCTCCGTTGGGGAGGTGCTAGCAATTAAAACATCGTCAAGATAAGCATACACAAAAGGTAAACCACGTAAAACTTCGTCCATGAAACGTTGAAACGTTTGAGCTGCATTTCGAAGACCAAAGGGCATACGCGTGAATTCGAAAAGGCCAAACGGTGTTGTGATGGCTGTTTTAGGGATGTCATCCGGGGCTACGGGTATGTGGTAGTATGCACGTACGAGATCGAGTTTGGAGAAAATGTTTGTGTGGCATAAGGTACTTGCGAAATCGTGAATATGTGGGATGGGATACCTGTCTGGGATAGTAGCGTTATTGAGAGAACGGTAATCTCCACAAGGTCTCCAATCACCTTTAGATTTCTTGGGTACCATATGTAGGGGTGACGACCAATGACTCGATGAAGTGCGGATGATGCCGAGTTCGAGCATGTGTTCGAACTCGTGTTTTGCGATTGGTAGCTTATCCGGATGAAGTCGGCGGGGGTTGGCATGGACAGGTGGACCTTTCGTCTGGATGTGGTGAACGACGGAATGAGTGACCGGTTGGGTGTACTGACATGGATGAGTAAGGGTTGGAAAATCCCTAAGTATGTCAGCAAAATGTGAATCAGGTAAGATAACTCGGATACCTGTGGATGAAGCTGGGGCACTAATTCCGTTGACTGAGAGGGAAGTTAGCATGTCCAAGAGGCGTTTGTTTCGAACATCGACAGACAAGTTGTAGTGGGTCAGGAAGTCTGCACCAATGATGGGTGTTTGGACGTCAGCCAAAAGGAAGATCCACTTGAACGCACGTCGCAATCCGAGGTCAAGGGTGAGGGAACGTTCGCCGTATGTAGCGATGCGGGTACCGTTAGCAGCCTGTAACGAATAAGAGGCAGAATCGTGAAGTGGAGTCTTATGTGGTAGCACGCTAACTTCAGCTCCCGTATCCACGAGGAAACGTAGACCACTTGAACGATCGGTGATGTGGAATAGGCGACTAGTGCGAGGAGGGCCACAGACAGTCGTCGCCGTTACTGACTGGCCGGGGTGTTTAAAAGGGGTGTTGGAACGCGGCTTGAAGGAACAAGGCGGTTGGCATTTGCGTGCTTGAGGACCGAAAGTTTGGTGATACCAGCACCAGGAAGGACGGGCACGAGACAACGATCGGGATCGTGAACGTGGTCGATGCTTGTTGATCTCTAGCCGTTGTAGGCGATCGGTCAAAGTATCAAACTTGGCTTGTAGTTGCGATATGGAAGCCAGAATCGGATCGGAATCTGTAGAAGCAGTGGGTGCAGAGCGGGAGACGGAGTTCACGGGGTTACTGGGGTAGGTTTCGTGGATTTTATCGGCCATCTGTGCTAACTGCTCCAAGCTGTGGTCATCAACGAAAGCGCTGATGACGCGGGACATTGACGGTGGAAGTTTGTCGAGCCATAGTTGAGCCATGATTTCCACCGCTAGCTTACGGCCGCAGAGAAGACTGCGCATGTGCCGAAGCAGTTGTGATGGTGATCTGTCCCCAAGTTCGACAGTGGTGAATAAGTCCCGTAGCATCTTGTTTTCGGACTTTCCTGTCCTACTGATGACGGCCGCTCGAAGGGAGTCATAGGGATTTTCCTTAGGAATATCTTCCAACAGATCTTCCACTTCTGTTGCTACATCACAAGGAAGATGCTGGACGACATAGGAGAATCGGGTGGCTTGGGAGGTGATGCGTCGGGTAGCAAAAACGGCCTCTACCTGGTGAAACCATACCCTGGGATTACGTGGATTATAGTCTGGCAAACGTATGCTAATCGCGTTCTCGACTAAATCCGCTGAATCAAAGTGTGCCTCCATTATGACCGGGCAAAAGAAAAAAATTACGACGACCGGAAAGGAAAATTTTTCAAAAAAAATCTAGAAAGACACGGGCTCACCAATTTTGTAGTGGTCTGGCTACCCAATAAGTTACTTCACCAGGAGTGTGTGGCAAAGAAATAAAAATAATAACGCTAGGTTGGGTATACAATAATAAAGAGGTCAGATGGAACAGACTCACTAATAATTGTTCTCTTTAAAATAGTTCGTCGTTGGCCCAGGTCAGAGGATAAACAATAATCCAATTATGGTGTTCCAGGGGTCTTCTTCTGAACAGTTCCCACATATAATAGATTCCGAAGATGGTCTGAAATGTTTTGATACCAGAGTTAGCACATGAGACTCGCAAATGACCGCTGCAAGCGCGAGCGAAATCAGAAGAGAAGAGTCGAAGCACGTGACCACGTTTGTATTGCGTAAAATCGTACAAGTGCGCGTTTTCGTAGTTTTTCGTATTCAAACAAAAAACGATTATGCAATTGATGAAATACGTAGTGTTATAATGAAAGCAAAATAAAGGTACAAAACGCCACAAATCTTCCCAGTAGCGGAATGAACGGCAGTCCTGTATTGCATTAGAAAATTATCAAGTCCATGGCCTAACTCCACAAGAGAAGTAGGAGAGAATAAAATAATGGCAGATTCCAGTGATCGGACAAAAATCTCAGCAAGCCCATTCGTCTGGTGATTTCGTAAAGCAGTAAACAGATGTCGACATCCAAAGCCTTTTAATCATTCCTCGAGTGAAATATGTGTCGTTGTCAGTGACCACCTACATGGCTGAATACTTTCCTCAACGCTAGTGTGAATTCAGCACTTGGAAAATTAGTTAGAAAAATTTCAGACCAACGTGAATATGCGTCAATAACAATAAAACATAGTATTTACCGAGAAAGGACCACAGTAGTCGGCATCAACTAGTTGAAATGTTTCATAAGTAACTGGCCACGGATACCGCCATGAAGATTTGCTGTGAATCTTGTGTGTACGCTTAACACGATTTTTAGCAGTATACTTGGTGTCAGAATCTAGTTCCGGCCACCAGCATGACAAGCATGCAAGAGATTTCATTTTGTCAGCACCCAGATGACTAGAGTGTGTAGCACTTGTAAACTGCTATTTTTCATGCTCAGTATCATCTTCCTTTTCCCCATCAACATCAGTCACATCACTGTACAAAAGTTTGTTTTACTACGATACAACCGCTACCGCCCGCTTCTTGGGTCCAACGTGACTTTGAGACTTTTGCTGAGTGACTGTTGTTGTGACTGTCAGTTGGCTATAATTAGCTGCTGCTAACTCTAAACGTAAACAAAAATTTTAGCTAAAAACGCTGGACTAATCTATTCACACCTGTGGATTAATATTGCGATCACCAGGAGATCTGGAATACCTGGAAGGTGGAACTTCTCTTGGTGTGGTGGTTCAACGGAATACGGAACTACGGAATCTCCTATTTTGAACTGTGAGTCAAGATTTACTTGGATTTTTCTCCTTGTAACTTTGTATCTGGCTTACATTGTTAATTTATTCTGTTCACTAGAGACTCCTTAGGGCCGTTAACCACTACATAATTGGTGAGCCCGCACATTTTTTTGCTGTTTCCTATTTTCCTCGGTAGCTCAGAACTCCCATATCTCTTACGCATATATTTAGTCCAGTAATTTCTTTTTCAACCATGTCTAACGAAGACGAACTCAACACTGAGTTGGTTGAAAACGCCGTACGTTGCAGTGCAGAAAAAATGGGAGCAAAGTATCTTTTAGAACCAGCAACAAGCGCATCCCGCTTGACTGGTAATGTTTGAATGTATAAACAATCTGAATTGTTTGAATCGAAGTCGCATGATGGAATTCTTGACAAGAAATCGGCAGGGGGAATTATTTCTGCACTTCGATGAACAATAATGCAAGTATACGAACTCAGTGCAATAATCCACCGTTTCACCATAGCGGCAGATGGCTTTGCCAGATATTGTGTAGGATGATGCAACAACTTTAAAGCCTCGTGATCGGTAGCAATGGTAAAGTTTGATCCAAAAAAGTTACTTATGGAGCCGCTTGACAGCTCACTATACTGCACTTGCTTCTGTTGAGTTTGAGAATGTCCACTTTTGGCTTTTGAGAGTCGACGGAAAATGCAGATCACCGGTCTGCCACACTGTTCAAGGATTGCTCCTATTCCAGTGGATGAAGCATCAGTAATGATGGTCGAATGGTTTGGTGGAAAATGGTTTCAAAGCAGCTGAAGTCTGAAGATAACCAAACAATGCACGCAACGCCTTTTCATGGTTAGAGGACAAAGAAACTTGATTGTAGATTGTAGATTGGTTGGTGATGGCGCATTTACTAAAGGAGATAGGCGGTTTGTATCGGGTTTAAAACCGCTGCCATCCACAATGTAACCAAGGCACGAAAATGATGGAACACCAAAAATGCATTTATCAGGGTGAATGGCTACGTTGAACCCAGAAAATCGCTTTAGTAAAGACGATTTACGCATACCATGGATAGCTTTATCAGTGGCATGCACTACGACATCATCTTGGTACATATCATCGACCTTCAAATCTTTTGTAATAGAATTCATAACTTGCTGAAATACAGCTGGTGAAACCTTCAGACCAAAGGGAAGGAAACTGTATCGCAATAACCCAAAAGGTGTGTTGATCACGGTACGATTACTAGAGGCTTCGTCTAGTGGTGTTTAAAGATAGGCATCTATTAGATTAATTTTTGAAAACATACTTGCGCCTGATAAACGATACAGTACAGCTTTGGGCTCTTCTGTAGTGCATGCATGTTGTAGTGACCGTGTATTTGGCGTTAGTCGGTAGTCTCCACAAATCCTCGGAGTAATACCATCAGCCTTTAGTGGGGTAACTATCGGAGTTGCCCAATTCGATGATTCAACAGGAGTCAGTATTCCTTTCGCACACATTGAATTTAATGCTTGACGAACAGGCTCGCGTAAGCCAAATGGAATAATTCGTCTCTTAAGAAATATAGGATCTCCTGTAACTTCGAGTCTCACCTTGGGTATTTGCATGCCACCTGTAGCCTTAGAACATTTAAGAATCAGTTGTTTGAGTTCATTCACATTCACAGAAGTCAGTAAGGTGATACTAGTTCGCAGTGAGCGCAGAACTTTGAGTCCGATAATCGATGGTCCCGAGGTTGAAACCAAAAAATTACAATCGATAGAGGTACCTTGGGGCAATCTCACAGGAATCGTGCAACTACCAACTAGAGGTACGGAATGTCCAGTGATACCACGAATGTTAACATCTGTAGGCACTATCACGGCACTGGGGTAGAATACAGTTAGATCTGATTGTGGAATAATGGACTCAACACTACCAGTGTCAACAATGAAGTCATGCTTTTGACCAGAAGCGGATATCAAAGTTTTAAAAACATGTGACGAATTCTGGGACAAAATCGATAGAGATAAGGTAGAAATGTCTTCAGATAATGCTTTCACTTCGGTATTTGGGTCAGAAGTTAAGTGACACACTTTTTTGGACTTACAGACAAGTTGAATGTGTCCCGTTTTACCACAGATAAAACACTTGGCTTGCCTGTGAGGGCATGAATATCTGGAATGGTTTCGTCCACAAGATTCACATTTCCCAAATTTTTGAACCATCGAATTAGAGTTACGATTTGTGAAGTGGCGTATTGATGGATTTGGGGCACGAGAATTTGTTCGAGGTTTGAATTTGTTGTTCGTCTGCATCCTTGAATCATTTCTTTTAGAATAATTTAACAACACTGCTTCCTCAGTCTTCGTTACATGCTTGACATCTTCATACTGCTCACACATTTTCCGAATAGTTTGAAATTTCTGATCCGGACAGAGCAGCAGCTTCTGCTGTAATTCGGGCAGTTGAATGCCAGCAATGAGCCTATCACGCAGTTGGTCTTCCAATTGGGCGCCGTAGTCACATTTGGCTGCCTGTGTCTGCAGCTGCAATACGAAATCACGAACCGACTGAGAATGGGAGCGGGTCAACATATTGAACCTAGCTCTTTCGGCTGCTACGAAGTTAATCGGTTTGAAGTGTTGAAGAACTTTTTTCTTCAATTCATTGTAGGAAATATCGATTGGAGATTCAGGATATACTAAATTCTTGATCAACGTATACGCCTCCTTGCCAACGAAATGTAGGAAATATGCCGTGAGTTTCTTGTCATCCATATCAGATTTTGTGAGACACCATATGTCGAACCGTTCCAAATAATCTTCTACGTCTCGCGCAGTTGAATTAACATCTAATGGTTCCATTTCGGCAGGCATGATGAATTGTTCCAATCGCGACGCCAAAGTGTGAGAGTTAAGTTCCGCACGTATATCAGTATAACCAGACGAACTAGAAATCCAGAATTCAGTGCAGCGCAACAAGTAGCACGTATGTATTCGAATTGGCGTATATGTACAGCATATGGAATATTAAAACAAGAGAATAATGAATAGAGCAATGAATAGAGTGTCAATCATGTTCATCACAATGAGTCCAGTTCATCAGGCATGATGAATTGTTCCAATCACGACGCCAAAGTGTAGGAATTAGGTTTGGTAGGTATATTGGTATAACCAGACAAACTAGAAGTTCAGAATTCAGCACGGCTTAACAAACAGTACGTATGTATTCGAACTGATTTACGTTTTTACAACACTTGGAATATTAAAACAAGAGAATAATGGATGTAGCGATGAATAGAGCATCAATCATGTTTATCACAATACCTTGTTATGTTGAAATATTTTAAAATAGAATATCTGATGCATTATTTTATACCGAGCAGGATTTGTCACATTTATTGCAATATTACAGAGGATGACGAAGGGGGTACACTACAGTGCACACTTTCACAAAAAATTGACTTCTTTGCCGCCATGTGTATTCCCCACCTCCGCAGCTTCGCTGGCCCCATGACATCATGAGGCCAATCACTTGGTGCTAAACCGTTTCCTTTGTAGCTGAGGTCCATATTATGTCACCCTATTAGTTTATTATAGGTGTCACCCTGCGGATTATCCCTTGTTGTGACGTGTGTCGCCTTTGCAGTTCTAACAAGAACTTCGGTTGGTATCGTGCACTCCCCAAGAAGTGCGGAACCGGTCGTGGGCTGTCGAACAGTTTTCAGAAACCCGATGGGAAGTGCATTATGCCTGATACATCTTTGATAGGTAGACAGTCGGCGGCGGAAATGTTCCTTCATACAAGAAAGGGTGCAATTTACGTGGATCTAAAAGGTATAAAAACGGGAAAGTTAACTTCTGGTGAAGATAGTACTCCACGTCGAAAGCGTCTATGTAGTTGAGAAGATACCAGTTATTGGGGCGAGATGCATTGCCCCAACGAGCGCCTTACGATGGCCTGGTTTGTATAGGCCACGTGATGTTTACACAGGCGAGGGGTATTGTGTGGCATTCCGTGTGTACGCAATCTTGGTGTCCGCGAGGAGTTATAGGGCGGATGTATTCAACTTGAACTTCGTTGAAAGGAAGGGTTTTCTGGGCGTATTCAGCAGGTTTTCTTTAAATGTTATCCTCTATTTCCACACCACAAACTTTGGTTTGATTTTGCGCCCAGTTTTGCATGGTGACTGATAGTAACGTCGGTATTTTGATCAGGTCGTATTTGAGATGAACAGGGCGTAGCCGTTTCTTCAGTATTGAATGAACAAATTTTCGCCACTCACAATGGCTCATCCGTCAGTATTTGAAAGAAAAACACTTGCAAGGTTACGCAGTTCCTGGAACTAGCTCTGTAGCTCAATGCGCCTCATTAAGGCAAATAACCGGAATTTGGCTTGCAGGTTTGGACAGCAACGTCCCGCAAAATCTGATCCGCTAAAAACTATGCGGCCCAAGGATGAGAATAGGAAAACAACACTGAACTGCATGTTTTAGAGGGGCTTCAGTAGGACAAAAATGTGACTTTGTTCGAAATGAGCTTCATTCTAAATGAAAAGTTTGAGGAAAAGCGCTTCCATATACTGCACAGCAGTACACAGTCCAATCTTCAACCGTTCTCTCGAACAACCGTCGCAAGTTTGATTTACACTGGCGTGCAGATGAAGTCCATTTGTCAAGGAACAAAGACGCAGCTGCAAGACGCTTACTGTTCCTGACCTAGCGCTTCTTAAAACACGAAGATCTGCAACATATGTAGCAGGATGGTTCGGGTCTTCAACATGATGAAAGGTTAAATAAGGAGAAAACGTAAAAATATGCTAAGTACTTATTTATACAGCAGTTTGATTTTCACGGGAGATAACTAAATCTCAGCTAACACCCTCATCTATGAAATTCTTCAATCGAATGCACCACACAAAGTTCGTCTCATGTTTTAGACGGTCCGACATTCCGGATATCGCAGTATATTTTCTTAGAGATTCAGCCAAACCAATGCGATACTTTTTCTAGTGGAAGTAACCCATGTTGGTGTGTGTGTGTGTGTGATAGGCATCCACACAATTTAATTAAGCCTCATCGCTTACAGCGATGAAGACACTGTGACCTCTTGGTCATTATCCCATGTTACTCTGTCCTGTGCGACATAATTTCTTGGAGTAAATATTTGACGGAATGACTAAACTTCTACCTCGAAACATGGAAGACCTGCGTCGACAACTACACACAAAAAAGATCCCCTGTGCTAGAAATATCTTCATCTGAATTTCTGAACCATTGGTGATCACTATGGGGTTCGCAATAATTTGTGGACCCTATCGGGTTGGATACACGCGGAACAATACAGTCATTTGCGGACAGCCAACCCCGTATTTTGGTCTCTGTACAAAAACTAGTCACGCACAAAGTCCCAGACGAAGTCGCTTATTAATTAGGGGGATTCTATCAGTCACCAACAGCTCAATGTTTACAGAATCACGTCATTGGGTAATCGGAAAGTCTTTGAATATTCTCATAATTTCAACAAGAACACTGAGTGACGAATGTTACTATTCCCGTAATCATTTCGTTAGGCCAAACAGTAAGCACCTGTCGGTCAAATTGGAGAACAATACTGAGGTGAACATATTGCGAAGTCTGCTTGGTGGCCCGACAAGTTCAGGATGAAAAATGAAGTGAAAAATCGTGTCGAAAATTCTAAGCATGGTTTGATATTTTGATATATCAAGGTTTCAATTAAACTTATTAGACGACACACTTTAGCTGAGGAGGAAGGCATCACAACACAGCCTCCTAATGACAACAAATTCAACAATTAGCGGCTCTTGAACAATAGCGCGTGTGCAGCATTAACAAGAATAAAGGACTCAGGGAAAATATCTAAAGCGAGCAATCGTCTGACAAAAGTGCTCAGTCCTCAGATCTTCAGAAATGCATTGGGGTGATCATGCCAGGCAGATCAGAAGATTAATTGACCCTGAGCTATTTGGTGCACTTTACTTGGGTTAAAGTCCTCCCGTTGGTGATTACCGTGGAGATGCTCTGTAACCGTGCGAGACACATTGTCAGTGCTAACGGCTCTAGTATATTCAATCAATTCAATCAATCAATCAATCAATCAATCAATCAATCAATCAATCAATCAATCAATCAATCAATCAATCAATCAATCAATCAGTCAATCAATCGATCAATCGTTCAGTTGTAGGAGAATTTTTCGGTGCCTTTATCAGTAGTGTTCTGTCAAGTTTCACCTCTCGTTTTCGCTAGAACTTTGTAGAGTCCTTCAGAATAAATACGCCTAAATTTCCGGTCAATTTCATAACAATCCAAGTAGGTTTTTATTGAAGTTCAGGAATATTTATGGCTTTCGGGCCGTTGTGGGTCTCCGGAAACAAACCTTGCTTACTGTGTTCTTGTTTGTAGTATCACTGAGTTGCTGGTCCTGACAAACTCTCACTCGCATTGTTTAAAATGAAGGTTAGATCCTCAGTCATGGCTTCTTTTAATTAGTTGCCTTCGTCTGGACGTGATAGGCTGTCTCGACCAACTTAAGTGAGGCGATAGTGGTGTCCATTTTCAAAATGGTACACGCGGTGGACCTGACCATCAACCACGCTGAAACCTGACTCGTTGCAACATTTATTCTAGGTCCTCTTACAAAGCCGCGTGAAGACGAGACCCGAGGACCGCGGCTAGGATTCCGACCGGGAATGGGCTGTATGGTCCACATCTTCACACTCCGTCAAATGTTTGAGGAACGGTCTAGTTATGGACGGCCTACAGTCCTTGACTTTAAGAATTTGTTCGCTCCTGCTGACCGGCTGGTTTGTTTCAACACACTTGCACAACAGACTTTGCTCCAAATTTTCGTAAATATCACGTGCTGTTCTTATTCACACACCTTTGGGTGCGGGAGCGGAAGACAAGCTACCAAAGGCTTTCCTACAAGCGGTGGTACTCGACACAGACGTTCACTCTCCCCATTTGCGTTTAATTTCTTTATTGATGAGGTACTGAAGCAAACATTGGAATCTCTCTCAAATCCGGATGCTCGGATCTCTTCGGGCGAACACCTTGTCGACCTGGAATATGTAAATGACATTTTTTTCATTTCAGAAAAAGAGCAGAAAACGCAGGCTTTACTTGAAAGGCTGGCCAAGGTCATCAAAATGCAAAGTCGTGTTGCGGGACGTACAGTCTTTTAATGTATCTCTAAAAATTCCTGGGAACTGTGGAACACGTGTTTCGTGTCTCGGAAGTTGCATTAGATTTGAGGATAGCGTGACAGACGTAGTGGGCACACGAATCTCAAGGTCCAGGATCTGGAACATCTTCAGGGTTTTGAACATCGATATCTCAGAACGGTACCTGGAATCGGCCTGAACCGGCACATGCGCGGTGAGCTGGTCAGAAGACGGTGAGGTAGAGGATGCTGCCCTCAAAGAATGCATCCAGCACTGCAAGCTAAGCTGGCTGGGTCATGTGTTATGCACGCCGAGTTGCTACCTGCCCATATGAGTGCCGGTCTTCATGCCTAGAGGTAGACATAATTTGACATGGCAGAAGGGGATGAAGGATGTCCGCCTTGAAGGACCAGGTCTACATGATCCTCCTTGTGCTCGGCTGAAGACAATGGACAAAATGACGATTAACCAACATCAACGGCTTTCCTGATACCACGTCCTATCTGGATTGCCTGACTAGTGGTTGAGGTGCAGGAATCTCGGATGGTTTTGGTAGGCTACACTTATTTTCCCCTCCATTCTCCACCTCTTCTTTCGATTGTAAATCTTTATTACAATAAATAGAAACAACTGTATGGCAGTGAAGGATCAGTGTTCTCATTTGGTGTTGGGCTAAGTGAACCACAGTAATTTCTCACTACTGATCACACCTGATCAAAACGAAGACTTAGAGGCGGCTTTAAATGCAGTTTTTTTTCGTTTTTTTTTGCTTTGACATTGAACAAGAGCATCGCTATACATATATGCTTGACAGCCTTTTCTGGTCGTGGAAACACAGTAGGGCATCTGATCGACGCGCGATAATCTCACAACTGAGTGTGTCTATAATTGTGTTGAGAATGAGAAAAGTTGGTTGTGTGACTTTCTGTCAACTTGACGCTGTAATCCAAAATAGATTTTCTTGTTCCTAACAAGTAAACTGTTCTGTAATTGGTACCATCAAGTGACAATTTGACTGCACGCTATGTGATGAAGGGAAGATAGGAACGAAGTGATCGAAACAACTACCTGCGGGGTGGTCGACATTCTCCCAGTCGATAACACGTTTTATGACTGTTTTTTTTTCAGGAAAATACATATCATTAGGTGAACCAGCGAGGAGATGCTGAGAATAAGTTCAGGTGAATGTTCGGTGGATGTTATTCTTTGCCGAAGTAACATAGTTTTTTTTGGTTAAATACACTCATTTGCAAACGAATTTGTTTTTTTTCTGCGGGTGACTCACCTGGAACCCGGCTGAATCTCTCATTTAGGATGTTTTCGAGCAACTGAATGTGCTGCAGCAGGCTGCCTCATATTTCAGCTAGTACGGTATTCGAGATATCACAATATCGCTTTACCGACAAAGTTATCAAACACGACCCGAGCCTTGGAGATTTTCGCACTGCCCGTCGTTGCAAGTGCAATATCAGACGACGTCGCGAACAATCACTCCGTTCGTTTTCAGTTATTTGAAGTCCCCATACAGCGAATCCTACGGCAGAGGAAGAACAACCGAAACATCATAGACGAGATATTCGGCTGGGTTCCAAGTAAGTTTCCCATCAAAACCAAATTTGTTTGCAAATGAGTGTATTTCACTAAAATCGTGCAATTTGGGTTCCAGTAGAACATGAGGTTGACGGAAACTCGGGGACTGTGCCTACTTGATTAGCCTCAAGAAGGGTAAAACCGGTCGTCGGCAGTCGAAGAATTTCCGGCAACCTTATATAAGTTTTTAGTTCATTCACTCAAAATCGTGCAGCACACCTGATACATCCTACAGCATGTTTAAAGGTATATGTTAATGCGACGCACAGCTGTGAAAATAATTAAATTTGAGCGAAACCGATAGCCTGACTCCGTTGGATTGGTCCTCTTGCACGGCTTGCTTTATAATCAATTCGATAAGAAGGATGCCCCAGAAGAGATGTCCAGAGAAGATGGAAGCATTTCACTAAGAATGGAAAGCGGACTGCGTCATGCTTTGAATGGTCTTTAGCACCAACAATTTTGAGAAAAATCACTTTCCTACGCAATGTGTGGCGGCTTTCCAGTCTACGGTCTGTAGTCATTATGGCAGAATATTGGAAAGCCGATGCGCTCCCTACAAAGTATGCTATCGGTCATATCTGGGGAGCAGGTCATCACCGATGGAAGTCTGAAAACTCTTCTGGTCAATAGCTCCAGGCCAAAACGACTGCGTTGGTTGTATTCCATTTCAAGGATAGTTTTTGGACGTTGTGAGGCCCAACAATGGGAAGGTGACTTGTGGCTTAATTCCAACTAACCATATTCGTTGAAATGCACTCATTTGCATGCTAATTTTTTTTCACGGAAAACCCAACTAAATCTCCAGTTTATGGTGTCCTTCTTCAACTGAACGTGGACACCAGTTGCCTTTGGCACGATACGCCAGTATCGTGCAATAGATGGTATAAACGCAACACACTACTCATAAGGTTTCTGAAAACTCTTCGAAGACCAACATGAACGAGATGTTCAGTTGGGTCTCCCTTTGAAACCGAGTTGATGAGCAAATGAGTTTTGCCAATTTCTTTCATTTGGGTTCGAGTCGAATATAAGGTTGACGGGATTTCCAATTACCCCCACTTGATGAGCCCCAAGAAGGGCGAAACCGGTCGTGGGCTGTCGAAGAGTTTTCAGGAACCATACAAAGGGTATGTTACTTCTATACAACTCCGTATTGGTTTATGAGAATGAATAAGCAATTATATTCGTGTTAAGGAACTCATTCGGAAGCATGTTTATTCCAACGGGGCAAGTGCACGAAATCAAAGCTCTGTTCAAAAATTCAAAAATTCTTTGTGACAGATGTGTATACCGTGAGGAAATATCACGCAAATGGTAGCTTCAACGCAGATTTATGGGCACGAACATTCTTCGAACACTCATATGAATACTGGACCGTCATTCAAAACAGCTTCATACCGCAGATGGAATAGCACATTCGTAGAAAGGTTTGATCTTTTATTGTAAACTATTTTCCGGTCACAATGTAGGGTACTCATTAATCCTTTCTTGGTATACGCCATTTCATACCATATATTTTTGTCTCCTAACGATGATGACGTTCTCTCGAAACGTATATGGCCCCATTATGGACCACAAAAATTTAAATTGGTCTCTCAAAGTAGCGCGATTCGATTTGCTTTGATGAGTATGCCGAACCAAGCTGTGACTGACTGGCGTGCTGAAAAAAGCCCATTGACAAGAATGCATTTTGAGGGTCCTGCGCGTCATCTGCAAGGTTTGAATTTGGCAGAAATGATGACATCTTGTGTGCACGCATTTCAGTCGTGACGCAACAAGAATATAACCCAAGTGGATTGACACAAAGTCCAAAAGTTTGTCGCGGACAAAGCAATGTGCTACGTGCTAAAGCATGTGGTTTAATGTGTGGGTGATTCAATTTGCTTGTCAGAAAGCTCACAACGCTCGTAGTATGCAATTCAAGCTGGGACCACAAGTTCAGCACTCAGAATTTGAACACAGCGTGTGCGCTTGACGCAAGCTGTGATAGAGAACTATGGGTGTATACCCAGCTCTTCACGGAGTCGAACCGAACGCTGGTGAGTCAACAGTGTGATAGCATCTGATAAAACTTCAAGATATATGAAAGGATCTCCAAATGAGGTTAGAAATCCAAGTTGACCGTGCCCTTTTAACAAAAGGGCGAAATAAAATACAACTTAAACATGGATCATTAGTTTCTTCTATTAGTTAGGTGGTCTCTAAAATAGTTCCAATAAAATTTGGAATTTTACTGGACAACTAATCGGGTGAGTGGGCCTACTGTTGGTTTTTTTGTGAAGGCCACATCACACGTAAAGTGGCTGCGTAGAAACACTCGTTCTTTCGGAGCCGTTTTCATGCCCCGTTTCATCAGATGTTTCATCAACAAAAGCCTTATCAGAGAAATTTGCGAGAGACACACCTGGAACCCAGCTGAATGTCTCGTTTCTGATGTTTCTAAGCCTCATCAGTGCGTGATGGTGGAGCATGCGTTGTGGCTGAGCGTGGCATCGGTGTTTTGGAGCAAATTAGTCTTTGTGAGGCACGCATGAATCATTCAACTTGTACCCCTCCCACGCATACTAAGAGAACAATCAAACGTGTTTCTGACTATTGTTGGTGATGTGATCGATTTTTTGGCGCGCTTTTTAAATTTGCCTGTGTCTGTTTTTCGCGTCACCCCACTCTGATGATTCACTTTCTGAGATTCGCGGCCTTGAGACGGATTGCTCTGTTATTTTTAGCTTTTCCACGTTGACAGACGCGAAAGTGCGCGCCTTTCGTCACCAAGTTCATCCTATTTTCTCTCTGAGGACTGAGCACTTGATTAGGCCGATGTAACCTGGTGGATGGTCGTCTGCGTTAGAATGTACTAGCAGATATCCGTGAGGAAATAATAGCTAGCGGCGGTGCTGTATGAGCGCGGTGCGTCCTAATATCTCTGACGGAGAAGAGAATCTCGGTAAGTATGATTGTGAGGCTGTTGCTTATGATGTCCGGCAAGCTGCAAATTTGGTTGTAAACGTTTTGTTATGAGTGGATTTGTCTAGGAGTGTGACAGTGCCTCTCGGTTCCGCGGTGCACTGAAGCGTGGTAACTGAGGGCTTTGTTCCAAGTGCGAATACGGAGAAATTATCATAAGCAAACGTCCATTGTAATGAAAACCGCCACATTAGACCGTTTTACTTCCCGACTAAAGGCATATATATATATATATATACTAAGTCTATGAAAGCTACGATGCTCTCTCTGGAATGCAAAATCTTATGTCGTCATTTGGGTTGTTAGATACGGGCGTGTTTCAAGTTGTTGAGTAAAAACGATTGGTTTTTCATGGTGTTGCAAAGGTTTGTTCGAATCCACTACTAAAAAGTTACTCATAGCTAATTGGTGGTTTAAAATTTCATGTCAGAGATGATGCCCTACTTCTGTAACAAGACGCGTTGGATGTGCATTGTTAGAGTTTTCCGTAACAAGGACAAGACAATCTAGCCCGTTCTCACACTTTTTGGTGAACAAACTCATAAGTTAACGACAACTTGTAGCATTGTAACAGGTAATTTTAGCCTTGGTGAACAATACGGATAGTTTAGAGTTATTTTTTCGCCGAATGGATAAGGCCACAGGTAACCGTTTCAAGGACCTCTACGCAACCCTCTATGATCACCTTCACTGTTCTTCTTTGGTGACTGAAAACTGATCTCTTAGTTTTGCTCACAAGCCAAATGAAAATAACCCCAGCTAAATCAACACTAGTGGGTCGTGGGTAACTAAGGTAAACTCGATCATATAGATTCACATAACGGCATCCATATTTGTACAAGGACCAAGTTTACCTAACGCACTCTTTCACTGTGTTTTTCATGAACTGATTGGATCGATACAAATGTCAAACCAAAAACACTTAGGTAGATTGTCGTCTCACAAACGTTTATTGTCCTCACTGGGTTGTAGGTTATCAGTGCACTGGTCTTACAAACACAAGTAAACTTCGTTTGAATCTTTCAGTAGGGCGCAAATTTAGTACGGTTTTTAAGCATACCATGGATATTTAGTTTTTTAACATTTCTACCGTCTTCCTCCGAAAATCTGCTTATGTTTGCATGGTTACTGCTCCTTCTTGAAAACCTTGTCTGTGTGCCACACTTGAGTGGACCAGTGGAGAGTGGACCAGTATGCTGTTCATAATTCCATTGCTGTTCTTCGCAGGAACCGTAAACAAAGTAGTCGTGGCTTGTTGTTGAGTTAGAAAGTTTTACTGCCCCAGTGTTTGTGTTGTTAGATTTTTTATCTTCACACCCATGTAGGTTTCGGAGCAGCCAAATACTTGTTCACAGGGGGCCTTGTAAACTTGTAGTGTGTGTTTCTGGTTGGTAATGGTAGTCGAAGAGTAAGAAGAAGTCGAAGAGTAGTCGAAGAAGTAAGAAGAGTAAGAAGTCACCTAATGGAAAAATAGCGGAGAGAATTTGCAATTTCAATCTATAAGGCCAAAAACGAACACGACGAACCTGGTTCCGCCCTATCTAGAACAAACAGAGGTGTGTATCTCACCGATGTTACAACAGAATTAAACAAATATATTCTGAGATTAGATTTTCCAGTGAGCGCACTTCAATTCAAGTCATGTGACCTGACAGACTGTCTCCGTGGGTGACGGGTTCTCAGTAAAAAAGTTTGTGAGGCTTTCTCTTTCGGCGTACTGCACAGATTTCGAAAGTAGAAAAGAGTTATCGGATTTTCATCTTTAGATTTTGCCCTTCCATATAGGCTGCCACAATGAGGATGAGACCAATGGGCAAGGAGTACTTTATTTCACCAAAGGATGGGTCGCGGAATGCCCTTCAGATCTGAGTCTGTAATTATCCTCATAACTGTACGTAATTCAGACATGATTCACACTGGGACTGGTTTTATCTAGTCTACGTATTTCTTGACACTACTCAGCAAACTCTTCGATGAACGGTTTCGTACTTTTTGGAGTTCCTCAGGCAGGCGCATCTTATCGAGTTTTCGTCCGGCGTATGTTCCAATTTAACGAAAGATTGTACGCCGTTCCCAGACTACTTTGGTTTGCAAAACTATTTCTTTTTAAGGGGAGAATCACTTAAATACCAGCTTAATATCTCGTTTAGGCCATTCTTCAAGTTTATTTGCAAATGAGTGTCTTTCGCCAGTTGCTTAAAATCTGGGTTCAAGTGAAACGTAAGGTTGATGGAATCCTGGAGACTGCGGAGCGCAACCAGTCGTGGGTCGTCGAAAAGTTTTCAGCAACCTTGTGAGTAGCTTCCTTCAAGAAACTACACCACGATAATTCGAACATCTTACTGAAACATGAGCTGGCCTGTGTGAAACACATTCAGATGTAGAATATCACAAACGAAAGATTCAGCAGAAATTCTGTTGAGACAAAATTAGTGCGAAGTTCGTCATTAACTGAGGATGCACTGACCACGCCCCATTTTGAGACGTGTGTGAACAGCGTCACTTTTCAGAACATTTAGCAGTGGTGAATCTTCTCGATCTAAAAGCTACTTATGTCTCTGTCAATGGTGAAAGGCGATCAAATGCAATTTTTTTTTAACTTCAAACACACGGTTCCTCAAACCCGGCACTACGATGTGGTTGTAGAAAACCTTCGAAGAAATTTACAATATTCAATGATATTAGACAGGATTGTCTTCTCTCACTATTCCTTGTTTACACTTTTGCTGATATGCCACTTGCCTATGACACCTCATAGATCGAATTACCCCTGGGGGGGTCACTCATAGACTTTGAATGCGCAGCTAATATTGTTCTCCGTGGTTCAGACTCCCTGGAAATATAAGCGTGTTTAAGTGTGACATCTGTCACAAGGTTTGACGTGAGATTCACTCCTGAAAACTCTCAAGCAAGGCTACAAGCACTAATGGGGTCGAACTCAGCAGACCAGCTAGGCAAGGCGATCGATAAATTTATTTATGTGGATATTTGCATAGGTTCGGCTGGGCTGGCTAAAGACCAAACCGATACCCTATTTCGGAAAGCTAAAGGTGCCCTTAGACATTTTCGACGCCTATGGAGCAACCGCAAGTTGGTTTGCCCTTTAGCGGTAGGGTGAAAACTACGGATAAGAGATGCGGCCTCTATCCATATAAGATATATCAAAACGTCGGGTGTTTCACCAATAGTATCTCCAAACTTCTGCCGGGAAACTTGAGTTGAGGATACTGAGGTATGCAAGCTGGAGGAAGGGACCCTTTCGTGCTATAAGTGAAGCTAGTTAGGACGCCTATTTCACATGTCAGAGAACTCTCAGCTTTGCAGGGTTCGTTGCATCCAAATATGTCGAACACTGCACGAGCTAGAAACGAAGAATGCCAACTCTAACTGGTTAACTTAGTCAGATTGACGGCCGTGGCTCAGTGGATGAGCGAGTGGCTGATGACATTGACAAACATGATTTAGTCCCGTTGTCTCCGGTGCTCCTAAGTCGCAGTCATCATTTTCACTAGTTGCTCCAGTTCCCACTTCATCAGCAATGAGCGCGATACAGTATTACGCAAAACTGTTGGACGCATCAATTGCACATCAATTGTTTTTCGATCCCTCGTTTATCGTTGAAGTAAACCGCAGTAACTGGAGCCAAATTACCCTTGGCCCTTAATTGCAACCGAACGAGTTTCGATAGAGTGAGGGTCATGCAGTTAACCAGGAGTAGCGAGGTTTCTCAGGTCAGCCTACACTGAAAATCTTTCAACAAGTCCCATAGAGTTTTTATTCCCATATATAGCAAGAATATAGACATCCGCGAAGTACGTTAACAAACCGAAAATGTGAGAACACAAAGTGGAAATCTGACGAGGATGGAACTTTCCGGAAGCGTTTTTCCCACCTTGTTCTAGAACTAACTTAATAAACCATTGCATCTAAGTACAATTGTCCCCTCTCAGGGGAGCCACCTTGACGGATTGCTCAGAAGTGACTTCTTCTGGGAGGTGGTCGCTCCCGAAAGGGGACAGAAGGGAAAAATACAAAAGACCAAAAAGTGGCAAACCTCACTGTTCCCTATTTGAAAAATCAACCACTCAGTGCTTTTAGCTTAAAAAGTGACTGAGATGCAAGATCAAGGGTCTTCAAGTAAATCTAAAATGCAAAACTGCTTCACTTTACCTACCCTTTGAGTCACCGTGCATACAACATTGCATAAAGCATCGACCGGAATTATCAACTCTCGAAACCGAAGCCTGAAAGGAAAATGCCAGGGGACAATACCAGTTTGGAAGATCTCACACTCAATCGAAGAATCGATGAGCTGCTTTCTCATGCTTTCATCTTAAGGACGATAATGTGCAGAAAACATCTGGATAGGACATCGCCCAGCTTACAGACAACCATTTTTGGTTCGTTATTTGCATTCCTGTCATATGATCTTCTCGGTCCCTCTTTGGGGAGACTTTGGCCCCATGTATCACTCCGGATTCTAGCTGGGAAACGATCACCCAGAACGTCAATGCAATCGTCCGTGAATCATAGCAAGTAGACTATTGGGAGGAAGTTCTACCAGACCCACTCTGTTTTTGTTCGGCAATTCATTCGCCCTCCGTTTCATCCAGTAGGCGGAATTCAGCGCAAAATAGCGAACCCGTCAGTGTGGTCTGTACCATACTAACGGGAGAGATATCAGCCTATGGGTAGACAGGCAGTCACTCATTAAAATCAGTCAGCGTGTCAGTTTTATCCTAGACTACAAGCCTACACCTACGACTGGAGTAACGGTGACCACCGTGGTACCGAAAGGGAGAAAATTAAGTAGGCAAGTCCTTTGAAAAGAGTGTGAAATGTCCTTCAAAATGGACTTATTAGAGTTGGAAGCTAGAATACCAAATCAAGATAGCACGGCTCTTTCTCACTGGATGAATGAAAGCAGAAATACCGGAACATATTGCTAAACGTGCCTTGGAATTTCGGTTGCTGATCTATTCACTGAGCTTGATAGTTGGATTGCAAACGTGTCAACACCAGTCGTGGAGACAGCGTCTTTTCAGGGTTGGGTGGTGGACATGTATGAAGCAGGGAACCCGTTTTTCAATTCGCAACTCTCTCACCTGATGAGCGATCTTCGTTTTACCAATAGAAAATGGTTCGTAGTTGGCTAATGGCTTCTGGACGAAGTTTTTCCAATGAAACTGGTCTGACACAGGCAGGTAAGTAGATCATTCAACCGATACGTGATTTATGGCCACCACCTCTTAGGCAGAAAGAATATCAAGCTAGGAGGCGATGCAACTGAGTAGGGTAGCAAAGTGTTGAGGTGACATAGGTTTTTCTTAGGTACAAGCCCCATGTACGATTAGGAGTGGAGGACAGGCGGCAGAGCTGGGTGCCCGAAATGTGGAGAGAAAGAAAGGCAAAGAAAGGAGGGAAGGGTCCTCCATCTAACATCGGGGCAAAGGATGAGTGCATTCCGTCTAAAGTAGATGCTTGGATTACAGAGGTTTGCCTGGAAGAGTTGAACCATAGGTCGGCTCACCTCAGTTGCCAAGACCTCAAGACTAGATTAAATGTCGTCCAGTTCCTTGCACGCGCAAAGGCCTTCCTCCCCTTCTGGAGTTTTGAGATTAACGACATGATGGGACAGTCCGTAAACCGCACCTTTAGTCTCTCATTCGTTCACTCAAGCGCGGCATGAGTAACCGATAGCGGAATTTGTAATGCAGCTACTTCGGGTGTGCTCAGACAAAACAAGAGTGATGAAAAAGTCTCCATCCATTCGTCTACATTTTTTATATCCAGATTATTATTTCTTCTCAAAAACACTTTGAATATTCGTAGAACCGACCTCAGAGTTGCTAGATTTTAAAGTCTTTGGCTCACCGCTTAATAGCAAAATAACGTAAGACGACGAAAAACTTTGTTATCGATTCATGGAATTATGCGTACCAAAACAGATGAAAACTATACATAGAGTAGTCACGTGAAAAAACAAGCAAAATACATGAAGAACAGATTTCCTGTCAATTCATTGATCATGCACTTCCTCATTCAAAGTAGTTTGGGAACTTCTTGTGGTCTGAAGATACACAGTCGTATGGGTATGTGTGGCTTACTGCTCATTTTGTCAATTACTTCAGTATACAGGACGTTGCTTTTCGTACTATCCATCCTATTTTCCGTAGAATACAAAACGATTGACCTTCCTGGCGAACACACTACTCATAAGGTTGCTGAAACCTTTCCGGCAACTCATGAACGCTTCCGCTCTTACTAGGACTCACCAGACAAGCATAGTTACCGTGTTTCCGTCAGGATACTGTACTGCGATATCTAGAATATCGTACCAACTGAAACATAAGACGGACTTTATAGAATTGGGGTCCATTTGGGCATCTTGTTCAACATAACTTATTTCCCTCAGAGCGGATGATTCTTCGCTTTGGGGCTTTCAAATATTCAGGGGTTCGGTATTATTTTTATTATGTGCGAATCAGTGTTAAGTTTGCGGCATTTACGTTGCGACATTGGGGAGGTGAGCAGGCAAGGTACGGTTCACTCTCTAAGCCTTCATGCGTATTCAGCTTAAGTTAGCTCAGGTCAGACTGAATAAACTTACTGACTTTTCCAGTCGCAGCTCTGTCGTTCACGCGACCATAACATATGCACTCGCCAGTGTGACATTTGATGGTCACCATTACGCCCAGCTCAAGTAGCGAAGGCTTTTTATGCGAAATGACCTCTGACCCCACTTCACCAATGTGTAGTTTAGTTAACTCATAATGATATACTTATTGGTGACTAATTTTGAGCCAAATGTAGCCTGATGATATTTTGACGGGTTTCAGGTACTGAAATCCTTGCCTGGCATGTGACCATAGGATTCAGTTCTTCGCCAAAACAGTAATAACCGCTTATTTGGTGCAGGAAACCTATTCGAGGGAATAGATAGATCAATTTCCGAATCCGGCAAAAGTCCAGTGAAATCGGTCTGGTTAACTATTTGTGTATTTAACTAAAAACGTCAGGGTTGTGCAGTTGTATAAACTTGTAGGCATCCAAACGCGAGTGAAACACTGCGGTATCCAAGGCTTATTCGTGCACGGGGTTTCGTCATTGCAAAAGTGCATTATCATCTATTGAATTCCTGGTATTTTGTGACCAGAATGTTGCTACGAGGGTTTATTACTCCTGCGATACTGTTCGCGGCCCATCTCACTGTACTGTCGCTTTTTGAAGCGGCTCTTGCAAAGTAACAAGCATCGTGCTTTTTCTCAAATATAAACTGTGCTAAAAAATTACGTCATATCATCCTCAACCGGGGGGTTGACATAGAATTTTCGGGTCAGTGGCCTTACTGTACGCATTTTTGATACGTTGGAAGCACCATCCAAAGTTTTAAAGCGCGATAATCGCTAAAGACAGCACAACATTTGGTCGTCTTGGGGAATTTATCTGTCGCAACGACGGCTTAAGTACAGGTACCAGGTCTAAAGCTGTTTTTCACTGTTGTATGGTGACGAACGTGGATACCGCAAAAGACATTCGGTTACTTGACTGATCTCACCTTGTATTTTTATGCTGTATCGTTTGAAACAATAGGACAAATCAGGCGTCGCACAATGAGGTTCTCTAAAGGATGAATGTCACTGCAATCAACTGCAAAGTATTTCAGAAGAGTGGCGAAACCCGTATGCAAGGACAGTCTGCTTGTAGCTAGCTTGAAGCTGGAAGTTAAAACAAGAGACCCATAAAATTCCGATACTACGATAGTCTTCATTTTGGAAACCGGCTTTCATTCTAGTCCACGAATAGACCTGGTATTCGATCAGAATGCCTGAAAACAGGAATCTACACAGAATTGAGAAGCTCTGAGACACGACATGTCACAGTACCCGGACCGAAGCAAGCCGTTCTGACAGGACTAAATCCTTTCGGCATACCCTAGACTGTGGGTTTGCATAACATGCAGCCGTCCATTCATTTGTACGAACTAGATCGTGGGATATCAACGGATTGACACTCTGTTACTTGATGAACATCAGCAGATGGGTCAAAGTTCTAACCGTCATGCGGCTGACACTGCATCCTACGGGTCACAGTTGACTTTTGATCAGGTGGCAGCTGATATGTTCGCCGAGAATGGCAACTGGATAGCAAATGTTTCGTCACAATGAGAGGAGACATAATCGCTGCGCGGTTAGATGGGTGATCCCTCCACTGCTGCTTGCGTTTATGTAGTTCCTAAGGCTTAGTTAATATCCGCAAGGTGAGTGGCTGTTTGGAGATGGATGACTCCATTGTTTTATTTGATCAGGCCCAACTGATTCACAAAGGCCAGACAATGCAAGCATAACTGTGCTGCGCACAGATGTTGGCAGTTCACACAATCTGCCCACGTCGGTCAAAACAACTGTCAACCCATTTCCGCCGTGTGGTCAGAACTCATAAACAGCAGCCGATAGCGCAGATTGGCCAATCAGACAGCCCCTTGAAGGTCGACGGCACAACGGTAGATACCGTATTCTCCTGTTTGTGAGTTCGGATTACTTAGCTTGACCGATCACCGACGCCGGAAGAAAAGTCGAGTTATAAAAAGCTATCCTTAACGTTGTATAGACGCAACACAATTGTAATGGGGTTGCTGAAAACTTTTCGACAGTCCACGACCACTTTCACCCTTCTTGGACTTATCAGGTGGGTTCAGTTCCCAATTTCCCATCAACCCAAAGTTCTACTTGAATTCAAATTGGTCAGATTGTAACAAATACACTCATTTGCATATCAATTCGGTTTTTACGAGAAACTCAACTTAATCTTTCATTATGATATTCTTTCAGGTTAACAAAGTGGATTATTAGAAGCCTGCGCAAAATCTATTTGAGTCTGCTCATTTTGCATACAGTAACTCCGTTAGTTCTCTCTGTTTGGGAATTTTTCTCCCCCAAACCAACGAGTATAGTCCGCTTGACAGTCAGGTATATGGTTGTAGACAGATAAACGATAGCCTGATTGGCCATTTCAAAAGTGAATATCTTTCATACATTAGATACCCATCGACTTATGGTAGGTCATCAGTATTATAGAAGAAAACTCATGCAACATTTTAAAGCGCGCCTTCAGAATTTTGACTCTTGTGGCCGCACTATACTTAGTTGTTGATCACTAATGGACTAAAGTTCAACTCAAACCAAATTCATTCGTCTTTGTTCACAAATAACTTGTTCTCTTTCCTTCAAACCGCAACGGGTAACGGTGATTTCACATTAGCTGCGGCCTCCAGCACAGACAGTAGGTAGCGAAAGACGAAAAAATGAGCTGTCCTACAATTTCCTAATTTTACTGAAAACATAAAAGTTCGAAAAAGGTTGCTTAGGTGAAATGGTTATGTAGTTCGGATAGGGATCGAAGTAATACGCAACTTTGTCTCCGTTTTCGTATAAAACACAAGTATTATGAAGCGACAATGAAAGATTGTGATTGCTGGGACGGTGAAGTTTGCGTTCTTTTCAGAATGAAAGAACTTGTGCCTTCGATAAATACACTCATTTGCAAATCAATTTGGTTCTGCGAGAGACTCACCCGGAACCCAGCTGAATCTCCCGTTTGTGTTGATTTGCAAATGAGTGTATTTATCGAAGGCACAAGTTCTTTCATTCTGAAAAGAACGCAAACTTCACCGTCCCAGCAATCACAATCTTTCATTGTCGCTTCATAATACTTGTGTTTTATACGAAAACGGAGACAAAGTTGCGTATTACTATATGAGTATTGCGTTACGTAGAGCATCTGTCTATTTATCGGAAAACTACATCCACCAAGAACCTGATAAGTATTACCATCAACCAGCTGCTCAAGCACCTTCTAGACGAGAGTGAATCATTTAGGTCATTTTGTCAAACAACTGTAGCTCTCTTCGCCCAATAAAACTGCCCTGGCCAGTGCTTATCACTATACAAGTAGTGTCCTATTTATGCTGTCTAGGACCCCTAAAACACCAACAACAGAAAAAAACGGTTAAAAATATCCTAAGTCCTCTTTAGGATTATCTCGTTAAATTCCTTTGAGGATAAGGGACGCACCGGTACGAGCAGACCCGGGCGACTTAAAACTTCCCTCAGAGGAACAGAGGGAAGATAAACGGTTTTCGTTTTTTAATAATGCCCCTCACCTCCGTATTCAGTCCACCTCGTGAATCGGTGGGTAGATGAATGCAGGCTGCAATTTATGGCAACCAAAAACCGGCCATTCACGTTCTCGGTCCAACAGGTAGGGCATTTGCGTTTCAGGTGTTAGGCTATCAAGTATAATAGAAAACAGGTATTTGTAGTGGAAAGCAGACATATCCTACCGTCCTACAGATGCAGGTATTGTAAAAGGTGGCGCTGGAAACTTATTTCTGGAGTAGGTATGATCGTGGATCCAAAAAGAAGATGGAAGCTCCAACGTGTTCTCTGAACGCACTTGTTTCATAATCTCTCTTTTTGCACCAAACAGAACAGCATTGCTCCAGTTTAACTGATTTACACTTGAGTTCTTTATCCATACTGAGGCTTTACGAGTTGAAAATACATTTTGTTGTCCATAATGTACAGGAATGTTTAAAGCTACAGTTTGAGGTCCACTTGAATCAGTTCAAAGTCCTGAATCAGTTTGTCAAAGCTCTTGAATGTTTCAAAGCCACAATGCCAGTATACAAGGAACTAGAGAGACCACAATGCACCAGTAAACCGTAAACATCCTAGAACACCCTGAAAACTGGAAAAAAACTCTGATTAGATAGATGTGCAGGAGTTGTGATTAGGTATAGAAGAGCTTATGTATTAACCGAGGTAGCATTTAAAAAAGCGAATCCAAGTAGACTAAAGTCGAACTGACTGTGCGTCTGAAAGCACTCAGAAATCCGCCCATATGTTGGACAGCTTGGGTTCACGTTTGTACGGATGGCATAAAATCCATAAAGCAGAACCTCCGATATTCTCGATCGTTGCTGGGACCAGTCCAGCTTACAACTCAGTGGCTGCTTGAACCTCTTGATCTTATCCGACGGCAAATAGCTTGCTACAGTCTGCATGTCACATTTCAATTTCAGGACCTTATGAGAGAGAGGGACAGATTGATGTCAACCGGAGAAAAACGCTTTCGCTTGCCGTAGCGTCTGTATTCAATAATCTGCCTCTGCTGGAAACTGCTTCCTACCTGTGTACACCTATGCTGCAGGCTTTGCGTTACACACACTAGCAGATGAGCAGAAAGAACTCCCCTCACGCTACATCCTCAAAGTACTCTTTCCTTCCGACGATACACGTTATCATCAGAAAAACGTCCGGCCAAGTGATCCCTAGTGGGTCCACCACTCACTGACATAGAGATGGCCAAACCTGATGGTGCAGTCATACCAGGATTCGTCCAGTAGAACAAGCATACGGACACCATATTTTGTATCGTTGACAGAGAGGGCGATTTAGATAGATCTTGAAATCTATTGAATATCTGTCGTACAGTTGTCGACTTCACTATGGAAAAGAAATTAAGCAACCAGTTCTTCTTTTTGGACGCGTTAGTGACAAGATGAGCCGATCGCACCATTCAAAGAAGCGTGTACCACAAAGCGATCTTCCATACTTCCGGTTCTCCACAACAAAAAAGAAGCATGGTTCGCTGTCTGGCTTAAATGACCCAAAAGATATGTCCTGACGACTCCCTAGAATGTGAATTGAGTGCTATTGGAAACATCCTAAAGAAAAACTGTTACCCTGATAGGTGTGCTTCAAGTAATATTTAGAACAGAACAGAAGCAAAGATAACCGAAACAGTCGATAACTGATGTTGATCAGAATTGTTCCTGCAGTACTAAAGTCCACGTTGAACACAGCTGCAATTCAATGTTTTTTTCTCAACCTCACCTCTTCTACACCTGAAAAATGTAGTCTTGTGGCTACTGATAACCTCTTTTATGGTTGTTTGTGAACTCAGGCGCGTGTGGTGACACTTACTTAGGCAGACCAGAAAGTTTCGCGGAAGCCAAATACCTAGGGTCACAGAACACGTCGTTATCGGAACACTGCATTTTAATTCGTTTACCAGAGGCCGCAAAACACGTCCAAAGCGGCCGGATGAGGTAAATGCTATCAGATTACGCAAATTCTGAGGCCGTCGCCACCTGACTACTCACATCCGAATTTCCCGCACAAAAGAGGCTTTGATAACCGCCTATCACAATATCGCTCGCTAGACCATATTTAGCAAGTAATCTAGAAAATAAGCTGTAAGTTGGATGACATTTCCCCCGATTAACACGCAGATTTTCGTACCTTCGTCTCAGTCTCACTATAACTGGTTCAGTTGGTCATGCCTAATCCTATATATGGTTTGTACCGACCAAAAGATGGGTCTTCCATCAGGGTTCCTTTTTCCAATGCCATTATGGGAACTTCCCAGGAGTACTCCGTACTACAAACCTGTTTTCATGAAGGTTATCCCACTGAAGCCACGAAAAATATACCTAATTTGCTTGCGACGTGTATCCACATGAAACAAAAGGGCTAGTCATACCTGAAAACAATCTCATTACTTTGTTCTGTAGTTGGCATTGGAAATGTTTCCAGCAGCCGAAAAATGAATCGACGCATGTGGTGAATCTCATTTTAGTTTGGCCTCTGCTCCCCGGGGCCAATAATGTGGGCCGTTAGGCAAATTCGTTTAGCTTGTGGAGCGTACTACTAGCAATCCGGTTGTTCATAGACTCAAAGGTTTGGGTCACATCTAAAAGACGCATTCCTAACGCAGTTCTGTTCACCGTCACGGGTGTATTCGAAACGTGCAGAGGTTTGGTGGTATAGTGTTTCTCTCTTGTAGTTCATTTTAAGTCAAACGTGTTACCAAGAAGCAAGTAATGGAACGTAAAAATAAGGTAAATCTGAGTAGACTTCAGTTACACCAAATCATGCAAATGGGCTTTTTGGGTTTGGCGAGGAATGCAGGAATCTGTGTAATCCTGTTTAAGACCGATTCCGCTTTGATGTTGTGCATAAGGGCGGATGGACTTCACTTATGAACACGATGAACTTTCGAGACTTGCCGTTGTAATATTTTAAGGAATGTTATCTCACGTGCTGTCGCCGTAATTGTGTTAATCGGGAAATGTTGCATATAAAACATTTATGGGGAACCGAAGTCTGTGGTACGGCTTTTATTTATTTAGTTAGTTACGACAAGCACCTTGATATCTGGTAAAACTTTTGGCGGGCACACCAAAACACAAGCATTTCACACTCTCTACAGATGAATGCAACCAATCACTGGTCCTTTCATTCAGCACAGTTGGATGCGATTGTCAATAAAATAGGTCATAACACTTTGGCATTGTGTTACTTGATACACTGTGGTTTCTAGTTTGCCTGGTATATCCATGTAACAGATTTATCTATCGTCATTATCCATCCGATGTATGAAAACACAGGAGGAATTTCATGCATGCGCACTTGCTGTTTCTTCCCGTGATAGGAATTCGCCTGCTTTTTACCAGACTTTCCCAAGTGACCTTTGTCACAGCCGACTCATTCTGCCTGCTGAATGGGTTCAGAACTTCGAAAATTTATCTAGGATGGTCATCTAACAGACTTCTTGTCCTCAGTGTCGATGACTGTTGTGCTGCTGGTTGCTTTGGGATGTCCGTCTGAATTCAACCGGCTCCTAACCTCTTTGTCGGTGCAATCCCAAAGAAAAGAGCAACTGCCGACCGGTAGATTTGTATTTAAGCAACCCACATGCAACAGAGTTGTACCGGCATCCTCTACAACATTTTCCAGGGTATCGATCAGCTGGGTGTTTTGTAAAGGAGGACGTCTCTTCCCCGAATTCTGAAGAATATGAACTTGTCGGTTTCGTGAGTGAAGTGACTGAAACAGACAAACAGCACCATGTAGCCCATTCGCAATCAAATACCACTACATCACAGAGTACGATTTCCAATTCTGAGATAAATTCACCTACCTGCAAAAATTCTTTCCTACTATGCAATGCCAAGATGGTTCGTATTTGTCATCGAAAAACTTCTTTATGTACTCTGGGACTTCTTGAACAGATTTACACTGCAGTAATGCCTCACTGGCCACAGTTATTGCATCCTCCTGAACGTCAAAGTCCATTTCTGCGTGTAGCACAACTGCCTTTCCAGCCGCCATGTGCTGCTTTGATAGTACCGAAAAGTAGTCCAATATGGCTTGTTTAATCCACTGATATTTCCTACTTTGATTCTCCTTGTGTCGAAACTTTCCTGGTCTCCAGTCAATAGTGTGTTGAGTCTTCGAGACTGGTACAGTTGCCGTCACCACCGCGTAAACTGTCAACCAATATGCGAGTCTATCTAAACACACCTGTGCTTTTCAGACCACCAACACTCGTGTGCTGGTGCGTGCTAGTGAATATCAGAGAGAGAAAGACCTCCATCGTATTGGAAAGGTTTTGAATGTGTGCATGTATTTCGCTATGGCATATTGGTCCCACGTGACTTGGAGCAAACAATAACGCATCGTACAAGTGGACTGGATCGGCAATTTAATCACGCCAATAGTTGTGGGGCTGAAACAGATCAGAGTGGTAATGCCGAATGAAAGACGTTAGGCAGATGAACCACAGGCAAGAGGACTGCTTTTGGGACGAATAGAAATGCAGTGCTGAGGTGTAGCTCAGTGAGGAACTGCTTAACTGTTACCCCTTGTGTGTATGCTGGTGCTCTTTGTTTATTTCTCAGAGCCAACTGAACTGTGGTCCGTGAGTGTATTGATGTTATGTTAACTCGATGAAACAAGTTTTCGAGTTTTCCAAGTCTGTGATCTACTTTGGTTCCGACTGTCAATGCCTATCATCATCATCATCATCATCATCATCATCATCATCATCATCATCATCATCATCATCATCAGCAAGTGCCATGGTTGTACGTAGACTGGGATACAGGGCGCCTACACCCAGACAGGAGGACAACTGGGGTCCCTTGACTCAACAGTATGACCGAAAAGCAGCGATGGTTGGCGGGAAATGCAAATGCATTACCATTTCTACGTAACAAGTCACTACTTGTTCCAACCCCCGACCTAGAGGACCAGAAGACTGTGTTTGTCAGACCTCTAACCATTGACCAACCTGGTGTGAGGGACTCTGTGAGAGTCGCAGGGACAACCCCCAGTATAGCCCAACGGGTCGCTGAGGTGCGCAAACCGTCACACCACTGTATGTTCTGATCTCTTCGTGACGGATGACGACCCCATTTTTAAAGTAGAAATGCTTTAGGCACAGCCCCTCTCGTGCCTCTGATTCAGCGACGCTTTCAAGCTGACAACAACAAAGTAAACATGTCCCCCATAAAAACGTCACGCATCAATATGGTGTACTCTGTGATTTTGTTAAGACATCGAACAGGGACGGGATTTGTGTCTACGATAGACTGTGTGATAAGCCTTCAGTAACAATCAAAGACGACAGTAGCAGATTGCTAGAGCGACCAACGCAGTCTACGTCACAAAAAACAATTTGGATCCCAGTGGGTGTCATCCAAATTGTTCGAATGGATTCCGTCTCAGCCACTCCCGTCACAAAGACCTCTTCCCTTTTCCCGCTGAAAAAGACGCGAATTTATCAGGTTGGTGTAGTTAATCAATGTAAGGAAGTGTTTTTCTCTCTTCAGAAAGGCTTCAGCGCTGGCGAAATAAGATATTTTGCAAAGACAACCTACTAAGAAATTTCACTGTTTACTGGGGATGTACTAGTAAATACGCCGCTCAACTTGCTTTCGTTCGGTAGTGAGACCGGAAAAACTAACAAACAACTTCCGAACTAAGCATTAATATAGAAAGACTCAGACGGACACAAGCTACACGGTAATCAGTTGATTCCTAGATCTGCCAGCACACGATAGAACGGACGTGTGACGGACAAAGTTCCATACGCTGGTGGGCAACAACTTTGTTCCCCCTGATGTATAACCGATGATTATAATGTATTCAGATGTCAGCGGATTCAGTGTGCCATGTGTTCAGGAGAAGGCTAACTACCTGTAAACTGTGGAGAACGCTTGCACTGAGGCTGACGTTGAGCAAACTTATTCAAGGCCTCTATCGACTCGACTCACAGATGTTTCACTAATCTCTAATAGAGAACATTTTGACTTCCCGTCCAAACCTGGTTGTGTTTCTCCAATTAGGATTTCGTCCCGTAACTGAAACCAGTCTGTGTTGAACAGCCGAGGAGAGCTATGCAGATGTCCAGCCTTACTTGAAATAATCAGCATCTCACAAAACCCCAAGGAGTTTCGAACCCGCGACCCCTGGCTAATAGCTCCAAAACAACCATTCGGCCACAAATAGATTATCAGTAGTGTGGTCAGTCCGCACTTAGGTAAGATATACCACCGGTCATTCTTTAACCCCGAATTCACAACACATGGTCACATGTAGTATTTTCTTTAATCTCCGAATATATTCGCTTCATCCGGATACTAACATTTTCGCGCATCAGTCAGTATCATTCCAGATGACATAAAGTGGAACTAATCCCTTTTCAAACCCCATTTATCAGTAAGTGAAGAACAGAAACGATGACAAGTTTACCAGAAGAGGCAACGAATGACAATGCAGATTTACATGAAAATTGGTCATATGTTTAAAAAAAGGGGAAAAATCCTCAATATGTTGGCTGAACTTCGATATACGGTGGGAAGAAGTGACCCTTTTCGTAATCTTTTAACGGATAACTCGGAAAAGTTATGCGACGGTTGAATGCGATACAATAAAATAAGACCCTTCCACAGAAGTTACGACACTTTTGGAGCTAGTTTTCAACCCCCATGGACTTGTCGTTACTGATTCCATGTGACTTGAAAACATCTGGCTGAAATGGATAAAGAACGTTAGATACAGGAAGCTCCTTTCAATATAACGCTGTGTTGTTAAATGACGTCATGTTAATCCATTGCCCATGTTATTCGTTCCAACCAGTGGGCTCAGGAGTGGAAAACCCCAGCTTTCTAGCGTAGCGGTGCAATGTTGAATTTTAACAGACCACTGGGTGCGAATTAACCGAACTGGTCCACTTTTCTTAGGAACATTGTTTTCGGTAGTTGCATCCGGTCCAGTTTCTGTGACCAATTAGGAGCCGAACTGTAATACGATACATGCGTTCGCAGATAGATACGTAGTTACGGATGGAACTAAGGTGCTTGTCTCAGATATTTTTTAAACCTGACTTTTGGAGTTAGGTACAACTGCTTGCTACTCTACGCTTTAAATGTACACTAGCCTTCTGAGTTGCTCAGACTTGTTTAGTGGGGCATCCGCGGTGTGATGAGGCCAACCGATATGGGGAGGCGGTAGTAAGCTCACTGGTAGGAAGAAACATTGAAATCCTCCATTCTGTCAGTTACAACATTCCAGAGGGTTGTGAGAAACAGAACCCGGAAATGAAACTGTCCTCTTCCTAAATAGAAAGCGAATTGCATAAAAACAAGCAGTCTTTATGCAAAGTGACTGCGAAGCAGTGAAAAGGCGAAAAGGCAGAGAAGACGATGCAAAGTGAACATGGGAAAGATTCAAAGATGGGGGCTAAATGTTCAATGGAAGAGGGAAACCTGCAAATTCCGGGACCATTGAAATTTCCGGCGCCTTTACACGAGAAGATAACAGAATAAGGAGGTAGATCTATTCTCCATATTTTGAGTCTCAAATCCCGTTCCATCATTTGCGGCCAACAATTATGTTTTGAAGCAAATGAGATATCATCCGACAAAATAAGTTGCTGGGAGCGGCTGCTACAAATGGATGTCGTACTTTGTGTCACAGACAGTTCGTTCGTACGAGGCAAGTTACATTCTTAAGGATCCCAAGAGCACCTCAAACGTTGAAGAGAGGGAGCGGTCTGTGAAAAAGTCTTTGGACAACACATCAAAGTCGTTGCGTTTACAGCCAGATCACATGAACTCATCAAGGAACATAACGTGGATACATAACAACATCTGGAAGTCAATCGTTCCATAGTTATTCAACGTGGATACATAACAGCATCTGGAAGTCAATCGTTCCATAGTTATTGTCAAGCAAACATTTCTACTTGCTTATTCGAAAACCAATGAAATCATTCATTGTGCCCTTGCGCTTTATCACATTTACCTGACTTAGTGTGGATATATCGGTTGCTACTGAATATTTGGGCATAAAGTCACTGTCTCCACAAATCTCCACTTCACCCGTAGATATTTTAGTTCTTCGGTCTATTTCACTTGTCGACGGATTTTGCCGCATTCTACACAACTGACTATCTTCAACGGTTTTAATGCCTAATCGATAAATGAAATGTCAGCTCTCAACAGCAAATTCATAAATATTTGCTACTTGTCCTCATATTCCGTCACCCAACTATCTTCCTTAAATTGTTGTCAAGATTCCAGAGAGTTCATGAACACGAGTTTCCGAAAAAAAACTGCACTCTGGAAGACTCTTGGACCAACCCATAATAGATTCCTATGTATTTCTGACTTGATTTATGCCCGATTTCGCTAAAATATAGCACACTGTTTTGAAGTCAGCAATAAACTCAAAAAATCAAGTAAATGGGCTAGCTTAATTAAAAAACCCAAAAACTTGGATGGTTCGCTGAAGAATTCTCACGTAACAAGATAAAAAATCAACAAAGATCAACTGATTTCTTGATGTCTTTGTCAAGTCACAACGTAAGACAGAGAAAAACTGGCGGAGTTGAAAGAATCTGGAAATCCGAAAAAAACGCGTCAAAAATATGGATGTGTAGGGTCAAGTGGGGCATGAGAGACAATTAAGTTGCTGATACGAGCTGCGCGTGCTGTAGGATAAGATAATGAATAGCCCTAACCATGACAAAGTCTTCCGTGTTCATGGGGTTTAAATAGACAAGAAAGTGAGGTGATCTTCCGGGTAAATAAATCAAGTATATATTCTCTAAATTGTCCCAAAATATGTGAGGCAAACGCACTGACTGCGCCAAATTCAACTTTTGACTAGCAGTGGTCATCGAACAGTGACACTGATGGGCAAAGTATATGCAAAACATTAACATGAAATATATTCCAATGAAACAGAGGTCAGCGGGTAGTGATGAATAAACTGTTCTAAATTTGAGTCTATCAGCATGATACGTAATGTTTCCAACTTGAACGAATGGTACTTTGTGAACTTTTACGCTTGATGACTAGGTGGAGAATGGATTTGTGTGGAGCTACAGATCACTTCAAGTGCTTCTAGGTTGATTAAGCGCAGGATTTGTTCAGAACATACGGTCGTGGTGCTGCCAGGGTGAACATGTGAATGGCTCAAAACCGTCGGTACAAATTTGCAATTAAGCTTCGATGTTGAAGACCATGCTTGCATTGTAAAATGCAGATCAGGAGTCTGTTGACTTTTTTTGCTTTTGGGCAGTTCTATAAACCCAGTACAATTTAGTTCAGTGGATGATAAGAGAGCCGAATTACGTACTACTTTACTACAGATACCCCCTTCTGAAGACAACCCTTTTGGACTGATGCCTTTAACGAACTCCATAGTCTGCCTCAACATATTCTGACTAGCGATAACTGAGTCGACTCTGTCCAAGTTTGGTCGACTAGCGCAAACATTTTTTGTTGGCAACTTGTAACGTAACTTGCACAGAGGTAGTAAACTACTCGTAAGGTTGATGAAGAAATCTTTGACAGTGCATGAGCAATTTGGCTTTTCGGAAGCTCATCAGGTAGGCGCAGTTCCCGAGTTTCCGTCAACCTTATGTTGTACTTGAACATAAACGAGAAATTCACTTGGGTTCCAGGTGGCCCCCGTGAAAACCGAATTAGGATGCAGATGAGTGAGTTTGGCGTACCTGTTGTATTGATGCGAAGTGCAAACAAGGATGTCGCTGAACTGAAATTTTCGGCCAAACCCTAGATGAAACCGGACCTGAATTTTTGTTTACCGACCGCCGGACTCCGAAGGTGATTCTAATGAACGTTGTTGTCTGGCAAGGCTGTCTTTGGGGATACTTCTTTAGTTGTCCTGCCCTGAATCCTGTGGATACCGATGGATGTTATTTCCTTCGTAGAATAAATTTCGAATGAATCTCCCTGATGAACGTCAGAACTCTTGAACCATTTGACACTTCACACGAGCTATCACACAACAAGTATTGTCTGTGAATGTACCATCTCCGCTTGCAAGAAAACAGGTCCAGTAGGTTGCTCGCAGGATTTTTACTCTTTGGTTAATGCGGATCACCGGATCAATATAGCTGCGGCATTCATTGTGTTGTACCTGCCAAATAAGAAGAACGAGGGTGTTTCACTGTGATATCTCCAATAGTTAGCTGATAAATTTGGGACCGTCAACGGCATTACGGATTGAGGAAACGAGTCCCAATGGATAGGTGTAAGTTTGTAATGTGCTTTTATTAAGTGCCTCAGTTATGTGCCACAATTATCTGACACACAATAAAAAATAATGAAGAAGATTCAGTTTATTCAAATAGTCGTTTATTCAGAATTTCCACCGTTGTGCACAAAGCATGATCGTTTTTGTGGGATTCGTTTCTTCCTCTCTTGCGAACCCTACGTTTACAGTTATATGCTTTGAGGGAAAAAATGAAAAAGTCTCATTGACAGATCAGTTGTTGCTCAAGAGCTATAAGACCGAGACTCCTGAACTAGAGGGAGTAACAATAATATCAGCTGGACGTGAAAGATGTACGTGTGTATTACTTGTTGCAGCAGCAGTGTATAAGTGCCTCTCCCCTAAGTACAAACCAACGAGCAGGAGAGATCTTGTAAATCTCAGTCCGCAAAAGACAGCGAGACTAAAAATCTTTCAAAAAAGGACAGGCGCAGCTGATTATCACGATGAATATGTGCGCGTCAATCGTTGATAATGTATCAAGAATCCTTGCGGGATTAGTGTTACGAAGGTTATACTCATACATTTCCGTTACCAATCCGTTTTTCTAAAATCGACTTGATGAAGTCTTACTGCAGACCACGGGAAATATTGATCCAGATGAAATCCAACCAGATCTGTGAGAATAAAAGAGCAACTGGATGAGCAGACGTTTTGCACAAGCTAATGAAATGACAATCCCGAGGAACTTCGCATCTATTCTCCGTATTCACGATCAGATTTTCCTTTCACTGAAAATGAGGAAACCACTAACAGCTCAGATTGTAGTAGTGAATTTGTTTTGCTTACTAACTCGAGCGCTTTTGTTGCAGTATGAACTATAAACTTAAAACTTGCTTTCTAAGAGAACCTGGACTTCTCTCAGAAAGTGCCACGTATCTCAGGAACTAAATGACAGCGCACATCATCCTCTAGCATTTTGGTTGCTAGCCGACGACCAGCTATTAACTCTAGGAGCTTACTCAAAGCCCAGTTCTACTATACAAGAGGCTGCTTTCTCTCGACACTCGAAGACGCCCTGCTTCATCCCAATTGCTCCATACCTGCCTGTTGCGAGTTGAAATCATCAGATAATACCACGGTTGACTTTGGCCATATTCCTGAACAGTTCAGTCAAGCACACAAATCGTTCCGCCTGAATCAACGTGCAACTCTCAACTTAGCCTCTGGAACGTGGAACCCAAAATTCAAATGTTTGTTCATAGAAAATCGACATGCAACAGTCGTTACGTTTATTTTAGAAGCTTTGTAGCCGTCCTGATTCGGCATTTGACTACTTAATGAATAAATACTCTGGTCTTCCCACCAGGGCACCCTTTCGGTGCGCAACTGCCGTGCAACGCGAAAGAGGCTTGAGCGTTGAAGCGCTGCCAGTTTGGTGAAACTAGATTTAGGCTGTCAGCAAATCGGCCCTGTGCTCAATCCACGGCCCTCCTGTGCAGTTTCTTCCGGCAGTGACCACTGGGCTATTTCGAGTTCGTTTGACCTGGACGGTCAGAATGTCATTGCATAAAAGGTGCTCCTTTCTAAATCAGAACGCATGCACAGTTGAGGTTTCGGTGTAAAATGGCAACACCTTCCACTTCCCGTCGAAGTCAGTTTTTTGACAAGAAACGCACACAACTCGGTTTAATTATTAAAGGAGGTGAACCCCAGAGGGCTTTACACGACACCTGATAAAGATAGCCGGAACCAATTACTGGGAAGTGAAATCTTATCGACTCCCGAATCAGTAAATTATATTTCAAATCACATACCGTGGTACCTTTAACTGCTTTATGTTGATCACAGATTGGGTAATAAGGGTTTTCAAGGCGATCTACAATGAATCCCGCAGCGGTGAGCACTGCGCGCATAAACGGCATGTGCGGCTAGCCAGTTTATCCTGGTTTTCGACAGACCTAATGAATCATCATTAGACCATATTTACAAACAGTAGTACCACATTATTGAGCCGTTTAAACGGGTAGCAACTTAAGTCCCTAGACAGTGGTAGTCATTTGTTTAAAATGGTCTAACGACAAAATACAAACAATGCCTCGCTTAACACACCCCGTTTTAGTGTGTCCACCAGGTGTAGCTGAGTCAACTGATACGAGATACCTTTTGACAAAAGGTAAAACATTCCCGCCAATCAGCGGTGTCACTTGACTGTAGGATAAAAACAGTTAGCACAAACGGAGAGGACAAACATTTGAATCTATTATGAGAGGAAACGAAGAAGCTCCAATATGATGTTGAGGACGAGAACTCCTTGGGAAAACAGATGTTTCTCATCAATTTCCGGAGCCAAAGAAATGGAACTGAATTCATATTTTAGAACCCTCACCACACTCCAAACCTGTGAACTCTGTCGACATTCCCTATCGTTAGCTATCTGCCGATGGCATGATCACTTCGAAGTATTGCCGGTAGATGACATAGGCAGCATGGATTAATCTGTTCAACATGGTTACTGAACAGTTAATGAGTAGTATAGTTGTGCAGCGTTCTAACACATCCTAAAGTTGTTCCGACTTCGTCCTAGTTACAAGATAAAGGATACACCTTGATAATAACACACAGTCAGATACAGACTGCGAAATGCAAAAAACCCTACAATCCCGTGGGAAGAAGGGAAGTGGAGTGAAGTGACGGGCAGTAAAGCGGACACAGAGATCGATCATTCAGTACCGATACTGAGATAAAAGGGGAAACATCAACGTGAGCTTACTTCAGTGTCTTCATAGTCTTGAGAGTTTTGAAACATTTTCTTATGGCAGAAAACGAGCCGCAGTACTCTTTGTTCTCAGGCAACGCCACCAGCCAGCACATGGTCTCCTCCTAGATGTTAAAGAACACCGGTCGCCTCCTTAAGTTGTTTTAAAACGGCAAAGCGTTTTCGCGGCAGAGTTGGTGGTTAGGTTGTGCTGAATGTCGATACCATGGCATCAGTCAAGTCGTACTGATGTGCGAAAATTTGACAGATCCACAGCTAACACCACCCTCATGATGGTGTTACACTGGTTGGTGCTTTTTTTGCTAGTCTTTTCATTCGACGTTTTCAGACGACCACACTGGAACGTTGCCTCAGCCATTGTGTACCATAAATGGAGAAGATACAAGCCACATAAATAGTCAAGCAAGTGCGCGAACAGCGGATAAACGGTAAAAGAACTCAAAAACCTTCTATTTCATTAGGGACCGATTTCAACTGCTGGTCGGAACCACATCGGGGAAGAAGGTGACAGAGAATGTCAGCAACAACCAAGTGAGGCAGGTGGGACTTTGTTGCTGCCTTATAACACGCAGGAAATCATCTCGTCACTGCAACGTGAAACTGAGGCTATAATGAGCGGGCAATAAAGATAACTGGTTTAACAAAGTTGTGGGTGACGAACGATGAGGATGTCATTGATTTGTAGGGTAGCATAATGTATATATTTCTTACAAGTGCAGTCTAGCTGTCCTCATTTTTTGCCGAGACCATTCAGAGGGAAGTCAACTCCAAGCTTTTCGGAAAAACCACTTTCATGGAAGGACCAACGGACTGCAGCAATCAGTCGAAACGGTGCTTGAGGAGTTTTTCGGAACAAGTACCTTTTGTATTCGAACACTTCTGTGTACGCCGGCGTGTGACTATCCTAAAAGAATTCGAAAGATGACACACAAAACTGTGCAACATAAATGGTGAACTTTTCTCATGCAGTCAGCTCCGTATGGACCTCTTATGCTGTTCCATGGCAGGTGAAGTATTTAGCTGGAGTGTTATAATGCCCAACCCAAATTCACCTAATCACCCCAGTTGCTCCAGCTCACACGGATCACTCAGTAGGAATATTCACATGAAATGAACTGAGAGAACCAGACACTGGACCCAGGCCAGATACGAGTAAGTTTCCCCGTAACATTTGCTAACCCGCACTAACACACACACACACACACACTGCCTGACAACCAACACCAGTTTAGCCTGTTGGTAGAAAACCTCCTGCTTACTCGGCCTCGTTCTACCTTGAAACTCTATCAACCTTGCAACCTAATCACTTGACCTGACGAACCTTTGGTGTCAAAAGCAATGAACCTACCGATTGTTCCCTGAACTAGTTCTAGCCTTTTCAACCACTTACGTACAGCTGCAAGAGTTGTAAAAATTACTTCCACATCAATCTTGTCCGGACAGATTTGTTTCTGCCCTAACACAAACAATCTGGTCAAGGTAGGACTGGTTTGGCCTGGTTTGTACGAAGTGAATCAACCTAACTGATATTATGTAGCTTATGTGGCATTGAGTTTCTTTGTGTGTGGAACTGATGACGAAAAGTTGACCTATGCTACAATCAAAAAGGGTATAGGAGAAAAAGGATCAAATCTGTTAGTATCACAATTACAGATTAAGATGATGAAGAACACCAAAAACAGGATGATGCACAAGGTGAAGACAACAATACAAGTAAAGCTAAGAAACGAAAATTCATGTAAACATTTACTGGGTCTCCCTCTTTCACCTCCAATTAGCTACCTTCTACACTGTGCAGTACGCATAACGGAGGAAATAATTTCCCACGGTAGATTGCTTTTACATGAGACCAAACCTCCCGCAAAGTAACAAGAAATGATAGTCAAGAAGCATATGTTCCAACATGAAGAACCCTCTCTTTTACCACAATTATTCATGGGATTCTAACATTTCGTCCACAAGTGTAGAAAAATGCAGAAAAATAGCGGGGGCAATGAGAAAGCGCATCACTAACACACCCATACATATGAACCTGGCGTGTGGAAGTAACCAAACAAGCTCGATTACGGCTATTTTGATTGGGATTATGGATTCTGAAAGTACAACCTTGGTGAATGCAGTTTGACCGGCGGTAGTTCACTAAATGGGAGGAGTGAGTGTGGTATTACCGCAGTACCAATGGTGTGGAGCGTGATTTCCTCACCTTGTGCGCGTCAGCGCATATGTTGCTGAGTGTAAACTTCACTTCAGTTTAAAATAATGTGTATCCTTTGTTCATTTGATTAGGAAGGGGCAAAGACAATCACAGTGCTCTCAACTTGTTCTGGAACTCCTACTCTAATGGGACTGCAGACTTTCGGTCCAAACTGACGAAGAGGAGGCCAAGACCTACCCCTCAAAGAAGGATGACCAACATCAACCAACTTTTCTGGAATTCCGAAGCAGCCGTGTTTTTATCTGGCTGCGATGAAAAAGGATGTTCGAGGGCGAAATTTAGCTCTACTGCCCACCTCCGGTGCGTATTCCTGATATTGCTTGATTAGCTCGGTGGCTGAAATTTCCGTTCTATATGGTGACTCCGTACCTGACTCCGTTTGTGCAATAAGATGTGCCAGGAAACATGAGTCAAACGGTGATTAGTCTAGTCAAGGCCATGAACCGTACAGTGTTATGAGCTCCATCGCCTGGTACAACCTGAGCTGTGAGATTGGTAATCCAAAGGAACTGCCCAGGTCCTAAGACAATCACGTCGTGGAGAATAATATGTTCCTCCCGCTCGAAAGTGCAGCCAGAATCATGAAACTCAGTCGAAAGAACGTCAAAAGACATTACTAAACTAACGTAAGTCTCCCAGTTACTATCACTGATAAAGCCGTACAACTCTTCACACGAAACCACGCCCGCAGGTCACTGCATCTCAACCTGAACGTCTCTGAATCGCACTGATAGGTGGTAAAGGTATTATTCTCCCCGAAACATTCTTCCAAACATCAATGTACCACAGACGTTCAATCCGTCACATAAACATTTGGTGAAGTCAAACGATGGTTGATCGTGCTCTGGGTTGAACTATCAACGGCATCTTCAGAACGGCTGCCCATTTTCAGGATTTTCACAATCTGAGCATTCTGGTAGGCCAAGCGTCACAAATATCAAATTTAGGCAATTCACCCTAGTTTTATCCAGCAGAAAATCCTGGTCGCATTTACTGGCACAAGGTAAAGTGTCTTTCCCCCTAAATGTGCAATACTTAAATAAACTGAGTGTGGCGAATGACTTTATCGACAGCATTGGTTTATCAATGAATTCGGCTTTACTGTTTCATCGCAGATACCGTTCCTCCGTAAAGGTAAATCAACCAGACAATTGAAACGAAAGTGAACTTTTGGGCGGAAGGTGTCAGCAGACCTGTTTTAACGCCATCAGAAGATGCGCACAGTGTCTGGTTGGATTGACGAGGTCTTGCGGAAAGATCTGATGGCTATGGCACAACGTGCAAGAAATATAGTTCGAAAAGGCCCAATAAGAAAATAGTGCAACGAAGCAGCAGGCTTAACTGCCTTTCGATTGTCACATAAAACTCTGAGTGTATTCAACCATCTTCCCTTGAGCAACAGCATTCACTTAGAAGGGATCAAACCTCATGAGTGTATTCCATGTGGGTATCACCTTATTGTGATTCTAAAACTTCACTTAGTTTCTTCAGTCATTGGGGTAAAACATTCAGGATTTTATACAGCGGTAGCAAAGAAACAACGATAACTCTCACAATTTACAGAAAGCTAAAAGGGTACAAATGTCATGAACTCTGATCTTGGCAATCGAATCAACTGAGTGAGAATTGTGTGCTCAATAGGCCCGCTGCTGCACTTTGATGAGATAACTTTCTACAGTTGCCATGATCATTGGATGGCGGTCTTGAATTGACGTTTTGAGTGTCATTCAGATTATTTGTGTTTAATCATCGATGACTGAGAGTTCTTGCTATCGGTTTAAGTGTTGCGATTATCCTGAAAGTCTGTACCCCTGCGTCCGCCGAGCAGTGTATGGCGAGAGTCATCGTTGTTTCTTTGCTACCGCTGTATATAATCCTGAATGTTTACCAAAGTGACTGAAGAAACTGAGTGAAGTTTTAGAATCACAATACGGTGATACCCGAATGGAATACACTCATGAGATTTGATCCCTTCTAAGTATTGCCGCTGCCTATACTGGATTCCCGGAGTGAACTGGAAAGTTAGGCCATCAGTGCACCAATAAGCCTGATGTGTGATATGGAAGTCCACTTCTCGCCTCACTTCCGTAAAAGACCCGAGAAGAGTCAATTACTGAGTACACCTGGCATTTGCATAGCGTTTGGTCTGAACAACAAATTCATTGGGAATTCCAGTGAATCTCTCATCCAGCTCATTCGTTTGTTAGATGAAAGAAAATTTTGATCTAGGTATCTACTCTCCAGTGCTTTTCTAATGAGACAGGAGATAAGTTTTCTTGAAATAAGGACTTTGTCCGCAGTCCAGTTCAAGAGGTTCTTCCCCCAACACCTTGGTACGTATGTTATTGAGTTTACAGAGCTGCAGAAGTTCCTCCCGAAATTCGTGATGTCCGACCCAACCTAAAAGGTAATGGAGTGTTATTTCACCTATGCTAAGTTTCTGCTAACAGGCGGTTCCAAAGCATGACTTCACACGTTCTGGATACCAGGTTCATGCCTGATGATGGTCGGTTTACTCAACAGCTCTTGTGCTTTTTCTTGGTCTTTAAAGACCAGAATGAGGTTGTCTGCGTATTCTAGATCGAGAAGCACGTGTAGCAATTTGAACAGGGAGATTTTCAAGACCTTCCAGTTTTTGCCTCGTTAGTTTGTCGATAATAAAAATTGAACCAAAATGCAGGGACTAGACATAGTTCAAGAACATCTCCTATTGTAGGGAATCTTTTCTGGGGATACCCGTACACTGTCAAGTGCGCCAAAGGTTGTAACAATAAGGATATGAAAATGTTTACGAAAATCTTTGGCACTCCTGTTGATCAGGCATGTTTGGAAGCATTGATCTATAGAATGAATTGAACGCGCCGCAGACGTCGAGGAACTTCACGACTGAATTCCCGTTTGACGCTCAAGTGTTTAGATTTTGTGTGCCGTCCTAAGACTACACTGAATCAGTGACGCCCGAAACCTTGTTGCAACGGGAGTCAAACTGATATAACGGTGGCTACCACATTCAATGTGACTATGCTTTTTGAAGGTGGGTGCTAGTCATGACTCACTGCAGTTGTCCGGGACAGTCTCCACCTCCCATATAAACGCAAAGAGATTCGTGGCGGTGCGAGAAGGTTTGGTTATCCTCAATAAAGATTTCGTTCTGTCATTGAAGCCAATCTATGCTGAATAGCCGAGGATCACTATACACCTTTTTAATCTTTGTTGGGAATCATCGGCAGTGTATATCTCACGAAACTCAAACAGAGTCGGACCTGTGACCTTCCGACCAGTGCTTGAGCATTTAACATTCGGTCACAAGTGGTTGGTCAGCAGTGTGATTAGCTCGGTGTCACTCAAGGAGCTAGTCCATAGATGACCATGTGATGTGGTTTCTGTGATTATAGGATGAGTGGCGTTATGTCCTGTCTAGGTGAGAGCCAATCACACTGCTGATTGGGCACTGGTGGTCAAACTGTCAAGTTTTCAAGCACTGACCGGGAAGGTCGTGGATTCGAAACTCCCACGAGTTTAGTGAGATGCGCATAGCTGATAATTCCTAATAAGGATGAAACAGCTGTACAGTGCTTCTCAGCTTTTTTAAAGCATAGATTGGCTTCGCTGGTAGGATTGAATATCTGTTGAAAACGCAGATAAGTTAGACGGACATTGAGGAATTTACATACCACCTTACATGAACAGAACACGCGGGTGTTTGTTGAGACCGGAAGCACGGTGTTGCCTGGTCAGCTATATACATTCGAACACTTCTGAAACTGAAGGGGCTCCATTTTCGGAATCCACATTCATGTCATGAACCAGTGGCTTTGAACGGAAGTGTAGGTGACGAAATGAATGGGTCCTCCAAGCATTCCACCAGACGGTCCAAACGTTCTCCTTTGTTGGATGCCAAAGATTCATTGAGATCCTTCGTCAGTTCGCTGAAATGAGGCTTTCAAGAACCAGTCGAATGAATGAAGCGAAAGTCTGTGGAGATTTGCAGCATTTCCGGCTTCTTCCCTTTCTTTGGGCTTTTTGATCAGCCAAGCCTCCTGGTCCGCACGGACGCGGTTTTCCATGACATAGGATGATGTGCTGAGTTTAGTCGTAGCTGCAACTAGGAGGCTGTCACTAGGCCCTATCAGCGATCTAGTGCTTGGGTAAGGCTAGCTGGCATGCATCACAGCTAGAATCTTCGGCATCGTTTACAGCTTTGAATATCTCTTTCCGGTGATCATGAAAGTACATACTCGGACCAGCATACAGGCTTCAAATGAGTCATTTTTAATGTCTCCTTCTTCTGAGTAAACAGCCTCTCAAAGGCTACACGGAGTGCGAGTGTTCTACCCAAACCTAGAAGGCAGAAACAGACAAACTCGTGATCGGGGTTCACGCTGGTGTTTCAGATTGAGCGGCACTGATCACTGATGGCAGTGTGGGCTATTTGTTTTCGGAGCTTGTTCGTTGGTGATTCCGGAAGGTTGTTCAGAAGGTTTCTGCTACAAAGCAAAAGTGTGTGGTCAGCACAGAACTGTGGTAGACACTCTGCTGTCCGGATGTTTTGTGTCTTGTGCTAAGCCTACCAACTGGCGCATTCATGCCAGCAGCAACCGCAACGACTTCTGGGTCACCTATAGCCCCACAGAAACCGTCTTTGGCAGATTCATATCTACAGTATTTTGGGGCATAAGCAGATGCAGTTAATGGGGAGCGGTGGGCTTCTTGGGTTTTTTCACAAACAATGCCGCCAAACGAACCGCGCAGAGGCGACTTTCAGTGGGTATCCAATCGAGTAGTGACAGCCCTACTGAATGCCCATCCCAGGTTATCCAGATGCAACAGTCTTTACATCATCAGATTTAGCAGTCGGAGGCGGAAAGAGGGCGACAAGGTAGTCAGCTTAACTGAAGTACTTTCGTCCTGGATTATTGTTTCGGCAGACAACATATATCAGTTCGAAGGCGATTAGGTAGGCAAGCAACAGTCGTTTGTTGTCCTGCTCGCTTCAGAATGCGAATTTTCAAGGCATCTAATTTGACCGGCTCTCTGGGTTTACGTTTGTTTAATGTTTAGGAGCGTTTAGGGCTATCATCAAAGATGGATACGCGGAAGTTGCCGCTAAATATGTTTCAAGGCGACAAAACTGTCTCTCCCAATGCAGGGACCTGCAGAGACGGCATCCACAATGAGACGGGGTAGAGTTAAAGAAGGGACATGGGAAAGTGCACCAAAATCAGGTAGTTGCATGTTTTCGCTTTCGTCCTGATGTGTGCATCAGGTAAAGTGATGGTATCACAAGATGGCTGACCTAACATGACAGTGCTTTTTGTTGTAAATTTCATAGTTGTACGCTAGTTGGGATAATGTCAGCGCGCCCACATATAGACAGGAGGACTATTATGGCCGTCAACTGGAGCTCAAAGTCTGGATGCAAGACAGCAAGTGGATAAATGCATATTACCATAATATTACAGTTTTTTAAGGAACAAGTCACCGTACATGTTTCAATCACCAAATAAAATGATCAAGAGGCTGTGTTTGTCAGATCTCTATCCTTTGGCCACACTTCTACGAGAAAATTTGAGTGTCGAAGTGAACCCCCTGTCTATTGAGAGTTCGGTGGGTCTCAGAGTTAGCTTTTTTCTAGTTATACTATCTTGCTTATCAACTGCGATGGCTTACAGATAATGTTTGTAAATTTCGTTGTTTATGTGGGCACAAATCGACCTTCAGTGCAGCATTCGGTTTGTGAGTCAAGTCGATCTATGCTAGAAAGCCGAGAAGCATTTCACAGCTGTTTCGTCCTTTTAACGAATAATCAGCAGCGCTCATCTCATGAAACTCCAAGATATATCGAGCCCGCGACCTCCAGACTAGTAGTTTAAATACTTCAACGAATGAATGATCAGCATTGTGATTAACTCTCACTTAGACAAGATTTAACACTCTTCATTCTTCAGCCACGGGATTCACATCACGTGCTGATTGGCTTCTTATGTACTGTCTTCACAGCTGGAAGGTTTATACGACCTGTGAATTGTTCTTCTTTCTCAGCTAATTATTGCTTGTTGCTAGTATGAGAACGTATGGAGATTTTCACAGCTGAGCTTTAGTCATGTCAGTGCAGTCTCTGTAGGAAAGATGCTCCGTCTTTCGGCTCAGACTCAAATCATTTAAGGACAAAGCCCAACTGTAAATTAACGAATACCCTCATACTATCAACGAAAAGTTGTTTGTTGTCGTCGATGAAGTGGGCTGATCTATTCGTTGGACTTTTTTGGACAGCAAACAATTTTTTGCTTTTGGATGTTGGCTAGCTGTGACGTTCACATAACAGATGTGATGGGACCAGTTTTCACCAAGTTAAGCAGTTCAGTTTTCCAACGGGATAGATGTAAAAACCATCTCTCCTGTGCGACCGGCAATTCCCATACCGATTTAAAGTTAACTGTTTTACTGAAAAACTTACTCCGGCTTATCCCACACACGACCGCCTTCTTTGTATCCGGTACCACATTGTTGTCTGAGTAAAATGTCAGCCAATTAAAACAGCTAGACTGATGTCTGTTGGTCGTTAGTATTTCACTAGTAAGTTGCCGAATTTAGAGACATAGACGTAGTGGCAGCCAGACAGACAAGGGAACAACCAGCGCCACGCTTCATTAGGTGACTAATTTGCTTCCATTCTCTGTGAATTCCTAGAAAAACAATTATATTCGACCATATTGGATAGAACTAAATCTTGATAAAAAACAGTAGGTACGTGCATCGGTTGCCAACGTTTCTCGATAGATAGTGGGCTGCTGCATGCTTCCCAACTCCGAAAATCATCCTAGCTATCGGATTTCATGCCCGGTCACGGTAATGTGCCTGAATCTGTTGGGTCAACGAGAATATATGGTCGAACTCTGCAGCCGGAGAAGAGAATTACTGGGGCAATTTTTTATGATGTATTAATCGATCAGGCAATGAAGTCAGCTGATCAATACTGCTTACAAGCATATGACCAATTCTTATGTACTAGTTTACTACTGGAATAGGATTTCATGAAGTTACTACGGCGAAAAATCGGATATCATTTTCATGAAGAACATAGCCTTAAAGCCCGACGTAAAAGAGAAAATTACGAGTGAAAACGAAATGACATCCGCAGAAACGCATTAGGTTGACATTCTTAATTTGATCCATCATATGCAGGCAAAAGCTTTCATGTACAATTTTTTGTTTGCTTGTTGTGAATGGCACACTGAGTAACGAACAATCGTCTTTACTTACGATCCTACCCTAGGCTCGATCAATTGTGTAGGAAGAATGCGAGATCTTTTGACGCTATTACAAATAGATAGAATTACATATTTCACCCCCCCCCACTGGTTGTCAAAACTTCCTTCAAAAAGGCTGTATGGTGTCTGCTTTTCGGCAACTAAAACCCATAAAGTACGATTACAGTGATAAAAATATATGTGCCAACCTGCCAAAATAAAAGTTCACAGTAAGTGAATTAAACTAAACAGTTACTATCAAGGATATAAAACCACTTTCTTGTCTACCTCCGATGGGAGATTTCTTCGGTATTGAGTAACTACGTGCAACCCTCATGAATGACACATTTGTCTACGTCTGCTACTTAGAAATGAGCTACTATGGAATAACAGCGTCTGACTAATATGGTAAAAATGGCGAACTTTGTAGGCTGTCCCTATAGAAAGGAACTGTATCTTGAAACACTGAATGGTTCACTGCTTCACTCATTGTCTAAGTATATGAGCAATCATTTCGTAATAAACAGAAAATCTAAGACCAGTTCACCAATCTCTGTTGTTTTTGCTTACTTAGCCAAGTAGAATTTCATTAGTTAAAAGGTATCCGGTTCGATGTGAAGTTAGACAGTCTTACTTGTATGGAGTTATATTGTTACACTTTTTAGAGAGAGGGAAAAAATTTGTAATTTACGACTTTGGGTTTCATTCTGACAGCGTTCAGACCACTCTCCGAAGATGGACAGACGTTCGAGTCTGTTGAGATGAATTTTGCTGGCAATCCCCGAAAAAATGGAACGGCCTCCTCGGCATAAGCTGACTTGATTTACATGAGGAACTACATATATGCAACTTACAAATACCCTTACTATCCACGAAATATGGAAAAATATGCAAGCAAGTTAAACACTTATGGGTCAAAAGACCCTGCATCTGAAAGGTTGCCGCACGAAAGCCAGCCAACACCGGATGCCATGGCGTGAACTGCCTGATCCAGGGATGAATAGGTCTATATTTCATCCATTTTAGTCAATCACATTTTGAACTGAATAGGATAGTTTTCAAAGGGTTATAGATCTGACCCTTATGGAACTTTGTGAGTTTTACACTTATAGTGATCCCCAACAAGAATGGATCGGAAATCTAGAACCGCCCCACTAGTCGGCGCAGACTGACCTTAATTAGCGATTGGAATCCACCGGCAGCTTTCGGTTGTAACACCCTTTTGATGCCTAGCTGCTATACCGTTGAGATACTGTCAGGTTGCCCAAGCCTTGACAGGACTAGTCGAGATGCCGAATTTGTGTTAGGATCACAGACTTTCTGATCAGTACGTTCGCGTCTTAAACACTGAGCTATCGCGAACTCAAAACGTGGACGACCCTGGTAGGACTCGAACCTGCAATCTTCTGATCCGAAGTCAGACGCCTTATCCATTAGGCCACAGGGCCGGCCATCGCAACCCAATAGTCGTCATATGCCAACATTGGTGTTTGCAAATAAAACCATACCTCTGACTGAGGAATCCAGTAGACTGGAGATGGTACAAGTTTCCCCAAACGACTTACACACCAAAAGACGTCAAGAAAAACTAAAAGCCTAAATTAGGTGAGCGCCCTCTAATCTTTTGGACTCGTGAGCTGAGTAAAAATAATTCTGATAGAGGCTTGTGTGGGATCGGAATTTGAGATTCAGCTGACCTGGGGTTCACATCCATGGGTGAAAAGTTATTCAGTACAAATATAAAGGCAAACAGCATACTTAGGAATATTATTTGACTAATCGAATGTGTAAATCTCTTCTGAAAATGAAGAGGAGACGATTGTGTCACCTTTCGCAGGAGGTTTGCAACGATCAAGTGTTTCGGGATGAACAACTGTGTCTTGTGCGGAAGCAGCAGGGTCTAGTAGTCCTGCTTCGCTTCGACTGAAAAACAAGGAAGGTTGGTCACAGTCAAAAGGTGTTTGTAGTAGGGAAAAGAGGACGCTTGCAGTGCACCAATAAAGCTGAGTATTTTACGCAGCACCCATGCGATTGTTCTAACTGTAAGAGAACTGCAACAATCGCTTGGGTGCTGATTAAATACTCAGATTTATTGGTGTGGGAATTTGGTTCAGCCCGTATATCGGTATAACCGGACGAACTGGAAATTCAGAATTCAGCACAGCGTAACAAGTAGCACCTATGTATTCGAATTAGCGTATGTGTACATCACTTGGAATATTAAAACAAGAGAATAATGAATAGAGCAATGAATAAAGCTTCAAGCATGTTCAACACATGGTTGTTATAGAAGAATCAACTCATGTGTTGAATCATCCAGAGTATGAGTATATACCGAAGGTGATTGCGAGTTCTCACTGCGATGCGGAAATAATGGAGCGCCATTGCATGCTGCAGATTGATTGCTAGGTTTCTAGTCACAACTTGTCCAGTCACTGACCTTTCGGAGTACACGAACACAGTGTGGCAGGTGCGTCACCACAGAATAACCCAGTGTAATGACCAGTGTAGTGGTCTGGCTACCCAAAAGCTATTTTACCAGGAGTATGTGCAACATCCCACGAAAATACAGGGGCTCTAAAACCTGCAACCTTCCACCCAGTGACTGATCACTTATCCATTCGGCTACGATATGCTGAACAGCAGTATGCTTAGCTCTCAGTTATAAAACCTAGCTCTCAGTTATAAACCTACCTAGTTCCACTATTCTTTTAGTCAAAGAGATCACGTCACGTGGTCATTTATTGACTATTTGTGCGAGTGATGACGCCTTATCTTACTCCACTTATCTTGTGAAATTATTTTTCATCCAAGCAACTTTTAGACTACTGGTAGTGCGGGGTAATTCGCTCATTTTTAAGTGAGTTTGCTCTGTCAAGGAGTTTAATCTATGCTTAGAATCGAACCGTTAGGCGTCCCACAACTGAGAAGGCTCTCCCCGTGTTTCATAAGATTCACGTTGCTTGTATTTCTCAGTAAGGCTGAAACAGCTGCACCACAGACTGGTGTCACTTAAAGGAATAAATCACGGTTGCAACTTACCAAATCTCATCCTCATACCAACAGTCTGTAAGCAGCTCGGGAGAAGAATAATCTCACAAGACGAGTGAAACCTCAAGCTGAGAAGATTCTACTTAGGGAACCACTGAACACGTGACGGTGTGATATGATTAACCTGATTGCGGAAGGAATGTTGCTATATCTTGTCCTAGTATGAGCTAAGCACACTGCTAATCAGCCGCTCATGGCGGAACGGTTAAGTGCCAAATGCCAACTCTTTTTTATAGCTCCTAGCCCATTGAATGAGTTTGCAGTATGTCTGTCAGAAGGTCCAGATCACTCTGCTTCTATGTTTGTTTCAGCAGTCCAAACAAATGGTTAACCTGAAAGAGTGAAATTGGCCCGTTAGCTCCGTACGACTGATGCCGGGGAATGCCTTCCATTCAGATTGACCCAAAAGCTCCTGGAGAATAGCATGGGATGGTCGCAATGACTGTCCATTTTTTGTACACGATATCTTGCGAAAACTGTGGTACATACCACATTGTAGGTCATTACCCAAGCTATAATCTACATTGGTTGGAAGCGCTGATCAAGCACACCAAACTTCGCGTTTATCGCAAAACACGGTTACCCACAACAAACATTCACCTGTATCTAGTGGAATGATGAATCTGTAGCCTGATTTGTGGAAGATAGACACAACTAGAAGGTTCTGTTCACCATAAGTACGAAGTTTTGTAAAAATTTGCTATCACTTATTTATTTTGTGGTCTGATGAAGGCTGGTCCCAAGTGACACTTCGGATGCATTGTCAGTCGCATCCACCTGAAAGGATAAAAAGCGAAACAGTGGAATATGGGTTTGGCGTTGCTGACCTATGGAGTCAGTTATCCAATAGTAAACGCAAAGCTTGCAGCCATTTTCTCCATGCGCAAATTCAGGGTCTGTGGGTTCAGCGAGTGGCAGACACATTTTGGAGTTTTCCCTTCGAAACAGGATGAGTGCACGATATTTCCCAAACGTTTGTTAAAAGTCGGTATCCGATCACCTACCGCCCGTCACGGTACATACACAAATGAAACGGAAGGCAAACATGCTCATCGAGCACATTTTTGAGCTTTCCCTTCCGATTGCTGCAAGCTGCAGGCAAACATGCTCATCGAGCAACACTTGTGGTCCCCGGATGCGTTGCAGACGTCTAAAGGGACAAACAAAATTTGTATGAGAGGTCATTTAAGACGTTCATGTGGCGAATTTCTTGTAAGCACATGTGCACACGCCTTCCATAGGACGCCAAAGCTGACTAGGAATTCAGTGCGTCACAGCTAACGATGAGTGAACAGCAACACATGACTTCGAAAAATACACTCATCTGCAAATCAATTTGGTTTTCACGAGAGATTCAAGCAAACCTCTCGTTTACGATGTTCTTCAACTGAATGCGCTGCACACAGGCCGCCTCATGTTTCGGTTGGTACGACTTCCGAGATATCGCAGTAGATTTTCATAAAGGAAACTTCTCACAAGGCTGCTGTCGAAGAGTTCTCCGCAACCTTGTAAGTAGTTTCCTTTATAAGAGAAGCAACACATGACCTTAAGACTAGCCGGCAAATGAATAATATCGAGAGTTGTAGGAACCGCGAGCTCAGAGGACCCCGAAAGCTTCTCTCTAGTAGCTCAGGTACACAAAAGTTTAATGAACAAGGAAACACAAATTAAGTGTATGAAACATCCCAAACAGCCTGTTTGGGGGCTGACCACATCGACGCCTACTGGATGCGCGCACTCCACCGGAACACAGCCATACAGGCAACCTTGTGGAAAACCGTGAAAACGTGCGCGACCCTGGCAGGACTCGAACCTGCAATCTTCTGATCCGAAGTCAGACGCCTTATCCATTAGGCCACAGGGCCGGGGTCAAGTAGATCAGGGAGTAAATGATGTCGAACTTATGGTTGCAATAGGACGGGCTTTAGAGAGATGAACTAATGTCGTAGACACGAATTCTTTTTAAACCGGCGACATAGCTCCTGTCAGTGGCTAGATTCTGTATCCGACTTGATGAGCTGGCCGTTTTTTTTTGTGGAACTGACTTTTGGTTGTGCCTTTTCCGGTCCGACCTTCCCTGCCATCACCGGGTTCATTAAACCAAAATTTCTCTCTTCACATTTCACTTGAATTACTCAAAAGAAAGCAAAGAGAATTGGCGTCCTTTAGTTAGGACTTATGGAGCAAGGATTAAGTTATCTTTTCTTTAGGTTCTCACCAAGCATTCAGCCACTGACAGAAGGGCTAAAATTACATGGATCGACTTTTGGTACTTTTCGATTTATAGCGGATGGTGTATGTTACTGGAAATTATCGTATGCGATTCTGTGGTAAACTGAAAACCATGGGAATAAGCGGCTTTTCGTAGTGCATGACTTACCCATCCCAGCGCTGCAGAGTTCGAACATAGATAGGTGAAATTTAGGGTGGTTAAATTTGCTCGGTATTCAAGTATAATCAACAGCTGTCGGAATATTATTAGTAAGAAAACGAAAAACTCTGGTACTCTGGATAAGGCGCAACTAGTTTCTTTATCGGTGACCATTTGGCTAAGTACACAGTACATTTCTCACGAGTATTGCATCTTAAACGTCTGTGGTCGACAATGGTCTCTGTGTTGACAGTCCATGTCCACGGTGAAGTTTGACTAGTTGGGTGTTGGTGTGCTAAAGGTCCTGATTGAACGACAAGGCATTATCTTGCTTGTCACAAATGAAGTGATAAACCAAGGGAGATATAATTGTTTTCAAACTCCACTAAGAGAACTCACAAACTTGTTAAGCATGCAATCCAAACTACATATATGTCATTTCCAGTAGTATTTTCAACCTTTTAGTTTATTCTGATATACGCGTGCACCAATGTAATGTTTCGATTTCTGCTGAAGACTGCTGACCGAAGTGGCAGGTGGGCGATGCTGCTACATAAACCTGATGCTTTCAGGTCACCAGAGCATGCAGGATGCATTTTCAGAAGTGACCGCTAACTACTGTCAGGTGTGCGCTCACCAATCCCTTTTTTAATTCTATAACTGTATTGAGGCTCTCATCACTCAGGGGTGTGCGTGGACAGCAGTGAAATGCGAATCCTGCTGAACAATATTTGCAATAGCAAGCCAGCAAGTAAAAGGGGCAAACCCATAGCAGATGTTTAGCACCTCCTGCTCTAAATGGGAATATGCTACAGCTGCAACCCTAGCACTAGGTGACTGGAGACCGCGTGCACCTGTTCCGCACACGTGCGTGTGCTATATTCCAGAAATCGATGCACTGCAGTCCACCTGATGATTTCTCCATAAGCAACAAGTGGTTAGTCACGCAGAACTAAGTGGTGTAACCTAGGCCACACATGGCTAAGTAGCACAAAGACTTGGTGATGATGAGGTGCATTCATCCCGTACACTAAACACAAAATGGCCGGTTGGCTTGAAATGCGCGCAGTTCTCAGGTACATCGTCGGCAGGTTGTCACTCCTAACCAACGGGTCATTTGGTCATTCCCGTCTTCAGCCACCTGACCTATTACATTTACGTGATCATATCAGTGGGGCAGCGCACAAATCTACAGACAGCATTAACACGAACAACAATGGAGGGGTCGAATTTGGACGATGCAGAATGTTATGCATGTGTCACTTAGTTTTAAGCAATGCATTTGCTGACTCAAACGGCAGGCCAAAAGAGTTGGAAATATAAAACACAGTTGTGGACTATAGACCAACTCTTCCAGTCAAATGAGGACAGCTTACCTAGATTAAGCACAGTTAAGCAAGCTAGTCATGCAAGAGATCTATCTTAACATTTTGAATTTGGATGAAATTGGAATTATCCTTGAGCTCGTCCTGAACTTGTTATTCGTGGAAAAACTTTGACAGTTGAGGGTTTCGGTATTTGAAGAACCTTCTCTAACCGAGGTAATGAGGCTCATTCACTCGTCATTCTTTGTTCCCGGATTGTTCGATTTATGGTGAAGAAAGCCGTCCGTTTTCATTTCTGTCTTGGCCATCCGGTGCTATCTGACATTAGGTAAGCATGCAGCGTTTTTGCCTGCCACTGTCCTACCCTATTTTTCCGTAAAGATGTATCATCGACAGTAAAAACGAACTTTACCGAACGAACACTAGAGAAAGATTTGAAAGGGAATTCGCCACAGCAGTTACGCAGAACGACATTTAAAGTTCAAACCAAACGGTGGCTATGGAATGTTCCCTTTGACAGTTCAAACAGACGGCAGTTAGAATAAGCAGATACGTGATCGCCCTAAGGTTTTCCCATCAGTTTTGTGGAACTCCCTTTGATAATCGCTCATCGCAAAATGTCATTCCCCTTCAGTAATTAATCATGCAGCTGGGTTCCAAGTCCTGTGGCTCCGCATTATCCTACTCAAATACGCTTTCCAGAGTAAGTTATTTGTGCTGAGAGTGTGATGGATCTGACTAAAAACTTGTTCACATCAAGAAGATAGGAACAATAAGACCTTATACAGTTGAAACCACGTGTGCAATCGTGATAGTCATCTACATTATAAGAAATGTATGGTCGCTTTCATCCACTAATAATTCTCAAGACGTCTAGGAGCACCGAATATTGAACAGTACCTTAGCCTGCTTTGCTCCTTATTCCCAGATGAGAATGTGTAAATAGCCCATTCATGTGTATAAGTTTAAGTAAGAAAAAAACAAGGAAGATACCACACTTTTCTCAAAACTGCTATTAAAATTAGTCAAGAGAAAGCTAGGATCCGGTAACAGATAAGTAGTTGAGTACACACCTGGCCAGTGACTGATACGGGCAATCCATATACACACCCTGAAATTTGGCAGGGTTATTTTACCAAGATTCTGGGGGGGGGGAGGGTTTCTAACCGAATCCAAGTCTACGGTTGTCCAACCCCATAAAGCATAACCACGCATTCGCATCTGTCACTGCGGGGACTCATCAGGGGGGTAACAGTGGAATGGACAAGTTAGCAGATACGGGACCACTTGCACACCGATCAGCTCGCACAATTGGTACATTTCAAATGGTCACAAAACTCTTGGTTTCAACTAGTTATCGCTTCATTCAGACAATCGTCAGACTCCTAATCAATAGTCGGCATAGGTTGGCTTCACATACAGGATGGAATCACCATCAGTAACCAGAATTTCTTACTCGAGGTTTCGTCCTGTCAGTGAGATTAGTCTGTGCTGAAAAGCCGAGAACTATTGTACAGCTAATTCATACCTATTGGGAATCATCAGCGGTGCCCAGCTCAAGAAGATCCAAAGAGTTCCGAGCCCACCACCTCCAAACTGATGGTTCCAACACTTGACCCTTCGGTCACGAGGGACTGATTTGTACTATCGTTAACTCACACTCAGACTCGATTTAGCGCCAGCCATCCTTCAATCATGGAATCAATATCATGCAGTCACGTATTGACCGGCTCCTCGAGCGACAACATCTCAAATGGAAGTTTCATTAGTTTTGAGGAACTGTTCTTCCTATGAGATGCTTATAGATTGTTATATTCATCGCTCTGGTGTTAAGTGGATCAATCAACCTCGCGTAACTGAAACCTTTTTAGGTCTTGTCTGTATCTGTTAGTTGACAGTAACCAGATCCTTTTTGACATTCGAGGAGAAGCGTATCGATGTTCAACAGTTGTCTGGTTTCACTGAGTTGATTAGTGGTCGGTGCATTTGACCCTAAAAATCTGGTTGTCTAGGTAACAGATGTCAGTACATGCCGTCAATAAAGAAAGGAAGCAAAATCTTACGGTATTATTGTGGTATTATTTAACCTAACTGAAAAACGGCTAGATAAGAAACTAAGTGGTCAAATTCTAACTTGGTGGTACAAGATGACATGCGACCTGATGTACTGATAGTCAGTTTTGGAACATACCTCACAGGATTTTACTATTAGTCGATGCTCAATTACTTTGTGTGATGTTTGCATTCAGGTAGGTGGTACTATTCGCTATCAATGTCATTTTCTAAGGCAACAGAACAAGTGGGACGAGATTTCGATAAACATTACTAACGAATGACTTTGCGGGCAATAAAACGTTGGCATAAAATAAGAAAATGCCAAACGTTTTTCTTTTTTCCTAATATAGTTGTCGTATCAGTGGGATAAATATCCTACTCGTGTCAGAGTGAGTATATTTGGTCCCAAAAGCCTTTGGATCTTAGATTTTGCCCAACTTTATGCGGTCCAGTCAGCTGAGTGTACTCCAGTGTTTTGGAGTCAAATCAACCGAACTGAACCACTTCCAAATGGGGAATGAGCAAAAAGTTAGGACAAACAATCCATCGACAGCGGAGAACAGCTCATCGGCTAGGGAAAACTTATGGGATGGAGAAATAATATGGGAAAATGTCAATTCTGCAAGAAGAGGTAAAAAATCCCCCCCCCCCCGAATGATGTGTTTTCAACTTTGGAGTGTTCGGGAGCGAAAGAAATTAACAGAAACTACTGGCCCTAATGGAACTTCACACAAGGAAGATGGCCCTCGTTATTCACCATTCAGCTGAACAGGATCAGAAAACCAGTCGAAATTTGTTGATTACCTTGTGTTGTTTCGCCACGTATTCTCGCTGCACTTCTTCTAACCCTTGTTGAAACTGCATAGCAGGATCCAACCACCAATTTTACTAGTAACCCCTATTGTTGAAACAAAGTTAGGTTTGTTGCAGAAGGACCTGATGTTGCGAAAAATTAGTGCGGCGCGTGCTTGTGACGTCGGTTGTGTATGAAAACGATCAGCTTGCACATCTAACGCTGTGACAAAACGTTTACCATTGCCCACTTCCTCGTTGCTGTTGCACTAGCCGTTTCGGGAAAGTCAGTGTACTTTCTCAGTGGTTCAAGCGTTCCGTTTCCTAGACGGGTTTCCTAATTATTGAGTTACTTCTAGCAAAACATCCTCCCGTAAGGGGCGTTTTTTACGAAATGTTTTTTTTTCTGGGGTTGTTGCATCAAGATTATTATTTATTGATATTGTGAAAGTAACTGTGGGGCTTCAGAATGTTAAATGAGGTTGGTTAGGACACAACCGTCTAACAATGAAAATTGCTGGTGGATGCGAGCTGCTTGTTACGCAACCATGGTTGATTTCTGTGTTACCTTTCAGACTATTCCTACATTATCCATCGTTCAATTCATCATGAACCGCCAAAACCAGCATAGTTTCATCAGGCGAATGTCTGACAGAGAGTCGTCCCTACGTGTCACTCAGAAATTGACCGCCGTTTACAGGTGCACAGGTATCCACAGAAGTCAGTTTACAGTTCGGTAGGATTCATTTGCACTGAAGTGTGCACCCCAGATTAACCCACCTGGATCGGGACATTTCGCATGTCAGTCGGCTTGTGTACTGATGAAACTGGCGTAACCTTTAGTGAAAACTAGGGAAGCGTTATGTAACCTTTAGTGAAAACTAGGGAAGCGTTTCTTGAATAATAACAAATTCTCGATAGTAACAAACTAATTCAGTTTGATTGGTGGGAACTCTAAAAAGAGAAAGATTACTATTTTATCGGTGATCAAGAACAACAGTACACATCAGACCTGTTACCAATCCTACGCTTACCAGATGTAGACGGAATAAAGTGGGCAATGGTCATGGAGACGAAAATTGCACGGGACGGACTTTGTGTGTGGATTAGTCCTGCGGTGGTCTGGTCCAATCAGATGGATTGACGGTTTCAGTAACAAGGTAACAACAGACTAGAGTTTTGTAACCGTTCCGGTAACATCCAGTCACGTTGGTTTGTAGTGAACAAGGTTTCATACCGCCTACACTTCATACCAGGAAATCAACAGATAGCTGACTAATTTAGAATATGAGCCAAAAAAAATAGAGATTTTCTATGGCAAACATCCTCTGGATAGCGGCTGCTTCCGTTTAATCCCAAAAAAGCTCAAGAAACAGTACTTTTCCCAAAATTAAGTAAGGCACGTAAACTTTTATAGACTGATCATTCGAAGAAAAGTGACACACGTTAAACCCTCTAATTGGATTGATACCTTGGACTATCACTGTGGAGGATATATCAACTACTACACACATTTAACTGACATTGCAGTCTGGGATATGGAATTGTAGGGAGGGTAGTGCACTTAAAACGGTGGCTGACGCTTCAACACTAATACAATTCCAACAACAATTGTCATAGCCACTCATCTGGAACCCGCAGGTGAAGTAGAACCCTGGACGGCAAACGTGGAATCGTCTACGGCCTCGGAGGTTTATGAATGCATATGTTCTCTCAGGCGCCACCCAGCTCCTGGCCCGGTGACCTCCTACCCGCATTGTTCAAAGATAGGGCTGAAGTCCTCAGTCAGCGCTTGTCTGATCTGCTTGCTTGCAATTGGGAAAACAAGTCTGTCTCGGGAAACTGGATAGAGTCGGTGATAGTGCCCATTTTCAAAAAAGGGGCTCGTAGTGAGTGTGGTAACCACAGGGGGATCAGCTTGACCCCGGTCGTAACGAAACCGTTGGGGTCACTCATGGTTCGTCACCTTAAGGTGGCTCGTGACACTGACTCGAGAACAGCAAGAGGGATTCCGACAAGTAGGGGTTGTGTTGACAAATCTTCACACTTCGTCAGGTGCTAGAACAACCATACGTATAAGCGACCCACAATTCTAGTATTCCTGGATTTCCAAGGCGCATTCGACTCGGTTGACCGGTCTGTTCTGTTTGACATGCTTGCCCACGAAGGAATGCCCCGGAAGTTCGTGAACGTAATAAGCTGTTTGTATTCCAAGACTTCCGGACGTGTATATGGAGAGTTCTCCAGAAGCTTCCGTACACAAAGCGGTGTCCGTCAGGGATGCTCATTCTCCCATTCCTATTTAACTTCGTGATCAATGAAATCATGAAACGAACGCTGGAAGGTCTCCAAAACCCCGGTGTTCAAATAGCCTGTGAAGAAAACCTTGTCGATCTGGAATATGCAGACATCGTTCTCGTCTTCGAAGAGGAGCAGGCGCGGGTGTTTCTGGATGAACTGACCAAAGTCATCCCGTCCTTTGGTATTCACCTTGCACCCAAAAGTGTAAGGTCATGCTGCTGGACATGCGGTCACTGAACACGCCACTTACAATCCAGGGAGAGGCATTGGAAGTTGTGGAGTGTTTTACGCTTCTCGGAAGTTGTATTACTTCTGATTGTAGTGTGACAGACGAGGTCAATGCACGAATCTGCAAGGCCCAGGTCGCGTTTGCTAATTTGAGACACCTATGGCGTCAAAGTGTGTCCCTGAATCTCAAGGGACGTGTATCAAGCTACAGTGCGGGCTGTTTTGTTGTATGGCTGTGAGACTTGGCCTACTCGAGCAGCGGAACTGAGACGTCTTCAGGTGTCCGACAATCGTTGTCTCAGAACCATAGCTCGTGTGGGTTGGTGTCGGCGTATCCGTAACAGGCAATTAGAAAGAGAGTTTGGGGTTGTGCGAACGGGTACTTCCATTGAAGAATGTATCCAGCACCAGAAGCTACGTTGGTTGGGACATGTTTTGCGTATGCCTAACCATCGTTTGCTGAAGAGAGTGCTGTTTTCCATGCCCAATTCAGAGTGGCGTAAGCAGAGAGGTGGCCAACCCTTGACCTGGCAGAAGGGTATGAAAGAAATCACGAAACGTTTGCTGTCGGTGCTTTGTATCGCTTCAGTTAAGCACATGCCTGAACGAATGGTGCTTTTTGTGGAGGACGAGACTGCGTCATACGGACAATGTCATTCATCGAGGGTTACGAGTGCATCCGTCTTTGATGAGTTGCTGCAGTAGAAATCCATCCAAAATGCTTCACTGTTATCGATGTTTCTACTGGAAACAGATACCAGTGGTGAAAGTTCCATGTTATCCTCCACTCACAACACCGATTTTTTACACCTACATTAGGAGGGGTGCACGACGATGCCTTTGACGGGCGATTTGACGTCAGATCAGCTTTACGGATTTCTGAGTTTGCTCAAGAATGTCTCCATCTCCCGAATTTTAAACTGTATTTACCACCCATATAGTTGAGTTCCTACACCACACATTTTGGTTGGTCCGTAGGCATGAGCCTGGGTTTAGATTGTTATTTCTTGTTCTACTGACAGTGAATCTTCAGGAGTTGAAGCTGGTGACGACTTTTGATCAATAAGCACATCAAGTTTTCGGTGCTTGAAACCACAGTTCACCTTGTCAGAGGATTCTACTATAAGAGAGCCGTTTCTCCAACTTACTCAATGCGAACGGACGAACAGCGCAGGGGCGGTTGAACAAGAAGGATATCAGAAGCCAATAAACAAGTTTTAAGCATCATCGCCGCGACGGAAAGTTAAACAAGTGCGTTTGTCTCGTAAAACCGCAAACAAAAATAACACCTCACTTTGCATGTTTATTTTTAGGGATGCCAAATTGCTAAGTTTTGTACCAATCATCAAGCGAAAAAGTTATCGACTTCGAATCTTCCCGCCAAATATACACATACCTTTCTTTTATAGAACAGCATACTCTCTTGCTCTTTTCACTGTTTTTAAACTCAGTTATGGAAGCTCCATCTAAGAAAAATCTCGAAGATGCAAATAATGTGAGCGAATCCTAACTTTTTCATACTGTGAATTTTGTCGTTGTAAAACATCTCAACTTGAATATTGTTGTGACGAAACAAATATTCAGTCATTTATTTTTTGCAATGCAACTTCTCCGCGAAATATTCATGTACTCGGACTGGAAACTGTTCCACATCCAACCAACCATAATCGAGGAAGCTGGATTTTCCATCGCCATTTTGACTTCTTTTTGCTCCCTAGGTGAAGTGAAGTGAGGTGAATTCTATCTATCCAAGGACGAAGCAAGACACTATGGGTGACGTTGCGACTTTGGGTTATATTCTCCGGTAGCAGTTCTCGCTGAAAGTATTGAGAGTGTTTGTTTTGCACGAGTCCTTGTGCACAACTTTCTAACCCACTTTAGGTGCAGCGGCCGGTTCAAGAGATAGCGGACTAAAAACCCATTGATAAAAAGAGGATGGTTCACTCAAGGAAAGGCGTCGCTTCCAACCATTCGAGATAATTAGCAGGTCATCGGGCTTGAGGAAAGGCATTATTTGAACAACTCAGTTGTTTCAGAGAATGCAGAGTTTATATTCAACCCCGTGGTCGTAACTGTGTTTGAAATTGTCTTACAGCCTTATATAAATTGGAAATTAGTGCTTTTATCGCCTGGTGTTTCTTTTGGCTGAGTTTCTCTTCTCAACACATACCAGGCAGTACTTTGACATAAGACAAGTATAAATGCTTCCATTTGGTGTTTTTTATGAGGGGGGACACTCAAGATGAATTTTATTGTTCTAATAAGTTAGATAAAAGTAGGGGAATATCTTCGGTCAGAACTTTGACCAACTTGCGAAGTCACAGGCTACCAAGGTCACAAATGAATTTTGTCGGTCGAACCAAACCACGGGTCATGCAAATCATAACCTGAGCAATAAGACTTATTTAACTAGCTGCAGTCACATGACCATATTGATTTGTGCATCAGGCGGCATCTGATTTTTCGTGATTGGATTAGCCTGAGCTTAACCGAATGCTCGGAACCCAACTGGACTCAACCATCTACTGAATCTTGGAAACTCAGTAAACAAGGGTCCACGTGATCCGACGTGATAGCAGTAACGGGCGCATGTTAAGCCCATTGTGGCCGGTGGTGACAAATGGGCGTGTTTCCATGATTGTTGTAAGTGAGCGTCAATCCCCACCTAAACTTTGCAACTTCAATGTGAAAACAACATGATTTTTAGGTGATGTTTACTCGGAGATGTCTACTCACTGAAGTTTTTCCCGTTTTTTCGCCATATTCCTGCCCAAACCTGATTTTTTTTAAACAAATAGGACGAACATGACAGTCACAGCTGACTGGTTTCCCTCTCGCCTAAAATCTCGACCAACCTCGTAATTTAGTCACTTGGCCTGACGAAGATTTTGTGTCAAAAGCGAAATGTTGCCCAGCACAGGCACATTTTTTTTCGGCGACAGTAGACTACCTGATGTGCGTCAATAGTAGTCGTTTCATCCTGAGACTTTTGAGACCTAGATCACACCTCCGCATCGCTTCGCGGTTCCCTTTGATCGAGAGGTTTAGGGGTCGCAATGGGAGTTTTTCGTGATGACAAAATGGTCCTGTAGGCAGAGAGTTATCCTCGACAGATCCTTAACCTGGTATGTGTCCTACCCGAGCTCTTCAACGAGGACCTGTCCCAGCCTTGCCATGTCAGTTCCTATCTGCGTTCGATCCTGTGGAAAGACCAGGAAAGAGTCGCCCGAATGCCGATGAGATATCCCTTACGCACATTACTGGGATTAAACTCAGCCGACGAGTAACAGCGTTTCTTTTTGTGAAGAAAATGACGCCGCAAAGTAAATCTAAGTAAATACGACCCGTTGAGTGACAAAAGTTCATGATATCGGAATGAACAAGCTTCATAAACTATTCCATTCGATTGATGAAAAACCAAAATGTACAAAGTGAAGCTGTTAAAAGACGTTTTGTCTTGTCTAGTTTTTTCGACACTAGCTAAATAGGTATTATCTGCACAAGGTTGAACGCACCTTGAATGGGTAAAAGCTGAAAAAGTAAAAATGCTTCAACATTACGCTCTTGACTGGAGACGTTGGAGAATCGACTGTGACGCGGTCCGCCGTCAGATAACTTGTTATAAATGTCCAGCCTTGCGTGCTAAGTCCTTATTTTTCAATTTGAGTTCTTTTATCCATGGTGCAAGTGTGGATTCCCTTTCCTGTGCTGCCCTTCTCCTTGCGGCCGCTTCTTTCATCCACTCCGGAGCCCCTTCTCCACCGTTGTCAATCACTTCTTGCCAGCGCAGTTGGACATCATTTCCTATTTGCTTTTGTTGGTCTTTGTCGGCTGTTTCGAGCTTTCTTTCTTGAGGGTCATTCATATCGGATCACATGCACTTGGGTAGCTGACCGAAAATGTGATCAGGTTCCATCCACATGGATGACGCCGTGACCTTTGGCCAACTACCGAAGGATAGCCAATTAGGAGTGCAAATGGCGGTCGGTCTCAAGCCGTTGGAATCGTGCTATTTGCTCGCGACGTTTCAACCAATCGGATTACGCTTCACTCCAAACCAGAGGCTGACTTAGTTCAACTTCGCTTCAGTGGTTCAGAAGACAGGCAGAGGTGGACACTGCGCCTCTGACCCATTTGAAGCACACAGGGATATTACGGTCTCACCCCAGCGTCTAGACTCAGGTTTGTGTCGTCTTAGGCACATTTGGACTAAGCAGCTCGATTAGGAGTCTCAGTGCTATACTCAAGACAGAGGTCACCTGAAATGTGTGTACTTTAGTAAAATAGTAGAGAAGGGCATCAAAACTAGAGAGAACTGGTCACTGTGAAGCCGGTCTACACAATGCGCCCTGAAACAACTGACCTACGATAGGTAATCGGATCATCGTCTCGGTGGATTGCATTAGGCCTTCAGTGCGTCAATGCAATCAGTGGTGTACAAAAGCGCGCGAAATCGTACAGTCAATAAGTATACCTCTCTGCTAGACAATAAAGAAGCTTACTATGCTGGTAAGTGTCTTATTTGATCATCAGTTGCATCAATGTTACGCTATTTGCTGTCTACTAGTTTCGTGAATTCCAACTGCGGGTGTGTGAAACAATCTGTATTCAGCTTGTTTTACTCTCCCGGTTGAATGCCGAAACCGTGTAAGACCTTGGGTGATCTGGATTGTGTAAAGTAACAGTGACACAGTCGGTTCAACATTTTCACAGTCAAGGATGATCTGTCTTTAAGAACAAGAAACATTAGGGAGACCAGAATATCCCCCTGACAGATGAGTTTCTTTTTAGAATTAAGGAACACTTGTGTGGCTTAGGACAGCATCTGTAGTCGTCTGGGAAAGCATTCATCAGGTAAGCGAATGGTTTTGCCTGTTCAAGTCCTGTCCAGAGGGGTTGTTCTTCACTTGTGTTATGTGTACTTTGATTTCAATCCGATCTTCCTCATTTCCTTCCCTTTGGTTCCGTACAGGAAAAAGATCGCTGTAACTGTTTCCCAGTTAGAGAGCGAGAGAGACAAGCATATCTATCTATGTTCAGGCTATTGGGTTTTGGTCTTAGTTGTGCAGGTTGGTCTCATGCCTGGATCTCACCCTGGAGCATTCATAATACCGCCTGAAAGCGTTTTCATTAATTCCGTTTTAGAAAACCGCATCAGAATCAGAGGCGCCGCGTTACCTCCTCAGTATTTAGTTCGATAGGGCTGGTAGTTGTAAAATCTGCAGTCACGTGATAGAAGAACCATGCATTTTACGTATGGGAGGGTCCTGTCCCATTAAAAGTTGATCACACTATTTGCCCTTCCCAGTATGAAGGAGCAAACTGGTCGTTACCGGAAAAGGGAATCGCCGAAAAGCTAGAATCCGCAGCAGCTCACATGTAATCCGGTGAGGCACCTTATGGAGACTATCCGTTTTCTTTCAGACAGTGGTCCGACACTCAGTCGCTAAAAATGGTATTGGAACAAACAAAGCCACATTACACTTTCCCATTCAGTGACAAAAACCTGAAGTTATGATGAATGCCGTTTAAACTGGCCGGAGTAAAACTCGTCATCATGAAGCTCGGTTGATCGATTGGAAAACGCTGAAGCGAAAAAATGCTTGACATTATGACTGTGGCGTTGTAGCTAAATTTCTTTACCTGGGCATTTGTATAAGTCCCGGTGGACTGGCTGGAGATAAGATTATTTCTCGAATCGGAAAGGCCAGACAGCTTTAGCCAAACTTCGACACCTATGGCGCCTATGTGACGTGAGTTTTTCTGTCAAGGGAAGAGTTTACACTGCGTGGTGTGATCTATGCTTCTTTATGGATCCGATACCTGGCCCTTACGCACAGAGGACTTACGGAATATGTCAGTGTTTGATCATTGGTGTCTCCGCAGCATCGGTCAGGTCTGGTGGGAACATCGGATTAGTAATGCTGAGGTACGTCAGATCTCTTCGGTTGACTGGTTTTTTTTAACCGTACCAGTATCCTCTACTTATCGTATTTCAAAATCAGGAAAGAGGTGAGATGGGTTCGTGGGCTGTCGGCAGCATAATATTGTATCGATTGTTTGCTGAAGTATCCAGCGAAAGTCCGTGTTTGCACATGAATCCAACCTAAATTAGATGCCAGCGGTTTGTTGGATGTTCAGAATTCTCCGCATTTTTATGCCGCAATAAAATGCGTGTGTGAGCACGAACTTTATTTGGTCTGCTTCGTTATGTAGGCAACCAACCAAATTGTAGCTCACATTCTCCAAAGCATACGTGAAAATATCTTTCTGGTTATTTTGGAAGTCCTTGCAAGCAGCAGAAAGATGCCAAACGATGGGCCCGTTTTTAAAACAAGGCTTCGTTCACATTCCCGTTTTCCGGTGATCGAAACTGTAGCAGCTGGAACCAATGTGCCTATGGTACACGGTTTATAGCTGATAAATTGAATCAATTGATTGATTGTGGCGAGGTTCAATCAAACTGACGGAATCTATCAAACAGATCAAAGCGTACAACGTGGGGCGTTTCAATGCATAAACACGAGCTAACCAGAAAGCTACGTGTCGGCAAGTATCAGTTCAAAAGCACTTTTGTTTTGCGTCAATATGCAGATTGTAAGAATTCAAGAATAACCTACAGGAACCGGCTGCTAAAAACCGATGTTTCCATTCACTACCAGTGCTTGTAAAAATTACCAGTCGGGAATCAATCAGCACCCGTTAGCTTCCATCTACGAAGTTAATTTTGAGTCATCCGTTGACAGTCCTTTTATTCGCATCCAAATTATAACGTGATTTCGCTTGTGTTCAACAAATTTTGATGCACACTGAAAGTGCGCCGAAAGTTTCGGTTTTAGTGGAAAACCATGGCGTTTTTCCATACTTTATATTAGCTAATATCGACGTTCGAGTTCCGAAATGCATACATACTGGCTATCCTCAGTCTATCTCAGGTGGTGAAAAGTTTTTTGCAGGACCAACTTTTATCTCTTACATGATTCAGGATGTTTGTACTCAGATCTGTGTCCACGGCAATCTGACAAGCAAATATCCTGGAGAAGACGAAAATGCTTCTAACGAGGCATTGTTGTTTCACTAGCATTTTCCTAGTTGCTCTTCACAAAAAGTGAGAGTGAATTGGTCGGCGAGTGTCCTTATGTAAAACTGACCGTAGCTTCTCCGTGTGGTTTAAGTGCACAGGGTTTATCCACGACAGAAATGGGATCCAAAGTCGCGTAAAGCCCTTCATCTTTGTTTTCTGTACCGTATCAGTGGCATATCGAACCGACCGGACCTATAATTGAATGTCCCCGCTTTCCGTTCTTGACCGCATAAGGTACGACTTTCCGCTAACTTCATTCTGCGCTTCAGATGTATTCTAGCCACCAAGGCTGCTCCCTCAAGTCCGTGTGGTTCAAATGCAGAAGATCTCTGAGGATTTGCTGGACAAGTATGATAGTGTGGTGCTTTTCTCGGAGCTTGCCACGTATAGGGGGCACTTACAATGTAGTTAATTGTTGTTCTCGGTAAATTCCCCTTTGCATTACCTTAGAGTTTGGTGTAGAGTTTGCTCGACACCCTATCCCGATAGATTAGTCAGTGCACCCTTCAGGAAAAAACGAGTGACCTTACAGGTGTTTTGTACACCATACACTTGAAAAACAAGCGAATTTTGTCGACTGCCTTGTAAAGAGAGCTATCTTATGTAAACGACTAAGTCGTTACAAACGCATTCTCCATGTGACGAAAATTCGGTTGTAATAAGCTAGTTCACATCCTGCCAGGCGCTCGTTCTAGTAAGGTTTCATGACATGCATTCTTGTAAGTGCGCATTGACCCACACTGCCAGAACACCCTATGATGTTCTATTTTCAGTACATTCAATTAAAGATTGTTTTGTGCTTCAGTCATTCTTCCCCTGATGAACTACGGGCAAATATTTCACGTCATCTCTGCCTACCGATGAATCCTGGAAAGACTAATTGTCAGGTAAGACCTGATAACTGCCCACGCGGTCGGCTGTTCTTCCCGATCTCTGGTATGACCGAATTCGTTTTCCTTTTTCGAGGCCGTAATAGGATCATGGTACCCTACCCTTCGACGGATACCACTTACCATACGTAAGTGTCTACAAATTCAGGCGCTTTGAATGCGCGCAAACCATCATACTGTGTATGCAACTAGTTAGCAGACAGGGGACTCAGATAACACTATGTTTTTGCAAAGTTATAGACGTTTTCCGAACGGCTCAACCATACAACCCTTTTTGATTTGACTGGCGCCCATCAGATGGGTATACTCTTGACGGCTTGATAACTGGTGATAGCAGGAAACTCATTTTCTAATTAACATTCATCAGTCGACAGAACCGGGTGGCAGAAACGTGATTCTGAGGTCAACAGCCTCAGGCTGTTGACCACGCTATCACGTGACCAGTCTCATCTACGCTCACCTGATAGCACCTATTGCTGAGCTTTCCGGAAACCGAAGGCATACTTGCGGAAACATCTGATTATATGAGATGTCAGACTAATTGCTTGCAAATAATCTGATGCACTTGTGTGCGCAGTTTATTCGATCGTATTTTAACCTTCTTAATATGGTCATCTTCAAATACAATTTACTTAAGTAGTATAACCAACCGGATACATCAAACACAACAAGTCTGAAATTTTACGATCTATTAAGCCCAGCACTGCTTTCCATTCACGCTGGAGACCACTAAATTAGCACTAGATTAGGTATGTGTGCAAACAGGTTAGTAGAGCGGTGACTTCCCAGTAGTAGACTGTAAGGTCCACCATGTATCTAAAAAAAATCGTTCAGCTGTAACACCCTTCCTCTGCCTAGCTGCCATGCCGCCCGAAGGAAGCACGAAGGCTGAGATCCTGCCAGGTTGCCCGAACCTAGACAGGGGAAGTCGAGAGACAGAGGTGGGGTTCGAACCACGGACTGTACGGTTAGTAAATTCGCGCTCTAACCACTTGAGCCATCTCGCCCATGTATCTAAATCATGGGGCAAATGGCCTATAGCATATAGCAATTAGATAACTGACAAGTGAACTTACGCAGATTACGGAGACCACGCATCTTCTTAGCATGAACTTGGGACAGTCAGACGGAGGCTTGGTGAGTGTGCAGTGTAAGCAAGTTCCGATGATGGTTGCATTTCAAGGGATTAGTTCCACGGAGAGTAATATGGAAAGTCGAGGAATTTTATTTGATGACTTAGGTTATTTGGCTAGTCCCGCCCAGTGGATGTGCTAGACCTCAGCCAATTTGAGTGCATTTCACTTGATCTGAAGTATTAGCAATTGATTTTAGTGCATAACTTTCAATTGACACGCTGAAACATGCCGGAAAAAAAAACATTCGGATATATCACTTGCAGACGCTGAGGGAGTAAAACAAAGGTAGCAAAGCCAAGTTTTCATTGCATTTCAAACAGTTCGTTTTCCTTCATTCTGGCGTCAATCACCACGAACTTTTCTTGACAACAGGGCTACAGAAAAATGACATGGTCATCACATTTTGCCCTGGTCGTCGCCAGACACGTGTATTGCTGTAGTTGTGAGCGGCAAATATATCAATGTTGCCAATCGCAGACATATGGTTCCCTATCGGATCATCTAGCGATCCCAGTCGGAAGAACCTAATATTAATGTGAGGGCCTACTGAAGGTCCGAACCTGATATACAAGGCCTCGGAGAATCCATGTCTGAAAGAAATGATCAGCAGAATCGTGATGTTATGAACAAGTTAAGTACCTTAAGAGGTCATAGTGAAGAGTCGGTTTCACTGGTCATCTAACACTTTGTATTCACAACCCCGATAGATGAGTTCCCGTGGCCAATCCGCCCAAAGTGTCCTGTAAACAACCCCTGGAAAATTTTTCATCAACTTTATAAATTTTCGCTTAGAAAGGGATACTTCGCATTTTATTGTTTTGCACCCGATCTTAACAATACCGTTTTTATTGGGATGCCTTTTTTTGTATATTTCACCAGGTAACATTCCACTAAACCTCGGTTTTAGGTTTCAAGACCCAGTGCACCTTCAGTTACTCCAGATTGTCAAGCTGTCAGTATTCGAGCTAAGGTGTATCACAAGAGAAACAATTGCCCTGCTGTTTGTGATCGCAGCTACGAACTCAAAGAGGCTTGTTTCGATCACAAATTTTTCTCGACTGCCACCGATGAATGATCCAGAACGTGAATATCGGTCTTTTCAAAATGAAAACTGACCCAAGTCGGCAAAAAACAGTGCAATCCCTTCGCAATGGGAAGTAAAGAGTTGAGTTCAAACTGAATATGAAGATCGCAATGAAATTAGTCTTTTACTGAGGAATAAGGGTCCCAGACCAAATTGTCTTTCTCTTGGATCGCTTTAGAGAGGTTAACGAGTCTGTTCATTGCCCGATACAAATCGTGTACGGCATTTGCAAGGCAGCTAAATATCATATACATGTAGCAGGTCACTACTGTCGTTTCGTCCAAATGAGTTTGCATATTACCAAGAATGAGTTAAGCTCCGAATTATTGGAGAAGATATGCTTCAACAGAGAGGTCAGTTGTGAGGTGATGTGGAATTTACAATTTTACTTTGCCCAGAGAAAAGTTTGCCTGAAATTTGATAGGAGTCCCGATTCATGGACTGACCCTAAGCTAGAATGTGGTGAACCACCAGCGTCCAAATCGCCTTTTTTGAAGATACAGCACTAATGACCTTTAGGAAGTGAAAATAATGAAGTGGCAGTTCGCAACGTAGGATGATCCAGTAGGCAAAGCAACTAGAAAGTAACAACAAAGGTTCTATGGATGTTTACTTGGTTTAGCCGTTTTGTAAATGTGATTTTCTGTCGCCGAAACGTCTGAGACTGAGGCCAAAAGTTCAACTTATGTGACCCAAAGACCGCATTTGTGTTATTCAGCACTATCCGGGCCCCATATGTCCCGACAATTCCCACAAGCTGAACAGGAGTCATTCACTCACAGCATAGAATGTCTTTGGTTCGGCCGAAAAATCTCAGTTCCGGGAACTGCATCAAATTTTCCCTTAATTTCGACCAACACTGAGGAGAAACGGAGCGCGAGTATAGAGAAAACCCATCAGGAGGCTTTTCCATGGCAACTTATGCGCACTGAGTTCGTGTTGTTGGAGAAAACACGCAAATATTTGATTGACTATTAGAAGGTCGTGTATGGAGCGCTTAACCTCACAAGGAATTTGCTCTTCAAGCGGGAACTTCTCCAGTCCCCAAGAGATTGTTGTGTCTGTTTCCTGCCGTAAATCTGAGATTGGAGGATAGGTGTGCAAAACGTGTATGCAAGTGGATTCGGTACATTAAGAACAGGTGGCCTGGGTGAGGGAACAAGGCTTTGTAGAAAAAGTCCTTTGCATTACCAGATCAGTGGCACATATTAACCATTTTACCAGTGTTCCAGATTTAGCTTGTAGAGCTTCGCTGAAATGATACTTTCGGTCAATTCTGAAGACGTGTTTCAACGTTATGGAGGAGGATTCTGCACGACTATAGGATACCAGCTGTTTCAAGGCCGTCAATACGTTATGGACGGTCCTAGTCTGACCTCAAATTGTTGACAGATCGATCTGAATGTGTCCAAGACGGGAGCGCAGTTTCCGTGGAATATGTTCTAAGGCTGTGAAGTGCCGCTACGCCATTGTTTCATGGATTTTTTCGGCATCCCCAATAAGTGGGTTTGTAGAGTTGTTTAGAATGACAACTGAACCTATCCTATATATATATATATATATATATATATATATATATATATATACTTACCTGGCATCGAACTTGGAACCAGAGAAAGTAATTTATATCCAGAAACGTGTCTGATGGGGGTGAGTTGCTGTTGTGTTGGTCAGATTTCACGATTTCGAAATCAAATCTCCACCGTACGCAAAAGATTATTATTTCACTTCATGCACCATCCACGCAAAACGATTTACCTGGTAGAATTGGGTTCAATTCCAGACTGTAAACTGGCCTATCCATGTGTCCGGTGACGGCGACAGAGACTGAGTACGACCAACCAGGAAGCGATAATTCATCGACTCATTTGTTTATCTCTTCTATGACTACTCATATTTGTCTCTTTGGATTGGTGTTTGTCCTTCTTTAGGCTCGGAGGGAGATGAATTCGGCGAAATACCAAAGTTTTTCCACACAGTGGACGATAATTTAACTCTACAGATAGTTTTGCACTTCGAAAATGAGTGATGAACCACACAACACATCGGCTGTGTCTAAGACATAGACGGCCCCATGAATGTTTGGACCCACTGACCATGTGGTTGACTTCATTGTTCTTTCACGATGATTCTCAGGGCAGTTCACAACCCTCAGGCACATCCGTAACAAATCAGTGTGCCTGTCCGAGTTTAGAATAAAAAAACTTCCCAACACAGTTGTGGTTTCTTTGAGTAACATACTAAAATTCATCATCCCGCAGTGTGGTTAGATATTTCCGAAAAAGATTTATCGATCGCAGTTTGCGCTCTTTTAATTGGTCCTCATATGGAGTTCCACCGAAGTGCAACTGTGGAGAGTGCTTTTCAGTCAAAACAATTCCGGACCTTATGAAATTGTCCGAAAGGATGCGTGCATCAGCGACTTCGTGAGGGGTAATAGCGCAATTACGCAAAAAACTTTATTCGTGCATGTGTCCGAAAGTAGAGCCTAGAAAGCCTAAACACACTAATAATATGTCCGTTCGTTGGCGGTGTCTGTTTTCGAATTCCTGCATACAATTGCAAGTTATCATAGCCTTGGATAAGATTGAAACGGATCACCAACTGAGCAATAATTCAGAACATTAATTGGTTTGGATGATCCGGAATGATATTTATTACAGGGATTGTACATGTAGTTTCTCTTAGTTGGTCTGTCAAATGACAGTTAACTGGGTTGTGGTTACGCTAAACAGTGCAAGTAAGTCAAACCTGGCTACAATTACCGAATGTTCGGTGCAGCTAAGGCGGGCCAAGTTTTGAATACTATTCGACGCCAGTCGAGAAACTCCAGGATTAAGGAAGGGGTTACACACCCACACCGAAACAAAGATCGCGGGTGGGTATAAGGTTCAACACAGATTTTTATCTCCAAGGATCGGGACGTTTGTATACCCTGGTCTGATAGCCCCATCCAGAGCCACCGAAAGGAGAACGGTGTTTCGATACCAATGACAGGCTTTAATTAAATATATACAAATAAATAAGAGGCATCAAACGAAAATAATTGACGTTGTCATAGCTTACTTGAGGGGAGACGATGGCCAGCGTTGATCAGAAAGTAATACAAACTTTATATAAAAAATGTATCTGCAGAAATCAATGCGACTAAATTTATCACGGTAAGCAAATTAGCCTACCAGAGCACCCCGTTGAATAGTTCAGTAGGACACCTATCCAACATACGTAAAATCTACGCTTCCAGACAATAACTCTCTCCTTTACGTCCAGGTTGGAGGTCGAAATAAATGTTGCAACTTTCTTTTTAGCTGTTAGAACTACTTTGTTTTTAGTCTGGTAAATATGCGCACAATAGGTTAGGAGCCATGGTCTGCAATTAATTGCAATTCATTTTGAGGAAGAGCAAATCGCACAATATAACTGGACGATAACTTAATTCACTAAAATCATTCTACCAGTTGAAGAGCAAGCTATCGTGCGGCACCAGAGAGAGTACTCTGTGCATTCAGTTTGCCATTACAAGAATAACTCCTTAAAACGATGCCTTGCCGAAATCCCGCTTCGATTGAGGTCGCTACGGACCTGCACATGAACATCTAACTGCGTTCGCGCTGTTTTGATGGGAATAGGCTAAATGCGTACTTTCCAATCATTTGGGTCGTCAGGGTTAACACAAAAATAATTAGCAGACTGACTTCCGCCTTGGAGATGTGAATTCTGCGGACGTCAGTAAAGTCAGCTCAGTAATACAACGCCCTCCAGGTTGGAGGCTGGAACATATGTGATAACTTGTTCCCCAAAAATTGAAATGCATTTGCATTTCCCGCCAAACACCGCCTTCCTCGGCATAGATATCTTTCAGAAAATAGTTGGGCCATGTTGAGTTACGCGCAAAACTCCAGGAGTCAAGACCTTCAAATAAAGGTATATCAACAAATGCAGCACTAAAAACACAGTAACAAAATAATGAAGTTTTACAAACTTCTGGTCGCCGGCCTTTATACACCGGTTTTGGAACTGCTAATTCCTAACGGGATCCCAAAATTCACACTGACCCGGGGCAAGGTAATCTAAACAGTGCTACAGTGAGAATGTCAAAGAGCGATTTACATTCAGTTCTAAACAAGAAAGGCTGTATAAACACGAAAACGGAAGCAACAAAACGGTGAGTGACGTTGTGCACAATAAGAATGGAAGAAAATAATCAACACCGTCCACCACCAAAAGCCAGCATGGCTTTGATCTACCAGCTCAATCTGCCATATGCAAGAATAAGATCAACGATAATGGTCAAGCTGCTCTAGCTACAGTCGCCTCTCTCAATCCGGAGCACGCGCCTAGAATGTGTAGGCAAATAGTTGTCCTGTACTCCTTCCATTAGGTAAATGGGACCAACTTTGCGCCTTTCCCGAAACAGTCCTTACTAACAGTTTCCGAATATGGACATCACTTCCAGCCTTGGCCTCCACTACTATGCTTTCTCCTTATGTCCGCGACTTGGATTTTCGCCACTGAATAATGTAGTCTCCCACCCGAAAACCTTGACGGTTTAGCATCGACTTGTGTCGAAGCTGTGAAAGCCGAATTTTCGCTTTCAAACATTGACACCAAAAGTTATCAGCTAGCATTTGCCACTGTCTCAAACACCGGGTATATCTGTCGCGTATTCTGGCCGCATTTCCTGACAAACCAAGGTGTCCCCGTAATATTAACAAGTGACTTGAGGTCAGCACGTTAATGTCTTTATCATCTTGAACGGGTCCCGGTGAACGGTTACTTAAAATATGCTCTACATTGGTGGGGAAAGTAGACAGATATTCGTCAGGCAACACCTGCTTGCGAGAGACCGCACTCAGTACTCAGTGGATAGATCGTATCCGACGCTCCCATACTCCCCCATGGTGACTGCTGTTGAATTGCCACTATCTCCTGGTCTGGCATCTTCTTGCTAAAGAGATCGCAATTTAGTAACCTCAGCAATTGCCAAAATTCCAGTTCGGCTCCAAAAAAATCAGTTCCTTGGTCATTGTACATTTCTTTTGGTGGAGCGTTGCATCTAAGGTTGAATCCCCAAGATCTTGTGGTCCCAGCTTCTCTTTCGTGAGCATTCTTTCACGCAAAGCCACTGACTTGACTGAAATAATAAACCTAGGGTTAATGTATTCAATACCCATCCGTCTGGTTCAGAAACAGTTCTAAGACTTACACAAAGGATCGAGTAATACGGTTTTATGGATGTGCCTTGGCTTACACTTTATTCTGCTAAGCGCAGTTAGGATGTATGGCTCCGGAGTGTACGGTAAGCTGGGTTGGGACGATCGGTTGAAGATAATGGTGAGCGTGTTTCGGCATGCCACAAGGTCACGAACAAATATATGTTCAAATAACGTAGGAATGCGTCGCTCAATTTCGTATGTTGTCCACCAGTGGTGAATCGCCTGTGTGCACTTGGGACCAGCGACATAGGTTCTCAACACTAGCAGGTGACCCGAAACGACTCGTTCTCAAGTAGTTTACTAAGTCTCTTTAGTGAAGAGCCTCTATGCTTCTACATTACCACCAGTAGGTTCTAGTGTGTTTTAACCGATCATTCTAACGCAGGTTACAGGGAGACTTCTTTTCAGGTCACATAGCTGCACAATTTCATGAGCTTTTGATTAAAGTTTATTGCGCAGTACACTCAAGTGGGATGATTATATCTGGCATGTGCATATGACAGCCGCATGTTGCTGTGTTGCATCATTTCTGAATCTAACATTTCCGGTTTTCATATTGCCATAAAAAGCGGCCAAACCTAATCTGGCGGACAGTCCATCCGTGCATCAGTCTGAATTAAGTGTACACCATTGACAATTTGTACGTGAAGTCGTTAGCGAATATCGACAAACACACTCATTTGCATATCAACTTGGTTTCCACGAATGACCCTATTGAATCTCTCGTTTATGATATTCTTCAACTGAATGTGTTGCACAAAGGCCGCCTCATGTTTCATTTGGTACGCTATTCGAGATATCACAGTATATTTTCATAAAGGAAACTACTACTCACTACTCCACACCACTACTCAACGCACAACGAGTAGTATCCTTTGTGGTTAGCGAATAGTTGTGAGCGATAATCTGCGTGGAAAAGATCAAATGCGATAGCAGCCGGACCCAGGTAGATAAATCTTAATGACGGTAACTAGAAATTGCACACTGACGTCACTAGGCCAAAGTCAGTCCTCAGAGGAGACGCTAACTATGACACTTGATCGAATGTTAGCTCAGATCTCACTGAAATCTGTTTTAGCACCGACACTGATTGCAGTAGGGCTGCAATAGTATCATGACACAGACTGCTAATGAGTGCATATCTGGCAGCTTGGTTCTCACAAAAAATTTGCAAGTTAAGAAACGCTTCAGGCTTGTGTGTGGTTGCTTGTTATCACTATGTCTTATCACCAAGTAACACCCTGATAGCTGTTCGCAGATCATTTGATTTCAAACACCACAAAGCTTTCTGTTCACATGCTGACGAGTAACTGGACATATCATCCCATAAAAAATTGAAAATTGGCACCAGTTTTTGTCTACTTTATGAATATCCCGTCAGCTGGTCCCCTCAAACATGCATCTATTCGACGGAAGTCTCAAGGGGGAAAATCATCACTACTTTTTAGGCCAGACGTTGCTCACCCTACGAAACAAAAACCCAAACTGAGTTGATATGATCCCGTAACTGCAGCGAACATTTTAACGCATAATAAACTTAGACAAATCTCTTCCTTCAATGTGTCTAGCCAAAGATTCATAAGTCGCCAGTCTTTAAGTTCACTAAATTGTAATGCAGGATGAGCTCTTTTTAGCAAAATAGTTCAACAAGTTAAATCTTACAGGGTAACTCCTGATTGGCTAGAGGATTTTATACAGGTTTCATTATCTATGAAATCCATAGAAGTTAAACATAGGGAACTGTATTGAACAACCTTGGAGGATAATTTAGGTTTAATCGATTTGAACTTATTACAGACACATTCGTTCGATGAATCGACATCTCACGCCGATGTTTGCAGGTGACACTCAGGGACCATCTGGTACCGAAATCTTCAACCATGTTTCCTTACCTTTGGTTGAAGTTGGCGTACGTTAATGGCAGAAAGCGAGACGGTATGGAACTGTTGACAACTATTGTTTGCGACTAAACACACGGAGGAAATCCAAGGATAGTTTTACAAACATGTTTCGAGATAGGATGGTTTGAAATTCATGCACAGTCCGCAATTCGAGGAACTGTCGTATGTCATTGGCGTGTAAACATGTTGCTTCTGATCGTCATGTAAACGCCTTACTCGTGGTCCGTTTTGAGATTCAGTTGTCATTCCAGCACCATGGGCTATATTATTAGTACATTTCATGAACATTTCGGTTACACTCCAAGCTGAACGTGTTCTTTGATGCAAGCAACCCTCCGTAAGCCGATAGAACTAAAGCCTAGGGTGCCGAGAAACCAACTAATTTGTGTTTCTTCGATAAAGCATTTTGGACGTGATGCACCGGAGATACCATTTAAATTATGGAGTTAACCTAGTATTGAGTTGAAATTGACGGGAATTAATGAAAAACGAATTCGTCGTCACGAAAAGCCGGAGGTTGCATGCTTTAAAATAAGGAAAGGCTTAGATGGATCTTAATTGCGCGAAAGGATTGAAGTGTCTTGCAAGAAATATTCAAACATATTGACGAATCGTATCGATCGTCAAACCAGCCGGCCAGGAAAAACACCAAAGAGCTTGGTCTGCTGACCTGGATGTCTGGGAAATCTCCGAAACCTACCAAGTAAACTTACGCGTCTCATACACATGAGTTTGCTTGGTTAAATCATTCATAGAGTCAAATCACTTCGTTGGCCCACCATTTGATGTGTCAATTGCTAGTGGGAGCTTTATCTTGCTGGCTCGGAGCATACTAATTAACGGTGACAGCCAAACGAGGTTTTCATTGGTAGTCGTTCTCCCACGTGCACTGCGATGGAGCTGACGTGCAGAAACCCAGGTAACAGAATAATGTTGATGACGGTCACTTGACTAACTCGTGAAATTCACTGACTTTTCTTCGAGGGTGAAAATGGACGTTCGCTGGTTGTTCCAATTTCGTAGGGAAAAGTGAATAAAGTGGGGAATAAAATGCATTCACAATGCGTGAGTACTCCTCTGCCAGATAGGGCTGAAGTAGCTCCACCGAAGAGATTACCTGGGGATATCAACCAGGTGTAATCTGTCCTGGGAGATGGGTTTTCTGGACAAGGTCACAAACTGCGTAAAAACTTCCAAAAAACCAATAAGTAATTGTTTCTATTTGGTGTGGTTCCATCTGAGGACGCTGGTTCCAAAAGGTGAAATCGTAGCAATATTCAGTGTAAAGTGGCACCTGAGAAAAAACCAGCCTCCTAGAAGGGACCGTTTTTCAATCGTGGTCTATTCCTGCTGCAGTAAGAATGATTTGTCAAGAAGTTGACCATCATCTGTTTCGTTTTTGAAGTTGCTATCACTGGTTAATGCTGACGTTTTGTAAGATTCCGGAAAAAAACCACATACTTAGAACAGTGTATCGATGTTATCTCTTAGAATGGTAACGACACATATGAAAACCAGTAACTAAACTCAGCCAACGGGTAAACAGTAATCGGTAATTTCAGCAGTTACACCACAACTGCGATAAGTTACGACCAAATAAGACTATCGGCTAAGCAAAAAAACATGTCTTCCGCTTAAAGATGAGCAGGTCAAATGCTCTATTCCGGAAGCGATATTTATTCACCTCCGAGACTTCACTGGTTGGAGAATTTCCTGAGCTTCGCTCCACAGACTTCGGGTTTTATCGTTCAAGGTCAGTGTAAGACCAGTTGATTGTTCAGTTTTTGGGCAACGTTTCCGAGATCTTCACCAATGGATATAATTACATTCTTTGATGAAAAGTTCTTACTCCTCTGACAAATGGATTCATAATGCGGCGTCAGCTACCAGAAAGAGTGCACCTTTGTACAAGCAAGGCAATGAAATTTCCAGATTGGAGAAATGTATAAATCACTTAGTGTAAAATGTCAGGTCAGGAGCAACTTTGATTGAATGACCCCAAACACATCTGGGATGTAAAACCGACATACATCAGCTGCTTAGCGAATGTGACTACTTAAGGCCACTCATAAACAAACCAAAGCGCCTGCAAGTAAAAGCCGGCTGTGGGTAAGTGCACACCAACCACAGGAAACGATCAGGGAATCTGCGCTGCTAAGTACGGGAAGCCATAACAGAATTGCCAGTAATCCTTTTCATAGTTACCGGCAGTAGGTTTTGAACAAAATAGCATCACCACCGTAACCCAATTTTACCCGACCAAGCTACATGCAATCATATTATATCTCTCAGTAATTAGCCAATCGTTTTCCGAATAGTTTGCACGGTATTTCCTCAAGTAGGAGTGACAACCCTTCCAGTTGGAATTTTTGGATCTGACCACAGACTATCCTTAGCCGGCAACTATTGATTTCATTTGACCAACGGACTTCACGGCTGTCTGTCAAATGGGGCATTGTAATCAATAAATCCACGTTTACACATTATTCTCATCTAAAGCTTTCTGTTGCTCATAGTAATAACATCTGTTTTCTACAGGTGAAAGGTAGCTCACAAATTTGCTATTCGGTTAATATGATTTCAGATCACTCGGTAAAAACAGACTTGGCTTAGTTCAGTTGACGAACAACTAAGGGGTTTCTCAGCTCATAAAGCGAAAGGACCTCTAAAAACGTTTTCATATTCAGGAGATAAGTTGACTCAAAAATAACAGCTGTTATGGATGGGGCAAAAAACTAAAGCATGGTTCCCGAAACAGAAAAATTGGCCGCACCAGCTACCGTTATATTCCGGACAGTATTGATCTAGTTCGTTGCAGGTTCATTGCCTTGCAGTATATTTGCCTTTTCCCACAACGGTTGTGATTTACCTAAGAGTACCGTTGGTTTGATCTACCCAGGCCGTTTTGCTCCTTTCACCGGAATTTTGTTTCAACCATTATGGTGAATTGCGATTGTCCCTTCCTGTAAAGATCACATGCAAGCACTGATCAGAGTTTGTCTCTTCTGAGATGTAAGTTCATCTGAGCGAAGCAACTGAAGAACCGTGGCATTTTTTGGAAGACTGCTTTTGCTAGCGTTGGTGGTGTAATATTCCATTTGAATGGCTTACGGTATTTTTTGAGGGCTATCTAAAAGATCTGCAACTTCCAAAATGTATTTCCAAGCACCTGGAAACTTTGGGCATTATCTTAGTGGTTATACCTCATCAGTTTTGCTTGACTAAATTTCCTTCAGTGCCCTGTTGAAATCCTTTGAGTAGTTGAAAGCAGTTGTGTAGAATATCTATTAAACCTTGCATGTAAACGTTTTATCTCGAATCCGCCAACCCCATGATGCCTTTCTCCCTTGTTGCAATTCATCCGATGGAAGCTAATAGGATAAGTCTTGAACGGAATACGTCCACTGATGCGACTGTTGGTAAGGTTCACGTCCGGTCAAATACAAAGCGCAGTGCTCCCTTGGTGTTAAATGTTTCGTGAGGATCGATGACTGGTTAGTTATGCAATGTGACTGGTAATCAGCAGTCACACCCTGCTGTGTTAGTCAACTGCCACTGCAAACAAAGCCCACCTTTCAATCAGCGTTTTTCTCCGACGTTTTAGCCTGCCAGTTGGAGGTTCTTTCTAAAATGGACCCCTGACACATAACACACGCGACTAGATCAACAAAGTGAGTTTTGAACGCATGTTGCACACTGTAGCACATAAAGCTAGTTACACTTGGACATTGTTGCGATTCTGTATTATCGTAAAAGTATTTTCATGATCCGTTGTTTGCGTAACTGGATTTACAAATTGTCGGAGGGTTTCAGTGCTCCTATGATTCCGTCCTTAGGTGGCTCTGAAGTGATCTTCGTCGATGAAAAACTGATGGCCCTACTATGCTGATGTGCTGTAAATGTGAGTGTGAACACACAGAACAGTTTAGCTTCAGCCGAGTTAAGCGGATATGAACTTCATATAAAGTGTAACAAAATATCCAGTAATGTTGGGCGACCTCCGAGCAAGCAGAACACCGGTGCCGCCAGTAGCTGGCCTCATCTGCATTTCATCGCCGTGCTGCAATCGTGACTGCATACAGGACAGAGACGCTTACAAAGGTAGATTGAGCAATTAATTTTGTTTCTCTTGCGCAATAAAGGTTTTTCAGGCTGCAGTGGAAAGTCTTCAGCGACACACAGTAGCCCGGTTGGTTGCAATCCAAATTCTTGATATACACTGGAAGCAAGTGGGAAAATTTTGGCTAAAATTTATCTGGAAAACTGATCCGTGGTTCGAGCTGTGGGTGGTCAACCTGGATTCCTGAGGTTCAGTGGAAGCTCAAAAGGGTCAGTGAAAACTAAGATCTTTTGAGGGTTGCCTTTTCTGAAGAATATCTCCCAAAATGAGACAGCTGGATGTGCAATTATTGATTTCCGATATTTGTTCGCGTTCTGCCTTTAACGTTATCAACTTGTATGATATGAAGAAAACATCATACCCTTCTTGTCATAAGACTGATTACACTGCACCTATTTGTGGCTTCCTGACTTGCATGCTTGAGATCGAGCAACGGCCATTAGTCCAACAAAATGATCCAACAAGATCACAGCTACAGAATTTGAACAGTTTCACGCAAATCCAACCATCATACAGTGGTAGCTTCAGAAGTTAGCTTCTGGACTTACCACCATAGATAACCTGTTACTCCACGCACATGCAGAACATACGGAACAGCTGTCCACTGATTTGTCAATTATGTGTTCTGTTCAGCAAGCCCTTACGCCTAGTTATAACGTGTACACGAAAGATCACGTTGTCATTTATTAGTAGTGTCAACGTAAACTTCCACTTAACCCATAATGATGTTGTTCCACAGAAGATTTTGTCACCGTGCTTGCAGAAAGGGTGGTATTGGGAATACAAAAAGGAATGAGGCTGTCAGCTGAAAACCGTACTCAGTTCCCTCAGCCTCGTGCATACAACATGCATTAGCGCGGTGCCTTAAGAAGCCAAAAGTCGACCCACAGCGGCTGGTAGTTCCGTCAGGAGGAACGCATTGAGTGATCATACTGATTGCCTACCCACAAACGAGCGCGGCGTGCGGACCATGTACTTTTTGTTGATTCTGTCACATGAGTTCGCGTCCTGTAATTTAAGACAGTTGCTGGTGAAAAGCTGAAAAGTACTACATAACTGTCTCATCCAAGGTGGGAAACATCAGCAATGCGCACCTCACAAGGTTGTAAGCCTACTAGAACTCACGATCTTCCGGTTGGTAACTAAACTTGATGGCATTCATATACGTAATGCACTACTCATAAGGTTGCTGAAAATTCTCGACAGCCCACGACCGGTTTCGCCCTGATTGGGGCTCATCAGGTAGGCGCAGTCCCCGAGTTTCCGTCAACCTTATGTTCTACTTGAACCCAAATTGGACTGTTTTCGAGAAATACACTCATTTGCAAATCAATTTGGTTTTTGCGAGAGACTCACCTGGAACCCAGCTGAATCTCCCGTTTGTGATGTTTTCAGGCCTTCGGTCACGAATGGCTCATCAGAAACTTGACTAGCTTAAACGGGATATAACACCTCCCAGCTACTAATTCAACAGTTCACGTCAATCTTTTGGTGCTGACTTTTAGAGAGAAAGCTCATCCGACAAGTCAAACTTTTCACACTACCGAACAGCTGATAGCAACAGACCCTATATATATATATATATATATATATATATATATATATATATAGTATTCAAATGCTGTCAGTAGGTTGTGACAAGCCTCCATGGAGGTTCATAAGGGGGGGGGGCTGCTGTTCATTCTCAACAGCTATGGGACTGCTGTACAGTTCTATTCACGCAGCATGATGTGATGAATCTTAATGATACTAAAACCGCAATAGTATGCCCCCTTGAAGCACACACTAGGGTCCTTAGGCCATAGAAAACAAAATTAAACCTTCACCGAGTGCACTCATTTGTATATCAGTTTGGTTTTCATGGGGGAGGCTCACAGGAATCTCGGCTGAATCTGTCGTTGATGATATTCCTCGACTAAATCTGTTGCACAAAGCCCGCTTCATGTTTCAGTTGGTGCGATAATCCACATATTGCAGTATATTTTCATGGAGGATACCACTCAAAGGTTGCTTTTGAAGAGGTTTCAGCAACCCTGTGACTAGTCTCCTTCATGGAAATTAAACTAAGTTTCATCGGTAAGGATTGTCCACCCACCAGATCACCAGGTTGGGTTGGATATTGCTTAGCTTGTTCTAGCTGAGTCTGCCTGTTCCATGTGGCCACGTAAGCCCACTTCGTTGGATCAGTCGATTCAATTGGAGGCTTGGAGATAAAAACCGAGCACGAGTTATGACTGTTTAACTCCACTTCCATGTTATTATTCAACAAAAGTGAAATAAGTTGGTTTTTATTTCGTTATATCCTGGTTCTCTAAAGATGGAAATTTTGTATCTGTTCGGTTGGGACATTTGGAAAGAAAGAATGACCCTTGCACCAATGACAAATTATTTGAACGGACGAGGACCACCTACCCAAATACAAGCAGCCATACTGACTCTACATGACCTGCGACCAGGCGACTCGTTGCACACAGATTGTCAGGAAACAAATAGTTCCGAACGGAACTGAAATGGGTACACCAGCCACAATGACCACTTTGGTCTGAATAGCTTGCATGCGAAGTCCATTAAACGTATGAAAATCATTCAGCTTCTATTGTGCATTGTTTGGCCAAGCTCAAGTAACTGGTAGATAGCTTCATGGGAAGACACAGAGGGCCTATGTCTTGACAGCTCCGACTGCCAGGATCCTCCATTAATTACTGTAGTTCTAGACGCAGAGTTTTTAGTTATCAGGTACTGTTCGAAAGGTTGAACTGGTGTTGACCCCAAGGGCGTTTTAGTCGGGCAGTCTGTATTTGGCACAGAACTTAATAAACCGCATGCAGTCTATGAGTTACTTTTGGGCTCTTGAATGTTAACTCAGAAGTGTCACAAGTAGTATGCGATATGGCATTCAGGTTCCCTTACTGCAGCCATGAACCCCAGGGCGAATATAAAAAAACAGGACAGCAGGTTTGGAATGCATTTTGGATGCATTCGATTCATTCACCTGACTTTCCGGTCTATCCTCCTCATCATGTCATTCCCCTCTAAGCAGCGGCGTTTAGACATCCGTGCCCGCTACTTAGTGAGGTACGTTTCCGGGCGGTGAATCGATATGTCTCTGTAATGGGTGGAATGGATTTAACATCCTTATTGTTTTGTTGACTTCATCTATATCTGGTGCTGGAATGTTTGCAGCCAGACGGTGTGGTTCAGCGACAAGCCAATTATTTTCCCGATCTCAGTGAGATGTGGCTATTCGTCACAAGATAGCTCGACATTGTTGTACATTACACCAACATTCAGCATCATCTTGGGTTGGATTATGTCCTGGCAGCACGTTTGTGGCCAGTTGACCTCTGGTTGCTGAGTTAATTTGAGCGCTGTGCAAATAAGCTGATGGAAACTCGGGGATTGCGCCCACCTGATAAGCCCCAAGAGGGGCCAAACCGATTGTAGACTTCCGGAAAGTTTTCAGCAACCTTCTGAGTAGTGCTTTCCACTAAGAAGTCGCTGCAACCGGCATTGAGCATGCTAGAGGATGGATGTACATTCCAACCTTACCCTCAACTAATTGAATAAAAATGACAAATGGTTAAAATGATTCAAACCATTAGTGTGGTTACAAGTCTTGCGAGAAATAAGTACCATCTTGTTACTGGGCCAAATACAGACTAGTTATTTGCTGCCAAACTAGGTGTAGTGCTGGAAAGGTTATTATGGCACCACTATTCAAAGCGTGAAACTTGACTGGAAGCAAACGATACCATCAAACCTGAGGAGACAGGTTTGCTCAATGTTTAGAGTGATTTGATCACCTATGGACCTATACACTCACCTCGCCCACCCACATAATTTTTCTTGTAGTTGACTGTGGTCGGTTTGACAGGAAGATAACCAAAATTGTGTTAAACGTCAAACACTATTTCGAACTCGTATACCGTTCTTGGATGGACCGTTTTCTTGACCAAATGACAAACTCAACGTCTGTAACAGCTTAGAGACGACATGAGTTTCTCATTGGGTGTTCAGTGTGTACTCAAAAATACGCAACTTCATATCCATACCGAAGGTGGACTCAGCTGTACTCCGCAGATTGTCGCTTCTGGACAAGGGCAATTAACAGCGCACTGCACTCTTGAAACTAAGTCGTTTTTAAGTGAGAGGCCTTCTGTACTACGTAACACTACGATAAGTACTGCTCTTTCAAGGATCTCAGGATTATTCCGAAGTGTTAATTTGTGAAACTGGCTGAAAATTTGTACCCATTTTTGTGGGACTGTGAGCCTTTCTCCTCAGCATTTTGTTTCCATGCCGACACCGACGGCAAAATCGTAACTAGCTTGGTTGTCAGCAAATAAGTACCATGTTCTTAGCGTCGCCATGAATGGCGCTGTCGTCGAGGTGATCATCTGAAAACCTGGGTCGACGTTGTCGAGTCTGGTTCTGAACGTCTGGGTACACAGGCTGCCTGTAGATCACACCGGTAGAAACAACGCTAGATCAATTTTGCGAGAGCCTTGTCACCGACCGCCGCTTCTGGGTAGCTGAGATTCGAGACATTCAAGGAGCGGGATCATCATTACGTATGAAAGAGCCAAAGTAAAGTAAAGTAAGTAGGTACATAGAGTGCTCACTGGTTCGCTGAGCCACCATAGTGAGCTCAATCCACAAGTAGAGTTACCATGTTGTCACAGGTATCTTACCAGGGTCCTCTTCGATTCCTTGATCTTGAAGTGTGCTGAAAACCTTTCAGAATGAGAAAAGGAATGAGCAGTCTTCGTTATTTACTGGGACTTGTACGATTTTTTTGTTCGAAACCTCCTCTCTTCTTGAGTCAACTCAGTACATTGAGATTGCGCTTCTCATTGTGGGCAGTGCAACTTGAGAAAAGATACCTTAATTCCTTTATGCAGTAGGTCACGTGAGAGCCAGTTCACTCACGTGGCATCCATGACAAAATCTACATTTCCAGCGGCCATCAGCTAAGCTATCAGCTTTACACTGTTGCGCTGAATCCATTAGCAAATATCACGTGAACTGATGGGCACAGAAATTAGAACTTGGTAACTAACCGAAAAAAGACTCGCACAAAAACGGGGTGAGCCAGTAGTGCGCCATGCTGAACATCTAAATGTGGGCGACTTATGTGTTTAATTGCAGAAACGGGTGGAATCCCAGCCAAGTCCTATCAGCGCATTTTCAGGTTGTGAACCGGTGTTGCCACACACCAAACGAAGCATCCAAAGCAAATCTCATCGGGATATATATAGTTGTCTTTTAGACAAAGAAAGAGTAGTTCGCCCTAACGAAGACTCCCTTTTGTCGAAGCACGGACCAAAAGGCTCTTTCAACAGAATTCGTGCTGGTATGATTGCGCCACTCTGTTTAGTTTGATTTCGTTGTTCTGCAAACTGCACCACACGCGGTCAGGTCAGATTCGCCCAAACTTAGTAAAATTACGGGAATATCCGATATTTCCTGGAGTTTTCCGCATCTGTCCATGATAGTGAAGGTTCATACTCAGGGAAACATGACGACAGACGTCCTTGGTTGTCCGTGCTTCCGGCAGAAATGTGAAGATTCACATGCAAAAATGTCAATACATAGGCGCAATTTTGTGTCATTTCCGAGATGGCTGAGTTTCCAGAGTGGTCGTCTGACAAGCTGAAGTTTGGTAATAAGCTTCGGATTCCCAGGTGTTCCAGCATTTTTCAAAAGACGACATTTAGAAAAATCAACAGAAATCCCAGTGTCAAAAAAACTATATGGCGCTTTGGGTTCCCTGTCAAAGGCTGGGACACCTTTACCTCATACCCGAACACCCTTTAGATTTCCTGTTGGGCCGTCTTGCAAAAATTACCAGGAAGTTTTGATATGAAATAAATGTAGTTGTGTTGCTGCTGATCCTGGGGCCAAGTAAGCAAGAACTGTACCCGGTGGGCATTGAGTGTTGGGCCATGAGTGTGCCGGAATACTAAGCATCGAAGCAAAAGCATACGCAGGTGACAACACCGATAACTCATACCTAAGATGTGCTAATATACAGGCTTTGTCCATCGAGCTCAAGGTGGCGATGGTACTGACCAGAATATCCGTCGTTAGAACCCGATCCCGGCATCTCGACTGCTCCTATCTAGGCTTGGGTGACCTCGAAGTCTCTCATCCCTTGTGCTCCCTTCGGGTTGTATGGCAGCTAGGCAGCTAGGTTGTTAACAACTGAGTGACTATTGTTTATTTATTTGGTTGTGTCTATCGGACACAGGACAGTCCAAGTAATTACCCTTAGGTGAAAAAGTACCAAAGGCTGTGGTCTGTAACGACTGGAAGACGCGGAGTTTACCTATACATTACTGTTCATCTTCCGGAAGTCCTAAAGTCTCATCTACCATTTTTGGAACTACGACACACGTTGCCATACAAAGTGCTGTCGATAAAAGTCCACTGGTGAATCACTGCCATCGTTTTTCAGGATACTGATCTTTCTGTCCCAGCATTAAGCTAACCATGTTGGAAATTTCATCGTTATTACTGATGAAAGTGACCCTTTTGACGACTAGCTGTTCCTTAGCCCCTTTCTGTACACCCTCAATCCATCATAAAAACACCGATTAGCTCGTGTAGTGCAAAGGCTTCTGGTGCACCATTGATCGCATTGCAATAACCGACAACCACACTGCAATCATTTCGACGCGTGATCGGTAGTTGGACATCGTTTGTTGATTTTCCACCATCCGGAACATGCATGCACACTTGCCGTTAATGATCAATCAGCGAAACAGTCGATTCAGGCACATGCCACAGCATGGTAACACTACAAAATCGCAACAGTGATTTTGGCGACGACCTACATGTGACAGCGATAACGCCCTGCAGATATGGACTATATGCGCGTTATACGACCGTTGCAGCGAGGTCAAGTCAGACACTACGGTTAGGCTTGTCGGACATCCATAGACTTACGTAACACGTGTAACGTGACGTTTTTGTGAACGTGCTGCTTTAACTGTTGGCGTGTTCGGTGAGGTCATCGTCCAGATTCCAGCTAGGCGCTTGAAATTGTGGTGTGTGTGATCACAAAAGTAGTTCAGCAGCGTTCGAACATGTTCGAAAAAAGAGACATTTTCCATATTAGGTTTTGTTGGGGGCAAATTAATGGTGGTTGCATCCAAACGACAAGTTCCTTCAGCAAATTAACGGTGGTTGCATCCAAACGACAAGTTCCTTCCCACCAGATGGGAGCTTATCGTATTGAAACGCCTAGCATAAATTCTTTGACGGACGCATCAAATGAGGTTCGCCAACATCTGGTGCTAAACCTGAAGCTTCCAAGATGCTTGCAATCAAGCATTACAGTGTTATACAGTCTTTTTATGTACAATGGGTCGACAGGATGCAAACAACACATTGTTCTGTCAAAAGACAAGGACTAAGCGAATAATGTGAGTAGGGAAAAGAATCTTCATTTTCACACCAGTTTTTTACTAGCCACCATGTTCATAGAAATTCAAGAGGGTGGCCACTCTGACGTGGTGTTCGAGCTCAAGCGCCATACTGATTAGAACTTCTTTACACCTGGTGCAACCATACCAAGAAAGTGAACGTGGAGTAGTCAGATGCAGAGAAGCTATTCCTGTTGAGTTCCCGTTACGAGACCTTAAGTCACACTCAGTTTGTACGATCTTGAATATCAAAAGGAAGAATTGGGCTCGCAATTCTACGGTGCCGTCTACATACAAGGAAGCAAAAGTATACAACAACAGGCCCAGTTTCGTGGAGTAAACATGTGCGTAAGTTTGTCACTTACCCGCACGTCGCAGCGTCCGAAAATCAGAGGATGGCGCGCGAAACACTACTCCAGTGGTGTGGGTTGCAGTCGTCTCATCGAAGAGCAGTCTCGTGATTTTGATTGGCAGTGCCATCAGACAAGTGCGTAAGGGTATAAACCAGAACAGGCCCAGCGGACGGAGGACAAACACGGATAGCTGAGTAGGTGCAGGGTAAAGCACTCAAGCATTCATGCACCAATCTCGGATGGGAGGGCCTTTGTGGCATGGTGAATTTGGGAATTATCGAGCAGTCAAGTCAATATCCTTAAAAGTACTGGAAGACTTTCTGGAGAAAAATTCGTGGTGTTTGCTACAAAAGGAGTATGAAGACAATCGAACAGCCTCCATACTTAAGGATGCCTAGATGCTGTCTTCTCCTGAAGAAGGACATACCGAGAACCTGTCGTGGTAGTAGTATCAGGCGTGGGACTTCTATTCAATTGAGGCTTCGTCCTGTAAGTGAGGCCGGTACATCTATGCCATACTCCTCGTGCTTTCGTGCTACGCCAGTCTTCCACGACCAAGTGGTTTAGGCTTTTGAATCTTTTGCTCCGGGCAGGACGTCCAAAGCAAATCTTGCATCCTCCCATTGTCTTAAGTTAGAGACTTGACGTACGGTACTTCAAGCCAACTCCTTTCCTCATTCTGGGCAGCCGGGGATTATCGCTTGCTCTCCCAGATTTTCGTTCTTTGGCCCTCCTCCGTGCCCCTTGTCCACTTTTCAACTAGTCTCTGAGGTCAGTCCATTTGCTAGTTCTTTAATCACTGTTTCGTTCCTAAACTGCTGTTGACTGTACACAAAATGACACATTGGTAAATCCAAAAGTTCTTCCCCATATCGCAACTTTGAAGGTCCGCATTGTCAGCCAAACTAGGTAGAAGGCTTTTCTCTTTGTGTCGACACACGTTATCTTGCTGATTGTTCTGGTGTCGTTTCGTTAGCATAGGCCTAAATGAGTTGTGGTTCTGAGACTACGGTTATCAAAGACCTGAAGACATCTCAGTCCGGCTGATCGCACCGGCCAAATCTCACAATCATCCAACAAAACATCCCGTACTGTAGTTTGATATACACATCCATTGTCGCTTTACCGACAAAGGTGTCTCAAGTAATCAAACGCTACCCGAGCCTTGGCGATTTCTGCACTGTCCATCGTTGCAAGTGCAGTACGAAACTACATCGCAAACTACCACCCCGTCCGTTTTCATTAATCTGAAGTCCCCATACAGTGAATCCTTCGGCAAAGGAAGAGAAACAACCGAAACATCATAAACGACAGATTCGGCTGCGTTCCAAGTGAATATCCCGTCAAAACCAAATCGGTATGCAAATGAATGCGTTTAGCTAATTTCGTGCAACTTGGGTTCAAGTAGTACAAGGATGACGGAAACTCGGGGACTGAGCCTACCTGAACGAAACTACATCGCAAACTACCACTCTGTCCATTTCCATTAATCTGAAGTTCCCATACAGCGAATCCTTCGGAAGTGGAAGAACAACCGAGAAATTCGGCTGGGTTCTCTCAAAACCAAATTGGTATGTAAATGAACGCATTTCGCTAATTTCGTGCAATTTGGGTTCAAGTAGAACAAGGTTGACGGAAACTCGGGTACTGAGCCTACCTGATGAGCCCAAGAAGGACGAAATCGGTCGTGGGCTTTCCAAGAATTTTCATCAGCCTTATGAGTAATGTATACACCGAAACAACTTTTTCTTATCTATCCAATTAAGTCACTGTTAAGTACTCTCATGGAAGTGTAATTTCCACCCTGGACAGTCCATGAAATTTGGACGATAAAGCCCTGCGAAACTGATTACAACAGTGCTTACCATTTTAATGTGATTGATACAAGTGACCAATATATTTAACTCGCGATACCTCGTAAGCACCGTCGCTGTTATTGCACCTGGTAGGCTGATTTACAGATGATCAGTCCAAATTGTGACTCATATTTCTTGTTTCCCAAATTACAGTGGGTACACTTAGCCTGGACGCTTTCCGTATACAGATAGCTAGTTGTGTTGCGCCCACACGTAAACTCACATGCACCTCCAACTTGTCTGACCAGATTTACTCGGCTATACTGTTTTAACCCGTCGTGTTGATTCGTTATCTGATTTGCACTCTGGTCTCTTGTCGACAGGCGTCGCAGCCTAGTCGGTTCCCGTACACTTAGAGACTGGAGTTCAACAGATCGAATTCAGCCAGCTGTAATAAAAAACCCGTAGTATTCACCTGGTGCATTACTTTTCATCTTTTTTATATGGCGTTTCAGTTCGTATAAAAGGCACCAGCTAGAATACCTATACCACGTATTAAAATCCGAAACAATTTACTGCTACTTCAGCCTCATTTGTGGATTTCATTGGAAACCGGGGCTGATTAATTTGCTGTTGCACTGTTTTGATTGCATTGCACATTCTTGCATGCGGCAAATATCATCTGTGCATCGCAGATATTATATTCCAGTTTAATAGTACTGACCATTCAAAATCTGTCCAGAATCTCATCTGAAATGGTTCTGTGCAGAAGTTAGGTGTCGCAATATTCCTGGATGGTTTCAAGCCCAGGTCTCTCCAGGCCGTGGTCAGAGTGATTTCAACCTAATCAATGTTTAACCGACCGAGCTTGTCTGTCATTTCTGCAAACATAACACCACTCAGAAGACACTGTAGATAGTGACGAAATGCCTTAAAGAAATGCAGCTAGGTTACTGAACAAACAAGTGACAATCTATGCAAAATCTTCCGAAGCAGCATACTTGAGTAAGAGCTGGATGAGCGGATGTTTCTCGGGATCTGCGCAGTAGTCTGATAGGTCAGAAATATTAAGGAAGTCCCTCCGATTACTGTGCAGAACAGATACTAGTACTTTTCCCGTGAAATAACAGCCGTATTGTAAGGAAGTTAAACGCTGTCAGCCGACACAGGCAATAACATCCAACGTTGATAATTTCATCCACCAAAGTTTAGCCCATCCTTCGTGACTGGACAACGAAGAGATCAAACTGGTGGAACAACCTAGGAATCCAGCAACAAGTTGGACCACAAAACCCTTGACTCTTATCTTCACGAGTAACTCAATGTGCTAACCACCAAAACAGGTCGCTCAAAGACAGGGTTGCCAATGCAATAACTGGTGTTTTCTGGTTGTGCTGGGTAATAGGTGATCAATAAAAGGGAGGAAAGCACTTATATTTCGATTTCAAATGTGCGAAACTAATTTGGGTTGGTGTACCAACCATTGTATCTTCGGTTTCAGCATCCACTTGGAAAAATTGGATGCACGGTGGGACAAAAGGTGCACAAAAAATCTGATTTTTCAAAATTTGATTTTCCACAGGATCAGCATATCCTAACTGAAGGATGTCGATCACAATTGGCTCTTCTATAAGTTCCTGCGCTGTGTTGTTTGGAAGGGGCTTTTTAAAATACTGGATGACACTGTTCTGTGGGTTATTGTAGCTGTGGAGAGGCGCTTTTTGTTTAAACTCCTCTTAATTGGTTGTTTGACTTTGGAGACTAAATCTACCCGGTAGGCTAGAGAACGCGTCGTAAACAGGTACCCAGTGTGTGTTCGAGGAGACTAATTGGTCGTGAATAGGCAGACGCTCAGATTAGACGAGTTGTCAATAGCACATATGTTGCGCACTGCTGATGATTCCCAATAAGGATGAAACAGCTGTACAGTGTTGCTTGGCTTTTCAGCATAGCTTGGCTTCACTTACAGGACGAGCTCTCCACGAAAAACCCAAATCTCCTCATACTGCTAACAAATATACCTATCAAGCGGCAAGCTATACCATAGTGCGATTGAGAGGTGTCACATAATTGGCCGATGTTTCCTAATCTGAACAATTTTCGGAAAAAAACTGTTTTTCAGTGGAAATATTCCATTTAGCTCATTTCCTTGGCAGGGTTGCGGTAGATGCAATTTTGCATGCCAGGAAAGTGGTCCCCTTTTAACAGAAACTGTCTGTTCTTGTAGAGTCGTGTGGACGAAAGGCGTTAGTGCAGGCTGTCACTATTGTGCGTCACCAAAGTTTTCGTCTAGAGATTATTAGTCATGCTAAATTTCCCCAAAATTAGCCACCGAGAGCGCTACACTTAGGAGTCGTGTGGACGAAAGGCGTTAGTGCAGGCTGTCACTATTGTGCGTCACCAAAGTTTTATCCTCTTCTGTCTACTCACGAGTAGGCAAACGTTAATATTTTTGTTCTTTCCGGAGATGCACTCTGGTGCACTCTTATCACCACTTTGAAGGACCAACCATTAAGGTAACTGTGCTTCCTTGTCCTTGGGACAAAAATTCATGAGAACATACTAGAGATATCTAACTGAATGCCCGTGAACTTATCCATTTACTTCCATTTTCGCAATAAACAAATATTTCCAGATTTATGGGGCACAAAATACGACTTTGCGAGTGCAGGAAGACTCGCTCATTGCGAATAATTTTTTCCAAAGCAAAATAAGTCAGATCCATTTCGGAAGATCCCAGTTATTCCTCACCGATTTATTCATTCCTTGGAAATGTCGCAATCATATTACGGTTCTGTCCGGCAGCTACGTCACAATCATCTGGCTTGGTAGCACAAAAACGGGACAAGTGTTATTTCGATTAACTGTACCACAACTACTGACCTCAGCCGTTTTCATACGCAGCGGCGATGGTGGTATGAATGGCTTTAGTGGAATGGGGGTAGGAGGCGATGAATACTCAGTTTGAAAGCATCCTTGAAGGTATGCGAAGTACGCTCATTTGCGCACTAACGAGAGACACGAGTGAATTCCGCCTGAATGTCTCGTTTGCGCTATTCTTAAACTGAGAAGACTCCAGCAACCTGGGTAGTCTTCTGTCAAGAATTTGCTGCCATTCCTCAAATACCATACCAAGTCGGACATGAAGCAATTTTTGTGCAGCAAATTCAGTTGAGGAATACCATAGGCGAAGCTATAATCAAAGTATCCCGTTAAAATTGAATTAGTGTGAATATGAGTGTATTTCGCGAATTGCATCCAGTCTGGGTTTAAGTAGGATATAATGCTGGCTAGTAGTCGGAGACTCCGCGTAATTAATGAGCCCCGAAAAGTATGAAGCTGCTAGCGGGCTGTCGAGCCGTTTCCAACAAAAACTTGTGATTAGTGGGTTCGGTCAAGGTTAAAATCCATTGTAGTTTAATCTGCCGATTTATTACGGTTCTGTCGAAAGGACGAGTTAGTACAATAAAGAAGCTTTCAACGGCCAAACAGAAGATAGACATGCTAGAGTTGTCGTGACTATCAACCGCTCTGTTTTCTGTAGCTGCATTTTTCATGTGTTGTGTTGCTAACCAGGACTTCAGTAACCGTGAAAAATGTCCCAGCACCAATAAGAAAATGGTATTCTAATGGACAAACCCCTCACCAGGATTGAGGCTACTTTTATGCGGTGTCAGACAATGAGTAAGATTATTGGTAAGACCAGTCTCACAGAGTGTTCTGTGTAAAAGGCCGTGCAATCGCTGCAAAGAAGAGAAGTTCAACTTCAGAAACATAAAACTGTTGACCTCCTAGTTGACAGTAGAGGAAGAGTACGAATATCTACGAGGTGAGTGCGTTCACCGTTGGTCTCGGTATCAAAATTTGTGTTCAATTACCTGGAAGTGTGTTATAAAAGAATATATTTACTATCTGTGATGAAGAGGACGTTCAGTGCCGATGAAACCTGATCGGACTATTTTGTTCACCTCACAGGACATCGTAAGACCGTGACAATAATAATGTGATCATTTTGCTGTGTGAAGGCATAAAGGATGAGAAATATGAAACCTCTTTTGATGGACACGTGCAGGTCTCTGATACGTCTCAATGTGGTTAATTTCACACCACTGTTATGCACGTACACGCATTTGCAAAATGCCTGAATCGCAACTCATCTGTTCTGGAGTCGGTGGTTTTGCGCAAACTGGATGTTTATTCGAAAGACGAATGCTTACATCCTTCGACTGTGAAGCTTCGTCCGGGTGAAGGACGCATTTCCCTGTCTCTGGTTAATAGATCTGCCTGAGGTTTGTACGTCTGTCATTCAGTCGAGAAATTCGGTTGTAATGTGATCGTTCACGTGCAGATTTGGGCACATTTTGTTCGACTTTGCAATCGGTCACGTAGAAAACAGCGTTGTTGGTTTTTTCACCCTTATGAATACATTTAGTCCAATGAGATGGGAACTTAGTTAAAAGAGGGAGGACTTTATACCGTACAAGTCAAACAAGGAAGGGTTGAGACAAAATGTAGGAGACGTAGACCAAGGTGTAGAAAAACGTTCAGCGTAAGTAGAAGTCGACGACATTTTACCCTGCCAGGACGTAGTACAAACCTCACTGTGGTGAGCCCGACTAGGACAACCTAATTGTGCTGGTATGTTTTCCGGACGGGAGGATGATAGAGCGAATAGGGAAGATTAGCGAAATACACTCGTTTGCATACCAGTTTGGTTTTGGGGGGAGACTCACCTGAAACCCAGCTGAATCTCTCCTCTATGACGTTTTTAAGAACCGTGAAACCGGTCGTGGTGAATTATGTCCGTGCATGTATCGCGATATCTTGAACATCGTACCAACTGAAACATGAGGTGGCCTGATGCATCACATTCAGTTTCCTGGAAACATCATAAACGAGAGATTCAGCTGGGTTTCAGGTGAGTCTTCCGTCAAAACCAAACTGATATGCAAACGAGTGTATTTCGCTAATCTTCCCTATTCGCTCAAGTAGAACATGAGTTTCACGGAAACTTGGGGACTGCGCCTACTTGATGAGCCCCAAGAAAGACGAAACCGGTCGTGGACTGTCGAGGAGTTTTCAGCAACCTAATGAGTAGTGCATTCAGTCTATGGAATAAGAAAGACTTAATTCTCGATTATACCATTTAAGCGCTCATCCTATTGAAATGCTTTGCACTCAAGCATGCCATTGTGCGAGAAGGATGATAGAGTGTACCATTTAGCTTAATCCTATTACCGAGACATATATATCGGTCACTTGAAACGAATAAATCACCTGCGACATTTTTGCACGGGAATTACTTGGACCATTATGCGTCATACGTTCATGTATCCTGTTCGAGTTAGTTAGATCGTCGTGATCTGTTGTGCATCAGGTGTGAAATCGGTTATATTTATGAGATATCACGTGTTTGCACAGGATGTGGTTTATTTGGATATGACCCTGTAGGACAGCCCCTATTGTAGTGGACGAAATTACTTGAACAACAAGTAAGTCCGTAGGCATTTATCGTAGCTATACCGAGTGTTGTGATGAATATTTTAATCCTTCTGCCAGGCTTCGATTTCCGAACACCATCGGCTGTTGACCTCTATCTGTAAGCCAGTCCTCTATCGTCATGTGAGGTAACGGTTGCGCTTGTGCACTGAGATTTGAGGGGGATTAAAGGCAATCCTTTGGTTAATGTATCTGACTGTTTCATGTTACTGAGGCTGCCTTAAAAAGTGCTGTTTGATTCTAGCTTCTGAGTTCCTGGTTGTTCTGTCAATATAACTGAACCCGCAGATACACTGAAATTGGTAGGTGAGTTTGGATAAGGCCGTCAAGTGCACGATGTCCCTTTGAGATGCGAAAAGGATAGTTAGGCAGGTTTTTTCGCCGAATAATACTAACTGGATAGAGTTTGTAAAATTCATTTAATAACAGTGTTCTAACAGCCATTATTAAAGAATGATTTATTATCTCTCTTGTAAGCAAGACCAAGTATACCGTTCCTTTTGGTGGGCACGACAAAAAGTTACGTTTTTCTTGAAGTTTGTAGTCTACGTCAATGAATCTCGGTAAAAAAAAAGCCGCATTCACTCACTGTTTCTTTGAGTAGTTGCCCCTCACGTTCTACTGCGACTGGAGTGACATTGTGCCAAAAACTGCTAAACTGGGTCTTAATCAGAGCATATTTTTGTTCAAAATGGAGACGCTTATTCATAATGACTAATGTTGTTGTATTCAAAGCATCACATTCGAGGAGGCGATCGCATCATTTTGACCCGATCCTACGGCAGAATTTAAAGAGACGCGGATACCACCCAGTAGTTGGTAAAATTCATATAGATGATCATAATGTGTACATTCTGCGAAGACATCATCACCATAGTGTCTACAGATGACGGGTTCTTGGATTTCTTCGCTTACTCCTGGTTTGCGTGGTCCGTGAATGAACCAGCCAAGGGCAGTTCGAGAAAGGCTGCCCCACTGCTAATCTATTAATGTCTATAAAATGTTCAATTAAACAGAGACTGGATGCAGAGACAGTGACGCAGAGGCTTGGGCAATTCCTCCAGTGGATGTCTTAAAGATAAATTCTTTTGCATAATAAACCCACAAAAAGTATGGATCATGAAACGGAACAACTAATGATTCATTATCAAGTGGAGTCAGTACTCCAACTTCGCGTTGAAAGTTGACGCCAGTTCTTCGTACTCAGAGACAAAAATGACAAATTTGGATCTCACAGCTTCATGTCTGTTTGCATGTCACAGATTTGGAAACTCTACAGTCAAGTGTATTGAGTACGAGGGTGTAGTTGGTTTGGGTGAGAGTGAACCAGGCAGCAACAGGCTTTTGAATGAACTCCTATCCATGTAAAACTACATGTGTAAGTGCGTCAGGATAATGTTTTCTTTGCGCTCAACCTTTTGTACCACGCCGGACGGCTTTTAGTAGTGATACTAAAAGAGAAAATAACGCTGTCTAAACATTCGTGCTCTGCCAAAAGAAAGGAAAGCTGATATACCCGCGAGGTTCTCCAATACTCCAACTTTGTGACTCGCAGATACGCACTTATTCAACAAAAGACATTCATATACCATCACCAAAGATCTAGTAAAAGGTTTCCAAAGATTACATCTCAGTAGTCATCAAATGTTAGTCATGTACAAGGTAAAAGGAAAACGCATTTATCTCCCAAGATGTGTGGCTGTGAACTACCGATTTCCGAAACATTCCTACTTACAGAAAAGAGGGTGAAAAGAACTGGTGAAACTGCACTCTACATTGTTTAATGTACGCTAATCTTGGGAGTTGCCAATAGTTCGTTTCCTCAAACCCTACAGAAATGATAAGTATCTGCTTCTGGTCCTCTATCAAACGCTCCACTTCTATCCGACAGTGATCAACTGTGAAGTTCGTCATGGAGCAACAACGCACCACGTCCAAAAACGCCTTGCAACTCTCCTACAAATTCGGTTAGCTCATTTTCGGTGACCCTGTGACCAAACGGAGGCTTGCCTTGGATAAATGAGGACTTCACCCAACTACAAAACGACTTTGCTAAGCTCAAGCAACGCCGATAAATATTTAGCCGCTATTTAGCACCGAAATTTTGTTGCGTAATCTTCATGCTGCATTCAAGGCAGGTTGGTCCAGGTTGGTCCTTCATCCTCGGTGGGCTACCGGAGAATGTCATTTTGTTACGACAGAGTCCTGGATGTTCTTCACATTTTGAAATGTTTGCCAAAGTTACAGGTTCCCACCTCAGCACATTCGTCTCGATTACCGAAATTAGTTTTCAGTCCATTTACATCAATACTGGAACTAGAATCCAGAACCATCCCTGACTAGTTCTAAACCGAAACGAAACTGTTCTTCGGCAAGACATATCTTCGAAAAGAAAACGCCATTTTGTGGGTCTGATTAACTTGTTTCAGTGGGGCAATGCGACAGCCTATTTTAGTCCTGCCCCTTCGGACGATGTTGACAAAAAACGTTGTTCTCACTTCACTTACTTTGTGTGGAGTGGCCATCTCAACAGCACTTCAGACAGCTACCTTCCCAACAAAATAAACTGCTGTATTGAAATACAACGGGTTTTGTTTCCCAGTTTGACAAACTATCGCCTTAGAGGGCGTCTTTGATGGGGTACATTCAGTCGACTGAATGAAGTTCAACAGTAAATCAACTAAAACGGATACCAGCACGTAATGGCTAAACCATACAACAGGTGCCTTCATATGCAATAATAGGTTACAGTATTCAAGCTGGAGACGGTATGATTCTTCTCACAGGTTTGAATTGGTTCCACGCCAGTGGTAGAGTTTAGTTAGTTCATGTGTCCGTTTTCTTTCGAGACGCATTAGCGCGACGTCTCGGTTGTGTAACCGGAAGATTCAACCGTTCATCGGCGTTTGCTCCTGTATGTTTGAAGGTGATAATGCGCCAGGCATCTGCAAGACATTTTTGCTGAAAAAGAAATAGGGAGGACTAGCAGCAGATCCATTTGCTCATGTTGAGCCACAACTACTTCGGAGGAAGGCAATCGGTCTCCTAATCAAGCTAAACTTTTGCAAAATCACACACAAGTGTCAAGCACTTTACCCCAATTCACCCAAGAAATGAAATTCTTGAACAAATAAACCGAGCAGTTCGTAGTTTGTTTCAAAATCACATATGAACTCATAGGCTCTGGACGATTTGGCGAAATTAGTGTTGCCCGATGCCACTTTGTCATCAGTCCCCGACGCAAATTAAATGCACGTTCAGTCAGGGGTTTCCTCTAAAAACTTTTCCTGACAAAAATTTACAGAATAGTGTCGTGGTTCAGGTTCCTTCTCTTCAACCACCCTATGTACACCCTAAGTCAAAGTTTCGGAAGGCTTTTCCGACGACATTTCTGCCTGTTTCGGTTTAGGAGTCTCCTGATATTGCTAGTGAAATGGACTAATAGAAAAACTAGGGTGATGGTTATTACTTTCAAAAGAGCGAAGAACAGGTGTCAAGGAACAATACTTTTACAAGTCAGGTTCTCAGAGGAGGTTAAAATTATTTGTTCGTGGTTTCATTGGTTTTGTGCATGATAGTAAAACCAGCCGTCGTCCGACCCACCATTAATACAGTTGTGCTCATTGACCCCTGGAATTTTTAACTAACTCAGCTAGATAAGTTGGGGTATAGCGATATTTTGCAGGTGAACTGAGTGAGCTTGCACCAACCGGCGTGTTTCAGAGGAAAGGCGATTAGATACACGTATCAGCAAAATGTCGCGGACACAGCCAAGTGGTGTACTTAAAGATGAACGACGGTTGCATGTGAAAACTCTCCACCGGTTACTGATTGCCAAATGGTTCAACTGAGCCCAGGGTTGTTTTAAAGTTGGAAACCTGCAGAAAACACTGTGTGAGCTCTTGTGCTGAAGGTATGTGCTAGCTGAAAACAAATGCTGTTCAACATATAACTGAAAAGGTCACCTGTGAGCGTGGTGAGCGTCAACCCCGAATCGGCCGTTCAGACGGGTCTTCTCCTGAATTAGTTGGCTAGTCGCACGTTGGCTAGTCCTCGGCACGTCACCCGGTGATTATATCCCCTCCGGTCTACCTCACAACCAACGGCTTGCGCGCAGAATTCTGGGCCGTTCAGATCATTCGTTGTTCTCCTACTCTGCACAGACCTCGACTAGTTTGGTTACCGCTAGCCGACAAATCCAAATCGGATGTCAATTTTGCATGTAGGTTTACCTAACTGCCATCTTAGGACAGCTGATCTTACCCTACACTCCATCAAAGACTGTGAGCTTAGTGATCCGTATGCGCAGACCGAGCACTGGGTACGAAACTCGCATAAAACCTCGCAACACTGCTTCTATTAACATCCATGGGTTCGTATACGTAGCAATAATTTATTGGTACACAAAATCCAAACCAGAAAGCCAGTACTTATCGAAATACACTCATTTTCGAACAAATTTGGTTTTGCGAGATACTCACCTGGAACCCAGCTGAATCTCTCGTTCGTGATGTTTCCAGGCAACTGAATGTGCTGCACCAGCCCGCCTCATGTTCCAGTTGCTATGATATTCGAGACATCGCGATACATGTTGCCTGGAAACATCACAAACGAGAGATTCAGCTGGGTTCCAGGTGAGTATCTCGCAAAACCAAATTTGTTCGAAAATGAGTGTATTTCGCCATTCTCTAACGTCATTTCAGTAATTCGTGCAATATGGTTTCAAGCAGAACATAAGGTTGACGGAAACTCGGGGACTGTACCTACCTAATGAGCCCCAAGAAGGGCGAAACCGGTTGTGGGCAGTCGACGAATTTTCGGCAACCTTATGAGTAGTGCATTACGCATAGAGAGTAATTATCGTTCTCAAGCATATGCAAAATTTAACTTGCACGTCACTCTGATATTTCTAGAGAACCCATTATAAACCGTCTACCGAAAGGCCTCCACCACAAACTGCCTCCTATCTATTGGACAAGCGTACAAAGAAATCTCAGTCAAGTAAATTACTTTCCTGCATCATCCGGTTGGTCCTGTCGACAGCCACGTCATCATTCTTGCATGCTTTAGACGTTCAACAGTTCGTACACACACAAAACTGAATTGACAAGGTGGGCAAGTATCACGACGTTCAACAATCGTTATTGCCGACTGCGTTTTCGTCAGCCAACCCAATTCGAACAAGAATCCTACTTCATACAGCGATGGGTGTGGCAAGAAAATGATAAGAAGGATGTGATTTCTGGAAACTCGAGACCCACTGAGTTCTCTTCAAAGTTTCTATTTGTTCAGCTGTAACGTATTCCTGAAAAATGTCGAAAGGTTAAGTGTCTTTTGTGTTCATCCATGCCACTGTTTAACATTTCTGACTTTGCTCTTCTCTGTAATCGGTTCAGCCGTTTATGCTGTTCCGATAATACTCAAATTGTGGCCACTCTGGTGTACTTCTGGCAAATAAAAGATGGATTTGGAACTGTTTCCGTCAGACCCGTGGAGAACGATTATAATGGGGACATTTTTCATGGTTTACGGACCATATGTTCCGGCTAAGTGTTTTCCTCGTTCTACATGGACTGTAGCACACTCGTCTGCAGGGACGAAGGCGGGGGAACGGAGTAAGGGGAAGAGCGTGATGAAACTTATTGGTAAATGAACGAATAAGCATACATGAATATGTTCAAACAAATAACGCATCCTTTACAAACTTACCGGAATCAGGTGCTCCCACTCGCCATTACTCTCGATGGACTTCAACTCGCTTGCTGTCATCAATCCATATCGGATTCCCTCCATCACAAACAAAACTGTCCGCCGTACTTGTGTTGCTCGCTTCCTCGTAGACATTGCTGAATTCAAACCCGCTCCAGGGCTATATTTGTTGGTTAAGTATGGCCCCTTTGCCGCTGCTAACGCACCTGAAGCTGATCGGCCACCTGTTTGGTTAGCCGTCGCCTGATAAGACATTTCCAAATAGGAGTTTGCCCATTCTGCTGCCACGTGGAACAGTTCTATTTCTTTCATTGTGAGGTCATCACTTTTTAAAATGGTCAGCATGGCACCAGGCGTCAGAAGGAAAATGGTGGGATTATTCGGATTGAGCAGTTCCTGAGTATTGTAGGGATCAGGAAGAAGCAAGAAGCAAATGAGGACGAAGACTGTATGTCCCAAAGTGAGTACAAGGCCTTCAACCAGATTTATCTTTTTTGCGTATCTCATCCATTTGACCTTCTTCTTGTTACGCTGTACACTGCTAAAGATACCGTCCGCCAGCTTTTATTCACCAGGTTTTATTATTATTATTATTGCTATTATTAGCAGTATGCCTTTAACAGTCAGGCATTCTCACTCTGATTTTGCAATGTGCACAGAATGATTTCTACGTATCATTGTGAACTGTTGTATGACTGAATTTTCAAGATGAAACGGATGATACTCTGGGTTCAAATCGATCAGATGATTTGCACGTCAAAACAATATTTTTTTAAACCTGAGTACGACCATTCGGGTAACACGTATTCCCGTCGTCCCTAAGGTGGATCACTCACGCCACACTGGCGCTGAAGCGACTGGATGGGATTACGCGCGTACAGGACAGCAGCACGTGATCTTATCTCATGTTCACTGCGTGGTGTGGTCATTTGTTAGCAATGTGCATTTAAATGATGTACTAGCTGGTGGAATTCTCATGGACTACACAGCTAAAAACCACAACGACAAAAGTCAATGTGTGACGGAGTTGCTTCCCTCGAACCAAATGATGATCCCACCGCGGTAAGGCAGTAAGCGGGAACAATTCCAAACACACAGATGCACTAATTGATCAAGTGTTATCCTAGACAGATTTGAAAATACTCTGTGGCTTGTGGTGACCTGAGTCAACGGAAGAAATTCGCATTATATGGTGGGAGCAATGTGGACACCAAAGTCCAAGTGCATGTACCGTGAATGAAGATGCATTGAGCTGGACTGAAACACAAACATTCCGTTAAGTGTACGGATGGTTCAATTAGTTTGGAATACAAATTATCCTTATTCAAACATCCATCAATTACCACCCTCCAAGATTTATACCACGTATAACATAAATACATTGTGGTCTGCGTAACTATATTTCCTTCTTGTGTGATTTAGGTACCAGTTCCGCCCTATTTCTTGTCTTGTACGATAAGTAGGTGTAAGACATGAGATTTTCCCACCCAGTGCACTTAATGGGGCGTTCAAACCGCGCGAAAGGCATGTAAGCTCAGAAAGTACAAGTTGACCGTGCGATTTAAGTGTGACCATTTAAATCCGAACTCCGGATGTTTTGGTGCAGCACGTAAATCGGGGAACTAGTCATTCGGGTCGATTCATCGAGAGAAAGTAAGGTGACAAAAAGAGATTACTAATATAAGAGTACGCGAAGTGATAGACTCCCCACCAGGCCTCGATTCAACCTATTCATTTTTCAAATTGACCAAGGAAGTTCTGTGTTCTTCCTATTATGAACTGCTATAAGGTCAGTAGGACGCCAGTCATTAGCGTCATCTGGACAGAAGAAGAGTCTAAGAGAAAGTCAGTTTGTGCAGGCGATCGGCTCTGAATACTGCCTTGCTAGTACGATGGTTTGTTGTAGGTTTGTTACAGTTCAGGCCGAGATGGCCCATTGGTTAGAATGACAATTTACTGACCAGAAGGTCCGTGGTTCGAACCCGACCTCTGCATCGCGACTTCTCCTGTCTAGGATTGGGCAACCTGACAGTATCAGTCCTTGTGCTTTCTTCGGGTGGCATGGTAGCTAGACACCGAAAAGGTTTTACAGCTGAGCGATTACTTATTATATTTTTTGTTACATTTCAGTAGTTTACATTTTCAAATAATCAGAGTCAAAAAGCGCGGGTTTGCAACTGTTGTCTAAGGTGGTAAATACATTTCTGGGAGACACGCGGAACTAGGAGTTTCCAGCACAAGATGTACCTGAAAATTACCTTTTGTCAACAGAATACGCTTTTAAACCAATTGGGATGAGTGAGTGAGTGAGTGAGTGAGTGAGTGAGTGAGTGAGTGAGTGAGTGAGTGAGTGAGTGAGTGAGTGAGTGAGTGAGTGAGTGAGTGAGTGAGTGAGTGAGTGAGTGAGTGAGTGAGTGAGTGAGTGAGTGAGTGAGTGAGTGAGTGAGTGAGTGAGTGAGCCCCGAAAATTTCGTTTCTGGTGAAATGGTTAAATTCACAATGTCTCCCAAATATGCACTCGTAGGAACACTGGTTATCCCAATATAGTAGTCTGGGAAAATGGATGACAAATTACCACTGTCCTAGTTCCGCTACATTTGTTTCACCAAAACTCACGCCACGTACTTTGATTAGATGAGACACTTGATTTACTTAGCTATCATTGAAGCGCTCATATTTTTTGATGAAAGTCAATTAACTTCAATAAATACAAGCAGTTTTCATGAGTATCACTACGAGGAAATTATGCGGTATTTATATTGCGAGAGAAGGACAGGAGTACAATTTTACCCTCCGATTGATTTTCAGTTATTTTTAGACGCATCATGAAGCCAAAAGTGTCTGGTATATCCAGGTCTTTCATACTTGTATGACGGCGAACAATACGGACAAAAATGAGATAAAAGAATTGTAAAAACTAAACAAACGATCAGTTTGGATAGCTGGAAATTCCCCCAATATAAACGGTTTGTTTCGTACCGTTCAACACTTATCTAAACACGAGATATGAATCCCACATAGACCTTTTCATTTTGCAGTATATTCATGCATTCGTATAGCATAGGATTTTGAGCTCGACCACATACTCAGTTGCTGAAAATAACCATATCAGAATTGGAAACGCTGGGCAGACAACCACCCTAATATATCATCCTCTAACCAGTTCGGATCCCATACGGGGTTGGCGCAATCCAAGTGTGAACCAATTAAAGCGGTCATGGAATGTAGTAAGATCTTTGCGCTTGTCAAAGCAAAGGGCATCCAACACCGAGTCAACCCACTTGGTTACATCAGAGATATAGTACGCTGTTTTAATAGAGGGGACAAACAACGTTAGGCTAGATCAGTTAGGGAGATCGAAAAATTCCGTTTATGATCAAACTTGGAGCGTGAGGAGGCGGGTGACGACAGTCTCAGCTACCACAAAACTACACAGTCTAAAAGTTTCGGACCGATTTTGTGCCAATTCGTACACGGTCTGAAATGCCGTGTGCCAAATACTGTCGACTTAAAATAGAATTATGGATTTCGTCTTTAGTTCCCTTCCGACCTTGTGTGTCACACAGTTAGCTGGTAGAGGCAAAGTTAATTTGATGACAATAGCATCGAAGATACATTTTAGTGAACTGAGTAAGAGGTCATCAGTAATCGACTTACTGTGGACACAACAACGCTCCAATCTGGCTTGGCTTGGTGCATGGCATCCCCATAATCACAAGCAATTTAAGTGCGTCCGATATCCTCCTTCTGTCAAGGTTGAAAACTTTCTATAGAATAAACTCACTGCAGTTAGTGAATCAGTTTCACAGTCCTATGGAACTAAGACCACACCCATTGTTGGCTTCTTTCAAACAGAAAGAACCAGATGTACTGTGCTTCTCTGATTTCGGCACTGGTCACGGTAAACTTTCAAGATGACCAGAAGAACTTCGAACTGTCAATCTCCATTTCACGTACAAAATAAATAAGGGATACAATCTCATCAATTCACATGAATCATTTACTAGGGAGTTACTAATGAAGACAGCCAACTTCATATTATGAAAAATAAATCTGCACTGTATAAATGCGGAACAACCGCACTGTTCACGATTAAGCACCGCTCAAGCTTCCAACACATACATCGTACTGTGCCTTCTCAAGTCCCGTTCCAAATCCAGGAAGTGTTCATTGATCTTTAGTTCCCTTCCGAACTTGTGTGTCCCACAGTTAGCTGGTAGAGGCAAATTTAATTTGATGATAATAGCATCGAAGATGCATTTTAGTGAACTGAGTAAGACGTCATCAGTAATCGACTTACTGTGGACACAACAAAACGGAGGACAAAGCAAGGCGAGTGCTTAGTTCGTAGAAAACCTTTTCCAACATGTGAGACCTACTTAGTTAAAAGGATCAATTTTCGATTATCCAGATAGGTTCTTGATAAGTAAGAATAACCACATACCAGCCTATACACATATAGGTATATATATATATAATGTATAATTAAGACCATACTTGATTCCAGGCAATTAGTGGTTGAGGACGAGGGAACTTGGTTGTTGATCAAGTGGCTGTTGATCTGCTCACCAAGCTTGGTAATTGATTTGCAAACGTTTCGTCACCATTCGAGGAGACATCTTCACCCAACAGCGCACTGAAGATGTCTCTTCGAATGCTGACGAAAAGTTCGCAACTCAACCAAGCTCGGCAAACAGATCAACAGCCACCTGGTTAAATAACAACTATCACACCCAAGCTACCAGTATTCCAAGACATTATCAACGAGGGAACCAAAACAGTCCAGCTCAAACGGATATTACCTGAAGGCTGCTGGCCTAGGGAAATCCTTAGTCCAAGGAGGCTAGGCTTTACAGCCATAAAGTAATATGCCGTATTTTCCGGAAAAGACTGGATGCCATCTCAAAACCACAAACGCTTCAATCTGGCTTGGCTTGGTGCATGGCATCCCCATAACCGCAAACAATTTTAGGCTCACCTGATATTTTCCTTCTGTAAAGGTTGAAACCTTTCCACAGAATAAACTCACTGCACTTGGTGAATCAGTCTCACAGTCCTATGGAACTAAGAACACATCCATTGTTAGCTTCTTTCAAACAGAACGAACCAGATGTACTGTGCTTCTCTGATTTCAGCACTGGCCACGGTAAGTTTTCAAGATGACCACAAGAACTTCAAAATGTCAACCCCCCTTCCAAGTACAAAATAAATAGAGGAAACACTCCCATCAATTCACATGAGTCATTCATTAGGGAGTTACTAATGAAGACAGTCAACTTCGTGTTATGAAAAATAAATCTGCACTGTTGATCGATTAACCACCGCTCAAGTTTCCAGCGCATAGTCGTACATTACCTTCTCAAATCCCGTTCCAAATCCAGGAAGTGTTCATTGCTTTTTTCCACTTCCAAATTAAAGAAAATTTACACCTTTATTTCCGTGGTGAGGAAGATACCATGAGGCTTCACATATCTCTCAAACTTTTGGACGCAGAAAAACAGTTTTCTGCCAGTACGGGTTTAATTCTAGTACACACGGCAAGAAGGAAACATAATAGGTCAATTTTGAACAGAAAAAAAGAACAAGAAACTGTCATTTCGTAATTTTGGGAATAGAAGACATTCAGGATCCACGTCAGGATAAGATTGTGATTTCTCTTGAAACTTTCAATACAACGCTTGTGAAGGGGAATTCGTCTTCTTTTGAAAGCAGACAGTGCAAAATCTCACATGAAAACACTTTCTAATAAAACGTTAACCATTTGAGCCAAATGAGGTGAATGTCTATACATTGCAAGAAAAGTCGGACCGCATGTTTTTTAATAAGACAGCTTTGGTCGAACCGGTAAAATACTAGCCTCATTGAACACCGAAGCTGACCTTTTTTGCATTCGATTAGCCGTATTCATCGGTCGTGGTTATCAATCATTGGGCTGTGTAAAAGTTTATATTACTGCCAATAAGTTAGCACTACTTCCCTAAGCATTACTCTGTAATCAGTTAACGATACGTTTGCACCGTATGAGTGGTGTTCAAAGCCATATTAATCAACAAAACACTGAGTAGTACCGCATTCAAGATATTTCTTAGAGTTCTTGGAGAAAGTCACAGTTATATCCAATTTCGTATTGTTTGCAAACCGTAAAATTGTGACAGCACATTGTTTTTTTCACTCTTGACTGGTCAGGCTATTTCCTCTACATGTAAAGAAGTCTGGCATCTCACTGTTACACGTGAAAAGTTCTGAAAAAAATCCAGCAGTTTTCTAGGTAGTCTTGCCGAAGGAAAAGCTGAGTTTGAGGGGTTTTGTTTCGTAGAACCAGAAATTAAGTGCGGGCTTGAAAGTGGGTCGTGATTTACTGACTATGTCCACGGGATCATGCCTTTTCCAAGATTTTAGCTGGGATTTATATACATCACTTTGAATTTTGCCTATGAATCCCGATCAGTGTGACTTTTGGTCCTAGTTAACAGTGCACAACACCGGTCAGTAGCTAGGAACGTATAAAAAGATACAGATACAAATACGCACTCTTTAAAGATAGTGTAGGGCATTTGCGCTGGACTCCATAAAAAATTGAAAATCCCTAGGGATCCGTCTGACACAACGTATCTTAATCAAATTTTAAAGAAATTTTCATCCGGGTAACTTACTTTTTCGAATTGAACAATAAAAGCCATACAAACATTCTTCAGTTCTGAACGTTTGAACTTGACTGCGATGTTTAGGACTTCAAATACTGTGCGGCGGTCAATTGTTTTTATCAGATGTTCTTCAGTCCCCTTTTCGGAGGAAGCAAATTGTATCTTTTTTCAGATTTGAAGAAGAACACCTACTTTAGCCAATTCCGGCAACTGAAATTTGAGTGCGGTTCGGAGTACTTCGTGAAGCTTGTGAAAATGTTCTTTTCAATATCTGATGTGAGACCTACTTTGCCTGTGGGCATGTTTTCGAAATTCATGCGATTTGTATACAGAAACCGTATCAATATACGAAATACTTCAGGCTCGCAACCTTTGAGCACGTGAGAGCTTGTCGTAGATTGCATCAGGTCACCCGTGTTTGGAAGTAGCATTTTGCTGATCACAGGACATCGAGCTGCAATGATTGCTTTGTGACCATGTAGTGTGTAGCCTTTCTGACCAAGCAGAAAGCGGGTATCGCTGTAGTGTGAAAGTGAGAGGCGAGATAGAGGAGAACAAAATTTACTCAGAGTAATTAGGAGGCACTGGGAGAAGTGAATCACTTGCAAGCTCTTCCACCTGAAGACAGAACCATCGGATTCAAACCTTCATGGCACAAAGGTGCACTTGATATCACGTTTTTATCAACTTAATTTTATCGCGACACCACCCCGTCAAAGATTAAAAACCCTTTGGATGAACTGGGGGGACAATTTTGCGGGCCTACCATCTTTTCACTCTAATCTATTCTCAAGGAAATAGCCCATCAAGATAGAAGAGGCGGTATTATGTAGTTCCTTAAACAGCCAGTTTAGCCTTCAAGGGGAAGTAACACAATCCAACTGATCGACGCCACCCATCTTACTGACCACCAAGCTAAGCGGTTGACACTATCAGCATTGCTGGTACACCATAAAGCAACGACAGTGTGCAGTTTTTTTTATCGAACTTGACTCGCTTTGGCTAATCACTTGGTCTAAGACAAGCATTCTGCGCCAGTCATTGAGACTCGTCTAATAGTCAAAATGAACGGAAGGTTATGAGCATAGGAGAAGGATGGAGAAATCAGAGCTAACATTATATTGATCGAATTGGGTTTTCACGGTAGAGTAATCTTGCATTGTGGTTACAATTGTTACAGTCCTAGTCTGCTTGTTTATACTAGCTCAGATGAACATTTGATGACCAAACCACGTTACACTAGCCACACACACGATAACAGGCTTTAAATTATTTGAAGCAAAACAAAATCTAGGTACTAAAGCTGCTTTTTGCACCCGGTTACACGTTCGTTTTTCTGAAGCCTGTGTATACAACAGACGATATGCTTCTTGTCAGTCATTTCTCTCACAATGAGACGCGTTGTCATGGAGAAACTTCTATGTTTTTCAGACATTTCTTCAAGTGGAAAAACTATCAGTTGTAGAATATTCACGGGCTGACTAGTGTTCAGATTGAAGAAAAATACCTAACAAAAGTTTTAGGGACGGAGGAGAAGTGAACGGATACAGCGCAAAAGGCAGTGCAACACACCCATCTACTGAATTCTCGGTAATGTACGGGATAGGCTTTGAATAGGCTTAAGAGGCAGAATAAGGAACATTTTCAAGATTTTTACACAACTCACTGCCTCGACCTAATTTGAAACTTCCTCTCGAAACGCACATAGGCTTTCACAAAGACAGTTGGCATACGAAGCCCAGAATTTAGCCGAAATTTTTAAATCTTCAGTCGGGTAACTATTTCACCTATTACTTAAAACCTTTTGGGACAAATCAGTATTGCTGACTACACAACCGCGCTGCTCGAAACGCACTGCAATCAGACCCAATCATTCCTTTAAATTTTTTGTGTACTTTAAATAAGCAGTACCTAGTCATTTTGACCGGTCTATGGAATAGTAAGGAAGCCATGGAGCCCATCAGCAGTGAAAACTCGGGTCCAGTACTTTCTACTTTGATATGGACCAGATAGAATCACCGCAACAGGACAAGAGGAGGTGTATACAAGCCTGAATAACTTTGAAACTGTTCTGTTAAGTAAAAACATACTTGAATATCTCGAACTATATTCAACACATTCTGCTAGAGAATATTGCGAGCGAGCGAACGAGCGATTCAGCTAGCATTCGGCCGAGTCTGCGGTCATTAATGATCCAAATCACAAACGAGTGTGCTTTGGCGTTTGCGACAAACCTAGTGTTCAAGAAAGGAATAAGATTGATGGAAATTCGGAGACTGCCTGCTTGATGACTTCTATGAGGGACAAAACTGATAGTGGGTTGTCCATGAGTTTTAGTATTCAGGTTGTCAGAGAAAGCAAGAGAATCGTTTTGAGTAGGTTCCACTGCTCGAAATTCAGACCTGACTCATCACTCTCAGGCTACCATAAGTTGTCCTCTCAGTGATAAGGTCATATGGACATCAGGTAGGCTTTTGAGCACGTCAGTTGTTCTCTCAGTTCAGTTGATTTACTCCAAGAAAAGTAACTTAAAATGAGTTATCGGTCAGACTTGTGGGAATGCGTTTGAATTGAAGGCAATTAAGCATACTTTAAGCTTTCTTTGGCAGAACTGGCTGCTGTGGAGGATCCAGGTGCAGATGTGTGCACGACATATCACCAGCGTGTGACGTAGTGTAAGAGGAAAGGAGCCTTTGGTTGCACTAGTAATGAGCAATAATCCCTCTCTTGAGTACAACCCCAACGCCAGCCATATGCGACACCCTCACAATGACTTTAAACGTCCGTTTTTTTATATTAAGTGATTGTTGCCCTCATTCAATCCCCGTTGCATCTTGATGTCGGGGCCAATATCCATGTTAAATGCCACTTATAATTAAACTCACCTTCTTAAAGCCCCTTCTGTTACACCGGCTTGCGTCGCTGTTCGACTGACCCCTTCTGTGCACAATGCTCTTACTCAACCTAGAATTGCTGGAACTACATTAACGTGTAACGCCTTAAGCTGGGCTGATAGGCAGTCTAAAACGTCACCGGTTGGCCGTTCAGGAAAGACGGTGTGTGGAGGTGCGCTCACATATTACTTCGCCCGGTTGGTGAAGAAAGGTTTCCATCTTAATTGCCAAGTTCGGCGAGCAAGCTAATTGTTAGAATTTAGAAGGTATGCGGAGGACCTATGTGTAAATCTTAAATCCCGTCACTTCATGGTTATGAACTTATGCCATGCAATGCTGGAGATACTTGGCTTGTGAATTTCAAGCAGCAAATAAAGTTTTGGTTGGAAAACCGATACCGCCACGCCCCGGATGATTTACTGACGAGCTTCAATACCCCTCTACTTTAAGTCTTACTCGTATTTATTAATGAAGTGATCGTTTTGCAGTTATCAATCGTGCATTAAACTTCGGAGGTTTGAATCAACTGAGGTCAGTTAACTGTAGAAATCCTTTAAAAAGTTTGCCTACGCACCCGAAAGGTCGAATAATGACAACTTATTCCAGTAGGATGTATTTTGACTTTAAAATTTCAACATTATAATCAAATGGCGCCCAGTCTCTTCAACGGTTACTGAGCGGCATGATATTTGCATCTGTGGTCCTGAAATGAACAAACACTTTCCTTGCTTCTGTTCGGCAAGCTTTTTAAGTGACCAACCTATTTGTAAAGCACAGGATCTGCCTAACAACTTAGTTCTCAATGTATATCCGCCATTACAATGCTGGAACAACCACAACCATTAGACTACGAATTTCAAAGTACTCAATCAGTGTAGAAAATAATATCGGTTTAAGGTCGGCAGTGTAAAGCTAGACTAGTGGGTGATTGGTATGAATTACTTTCCACCATCCTGTGTTCTAATAGGTCAGTAGAAAATAATAGACCATATGCCAATTACTTTGGCTTAACATTTTTGTTAGATAGATAATCAAGTGTAAAATAGCCTAATCTGTTCTAAGATGACTGGGATGTCAGGTTATTTAAAGGTAGGAGAAATGATTAGTGGTGTTGCAAAGACTTCCTCTAGTAGACATGGATAAACTACAAGTCCAATTAGTCAAACCCCTGAAATCCAAATGGCTACAGGTTGCAGCTACTCACTAGGAGAGTAACAGCATACGGTTAAAAGCGTGATCACGCGGGAAGAAAAGGTTAGGGCCACTATCGTCAGTGGAGTCGCTTGTACCATGTCTAGTGATTAAGGTGTATATTGCTGAGTGGCATAGGGTATGTTGGCACTGATCCTGGATAGCATTGTTTTGTGTCGTTGTTGATCAAACTTTGGTGATTTGGTCAAGGAAGCTGTAACAAGATTGTCTGGTCCCATAACTTTGGTTCTCTAGTGGATAGGCTCACAAATGGTGCGCGGGTTACGGTGAAGACACACTTCCTCCAGTTTAAGTGAATATCTCCTGGTATTTATCGCACTTGCCCGACCAAAGACCAGTCGTAAGTAGAGAAAGCGATGCAGACATACAGACACACTCAAAAAGTGAAAGAAAAGTCCATCCGCATGAACTATAGCCAACGGTATTCTTACTCGCCTTTGGGCACAGAGCAATATGTGTGAAGTATCTTAGTTACGGGGTGAGGTGCATGAGAAGATGTGATAAGAGCACGGAATAGTCACGAATAGACACACTGAGCGTTTGCAAAAATTTCTCTAAGACTTAAAAACCCTTAATTGGAACGTTTATTGCGGCACTTGCAGCGTTTAGAGTCCTTTTGTCACCGAAGTTACTGTGTGACCCGATGCCAGTAGGACCAGAAGCCAAGAAACCTCACGGCCGTATCCTAGGTAATGGTTCATCATGTGAAAATGTGGCCTCAACCTTCTGCTCATTTTTCAACCACTAAAATGATGACATTAATACAAATGCCGGTCCTCGATGCATCTCCCTGGAACTTCTGACCAAGAAAGAAACTTGCTAGTTAAGTGGTCAGCATCGGCTCAAATGTGTATTCATCCAGTTTGCGGAGAAACATCTTGCAATTAACCGGGTTGAAGTGTTTTCCAAAATCCTAAAAGATACCATTGATGGGCATACCAATGTTTACGTGGCGCATTCACGTCAACCTGGTAATATCCAGATCTATGATGCACAACTGTGACTACATGAATTCATGTCGTAAGTGGGATCGGATATCAAGATGCCTAATTATCACTACTCATCCACATCATCAAGAGTTTGCCCATCTCAAACGTTAGGCTGGGTTTTACACAGTTGGTAGGGTCATGAGTTTTTATGCCCTTGCAAGAAGCTTTGACGAATGCAGATTTTCAAGCGCGAGAAGCAAACCACTTTCGACGTGACATCGCAAGTGGTAAAGTGGGGATACCAAGACCTGAGTAAACCTATTGAGCGTCGGTGGTTGAATTTAGTTCGGGGCAGGTGCTTCGTGCGTAATTGTCCACTTTAAGTTCTTGAGGGCCTACGACTGTATGCGTGTATACATTTAAGTTCCTGTTGCAAAGTTGACCGCTTGCTGCACGTATCTTTTTGTTACACCGCCTTATAGCGTTGTGTTTGTAGGTAATGTTATCACTTCACCACGGTTCATCGTGCTGTATTTGTCTTCGTCACACTGAATGGCGTATTTCGCTCCGTTCTTAGTTTTGACCTTTAACATAGGTAAAATAGCAAATAAGATCTAGATTACGATGTCAGAAGTGGTGAGGGACTCAGCAAACTCGTACAGCCCCTATCAATCCATCGCTCTCAATGGCTGCTTAACATGTTTAAGTAAGCACTAAAGTCCAAGGCTTTGTTACACTGCCCTTAAAGCAAGGTTTGTTTATGCAGAGCTTTCATTCGCGGTTGACCCAAACGTTTTAGACATTGCTCAGGCTACGCATATTTTTTACATATATTTTACTTTAACTATTTATCTGAGTTCACTCCAACCATTTTTTTCATCTTCCCTTATAGGATTGCTTCTGTTGCACACCATGTTGTGCAAAGTGGAAGAGACATTTTAAGCACACGTTTTTTGCGGTGAGACATTTATTGTTTTATCATCTCTAGACAATAGCTGCTCGGAAACAAACCTAGATACATAAGGCATTCTTTTAGTTTCGCCCCCTCAAATGAGTTATTCTGTGGAAGTTTCGATGACCTCTATCTTAATTTATAAGTGAACCAATATCTTGTCAGTTCAGGTCCGAACGGAATCATTGGTTTTTAAGGTCAACAACCAATCGTAGGACATTGTGAGTTTGGTGTAACTAATTTCGGATGTGGCTGTGCGAAGTGGCTCAACGAAATACCCACTAATCACGTTTAAGTAACAGACCCCATGCTTGGACTAGGTATCAAAGGCACGGCCTGACACAAACTGACTCGGAGTGTGAGAATAGCCACCCCTCCATCGTCCTGGGTTTTAGTCTTTTATAGGCTGTCTGCAAGCTCTATCGAAATCGGGTACTATTTCACATGTTCTCTCATAGCCTGTTAAAGTAACTGAAGGCCGAAAATGTTAAGTCAGGAGTGAAACAACGAAAGCAGGGTACATGAGACTTCCCGGATGCGAATATTTTGGCCTTAAGTAGGTCAGCGCAGATTTTTTGGGAGGCAATCTATGGCAAAGAGCAAACCGTAAAGACAACTGTCTACAATTCAAATGTAGCCAATTTCTATATGAAATCGCCTTAGTTCTTTGGAGTGAGTAATGATTGGGCCTTTTGGGAGACCCATAGAACAGCTGTATTGCAGAGCCATCTAGCGCGCTGTGAGCACCATTAAGCAGCGCCTGAAGGTATAAATAGTCTCATTACCTTTGAGGTAACAATCGTAAGCACCAGAATGCTTTTGCAGGGCTTGTGATACAGGCGGTGGAGTTTGGGATGATGCATTTTTTTGAAGACAGTTTTCGCCTGTGCAAACTAAGTTGGACCGAGTGGCCGAACCGCTTGAAAGTTTGGTGGTAAAAGTGCCGTGTGGTTAAAGTTGTGTTTCCTGAGGGAAAACCGCTTTCTAGGACGGCTGATGATTTGGAGTTGACTTGTCTGCTTTTGTGCCAGTGATATTGGCATGAATAGTTGCGGAACCAAGGTGCGTTCTTTTCAAAGGGTGTCTAAATTTTTTTCGCATTGGGAGGGTGCAGCTGGGAATAATCTAAGTACGTAAAATTACAAATGGAAGGTTTAACTATCTTGTTATTCTAATGAATGTCTTACAAGAAGATTCTGTAAACAGGTGGTGAGAAACGCTATTTCTCCACTTGTGTTGAGTGCTGACAGCTTAAAACCTATTCACTGAACGCAACTGGCTCGTTTACTCTATTCTATGCTCGCCTTTTTATGGTTTCGTTTCGAACTGCTAAACGACAACGTTTACAGTCCCCTGTGTGACTTTTTTTAGGATTCAGTGTTGCGAATGTCATGTCTAACCTACCGGCACTTTTTCAGGTGTGGTATTGATACGCCAAAAGATTGAACTGTTCAATCATTTTTGAGACAAACATTTGCGGCGTAAGTTGCTCTTACAACTTAGGTTTCTTTCTGAAAAAAATAAATATACGACGGGCCGCCTGTCCACTAAGCTTACAATATGGGTATTTTCCTACGTGTTTCGTGACATATACAGATAAGAAAAAACACAATAGCCCTGTAAATCGCGTCATTTAACGACTGTGAAAGACCGTCAAACCGGCCATATAGGGGCTACATTGAGCAGTATAAAGTTTCCGTACGTAACGTCCTTTCTCAAGGAATAGTCTTTAGAGTCCTGTACTACTTGTGTGGCTAGATTACCAACTATTTTAGTTGGTGTTCCTCAGTTCAGGTGTATTTGAATTTAGCGGACTGTCCATACACCATTCTTCGCTGGATGAGTGTTAGATTTTCTGGAATGAAAAGCTCCGACATCCGAGTCCAGGATATCTTCTTCCACATCTAAAAACTACGGTCTTCTCTCTCCTCAGCATAGCGTTTGAAAGATGTTTTAGGTTGCTGTCCGGTCGCATTATTGGGTCTCATTCAGCCAACGCCAATGGAATAGACTTATTCCAAATGTGGCTTACGGCATTGCAATAATAACTTACTGAAAGGAGGGGTTATTAACGAGCTTGTCTGTGCTAACACAAGACCACTCATATAATACACAGTCCAGGGCTGGAGACCCTACCTTAAGAGAGAGGACAGAACCTGCAGCGGGTGAAAACATAGCCACGAAGCTTGGTAGAAAATATATATATATATATATGCCGTGGTCACTTCTGCAGTTTACACACCCGCAAGTTAACCTACACTGCCGCCACTATTTCTCACTCCGCCTTTGCTTATCAGAAATCTATTGCTCTGAGACGTGATCACAGCGGGAATATTGACAGCATTCCAACAACTCCTTGACCTTCGGAACGGTGGTGGCAGTGGTCAGCGGGTTGGGCATTCGCCCAACCACTGCCTATCTCCATATCCTGAACCTCTTGCAATAGGCAGTAGGTAGCTCAGGCTCACACGTTCTGCAAACACCCAAAGAAATCAATGCACTTTGTTGCCGCTCGATTTCAAAATTACAAATCTTTTCTGGACCGAACTATTTCTGGATCAATTGTGCTCAACAAGTAACGAGAGACCGTAAGCTTGTAGCCCCCAAAAAATGAGAAGGAACGGACAAAAGGATAAACTTGCTGTGCTCTAACCACAAAAGTAATAAAAAATAATACAATTAGAATAAATAATAAATATTGATATTAACGACGTACCAGAACTTTCCCTCAGTTAGGAGGAACTCCATATCTTGCGCGTATTTCTCAGGATTTCCAAACACGTAATTTTCTCCACGAACTGATAGCCGTGGTCGATGGGTCATCGCTGAGCGATAACACAAAATTCATTTGAATTACCACTCAGAATTACAGTTCAAACAGTGTTTGCGGATTCGCGGTTTACCAAACAAGATTGAAGCCTCCACCTAAGCCTCCCGGGTCAATATTGTTCTCGTCCTCCAGCCGTTCTCTTTCAGAAGGGCACAAGCAAAAAAGGATATAGAGCCGCTCTTTAAGCTCTCAGCACTTAGCATTAAGCTGGCCAGCCGAAGGAAAAGAAGCGTAAAAATTTGATCTAAATTGGGTCCGAGAAGTAGCGTGGGAGGAGAGTTACTCCGTGCGCCAACCAGTCGAAGTGGAAAACTATTGTCTAAGAAAATTTCACGCTCCGATCCTGAGACCTTGTTACTCCGTTTCGCAGAGTTGGTAGCTTGCGGTCTGGACTATGCGACGAGTATTCCAGCGCCATGTCAAGATCCTATAATGTCCAGTGAGAATCTGCAGTAATTCACTCCACGCTCGTCTCTCATGCGGTCCAGATCACCGTGGAATTGTGCTGAACGTGTGTGTTGATTCATCAGTCATAGTGTAAGTGGCAACTATTACACTGTAGCCAAGTACTTAGCGCTCAAAATGTTATTTGGTATGATTTTGTGGTGATTTGCTGTTTTTGCAGGTTCACAGAACGCATCGACAGACAAATACAATGAAAAAAGTAGATATTAGAGTATTTCTTTGGCCATGAGTGTCGTTTCTCCATGTGATGTAAGTCTACCGTGCGAGAATTTAAGTAGGGAATAGACACGTGTTGCGCCCGTCGACGCAGTCAGTCGGCTTCAAAGTATGAATACAAGTCCAGAGAAGTACTTTCACAGTCTGGCAGTTACGCGTCCGTAGCATACAAGCTTGTGTCCGCACGTTCATTCAGGACTCTTACATCGCCAATCTTTAGTATCTCAGTTTTTATCCCTTCGCTGACCCAATGCACCTTTGTTCAGTTGTAAAGATTTCAGCGGTCAGAAGTACATGTGTGTGCTTCACTGCAGCGGTCGCCTTGCTGCAGTTAGCTGAAACATGTAGCATTCTCACGGGTTGCGAAAATCTTATTGAAAAGTGTTTTCAAACAACAACCAATTAGATGCGCTGCGGTAAAAGTTGGGATTTTTGAGCTATTTAAATCGCCCACGAAAATCCATGACTTTGTCTAGAGGAACGGTGGAATAGACTCAGTGTGTGGCGATGCTCGTATCCTGCGTGATAATTCGTGCCGCTGGGACAGTGTTGTTTGTGATCTGCAAACTATACAAGGGGCCCTGAGCATGGTTGTATGTACTTGTGATTACAATAGACTGAATATTCTGTTGTTTACGCCCGCGCGGTTGCGCAGTTTTTTTTGCGAAGTATGGTGTTGTGGTGCGAGTAGATTCTATACATCAGTGGAACAGAGGTGCTTATTACCTGAGGCATGTAGCAGACATCGACTTAAGCCGATAACAAGACGTCCTAACTGATTAGTCTTGAGGCAGCAACGCATACTGCAGTCATCATTTTGTTCTTTCCATGAATTACATTGTTACATGGTGAGTGAAGGTTCGCTCGGCTGGTCCAAGCAAATGCAGCACTGTATGGAAGTGAGTGAATTTGAGTCTATGCTACAGACAGCCTCATGTACTAACATTCACGTCTTGTTGGATGTATGGGTGACGGGCCAGTATATTCTGCCGTAAAATATACCTTCCTCAGCGGGGTGCGGCAGCCCAAACAATTGTCTCTCGCGCAAGCTGAGTGAGAGACCCAAACCAATAGTCTTTTGATTCTTCTCCTTTAATTCCTGTTTTAAATTGTGAAGGTAGGATGTAGGTTCTACTCCCCTTTATTTGTTTTGCAATTATCAATCTTAAAACTGTATTTTCTGAGCCAGTGGCTTAACAAGACAAATGTTAAAACAAGCCTCCATGGTATCCAGGCCTTGCGCGAGCATCCAAATGGGTACCTAATTCACCAGCGGGAGTCGCGTGTATCGGAGTGAACAACATCCATCGTGCTCAGAAGTGCATGATACTACCAGTGCAAGCAGCTGGCCTCATAAAGTCGACTGTTCTGTACTGCGTTCTATTGGGCGCGTTCCAATGAGGCTACCAGGCGCACAATCATAATAATGTCTACCCCCAACTGGTGGGTGGCATACCGTCAGGCATGATCACAATGTTGCAGTCAGAATAAAGCGTGATTGGCGGGATTCGTGGGCACTGGGGATTGCACGGAAAGGGAGACTGTCATAAACAGTCAGCATTATCTGATGTGGACGAAGTCACGGCTAAACCGACACGGGCGGAGAAGCACAGTCAATGCTGCTTTTTCTTCTTTTGGGGAAAATATTTAGCAGAAGCAAGACCAGGTCGTTAGGATTTGAAGGTGACGGGTAAAAACAAAACGAGAGAGGGTGAGACAAGAGGCGTTCTGCGTGACACATGACAAGAAATCCGAGGATTGCGGAAAATTAAGCACCAGGACAACGGATCTGGTGAAGCAGTAGAGTCGGCGTAATCCAGACGGTTAATTTGAACTAAAGCTTAGAGCCACCGATGAGGCCTCGTGGCCTTCGATTGTTGGGCTTATGGCCGGCTCCACAAAGAGCGTAAGGGGAGATGATGAAGCGGAGGGATAAGCAGTGCGGACAAACGGTAGCAGGAATCTGAGAATCATGGTGCACAGTGAAACTGTACGCTAATGTCGCCGCTGTAATGGGGTCGGGTGTAAAAGATTGCGTTGGTGAACACACGCAAACTGCAACGCAAACTGTGCAGAAAATTGTTGACCTTTTGGGAGCATAGACTGAAAGCCCACCGAAATGGTTAATCCGAACAAAAGGTTCAGCAGATTAGAGTGAACGCGTTTTGGAGACGGCTGGGTCCAGATGAAGAGTTTTTTCGTATTTTCAGTTAATGGGCGAGAGAGTACGGTCCAGAGTAGGAGGGGCATAGTTGCGGGTATACTCTCAAACTGGGTATGGCAGTGCCGTGCCCTCATTGCACTGACATACCTCGGTTTCTGGACAACCTCGTCACGAACATCAGGTTTGAGGTCATTGAGCTGGGGTGTGTAATCCTTTGAGCAGCTGGATTCCTTGGGTCGGCCAAGGAAACCCTCAAAGGTAGAACGAAGCCGATGTCCGGTTGGGGATTCCAGTGGAGGCTGATTACAGGCCAGATGGAGTGGTTGACAGTCAAACAGGGCGAATCAGTTATTCCTGAAGGTCAAAGCTTGGGAAGACGAGGGAATGGGATACGATCGGTAAAGCCTTGTGAGCTTGAGGAGACATCAGATAGGATAATGCACAATAATAGAAAAATCTTAACGTTTACCACGGTGGGGGTGGTGACAAGAAGTCACTAATTGGGACATGATAGGGATTTGTACTTAGCAGCCTAAGGAGCGAACAGGGGTTGAATTTGTTAACGTGATATTATGATACAAGAGATCAAGAGCAAACCGGTATAAGCATACGGAGAGGCGGTGCGGTTAGGGAAATTAAACATAAGGACTGACGAAAGTGAAGTTTCAAAATGATGCATTAGTTTATCCGGAATTTATTACATGAGTTGGACAGTACCATAATCTACTGATACCAGCCTCAAGTAACAGGTGGTGCATGGCGAAAGAACCTTTAGTGGTCTTGTACGGTGGTAGTGGCGGGTTAGGAATATCTTTATATATATATATATCATTGCGTACCTGCTCCTGAGAGCGGTAGGTAGGTGTGTTTAGTCTGGTTGACGAAGTAGGCTTTGATGCGGTGCGACCCCAATAATAACGAAGACAGCTGCAGCTCGGCAAGTTGGTGTAGGCGGAAAGGATGGTAGGATGTGTTCAGGCTACTCCATCTATGTTTTTACGAATTTATTTTTAACAGACGAAAGGTCAGTTTTTTTCACCGTCTACAAACTATAATATTGCCAGTTAAATAACACAACCAAGACGAGTCCAACCCAAGAGCAACAAACAGAAAACAACAGTGCTTCTTTATGGATTTACTGAATTAAAGGCCATACTCAGAACCACCGGCAATGGCGAAGAACTCGTGGTACCGGAGGGATAGACAGTATACGAACGCACCATGGTGCAACGCAAGTGTGCGGGACCTGCCGAAAACCACATCCCTCGTGCATGCTACCAGAGCTGCGAGGTTACATGCTAGCGAGCAGTGAAATAATGAAGAACTCCAGCTATCAGATATTTTATCCGGTCGGGGGAAGCCAGGGGAGTAAAACAGCTCAGCCATTTGGAAGAAGCAAACGGCAATCAGCCGCTGGAAAGCCGGGTCGCGGAGGAGCTAAATTAGGCGGCGGCTACCAGTGGGACAATGAGAACAGAACGGAGATAATGAAGAAATAATAATGTTTATTCGCAACCAGTGGGCGATATACCTTCAAGCATGATCATAGTCGTACAGTCAAAATAATGGCATGGGCGGTGGGGTCTGTGGGTACTGGGATTTCCATGGGAAACGGACGGTGACATGAACAGTAGGCATTATTCGAAGTAGACTTGGTCACGCCTGAAGCAGCATGGGGAAGGAACCAAAATTACGTGGACTCTTTCTTTCTTATGGGGTATACGTCAAATCAGACAAGGTAAGATCGTTAAGATTTGAGAGTGGCGGGCAAAAACAATACAAGTGACGGCATAGCGAGAGGCTTCCTGTCTGGTACGCGTCAAAAAGCTTCAAATGGTCTGGGGCGTGTGAAACATGACTAAACGATAACAAAGTGTGAGCTACCGAGCCAAGCAGCGGCGTACTGCAATGTTATGTGTGCGTGTGCCTTATGGGTTGTATGAAGTATGATACTTTCTCAGGTATGGGAAACTCTGCTTTTGTTTGGTTTATGTTGGCTAGGGCTAAGCAGAGCGGATAAATTAGTCAAGAGCAGGGACCTAGCTTGAAGGGACATAGTAAGGTTGCCTCGGGAAGAAGCCGAGCTAGTAACAGAGCACAATCTGATCAAGCAGGCACTGCGGGTACCTCTTGCTTCAAGCAAGTCAAAGAGGTAGCGGGGTATGATAGGGGGTCGTTTTGTTCTTTAATTATTGTCTTTTTTGTTCACTAACTTTATTTTTTGTCAAACTCAGAGGCGATTTGGACCCGATTCATAAAGGAGACCAGGGGGTAGTTTGGTACTAAATAGGGTAGCGGCGGCTTCACACGTAAGGAAGTCATCTACAGAGTGGAAAAACGTATGTTGATGGGTAATATTCCGGAACCGATCGGTGAGTGTTTCAGATGCGAGTGTAGTAATGTAGGAAGAAATAATAATGTAGGTTTGTACGAGCTGGAAGGCACACTGAGAGGTTGCTGGATTTATGGAATCTGTAGCTTAAACCGTCTGAGCCACACTGACTCAAAGCATCAGGAGAGGTAGGAGAGGGGGCTGGACTGTGTTATAGCTTTTTGGTGAATGGGCTTTGGATGTTCTCAATTGCTAGTCTGCAATTTCGTGTACAAATTGAAGAGAAACTAGGACAGACTTCCTCAACTGGTCCACTGCACAGCCTGAAAATTTCGACTTTCGTGTCTCGAAGATGAAAAGAGCGTAATAGCAGAAAGCAGAGTCTACGTGCTCGGTTTGAGACCATGGTCTTTGATCTCCGTTGAATTAGTAACAAGCTGTCTGTTAATTGTGAACGCACAGCTGGGGCGGAGCAGCGGCAGGAAGTTATATGGTGGTTGAAAGAAAAGCTCAGGTTATAGGCACTTGATTAGCGAATCAGAGAGTCTAAGTCTTGTTGAATCCGGCGATTGCAAGGGCTTTGATAGAGACAGGAAATGTAAAACTATTTTTATATCGCCCGCAAAAACGAAGGGTTGACCATATTAAACGGCGCTGAGGATTTCGCTGATATACAGTAGGAATATGACGAGGTTTAGCACGATCACATGAATGACTCCACTGGTGATCGATAGCGGGGATTTATAGATTGTTCACAGCAATTTATTGGACCGCGTTGAGTTTCGCGCAAAACCCCAGAAGCCAAATCGTTTAAATGTAGGTGTATCCAGAAATGCGGTACTATAAATACATTAATAAAAAAATAAAAATGTAAAAACCTCAAATCGTGAGACTACGCCGGGTTCTGTACACCGGTTTAGGAACTGCTAATTCCTAATTGAGCCCAAAGTCGCACCGACTCACCGATCCCAAAGCCACGTGTCAACAGGATAGCAAAACCATGTGTTGACCTAAACAACACGTCCGATGGCAAGTTCAAAGAACGGTTTGCGTTCAGATCAAAAACAAGAAAGTTAGTATGGACGCCATACCAAAATAACAAAACCGGGAAGTGTCGTCGTACAAAATAAAAATAGAAGAAAGGCATCAACAGGATGACTGCTTGTCATCGATTTACATTATCTGTGCCCTATCAGATAGATAAGACATGAACCATTGAAATAAGGATCCAGTGTTGCTAACGGAGCCAAGTTTCTTCAGCAGGGATGCATGAGGGACCCGGCTTTTTGGATATCCAAATAGACCTTTTCAGTAGAGAGCCCGACATCGTAGGCTGCTGCGGCAGTTTCAGATAAGTGAAGCTGGCAGCTAATGACGGATCTGTGGGACAGGAATCCGCACAGCTGGCTATCTATGACATCTGTACCTAATAGAAACCTGGTTAATGGGCCTTTGACCAGACATTCAAGGGTTAGAATTAAAGGAGGGGTATGATGCATCCCTCTGTAGTTGCATGTAAATCCCTTTGCATAAATCCTGGCTTGAAATGGGGACGGAAAACAGATTATCCCCACTGGGGGGAGAGTATTACAGAGTTGATTGAGTGGTTAGAAAGGTTTCGGCGAGAATTTCGACATTCGATTGCCATGTCTCAGAGCACTGGATGGTGTGTCGTCTCCCCCTGGCACGACGGAGTCCTTGAGGGTTTGAAGAAGGACCAATATATTAGATAGGGAAATGATTACGCTCCTGAGAGACGGGCGGTTACTGTTATGGAGATGTAAGATATGCGGCGAGCGCTGTGCGGCTGAGCCTGAGAGGAGGAGGCAAGTAGCAGCTGGCAAAGTAGGCGTCCAGGTGACTGGTTCTATTGACAAAATCGGTGATATAACTACCGTCCGTGGAACTCAGACAAAAAACCGAGTGATTGTTAGGGGTAAAACCCCAAGGAACATGCGGCTAAGTAATTTACAGAGAGAGGGGACCCCGAGAGTGGTGCTTTCTTCATGGCATTCGAAGGATACCCTCAAGGATTCACGGTCGGCTGAGAGCTTGATGATGAAATCTATTATTGAGAAATCCCGAGATTTCCGATGGTCTCCACCAGCTCGGTTTATTTTACTACCTAAAGTTTTTAGTAGCTTATCATGGCGAGAGATACCGAGGCGAAAAATAATTTAATAGGGAAAGCAAGGTAGCGAGAGATCAGTAGGTTTTCGTAGAAGGTGTCTGGAATGCGTTTGGTTTTTTTGAGGGAAAGAAGTTGTTCCCGTCCCGGGAGGTCAGGAAGGACGAAAGAGGTAGTAAAGTATCTTGAGCCAGGGGGTAAAAGAGAGGAGGAAGCGGGGGAGCAGTTGCACCATACATGACTGCGTTGCAAGCAACATCGCAGTGATCGCTTTTTGGGAAGCATGGCCCAACTGCGGCCCTAGCCAGATGGCTCTCATTTGAGAATATTCGGTCTAAGTTGTGTAGGCCACGAATGGGGCTGCGTACAATCTGGGACCAACCCTCTACACTACGTTGGGCAAGCGGCGAGGCATAGAGAGTAGGGCCCAAAGTGGGAGACGAGGAAATATCCGGTAGGTTGAAGTCACCCAGCACACATTTAAATGATTGAGGAAGGGCATCCGCAACAAACATAAACCAGGTTCATCTGGTGTTTTCAGGCCGAAGGAGGCTAGCCCCCCTCGAGCGGTTGACGAAACATTTAGACAGCTGACCATTTTGATGGCACAAACTTTTTGTTGTATGGGATCTGGTTGAACTTCTGTATCCTCGCCCAAGCTGAGTGGCCTTCAAAATACTTTCGCACTGTTCGTATGGCCCAGACAAGCTGATTAGTTATCTCTTGCGCTTCATTTTAAACATGTTATCCCTAAGGGGCAAGTTCGCATCACTTTGGAATTCCAAGTTATCCAAGTGAAATGGTGTGAATTAGATGGCGAAGACTACAATATAGTGGAGCTCTGTAAACTTGGGCTACCAATATTGTGTATTTAGTGGACCTTCCTGGTACACTGAAAACCTTAAGCTAAAAATTGCTTCTCTACTTACGTCGTATTTGACTGCAGGTGCACCTTAGTTTTTTAATCACAGAGCAATTTCCTGTGTCCTATGATTGCATCAGGTAAGTAATTTTCCATATACAAGTTCCTCAAATACCACCCAATTAAAAATAAGTGCTGTGTTATAGAGGGTCCACCATAAACCCACCTTCGGCTGGGTGCCCGTTTTTTAGATGTTCCCATGGTTGAGATCTCATTCAATCTAAAGGACGATGACACCGTAAGATATGTGATCGCATGTCATCGCCATGTATTAATTGGGTCAACGGTGAAAACCTGTCATACCAGTCTTATTCGTACAAGAAGCATGTGGGTATCAGGTGAAGTAAGAGGCCATGATGGTCTTCGGGAAAAGATTAGGCATCCCGGGACGCGTTTCCCAATCAGTGGATTTGAGGCCGGCAACCACCTCCGTAGGAGTCCGTTGGATACGGTCACTGAGTGCTGTGTTATTCTGGCTGCCGAGAAACTTCGGATAATCTTAAGGCCAATGCCGTTTTTGGGACGTTTCGGAAGTAAATATTGAATAGAGAGCCGTCATCCTCAAATCCCTTACAAACGAAGTCGACAAGCGACAAAATATAATGAGGAAGAACCGTCGGTTAATCACATCTAGTGGATATAAGACTACGTCATGCGATTTTCCCAAGACTGCAGGCAAAATACGCACAAACCGATTAGTGGAAATTCAAGAACTCAGGTAAGCCCCTAACGTAAACAGGGAGAAAGCCAGGTTCGAACACTGGGCTTTTAGTGTCCAACGTGCATCTGAAGGGTTGAAGATAGCGTGCCCTATACCTGTGTATGACTCTGGCGGCCAAATGCAAACTATGCGGTTGAAGCTTTGCCTGGATTCCAAATGTACGATTTTTCCAGAGAAGCATCTGATGAGAGACCCTGTCATACGCCTTGTTGGAATCCACACACAGCACATCAACCTGCGTTCTCGCATCAAACGTTTTTGTCCATCTTTTTCCGGCAATCAACGGACTGGAAGTACTGAGTAAGTTCTTCCAAAATCCATTTTGCGCGGAAGACGTCGCCTCATTCTTTCGTGAACTTCCCGAATTGCCCGTTTTATCTTTTGTTTAAAAGTTTTTTTGATCACCGAATTGAGACTAATGGTGTGCAACTCACTGGCTGGTACCGCTAGTTTCCATAAATCTCGCACACCCAGCTATCCCGGAAGCGCCCAAAGATGTTCCAGATTGGTGGCGAAATCCAAGGTTTTTTGTAAATTAGGGAATTCAGCACATCAGGCTCCGCTATGCAGTGAGAAGAAAGTCTCCAGACTGAGTGGTCAGGTTCAAGCAGTAGTCCGCCTTTGGAACGGATACAAAATTTTGGCATTTGCAGTCCGTCCTGAAGATAAACCGAAACCTACTGTAAAGCGAACATCACTTCCTTCGTTAGGTATTCTTCTGCGAACTCCCCCAAATAATCCGGCGGAATAGATGGAATCTAGCCCCATTTCTGCGACCCAGATACGTTTGCAAACGCTTCGAGGTGAGCGCAGGTGACTCAGGCAGGTTGTTTCTGTATTATTCCGTCATTTATCAAGGAGAAAACAAGTCTTTCAGTGTGACTTAGGCCCCAGACCGCTCGCACAATAATCAGATCTTTTGAAACAATTCTACGGGGCTTTCCTACGTTTCACTGTCGTCCGTAATCCCATAGAGACCCACAGGTATTTTTTACAACGGATTCGCATACGATGGATCGCGTTTAAAAGCTTTCCAGAGGGGTAGGAATCCAGGGGCGCCTATACCCGGTTTAGTGTAGTGTTTCTAGCAGATTTCAGTAGGGAAAGATGAAATGTAGTCGCGGGTATCATTTTTCGCCGGGTGGTTATGGCTGATCAGAGGTTGGTGTTAGACACTGTTCACTAATTGGGGTCTGCTGCCGGCATCTTCGTCCAACGGTGTGCACACATGTGCTTATTTTAATGGTCGTACATGGTGAAGACACCCTGCTTTTAAACGTTTTCTGACTAGCATAGTGCTTTTTGCATTGACGCCCTCCCATCGCTTTTCCTCCCTTCTGAGATCTTACTTCCTCGTGTCTGCATAATGGCGATGGGTGTACGGCGGCTGAGCACCATTTTCCACTGATGGTATATTACTTCCGTGGTGATGAGAATGAATGGGTCCCCGAGGAGCCCAGCTTAACTGAGCACACTGTCCGGAAAGCCAGTTTACCCCAAAACAGTGGAATCTGAAGCCTCAGGTGGGCGGTTCTGAGGGACAGGCTGTAAAAAGTAAGGGACTGCCTCAAACAGTGATGAGATAATAATAATTCCTCATCACGAAGTTTTCTTCATTTTATGTGTCACTTCTTCAAACACCGCCCATCCTGAAGGATCTGTGATATCTACTAGTTTGCTTTAATTATGTCCGCGCAAGATGCACCCTCGCACCTCAGTGCTATTTACCTGCTGCGGCCACAAGACACGCAAGACGCTATCTTGGTAACGCTGGTCGGACACGGTGAGTCACCGGATTTTTCTTCAGGTCGTATGAATTAGATTTCATGTGGAGTTGTTAAGCTGACCGGCAGTTTATAGGCTCAACCCTTCAGTGAGAGGCTACTATCTCACCGTTGTGGCTTGCTGACGGCAGTGCAGCTTGTGTCAGTCTTTGGCTTTCACCTCCGCCCACCATAGTATATCAAAAGGCACGGTAGCTTGAGACAGCCCTTTATGGAAACAAAGGATGATTATTAGAGCCGTATTTATCGGGCTATCACAGATTATCCCACAAAGTCACGCTAGAATCTTCGTGAGGCGGCGAGAAGCGTCGGGCTATGGGTGGCCGGTCCAGATTGACTGATATTCTGACCAATCAAGGGATGCCTTCGCTTAGTCCGTAGCCCGCATGTAACACATCCTTCTAATGAACTTGCCTGCCGTTTTGGTTGGTTTATAGGTAAGTACTGGTGATTTACAACCTTGCTTACTGGACTTCGGCTCGTGAACTTTCTATCTGTTTAAACAGATAGAAAGTTCACGAGCCGAATGGGAATTCCCATTCACAGAAATTGTCGTGAACACCTCGATTCGGTGAATCACTGTCCCTTAGTTCTTCCGTAGCGTGGATACTACATCCGTTATTAAGAACGGCTGTCGTCCGGACACGTGCCAACTCCATAGGTCCGTAGTGGGTACTTCAGCTTTTGTAATTCTCGGTGTGACTTTGACAGCCCGATTCTCGTCTGCGCATAGTTGACGCTCGAGGTACATTAAGCGCTCAGTCACCTTGAATACCTCGAGGTATTGATGATCAGCAACAAAAGAGCTTGAACACAGGTCCAGACCAGTGCTGAGCAGTGACTTTGCACTTCATCACCGCAACGGTTTGCTCCCACTGCTTGTCAGTCCTGAGTGTTAGTAAAGAATTGGTGTCACTTATTATCAGATTAATATTATGGGCGTAGTCTAGTTGTTGGGTCTCGCGGCCGTGGTTAAATTCCACTCCACCACCTACATTTTTAGGCACAGCACCAGCGAGAATGCCAGTCAATCGACCTCGTCGAGATATTTTGTGCTTTGGGTACCAGATGTCTAAGAGAAACAGTTTCTTCCTTCCCGTCCAGGAAACGAACGCTGCATACTGGGGGTTGCAGTTAACAAGTTCCACCTCTTCCAATAACGGATCGTGTTTGGAAGAACGTGTCATCTTTTTAACAGAACGGGGCCTGGAGTCAATAACGAAGTCGGAAGAGAGGTGCCGTACGTTGACCTCCGGTGGAAGTTAAGAAATCTCGTTTGGTATTGTGTTGGTAGCGGTGCACAATAAGGAGCGAACAGAGTGCAAAGCTTGTAGAAGCACGCATTCCCACTCTGTAACATCCCTTGTTGGGCCTTCAACGCCAGAGTGATAGACTTTCAAAGAGTACCGTCAAGCCGTTCGACTTGTCCATTACCGCGTGGATTGTATGCGGTAGTTCGACTGGTTGCCACACCGCTGTCGTGAAGAAACTTTTGTACTTCACCTGATTTGAAGGCTCCACGACGACGTATGAGGGCATTCCGAACAAAGAGAACAACTGATTAAGACACTTGATCACGGTGGATGAGGACACATCCGCACAAGCGAAGGCGAGTGGGAGACGGGAGTACAAGTCGATCAGTGGAGAGTCGATGGAAGTGTGCCTTTAAAATCGATGCTGGCGCGTTCAAACGGTTGTGTAGCTGCAATAAGATTGCCAAAAGGGTGATTGAGGAAACGAGACTTCAGTTCTGAACAGATACTACATTGATTTGTAATCGCCTTAACATCCTCGATTGAAAACGGCAAGTTTTTGAGCGAACTAAATGAAGCACCCGCGTGATGCCGGGCTGATATAACGTGTTATGAAGGTGTTTGAGATTCACGTGTGACATCGCAGATATGTGGTCAGTCCGAGAGAGTGCGTCAGCGGCTTTATTTTGATTACCTGGACGGTACTGGACGTCGTAATGAAAACAGGATAGTTTAAGTCTCCATCTCTGGATTTTGTCGTTTTTCACTTTGACTTTGTGCTATCTGTCGTACGTAAAGGCGGCTGATCGCTGATCCGTGACAAGTGTGAAGTGATTGCCAATCAGGTAGTGTCTCAATTTTCTCAGGGCCTCAACCATCGCGTACGCTTCTTTCTCGATTGCTGAATGATGACGCTCACTGTGTGACAGAGTGTGTGAGAAGGAAGCTACCGGGCGCCCGTTTTGATTGAGAGTGGCTGCAATGGTTATGTCGGAAGCATCAGTTTCCACAACGAGCGGACGAGTATAGCCTATAGTGAACACGGTGGCCTTTTCCAAATCGTGTTTTAGGTTATTCAATGCAGGCTGTACGCTATCTGGAATGGGGAAGATCTGATTGTGGACGAGGTGATGAATTTTATCCGAAAAACCTGGGATCCAGTGTACGTAGTATGTCAGCATTTCACATGGATGAGGCAACTCCCGTAGGGCTCGAAAACGTTCAGGGTCTGGTTTTATACCGTGAGATATTTCGTATCCTAGTAATAATACTTTCGCAGTAGCTACGATGCTCTTTTTCTGGTTAAATGTAATACCGTGACGTTTTGAGGCCTCTAGGAACTTTTTCAAATTTAGATCATGTTTCTGAGCATCGCGACCACACGGTAACATTTTCAACATGTGCGAATGTATCGATCAGACCTTGCTCGCGTATGATCTTGTCTGTGGTGCGTTGAAAGCCGGCCAAACCATTATTAACTCCGAACGGAATGCGGCGAAATTGAAACAGTTTACTACATGCCTCGAATGCAATATATGGCATGCCTTTGTCGACAACGGGGATCTGGTGGTACGCACTTTGAAGGTTCAATGTGCTAAACATCGTGTAATGGGAAACCTCTGCAAGTTCGTCCATTTTCGGCAGAGGATATGCATCAAGATGCGTGAAGTAGTTTATGGTTTGACTGTAATTGATGACCATGCGCTTATGCCTTTCATTTGTAGTAACGAGAACCTGAGCCTGCCAAGGGGAATTGGACGGTTCAATAATTTTTTCCGATAGTGGCTTTTGAATCTTCGTCTCGATAAATACCGTATCCGTGCGAGAGAAACGACGAGATTTTGTAGCAATCGGAGTACACCCAGGGGCGAGATTGTCAAACAAAGAGGGAGCGTTGACTTTGGCTGATTTCAGTCATCGTCATCATCATCATCATCAAAGACAGCAAAATCAGTGTTGACACTGGTGATTCACTGCCGTACTCGCTGCGTTCAGTGTACATACGGCGAATGGGGGCCGTTTACCCATGAATGGTATGATCACACTTTGGTGTTGGCTGAGAAATCTAGGCCAAGAATGACGTCTGAACACAAATTGGACAACAGCGACATCTTCGTATCGCGTGCCTTTGTACAGCACGGTGGCATAAAGGTGACCGCTAATAACACAAGATAAATTCGTTGAAGCCATCAAGATAGCGCTGTTAGAGGATGTTATTGTCCAACCGTGCTTCAGTGCGATGTCAGAAGAAATGTAACTTTCGCAGCTACCAGTATCGATAAGAGCATGAAGTGGGATATTATTCACTATAACATCAACGACTGATTTGGAAACTTCAATGGATGAAGAGATGTTGAAAATAGATGAGACACCAGGGTTCACTGACGATGTGATGCGACTTGAACTCGGCTTGGATCGGCAAACCTTTTAGAAATAACCTTTCTTACCGCAGGAATGACAGAAAGATTCACGAGCCGGGCGTTTTGAACGAATGTGCTTGCCGTTGCCACAGAAGAAGCAAGATAAGGATGTGATTGCAATCGCGTCATTAGAGTCAGTCTGAGAGATAAGTGCATCACGAACGAGAGTTAAAGGTTTATCCGTTTTGATAGATGCGGCACCACAGGGAACATGAGAAGAGTCGTATGAGTGACTGTTGTTGAGCATGTTCAAGCAGACGTGCCTCGTCAGACGCTTGTTGAAGCTTAAGAATGTGTTTTTCTAGTCGTTGGTGAACGGAGTTAGATTACAAACCTGTGATAAAAGCGTCTCGAATAGCTTCATCCTGATGTTCATCGGCAGAAACCACACAAAAATTGCAGTCTTTCGCAAGGTAACGTAATTTTTTCGGGAATGCGTCGACTAATTGACCCTGTTCTTGTTTGGTAGTAGCCAGCACGTGGCCAGCAAACACTTCATTTTTTGGGTTTATTGTACGTCGGTCCGAGCGTCTGGATGGCGTCTTCGAAAGTGAAACATTCACGAACATGTTTGTCAACGTTTGGGAGTTTGATGAATGAGAGAAAATTCGTAAACGTTTCATGCCAATAGATTCACTGTTCTGAAGCAGAAGAGGATTGGGGATCGGCTTCAAACCGTCTGGGCGAAACGATTGCTCCATTGTATTTTGTTAGAAGATTAAATTTTTGTGCACTCGTATGATTGAGCCATAAATAGAGAACGATGACTGCCGAATGATTGGCTTTAATCTTCCAACAGTTTCAGTACATCAGCTAGAACATTAGGAAACACAGTTTAATGAATAGCAAGTAAACGGTTTAACACAACATTAGTATATAACATCGCTGACTGCCTGCTGAGGATGAATCACCAAACCCTTGGGCCCTTCAGCGATACACAGAGCCCGGAACCTGACCGGTTTGATTAGGTGGGAGGACTAGCGGCCGTCTCACGTACCCCACACGATTTCCAGGCGGATTCACCTCTACCGAAAAGGGTTCTGTTGAAGCTGTCATATTGGTACAAACCGTGAGGTGCGTGACGCGTTATGTGGCAAAAGTGTATGACGCATAACCAAAATTCGGTACTGCGGTACAACTCCCTTCGGATGGGTTCACCATGATTGTTCCTGCGTTCCGTCAGTAACATAGCAAAATATGGATGCCAGCCATTGTAAATGACATTCGATCTAGGTTATCTCATGAATCCGAACATCACAGAGTCCTTGTGATAGACTAGCAATAAGTTCCTTTCCTTCTCACTTTGTTTATCCCCATCACTGCTAGCTTGACCTGGTAGTCGGGCTTGAGTACAGCAATGGTTCCGCGGGTTACACTGGCTGGAACTTCATACTACAAGGTGCATCCAAAGAGTCCGGTGCTGCTCAGAAGACACCTTCTGTGCGCAGCCGCATTAGGAATGAGACAGTAATGCCTTATTCCCTGCGCCCTCGGGCTAGACCAACCCTCTGCAGCCGAGGTCAGACTATTGAGTCATCGGCTCCGGGCGGGATCCCCAAATAAAACCCCACTGTCCGCTGCCTCGTGGGTCAGACTTTTGAGGCAGGCTGGGGACAGGGTCCCGGAACAAAACCCTACATCCTCCCACTGCCTTATGGGTCAGACCTTTGAGTCAAAGGTTCAAGGTGGGGTACCCCAACCAAACCCTCTTCCTCGGCCTGGGCAACCGGGGAGCATCATTTTCCCGCGTAGTTCGGTAGTAGTCCCCTCCCCAACCCCTTCTCATCACACAAGCAAACGTCACTGGGTCACTTGACTGTCCATTATCTGACCGAAGGGCCTTATGCTGTGCTTAGAGACGTTGTCAGACATGGCCCAGTCGCGCCCTCAATGGCGTTCATGCATCCAAGCTATCGCCTCCAGTGCATAGCTCCCTTCTTATCCCCCCACTTAACAGTCCACTGACAGTGCTGTATGTACGCACCAATTTATCAGGTCACGCCTCCAATGTGCAGCTACTTATCCCACCTCCCCAAATCACCGGTGAAGGAAACTGTGGCAGCTACAACCACTGTACGACAAGTACGTGGTTATTACAGCTGACAATGATGGTGATGATGATGATGATGAGGATGACGAAGCTTTTGTGTCACAAGCGAAACGTTGCCTGGCAATAAATCCACCGATTGTTACCAAGCTTTTCCGAAAACGATGACTACTCAATCGGTTCCAAGCGTTTTTCACCTGATTGAAATATCTTGTTATTTTGCGTTTGTTGTTTATGTGGCACTCGACCGCCATTTGTGGTGATAGTGCATCTCCGGGAGCTTGAAACAGACGAATAATACAAGTTATCTTGTTTTAGGCCGTCACGTAATATGCTCGCCCAACAGCGTTATAATTTTGAGGAAGAGCGTGACGTTAACCTTCTGGCCAATGATTTGAGTGACTGGACGGGGGTGATTTTAAAGATCGAAGGTTTATTGAATTGGGAAAGTCCTCGCCTGTTGGTGTCCATATTGTTAATTGTTTCCGTCATTTTCCTACTCCTTGGCACGTTCCATCCGGCTGTGTTGACCATGCTAGGATGGTTTGGCCTAACTATGAGTATTGTTGATTTCATTGGACCCACTCTGTCTGCCAGGTAAGGTTCATTACCATATTACTCACTACAACCCACCTCATCATAGGGTCGCTCCCGAAATGCATCCATTGGAAGCACAAAAACGATACCGAGAATTTTGTCGCCGTTTGGTCCATGCCCGCTATTTGGTGATAAACTTTTTCACATTTCTCCAAGAACTCCGCGCAAATCATCCTATCGCCTATCTATTTACCTCTCTCCCCTTGTTACTGATCGGGATCTTCGTTGGCAGGCATATCAACGATCTTCTTCTGCTTTACATCTTAACCATTGTTTGCATTTTGACTCCTGGATTAAGATACAAGGGCTTCTTCACGGTGAGTTGGTTTATCAAGCTTACATTTCGGTGTATTACTTAGACTCGATGGGTAGCAATATTGGGAAACAGCGACTCCATTTTTACTGGTAACTCCGCCACCCCCTCAAAACATATCACGTGGTCATTCCGTTTTACTTCATGGAAGTACCAATAAACAAGCCCTCCAGAACACAGCAAAAATGCCCCGCCAGTTGCAGACCAGCCACTATCTGATAATCCGTTTGCTCAGTTTGACGAGTAAAACTCAGAATATTGCTGACTGTAGTCTCCCTTAGCTGTCAAAATTGATGCAATTATTAGCTGTGGTCCATCCCTCTGATTTAATGCTCGGAGTGTGGATTCCTCGCCAGACCTATGTAACCTGTATTTAACAGTGCGTTTGAACACCTTCGCTATGCCCCTTGATCACCATCATCATCGACAGCATCACATCACTGTTCAACACTGGTGCCTGGCTGCCGTACAACCATGATTTATTTGAAAGCTTTATTGTGAAGAAAAGAATAAAGTTGGATGGGGAAGGGACTTAGTGCTAGCTTACTTCAATCATTCCGAGGTGCCTACACCTCCAGGCACTCATTGAGGCAATCTGGATAGAGGCTGACAACCAGATCGGTTGGCAGCCATATCTTGCAGTGTCTCCAACCAGGCGCAGTGGGAATCAGGCGGTCCCGACCCTGGAAGTCGAGCAGCATCGACAGCACCTAAACGTAATCTCCTTCATACTCCTCTGCCACGGAATTGGCCACCTCTCTGCTTACTCTGCCCACTGTGAATTGAGCATGGAAAACAACACTCTATTCGGCAAACAATGGTTGGGCATACGCAACGCATGTCCCAACCAACACAGCTTCTGGTGCTGGACACATTCTTCAATGGAAGTACCCGTTGCCAACCGAAAATTCGCTTTCTAATTGCCTCGTTACGGATACGCCGACAAAAACTTACACGAGCTGTGGTTCTGGGACAACGATTGTCGAACACCTGAAGATGTCTCAGTTCTGCTGCTCGAACGGGCCAAGTCTCACAGCCATACAACAAAACAGCCCGCACTGTAGCTTGATACACACGTCCCTTGAGATTCAGGGATACACCACTCTGACGCCATAGGTGTCACAAGTTGGCAAACGCCACTCGGGCCTTGTAGATTCGTGCGTGACCTCATCTGCCACACTACAATCAGAACTAATACAACCTCCGAGAAACGTAAAGACTCCACAACTTCCAGTGCCTCTCCCTGGATTGTAAGTGGCGTGTTCAGTGACCGCATGTCCAGCAGCATGACCTTACACTTTTTGGGTGCAAGGTGAATACCAAAGGACGGGATGACTTTGGTCAGTTCATCCAGAAACACCCGCGCCTTCCTATTCGAAGACGAGAACGATATCTGCATATTCCAGATCGACAAGGTTTTCTTCACAGGCTATTTGAACACCGGGGTTTTGGAGACCTTCCAGCGTTCGTTTCATGATTTCATTGATCACGAAGTTAAATAGGAATGGGGAGAGTGAGCATCCCTGACGGACACCAGTTTGTGCATGGAAGCTTCTGGAGAGCCCCCTATACACATCCGGAAGTCTAGGAACACAAAGAGCTTATTATGTTACGAACTTTTGGGGCATTCCTTGGTGGGCAAGCATGTCAAACAGAACAGACCGGTCAACCGAGTCGAATGCGCCTTGGAAATCTAGGAATACTAGAATTGTGGGTCGCTTGCGTTGTTCTAGCACCTGATGACGTGTGAAGATTTAGTCATCGCAACCCCAACGAGGCTGGAATCCAGCGTGTTGCTCTGGAGTTAGTGATTCAGGAACCACCATAAGGCAACGAATCACCAGTGACGCAAACAGCCTCGCTACGACCGGGGTCAAGCTGATTCCCCTGTGGTTGCCACACTGAATACGAGCCCCTTTTTTTGAAAATGGACACTATCACCGACTCCATCCAGTTGTCTGGGACAGACTCCGTTTCCCAGGTGCGAGCAAACAGATCAGACAAGCGCTGACTGAGGACTTCACCTTTATCTTTGAACAATGTGGGTGGGAGGTCATCCGGACCAGAGGCTGGGTGGCGCTTGAGAGAACATATACAGTCGTAAACCTCCGAGGCTATAGGCGATTCCACGTTCACCGTCCAGGGTTCTACGTCACCTGTGGGCTCCAGATGAGTGGCCATTACAATTGTTGTTTGAAGTATTCAGCCTACTGTTTCAGGCGTTCTTTTTTATTCGAGACGGTCATTCCATTCCGATCCATGATGGTTTCGCTCATGGACCGGTCGCACGGATCAACTGAAATAATCTTCAGGCACTACAGGCTTTCTGGGCCTCTTCCATTTCCCTGACCTTCTGTGTCCACCACGTTTCACGGTCGGCTCGCACGTTCACTTCCACTTGACGTCTGACAATTCGCCGCATCAAGTGATGTTCGGGGCCGGCTGGGAGATTTCCCCGAGATTTAAGGAGTTCCACCGTTCGGTCTGATATCCAATGCTTGAGTGCGTCTGGTGGTGCCACGCCACAGGCAAAATCCCCAGCAATATGCAAAGGTGTGGCAATCTTGTCCCAGTATGAGTTCATTTCTGATGGTGGAGCATTTGGAGGAGCCTCTAGAAGACGGTTCCGGCAAATTCGCCTAACATCCGGATCTGCCAGTCTCTCAGTCGCCAAGCGGGTAGTTGCTAGAAAGGTATGAAAGAAATCACGAAACGTTTGGGTGCTGTCGGTGGTACTTGCCTTCCAGGATGGGGACCGCGTGATCCTCACTGCGCCTGGTTGGAGGCGCTGCAAGATATGGCTGCTAACCGATGTCAGTGGCGATCTTGTTGTCAGCTTCTATCCAGATTGCCTCAATGAGTGTTTGGAGGTGTAGGCACCTCGGAATGATTGTAGTCCAGCACTAGGTCCCTTCCCCGTCCATCTTTATTCTTTTCTTCAAAATATGGCTTTCAGATAAATCATTGTTGTACGGCAGCGAAGCATTGATGTTGAACACTGATGTCATTGCTGTCGATGATGATGATGATGGCAGGCAGTTATTGATCCGTGCCATCGATTTATGTTTGTGGCAGGCATGCCGTTGGGGGACACCATGTGGCCAGACGACTTTGGCTATTTTGGAGGTTAGTACTGCATAAAAACAGCCTGCGATCAGCACATAGCTGAAGCAATCGTTCCCCATTGTCCGTACATACTGAGTTCAATCCATCTCGACCTACTAATTGAGTTTCAGATACGCTAAGCCTGCCTATTTGTACATTCAAATCTCCGGCAATCACCACGATATCCGAGATGGCGAGATGGTTCAAGTGGTTATGGCGCGAATTTACTGACCGAAAGGTCCGTGGTTCGAACCCGACCTCTGCCTTTCGACTTCCCCTGTCTAGGCTTGGGTAACCTGGCAGTATCCCAGCCCTCGTGCTTCCCTCGGGTGGCATGGCAGATAGGCACCGAAAGGGTGGTACGGCTGAACAGTTTAGTTTTTTAGTTTTTAGTACGATATCTGAGCTTTTAGCTTGCCACAACAATGCAGTCAGGGCGTCATAAAATCTGTCTTTGACGGCGTCGGGGCTACAGTAAGTTGGGCCGTAAGCAGACACGATAAACAGACATCGATCAACTTCCCGTTTGTGAGGCTCCTTCACAGACGTTGCCAGGCAAACCGCATAGAGTTGAATATCAACGGGTATCCAGTCAAGCAAGGGTACTTCCGCCCGGTGACTCAGGACGATATCAACCCCTGCATATCCCGCCGCAGCAGCGTCTGGATCACCAGAGGTGAGCAGCCGGCAGTGAGTGGAGACTGATGGGGCGGTTAGCTCAATACTGTGCTTGCACCTTGAATTCATGTTTCTGAGACACAACACACATCAATGCCAAGCGAGTCCAGGGTGAGAGCAAGAGCAGCTTGTTGTCCTGCTTGTTCAGACTGCGGACATTGAGGACGGCCAGATAGACTGGGTGTCGAGGCTTGAAGATTGATTTGGAAATACCTGAAGATGTCGGTGCCATGTGACGAGCAGATATTGCACGCAAAACCGATGCAAGATGAACGGAGTCATCAGTCCTAAGTGCTGGGCCTAGAAGGAGAGAGTTATCAATGAGGTGGGGAGAGGAGGAAGAAAAACTATGTGAAAGGGAAAGTAGGGATACGTCAGCAGTAGCCTGTTTTCGCTTACCCATCCTGCTATATGCAGCGAGTAAGGCGACCCGGCTGATGGCACCATGCGACGGCCGATGTGGCATGAGTTAGACGTAGGTGTCATGGTTGTACGTGGGCTGGGATACTATCAGGGCGCCCACACCTAGACAGTAGAACGATTAGAGCCTTCACCAAAGGCTTTGGCTGAAAAGCCTGACTGCAAGGCTGCGGTGTTTAGCGGGAAATGCAAATGCATTACCATTTCTACGGAACAAGTTGCCACATGTTCCAACCCCCAACCTGGAGGACCAGGAGACTGTGTTTATCAGACCTCTAACCATTGACCAACCTAGTGTGAGAGACTCTGAGTGTCGCGGGACACTTCCCAGTATAGCTCAATGGGTCGATGAGGTGCGCAAACCGTCACACCACGGTAAGGTCCAGTCTCTTCGTGACGGATGCTCCTTCGGGCAACAGTAGCTCGTCCTCACGCTTACTGTCATCCCCATATCTTTACGATCCACCCTGGTAAACCTCGCACCAGCTATGTAAGCACGTGAACCAATCAGACGGCGGGAGTGCTGTCAAACGGTGGCAGTCTCGTCGAACTTGTCGGGACTGCGGTTGGCCGGGTCCATGACCCACGTATTGTTTCCCAATAAAAAAATAGCCCTCCAGCTGTGACACACTGCCTAGCTACCACCTGAGGGATGCACAACGGCCGAGATACTGTCAAATTACATAAGCCTAGATAGGGGCAGTCGAGATACCGGGGTTGTGTTCGAACCACGGACCCCCTGGTCAGTAACTTAACGCCTTAACCACTGAGCTATCTCGAATTTCTCCTGCATTAGCTGGTGGAGAGTGCATTTTTGGTACGGATCCTCTGACTTGATCTATCGCGTGTGTTATCTGGTCCATTCAGTTCAATGTGAATCCATTCGAATATGGGTCAAAGCAACTCAATTGAGCGAAGCTAGAGGATCTTATCACAAAAATGCCAGATCATTGCCACTGTCGCTTGACGGTTGCCTAGCTGATAAGTGGCCTGAACATCAATTGAAAGTCAGTGTATGCTGAAAATCCGGGAAACACTATGGCTGTTTCATTTTTATTGTGAACCATTAGCAGTACGCATCTCACGAGATTGCAGGGAGTTTCGAGCCCGCGACCTTCCGGATAGTAGCTTGGACACAACCGTTCGGCCACGAGCGGCTGATCAGCAGTATGATTAACTCGTACGTAGACATGGAAGCTGTTATATCCTGTTGGATAATTTATCAGTCAGACTCGTTAGTTCACAGGAATGGAGAAGGCAAACAACTTCGAGGAAGTTATACTGCAGACAAGTGGATCGCTCATGGAATTCATTAGAACTAGAATATAAAAGAGCTAACAGTCCAATAGGATATCAGTGAGAGGCTGAAATGTAGAAACAAGGTTTCAGTATACAAGACAAATCGTTAGCAAAGCGGATTTGTTCGTTTAGAGGTAGTCCCAACAGCAACCACACCAGATGTTCACGTGTTGACTGCCTCCCCGAGTGACTACTTCTCAGTTGGAAGTCTCACTTGTCTTGTGAAGTTATTCTTCCTCTGAACCACTTATAGTTTCCCCTCTTGCATCCCATCCCACCGAAGTTTGAATACTTTCTCCGCAGTTCCTAACACTCAGACTGACCGCTTTGTTCACTGTGCGTCCTACTCAGCTGCAGCTTCTGTACGTCCGACTTCAGTGACAAACTTAAACACCTCGAAATCTGTTTTCAAGCCCTGAAAGCCGGTCTACTTAGCTACTTTTGATGTTCGTACACAAAAGCAGGCAGGACAATAGGTTGCTCTTGCTCCTACGGTGGATTCGATCCGTATTGGTATATGCTTTCTGTCAGAAACAAGGATACAGGACGGAAATACTGTAATTGAACTGACTGCCCCCTTGCTCGCTTCCAGGTTCCGGCTGCGCACCTCTGGTGATGTAGACGCTGCTGCAGCTGGATATGCTTGAGTGGATATTGTATTCAGCGACCGAGCGGAAGCGTCCCTACTTAACTGGATACCCATTGATAGTCGCCTATGCACGGTTCGTTTGGCAACATCTTTGAGAGTATCTCGAGAAAGTGAGGTCCATCGCATCGTTTATTGTCTGCTCACACCCCAACGGACTGTACCTCTGAATATGCCAAAGACAGCTTCTATGACTTCGACTGTGCACCTGTACGCTGCCGCTTTTCAGGTCTACGCTTAGCCATTGAGAAGCTTGTAGATTCAGAAGTCAAACGGAACTTCCAGAACCGGCTCTTCGAACGCCATGTGGATTGTCCTACGTTGGATATTGACGGCCACTGGGAACAAATCCAGTGCTACTCAGAGCTGGAACCCAGCCAACCTCATCCAAACATGGGATGTCTAATAGAACCGTGGCTTTGCTGGAGGCCCGGCGACAGATTCCTCGTCACTGCAACCACAGCTCCACCCAACGCCATGTAAATCTGGGTGTCCATGGGGACCACGAAGCCTGTGTACCGTAAAGGCCGAAGAAATGTAAGAGGCAAGAATGCTGGAGACGTCCACAGGCTGTTCGCTTGATTCGTTCGACTGGTTCTTAAAAACCTCTTGTCAGTGATATTATACGGGACCAGAATGGCTCCTTCATATCCAGCAAGGGAGGACGTTTGAACCATTTGTCATAATACTTCGAACAATTAAGTTAGCCACTTGCTACCTACAATCCGGACTGTCGGCCTTCAACAGAAAGGTGACCACCCCTCAGCTTCAGAAGTGTCGCAGTATATATCTCTACTCAAGCGTCATCTTGCTCCTGGCCCTGACGACCTTCCACTGCTCTGTTCAAGAATGGGTTTCTCAGCCAGTGCTTGTCTAGCTTATTTGGGTCTATCTGGGAGAGAAACCGTTCCAGCTGACTCGGGTGAGTCGATCATAGTACCCATTTTCAAAAGGGGTACTCACAGTGAATGTGGTAACAGGGGTGTCAGTTTTGACTCCCGTTGTAACAAGACTTCTGGCATCACTGATCCTTCGTTGTCTTACGGCGGCACGCGAATCCTTGACTCGTGAGCATCAAGTGAGATTTCGACCGGGTGGAGGCTTTGTTGACCACATCGCACTCCGTCATGCATTAGAGCAACACCGTATGTACAGACGACCCACAATCTTGGTATTCCTTGACTTCAAGGGCGCCTCCGCGGCTACCTACCCCACCTCCCCGAATCATCGGTGAACGAAACTGTTTATTCAACGGAACTCATGCTGCGCCTTCGTCTTAAAAGATGGGGACAACGTTGTCTGCGTACTTCAGTGTGACAAGGTTCTCACCAGCAACGATTTTAACACCGGGGTTTTGAAGACCTTCCAGTGTTCGGATTAATATCTCACCAACGACGAAGTTCATCATCATCATCAAAGACAGCAACATCAGTGTTGACACTGATGCTTCACTGCCGTACAACCATGAAGTTCATCTAGTTTCATATGCATATATATATATATATATAATTATATATATATGCATATGAAACTAGATGAACTTCATGGTTGTACGGCAGTGAAGCATCAGTGTCAACACTGATGTTGCTGTCTTTGATGATGATGATGAACTTCGTCGTTGGTGAGATATTAATCCGAACACTGGAAGGTCTTCAAAACCCCGGTGTTAAAATCGTTGCTGGTGAGAACCTTGTCACACTGAAGTACGCAGACAACGTTGTCCCCATCTTTTAAGACGAAGGCGCAGCATGAGTTCCGTTGAATAAACTGACCACCATCAAACCATCTTTCGGCATGCGCCTGAGCATCTTCAAAGTGCGAAATCATGCTTCAGACTGCACAGTCTCTGGACATACCTCGTACAATTCAAGGAGAGTCATCGGAGGTTGTGGAGAATTTCACACACCTCGGTAGTTGTTTTAGCCCTGACGGAAGTGTGTCTGATGACGTCAGTGCACGAATTTCAAAGGCTCGAATCAATTTACGAGTTTGCCTCACTTGTGGCATCAAAGGATCTTAAGGTCGCGTGTACCAGGCTACAGTAAGGACTGTATCGTTTTATGATTGCGAAACATGGCCTCTGAGGACCTATGATGTGCGGCGTCTTCAGTTTTTTTACCTCCAATGCCTCAGAGGCGTTGCTGGCGTCGGATGGCGTCAACGAATTAGTAACGGGGCGATTAGAAAACGGGTATTTGGTCCTGCAGCGGGTACTTCAGTTGGGTACATCCAGCACCATCAACTACGGTGGCTCGGCCATGTGCCACACATAACGAAACACCGCCTACCGAGACAAGTGTTTTTCTCTATACCTCCTTCAGAATGGTGGAAATCGCGAGGTGGACAGCGGAAGGGTGTGAAAGAGATTACGAGAAGTTTGGGTGTTGTTGGTGCAGTACTCCTTCGAAGATGGGGTCCCTATGACCTCATTCTGAGCCTGGCTGGAGACGTTGCAAGAAACGACGGCTGGTCGATGTCAGTTGAGTTCGTGTTATCAGTTCAATCGTTCAGCTGTAACACACTTCGACGCCTAACTGTTGTGCCACCCGAAGGTTGCACGAGGGCTCGGATATTGCTAGGTTGCTCAAGCCTAGACAGGGGAAGTCGAGAGGCAGAGGTCGGGTTCGAACCACGAACCTTCCGGTCAGTACATTCGCGCTCTAACCACTTTGGCCATCTCGCTCCCCGTGTTATCAGTTTCTTTCCAGGTTTCTAATTGAGCGCTTGGAGGTATAGGCGATAAGCCATCAACACCCCCCTCCCTCACTTAATCTTTTCTTTTCATTTTAAGACTTTAAATATAATTAGACAAGCTTTGTAATTGTACAGCGGTGAAGCCTCAGTGTCAATATTGATGTTGCTATCCCTGTTGATGATGTTACTGAAGAGTGTGAGACTTCGTGAAGTTAATCTATGCTGAAAGACTGAGCAGCACTCTGCAGCTGTTTAATCCTTATGGGCAATCATCAGCAGTGTTCATCTCATTGAGAGCGAAACAGCTGTGTGGTTTTTCGCGGCTTTTCAGCATAGATTGGATTCTCTTACAGGACGAAGTCTCAGTTGATAACTGGTGCGAAGATGTATCTGTGGTTTTGGGTTTTTAATTGCTATTATGGCGGCGGTTCCTCGAGATTGCACATTAGTGTATCATTTGTTGACATATTTCACGTACCAGTCGTACAATCCTTCATACACTGCACCCAGCTCTCTTTGGTTGGCGAGTTATTGAACGTTATTTGCAGACAGGTATCCTGTCAGGCTGAAGTATAAAAGTACACCCAACAAGTGAGGAACTAATTCCGGAAACCAGTGTATTTGCGATTTCTTAAAGTACTCTCAAATTCTAGTATTCCCCATCAAGTTATTCGAAAATATGTTCTAGATCCTGCATGAAGCTGGCATTTTGTTACCGGCCTGTGGTTGTCTGTTCTGCCTCTGGAAGGACGTTCATACACTCGCTCGAAGGAGTGTGGTTCGTCTCCAAATATATGCGTTTTTAGTTTTGCCTCCAGGAGTCTGCCACACCTGTCATCCTAAGTCTGCTTTAAACTCGACTGATACGTCAATATTCATAACCTCATTTGGACAACCTGCTGATCACTCCTAAAGATAATCGTTCAGCTGTAACACACTTCGACGCCTAGCTGCCGTACCACCCGAAGGAGGCATGAGGGCTGGGATACTGCCAAGTTGCCCAAACGTAGACAAAGGAAGTCGAGAGGCAGAGGTCGGGTTCGAGGCACAAACCTTCGAGTCAGTAAACTCGCGCTCTAACCACTGAGCCATCTCGTCCCCCCAATGGTCACTCTTGAGCCGTGTGGTATTCATCTCATGTCCTAACAATGGTTAACAGCTTCGAAGGGCGTAATTTAATGAACACCACTTTGAGATATAGCGCTTCAGACAATGTGCTGGGTGACTGTTATTGTTTACTGATTCGGTCCTATTATCTGAGCGTTTCACAGATATGATATTCCCGTTTGCCCATAGGCCTTCATCTACTTATTGGGTCAACTAGCTCGACCATGCGCCCGATTCGTGCCCGTGAAAATCTACACCGGATTTCATGCTTTTACTGAGCGACTTCACTCAGTATTTTGGTGGGTCCCTGCACTGTACAGACGAGTGTTATGCAGAAAGAAGCGGGACTAATGAAACCCACCCTGTTTACTATGATGTCTGGCACTCACTTCATTCTTCAACCAAGTTTTACCGTCCGATCTTTAACTTATCCCCTTCTTGGGTCCATCGATCTCATCGATTCGTCCGTTCGCCAAATATGTTTTTTCCACGTTTGCTCTTTTAGTATTATTGACATCTATTTTATTTATTTATATTTGACGAATAAGAAACCTGAATATACTGCTTCATTCAATATCCGCTGATTTTCTGATCATCAGCCATGTGGAAGAGGGGAATAATGGACGACGGTTACAGATGTCAGATATGGGGAGGATGAGTCTACGTGACGTAAGCAGCCGAATGTATGTCGTGAACATGAAATGCGGTTGGCTGCAACGGACTTCATCACTGAATCGCTGGACTGAACCTGAAAGCCCGGTTTTAGTCGTCTTGAGAATAGAGTATATATATATATATATACTGATATAGGAAAACCGGAAAAATGCACAAAACGGGGAGTGGAAATTGTGGTGATAATACAACGAATCGGTTTTTCAGATGCTTTTCATCCTGGCACTAAGCTGAAACTGATAAGCCGACCCTAACGTGAAGTCAGGTTGAGTAAGAGGACGATTTGCTGGACACACTATGCTGCTAGTTAAATCGTGGCACGTTTCCCGGTTTGAATCCCCAGACCTGTAGTCCGTGAGTCGGATTAGGTTGTAATCGGACCGGACGTAGTACCAGATTTCCAGTTTCAATTTATCAGTGGTCAGTTTTCTGGATTCGATCCATGAATCGCACTGAAAGTAGATAATTTCAGCTTCGTCGTAGTCACTTACTATTGGGGGGGGGGTCGGAGATAAAGGCCAGGCGTTTGAAGAATCGAGTTTTTGCAATAGTACTTAGGAGTCGACTATACCTGGTGCATGAAGCATGCGACATAGTGTTCACTCCTTTTTGATTATTGTTGTCTCACCGACCATTTGCGGTTCCACTACTCTCCTCACGTAGTGGCGTTTTCGTTGGTCCTGCGAATAATTGTTCTCGATAAAGCCAGAACTAGCAAGTGCAGTTATGAAAGTAAGGAAAAAAATGTTATTCAAGAATGCAGGAAAAATGGATTCGGTTTTCTAGAACTGATCTTTAGTTTGGCACCACGTTTTTTCCTAAGTATAACTGTACTTAACAGTTGGAAATATTTGTTCTGGATGTGAAAGTCGATAGAAAAAGTGTGCCAGAGTTTGTCATATAAAAAGTGATGAATGCCGCAAGTCAAGTTAACGTTAGTGCTTGAGTAGAAAGAGCAACAGAATATCAACCACATCGATCAAAAACACATTCCCTGTGGACCCCGGCCCAGGAGTCATAATGCCCTCGTCATGTGCGGTTACGTTCTACTTCCAGTTCGTTCATTGCTGACAGCATGTCTGGGCGGCTGGTGAAGCTGCATTTTTCGGACACATTCTAGCCAACACATTCGTCCGTCTTTTCGCTGTTGTGAAATAATCGACCATGTTAAGTGAATCATTTCCAACGTCCAAAGCGGCTGAAGAGACTTACCGGTATTGCATCAGCACTGTAAACTTTCGAGATGAGAATAATCCACGCCGACAGCTCACTTAGAAAGCCGCACAGTTCCACGGCATATTGCGATGGTCGGCTTTCTGTGCGTGAGAAGTTGCCTGAGGATTTTTCAACTTGGAGGATTTAAGCGATACGGGCCAGTCCCCTGTGGAAATCAGCTTGCTTTTAGAAACAGGTTTCGCGGGGTGTCTGTGGAGAATAATTGCTGTCAGAATATCGGAAGCAAGCGACAGTGGACCGGTCTCGCGATGGCCCTCCTAGCCGATCAATAAAAATCTCATATGACCCCGAGGAACTGGATAAGGGACATTAAATAGTCCCGTGAGGCCGAATATCGTCAGTGACTGAGTTAATGATTAGTGTAGTTTAGGTTAGCGTACTGACGTATTCTGACTAGAGAGGCAACTAGATAAACATTAGCCACCCCCACAGACAACCAATGCACTTTTGGACGTGTTATCGACTAATCGCATCAAGGCTTGCTCCAAAGACTGAGCATTAGATAAACTGTTGCTTGTGTTTGCAGGTCAGAAGTCAGGTCTAAGACCCCACCCCTGAAGTCGGTCGGCTGTTTCATACTTGGACTATGCGATGTCCTGTTGGGCCTTGGGTCCAAACTGATTAAGCCTACGGATGCGCAAACACTCCTTGAGGCGAGAAAGATCCACTGCATTGAGAAGAGGGATCACCACCAGTCTCAACTTGACCGGTCACAGTTTACGTAAATTCCCCGCTTTGTGGAATGTTCTGGTTCTTCTAATGAGTGTCCATCATTTAGACATGAGTAAGTAGTGAGTTACGCGCAGAACGACGTCTAAAGCATGACCAGTTAATCGAAAGCTGTTAGAGGGCCACTTAGGAAACTGAGTTTCGAGGTCTGACTAGGTGGTTATGACGAGTAGTCAGCAGCTAGAGATGTATAATTGCATAATTTAAGGCAGATATATGACATGGCAAAGGAGACTGGGACTGCTTCATCTATATATGATATCCTTTGATTCATTAGTTTGCTGTGTTCCACAGAGCAGAGCATCCACGAAACCGACGCACAAGCGTTCTGGAATCCCCACAATTGTGGCAGACGCCCACAAGTCCTGAAGGGAATAGCGCCTTTTGCAAAAGTTCACCAATAGCCACGCGGACATTTATAAATATATCACAAATCCCCCATGTGTTCAAAAGCAATCTGGTCAACACAACTGTAGGCCTCTCGGCGTCCTGTGCTTCAGATGGCCGCAACCAAAAACCAACCAGACCGATCACCGTACGCCCGCCTGACGAATCCCGGATATGGAGGAAAATCTCCCTGTGGCCGGTCTTTTCAGGATCCAACCACACCTACACAAGGTCTTCATAATACTTCGCGAGACTTTTGAGGAAATTCAGTGACGATGATGAATAAAGGAAACCTCGCGTTTCTGAGAGACTGCTGTGTTCAGGCGGTTGACAACAGACAGGACGAACCTTTATCAGATCTAAAATGGAATTGTCTTTTCATTCCACCTAAGAGCGTACGAAAATCTTCCCAGATTTCCAACTACGTCTATCGCACCAGGGAAATGACTTTTCTGCAAAATATCCAATGGTATTTAGCCTTGTCGCTTGGGATATTTGGTATAGATTTTCTCTAGTTTCCTTTTAGCAGGTTAGGATGTTGTTTCGAACTGACAAATCGTCCACTGGAATTTTCTGGGATGAGTAACTTATGCAAGGAAGAATGTCCATCGCACTGTGAGCCCAACATAATATCGAGTAATAAAGATTTTCATGAGGCTGAAGTTGGGAACACTTCTCAAACAAATCGCCTAGGATGTTGGAGGACAATCGGTACATCAGTTTCTGCCCCGCGGCTCACCTCGTTCAGGGTTCCAAGTTTTGTTTTTCTATACTCTTGGATGGGAGTCGAGTCAGTTGGCTTAAGCGGGAGGACAAATGAAACGAAAGTATAGACTCTCTAGAGTTGGAGAGCAGTCTTTCCAGAGACTGCACTTGATCAAACCCCGAACATTATTTTACCGATTGGCATAGGTGGAACGTTCCGCACAACCTCACGGTTTAACAAACTCGATATCCAATGGCAAAAGCTGAGAACTCGGGCAATCAGTGGAAATCATTTTGTCCACAAATAGGATTATTAACGCATCTCCAAGCTACCTAAGAACTCGTTGACAACGTTACCTCCACTGATGAAAGTTTGCAACTGGATTGCCTAACTCAGCGAATGAACCGGTCGTGCACTCAGTGTTAGCAAATATTCAGTTTTAGGTCAGAAACACCGTGACCCGCTCGTTATCTTTCGATTTCACCAATCTACTTGCTCATTAAAAACAAGCTAACGCATATCCATTATCCGGAAAGCGCAACCGGCTAGCCATCGGTTGTCCCAATCTGACACGCTGTTGATCCCAACATCCGCAACTTAGTGCACTTTAGCCTGGTCAAATAAGACAAGTTGTTAATGGCTAACAAACGTGGGCATCAAGACAACCCCTAGAAAAATTGCTCCCATTAAAAACAAAACGAATAAATGTTCACAAAACTGTTTTCCAAAAGCAGTGGTATACAAAATTCTGTACAACCCCATCAGGTGTTTATATCCGATAGGAAACCGAGAGTGGTCAGTTGATCACGGCTTTGGAGTGTATGAAGCACCCCTCTGACACTACTTAATCGTCTAGACATAACGGCCCTCGCATCAGTAAATAAACTGAAACCTGTATGACCGAGTATTCCTCAGTTGGTTTATTCGGTCGAACAAGACAGGCCATATTATTGGGAAGCACATGAATTAAACTCAGAGTGATTGTTAGCACTCACAATATCTTCGAAACTGAGAGGCTAAAACATCAGCATAGGTAACAACCCACGGGAGAGGGGTAAATTGTTGTTTCATCAGGAACACAACCAAAGTTCTTCCTACAATAGGATGAACTCGGCGGAAGGATCAACGAACCATCAAGGCTAACTAGATTCCGTTGTGGGTGGACGAATGCAAGAATAGCTGCGGTTATCTCACGCCATGAGCCAAGTCGAGCAAAAGAATTCCCCAAGTGTTTACGTAGGCACACAGATTATTCTGAAGAGAACTGGGACGGCATCAACTGATTTTTGACAGTCGGGATTCTACATACCACCCATTAGTGAGCAGCACCAGCGACATGCGAATTCAGTGATGTCACAAGATTTTCAGCCATCAATTAACTCGGCATCTTACATGAAACAAACTCCGGCAGTAAGACTACTCTTGCCTAGGTTTGGGCAACCTGGTAGTGTCTCAGTTCTTGTGTTTCCTTCGAGTGGCAGCTGGGCGCCGAATTGGCCTTAGAGATGAACGATTCATGCAAAACCAGAGCATATATTTCCGGTAGAAAAAGCATTTTGGGGATACCGCGCTAAACGAATCAAAGAATGTACAGTGAAACAAACTATCGAAAGACGAGGAAAAAAAACAAATAGAAGAGTTTGCCAAATCCATTAAGCACATAAACACCCTGAAGATGTTCAACGTTTGCCATGACGCCGAGTTAGTCCTTGGGCTGCACGCTCTGCAAAACAAATCGAAATAGACCAATTACGAACCTGGCAACGAAATTGTCAATACGAGGAAAAAAACCTAAAAAGCACAAGTAAATCGGAAATGAACCTGTGGTTTGGGAACAGCTGCTTTCAGTTGGTCCCTACATGTTACGCTGACGAATGGATTCGAACCAAGCGAACAAAAAACTTCAACATGAAGAGCTTGTCGGTGACCATACATCCATTGAGACGGTCCAAACTAAGATACAACCGATTTAAGGGGACTGGAAGGTCATCAAGAGGTATTTCAGTTCTGTATAGTCGATAAGCGCAAAGTGGGGACCAAAACAGACCCTTCTGCTTGGGTAACGCATTTGCTACTCGGTGAGCACCAACGAGGCCTCGAGACAAGACTCAACGATGTTGACGCAATCGCGTTTATGCTCCCCACATTCCTCAATTGGGATCGGTTGCTGTTAGTTCCGTATGTAGTGAAGAACGAGTAAAAATTTATGCTGTCTTCCTCTTGATGGAACACTACTCCTGAGGTTAATGCAAACCCGAGGACTAAGGCCACCTGAAGTATCTTAGACAAACCGAGACCTGTAGTAAACTTTGAGGTGTGCATCAACCTTGTAAGTAGTTTTGTATCGTGAATACCGTCTGAATGAAACGTGGGACGGCTTTCGTGTAATCCACACTCATTCGAAGGATATCATAAACGGGAGATTCAGTTGTCTCCGTTAGCATCAAGTTGAGCTGCAACTTGTCCGCTAAGTAGCAGAAAACATAAAGTGGGCTATCAGCTGCACAATGAAGATGACTTTCAGTTCAGAATGTGTCACCGTAAAGCATGAAAGAAATTTGATGAAATGACTACTGACAAATAAGTAACCTTCCACGGACAACTCAAACTCTTGCTGAGAGGGTAAGTAAACACATCAAATAATATCTATAGATAACTCTTTACAGATGGAGTTTGTACAAGTTCATTTGGGTAGTTTATAGTTTGGGCCCAGCAAGCAATTGGCCACAGTCGTACTACAAGTCGATGTGAGCATTCACACGGATATGGCAAAACCGTAATCTGGTTCCCAAAGGTAGCTTAATCGTCACAGCCATTCGTCCGACTATCTAGATACCCCTATGATGAAAGCCCTCTTCCTACCACTGAACACTTCCACATTAGATACCAGTAAACACAAGGACATATTGTTAATTTCCGAATTCAACCTTACCACATGGAGAAAACAAACATGTAATGAGTCACTATACTCAACAATTGTACTTAATTTGAAAAAGATAAGTTTATCTTTATGGCAGGTCAGCTGACGTTTTGAACTGCAGGTCGTTGAATAGTTAAATACGCCATAGCTGGAGCAGTTTCACAGCGAAATATTCTGCACTGCCAGATGGGATGTGTGATCTCCAGACTGAGGTGGTGATTCGGGCCCACAAACATTGTATACCTAGGTGGCAGCAAATCCAACATGAGCAACGAATCAGAGGCAGTAACAGCCCTCTGTACTGGACCTTCGCCACTCTAAGCGCTTAAGCATTTTGACCAATGAAGTACATCCAACCCCGTATTCGGTCCAGGCAATAGGGAAATACTGTCATTATTTATGTTATACGGGATATGGAACCAAATGGGATCCGCTCAAAGTTACCTGTTTTTGTTATCTTCTTGCCATCTAAGATAGCCATATATTCGTTTTCCATCGCCTTGTCACCGTTTGTTTCGTCGACTTTCGCTACTTTATGGTGTGTGAGTCGTCGAGCGGCTTTAGAACTGCACCAGTGCCAAATGCCAACCAACACCACAATTCCGACGGCCACGACGAGAACCCCAAGGAAAAGCAGTTCTGTATCGATTCCTTCCTCCACCTCGTACAACTACCAGAGAGATACCAAAGTAGGAGGAAAACAACAGGCGTAAATGTGGATTTCCTATTAGTAACTAGAGGTCAGTGAAATAAAGCACTCATTTGTATGCTGAAATGGTTAGCAATTAAACAAACAGAATTTGAGCGATCCCACTCCTGCACAGTGAATACGAAGATAGATGAGTTGTGAGTCGAGCCAGTGAGATGAAAAGGACTCGACAGTAGTGCCTACAGAAACCTTAAGGTGAGTACACTTACCCTAAACGTACGATGGGACGGGACATATAGTAGATTCTGGGTTGATTTAGACCAGACTGTCCACACGGTTGCGTATTTTACTCGCTTTCTACTACATTGACTACATTCATTGTCGAAAGCACAATATTTCAAAATAACTTATCTGAACTGTGAGTATTTAGTAGGATTCTAGTGGTGAGACTCAGCGCATGTTCATAATCATCAACTAAACTCCTACAACGATTCCGCTTGCGTTCACAGGTGGCGTCGAATGCAAAGATTAACAGTTGGAGCAATAACTGGCTTCCTTGAGGTGTCATGCAGAAGTTGATAGCACATTTTGGTCACGGGTAGATGTGTAAGGAATACGGCAACTAAAGAGACACGGAAAAGTTGACGACACCCGAGGAAACCCTTCTATGTGTTTCGTTCCTTCCGATCCAGTAAACTTCACTGAGAAAATTGATGTTCTTCCAAAGTATGACAACAAAAACAACCAAACTGCTTGTGTTCGGAAATATTATAAAAAATGAGGTAAGTACTTCATTGTTTTTTCAGACATGGTTCTGGGTAGAAAAATGTGAGGGACCAACCAAGTTGTCTCCTTTCTAGGAATATTTGGGTCCCCACAGAGCCATCATTCTTGAACAAAAACCGTTCAGTTGTAGCACTCTTTCAGTACCCAGCTACCACGCCGACGGAAGGAGGGACGAGGGATGGGATAGTGCCGAGTAACCAACCCTGGACAGAAGCATTCGAGATGCTGAGACTGGGTTCGAACTACCCTCTTTATACTTTGCCGCTAGGTAGATGTCAGTACAGCGCTTCCCTAACAATTTTACGTATTTATTTATTAGATGTTAGAAACGGATGGATGAAGACAATAGATGCTGTGTTGATAACTGGTTCCATGATCAAATGGGTTCATAAACATCATGAATTAAGGAAAACGTACATTCAACAACCGGTGGGAGCAGTGAGGCTGAAGGGTTTTGGATATAGGCACAGTCAGTACGTTCGGGAGGTAACGGAAACCGTCCAGAAACGGGTACTGGGTGAATTTGGCACAAGTTGAACATGCCTGCAGTCTTTAGCTGACGTGACGACGTAGCAAGTGGAACGTGTCAAATCAGAATGCGTGCTAAGGTCCGTTTGAAACAAAATCTCAGCAAATATTTGCAGGTGAGATGCAATACAATTGTAATAGAAAAATAGGGCTGCGTAGTACACAGCGCACTTGTCTGCCATTGGAGAGGGAGGGGAACTTTTCTGTTGAAGCAAACACTCGAAAATAGGCACTGTTGACACAAAATTGCAAGACAAGACGGACAGGCGACAGAATATCGATATTAGTAACTAGAGATTGGGCAAACCCTAGACGGGAGCAAAAAGCCGGGGAATGAGAAGCAGGGAAGCAAAACGGCGTTATGATAAACATGCGTAAATCACACTACTCATGAGTGGCCAGAACAAATAGGAAAAAATGACCAGTGCTTGCCATCGATCCGCACGAGGAATCGACACAACCGGTGACTCGTCAAATCTCGACCGAAAAATGCTAATCTTGACTTATCCAGAATGACTGCCGATTCATTTTGGGGGTTACAAAATTGCGACTGAACCAGTCTGAAAAAGCTTAAGCACCCTACCCAATAGTGCATATATCTGACTTTTTTTTACACGATACACGAGTATTCTAGGCCCGACTGACCAAGGTTTAGTAGTAACAGTATAATCCCGTCGTAATGACTACTGGCGGGACCGGTAGAAAACGGCTACCAGGAGAGGTCGACTCCTTACGGAAGGCAGGGATCCAAAGGCGTGGACCCATTCTCCAAAGTCCATTGCACGTTTTTCGGAGCACTCCAGCACCCAGAGTGTAGCGGAATCGAGTCAAATTTCATACACGATGCAAACAATGTGGTGAGATTTAGGGTCTCAAATGGCTCAGCTCTAACAGTATTTTGGTGCCTAGTTGCCATGCCACTCAAAGGAAGTACGAGAGATGGGATACTGTCATAGTACCCAAGCCTAGACAGGGGAAGTCGAGAGGTAGAGGTCGGGTTCGAACCACGGACCTTCCGATCAGGAAATTCGCGTTCCAACCACCGAGCCATCTCTCGACTTAGGGTCTATAAGAATTGAGATGCAGGCTGACATCAAGAATACCCCCAATAATTGTAGGGTTAAACAAGACCGAAAGCAGCCCAGGATTTGTACTTTTTCAGGTCTTTTTTTTGGGGGAGGGGAGGGGGGTCGCAAGAAGCGCTATATGGAAGCCACCCTCAGGAAAAGTACAAAAGCCTTGACAGCATTAGGTGAGACCCAAGTTAATCACACGGAACTTACATTTACAGTTTGGTTGAACAGCGGATGGACGTAGTAGATCCCATTCTCATCATGATAATACACTCTAACACAGAGGTCAAACGAGCGCCCGGCAAGTTCAGCAGCTGGTTTGAAGCTGTAAGACAGAGAACCCTATAGAAAGTAGATTTAAAAAACACAAACTACCTCTTGACCAGGTTCCAGAGTGTTCTGTAGTCGCACCCGCGTGAAGTTCTGTATATGGTAGCTGTAATAGCCCGGATAATGCAGGGAACCCTCCAGTAAATCCAAGGTGAACCGAGGTAGGGTGGTCCCTTCATGAGTGTTGATCAAGGCAGCAACCAGTGACGAACGCTTGTTCGCGGGGAAACTGATATCACGCTGCTCCGTATACAGCCCATACGGAGGGTTTGTCAGAGTCAGGACAGCCTGAATATGAGGTGAGCCTTTGGTAGGGTCTATTTCGGTGGAACCCGTTGAGGGAGGTGAAATTTCGCGTTCATCGTCTTCGTTGGATACACTGGCATCTTGAGCCAACACGGAAACTGAAACCAGAACGGTAAGAGGCAAGTGCGAACTGCAATCAGCACTAAGAAACGAAAATTTTCTCAGGCAGAATTACATTGGCCTAGTACAATATTGCTTCTACACTGGAAATAGCAACTGGGAGTATTGTTTTTGTTTCTAGACACCTTATTTGGACGTCCGAATAAAAAATGAACAAAATCGTTCGGCTGTAGCACCCTTTCGGTGCCTAACTGCCATGCCACCCGAAGGTTGCACGAGGGCTGGGATACTGCCAGGTTGCCCAAGCCTAGACAGGGGAAGTCGAGAGGCAGAGCTCGGGTTTGAACCACGGAACTTCCGGTCAGTACATTCGCGCTCTAATCACTTGGGCCACCTCGTCAAAAAAAAACGAACAAAAAGTTGAATGATATTGCCAACAATTTTCCTATTACCACAGAGGTAGATAATGTCAATAAAACTGCGCCAAATCAGGATCATGGTCAGTCTTATAAATAATATTGGAAGTCCACAGCATCGCTAAGTACGTCCACACTCGTAACCAAATAATATACACATGCTGCCCATCAGTGGTATGCACAAGAAAGTGGTGCCAGTGCATGACACAATTCCTCCAACGCGAAAATGCATTCAGTCCCGATGTTCTGCACCCCGGAATTCCTGGTGAGCAATCTGAAGACTTCAATACAGAGGACTTGGAACGAAAACAATGACCGTTTTTTACCGTGAATCCAGGCTTCAGCATGGTGCAAGAGTATCATCCGAAAAGTATCACGGCGACGGCCTGGCAGCCATAGTATTCATAGGGTTCTCTGGTGTTAGTTTGTGTACGTTGATGGATTGTCGGAAGAGACACAACGCTTCGTTCGGCTCCGGTACCAAGGCGTCCCCTGCTGGGTTTCACCAGCACTGCGTATTCCAGGAGTTCACGTCGGGTGGTAGGTCCGTAGTATGTTTAGTCTATGTTTCTCATAGTATCACTGCTCCTCGATTTCACGACGCAAATTGATGGTCTCTGCTAACTTATCGTTGGGAAGTTTCGGGAGTGACTACGGACACGTGAGTAGAAAGAAAATTTTCGGACTTTCAAACTGGACCTGGTGCTGTTGGACAGTCGCAATTCTGACCAGATGTTCGTTTACTTCCCCGTTACTTGTAAAATTCTGGTCTCTAGTCTTCTTCAACAGGGGACAAACAGTTGGTCGATGTGCCACACTTTCATCATTTCGAACTCAACCTCAGCATCTCGACTGCTTCTGTCTGAGATTGAGGAGCCTGGCAGTGTCTCAGCACTCGTGCTTTCTTCGGCTGACATGGCAGCTAGGCTTTTGAAGCTCACTACCACTATGGATCCTATCCTTTGTACCTGAGCAAGCATCTTAACCTGCTTAGTATTGGGATTTTAGCAGGCTGACTACAATTTAATAGTCTGACGTGCGAACTGAAGACAGTGCGGAAAATCTCCGGCGATATTAGACCAAATTATCGTCCAACCGGCTGCCTTAGTCTTATAGCGTCAGCCGTTTTCCTAATGGTATCTTCAAAATATTTGGGATCCTGTATCACCAGAATGTCCGGGTCTGTCTGTTTTTCAACAAGCAACCATCGACACGATATACACCGACCGGTTGATGACGTCCAACCGGTAAAACGGAGCACCTGTCATAAATAATGGGCGGATTCCATGGTTGAGTCCAATTTTGGAAGGAGTTAGGAGCTTCCTGGAGAAATTCTACGTCACCAGTACCGATCATCACCTATGCCTGTGTTGAATATTTGCTCTCCTTATCAAAGCGCTTCATCGCTCATTGTTAAATCATTTTTTTTCTCGCTTTAGCTCACAGTATTGAAGTTTTGGATGAATAAAGTCTAGTTTCATGGCCCTCCGCCTTTTCCATTCTTAATCTGATTGTCGCCGCGCTCCATTCCTCGTTAAACACAATCTATGCATCCAAAAAGTTTAATCAAACAACGGATCGATTCATAAGTACTAAACGATTCGATACCGATCCCAATACTAAAGACTCGGCAGATATTTGGGACCATTGGCTTTGCACTTCCATTGCTTCTCATTCAACAGATAAACCGAAAATCTTATTCAATTACGTTGCTCTCAGTGTTTACCGCTTTATCAAAGACTGTAAGGATTACGAATCAGCTAGTGCAAATTTTGCGACAAATTTACGTACAGCCGAAAAACGAAGTATTTACAGGACATCTTCATAATACTTGTAAGCAAGACGGAGATCAAAATATTGATCAATTTGTGCAAAAGCTTCGAGTCTGCTGTCGACTGCCGCTTTGAGGCTGTCAGCGCAGAATAACATAGCGATGAAGCATTACGAGACACATCTATTAGTGGACTTAATTCGAGCATACGTCAAAGGCCGTTGAAACATAAGTTGCTGGATTTAGAAAACGCCAACGATCATGCAAAATAAGTCAAACTAGCTCAAAACCACTCACAGCTGTTTTTACCAAATAATCAACTCCCCTGTGCTACCGTGTCGAATGTCCCAGCGAGGTCTCCACGTTCTACAACATGATCGCATGAACAGATGATTGTTTCTAGTATGGGGCCTTCATGTTTCATGTGGCTATGCTCGTTGAATCACAATCACTGCTCGTCAGCTTATCCCCAAATTGGAAGCCTGTTGCCACCAAATCAAGACATCTTCCGGTGATGAAGAATCCATTCGCACCGAAGTCTTCCTAGAGATCGCAGGTTTTGGTCACCAAGAATGTCAATCGCAAAACGCCTGAACGATGTTAACTACAACCAAACTATCAATCGGTTCCCATATCTGGAGTTCACCCTCTGCCATGCCTGGACAAATAGACTGAGGGAAGTTTACACCACAAAGTCTGCAGTGCCTTAGACCTCATGTCTGTTTACCATCAAGTCCCCATCTCTGCATCCGACAAACCTTTTAAGGCATTCGAAGTCTGTCGTGGCCTGTTTCAGTTTCATCGCATACCATTCGATGTTACAAACGGCGTAGTATGTTTTCAGTGAACTAACTACTAACAATATCATTAAGTCTGAAAAGCACGCATGCCTTCATAGACAATGTGACTAACTGTGGCAAAGCTACGAGGAAATACAGAATCACACTCAACGATAACAAAACCGTCACTGCTTCAAAAGTAACCTGCCTTCTAGGTTATAAGGTTCCAAAGAGTGTCATAAGGCCCGACTCTGAAAGCATGGAACCCATCCGCCAGCGGGCTACTCTGCGTACTACCACGGAAATGCAACGCATCATCCGTATGTTCACATATTACGCCTACTGGATATTTTCGTTTTCCGATAAAAATTAATAAAATTATGAAGAATGGAACATTAAATTGGAGAAGATCTGGAATCGATTGAGAAGTCATCGTTTCAGAAAGGATTGACAAGCAACCGGTAGTTTTTAATTGGGCCTAAGTAAAAACTACCAATTATTTAGCAAACCCTTCTGAAACGATATAAAACACACCCTCTAGCTGCCAGCATCCAAGTAGCCTTCGAGAACCTGAAAAACGAACCAGGAAATGCTACGCTAACCGCAATAGATTATAACGAGCCTTTGGTTTTTGAAACGGATATCTCTGATGCTGCCATAGCCGCGTCACTAAGCCAAAAAGGTCGACCGGTGGCGTTTTTCTCCAAGATACTCAATTCGAGCGAAAAGAACCATTCTGCCATTGAGGCGAACGCTATCGATGAATCCATCAGGAAATGGCGACATTATCTACTCAGAAGGTCCTTCAAATTGATCAGCGTTCAGTAACACTTATGTACGGTGGACAGAGGGGCAAAGTGAAAACGACAAACACGACGCTGGAGGACTGTTATCCAAGTACGAGTATGATGGCATCTACCGAACTCACAAGGATAATGGTTGCCGACACTGTCGCACAACGTATGTGCTTCCATGGGGAGCAATAACCAAAGGAGAACAGCGGACACTACTCTATTTCCTGACATTATTCAATTATAGAACGAGCTCCTACAACAATTAACCTCAGCTGGAGCGGATGTTGCACGCATGCTCTGTTTCTCCAAGCATTTTGTTGGTCATTGTTGAATCACTTTTTCTCGTTTTAGCTCGTGGTGCCAAAGTTTTGGGTGTGCGGAAATAGCCCGTGTCCTCCGTTCCTGGACAGAGAAAAGGTCGGAACATTTGTCATGCTCACTCATCCTGTGACAGGAGACCCACTGTATCAAAGAAAATCATAGCAATCTTTCAGTTGGGAAGGATTATATCAAGTGGCTTTGGCCAGATGGAATGTCCAAATATAATTAGGCTACTGCTCGTTTAGGTCTATCTACGTGTGCCAGATATTCCTGCACACTGTATAAGTTGCGCTGGCTTGGCCACGTGTTCCGTATGCCGGTCGACCGACTTTCTCGAAGGGTTCTTTTCGCACAGCCACGCGAAGGATGGAAACGAGCCATAGAGGGTCAAACAATGACTTGGCAGCGAAGTATAAAAGCCATTACCAGCGGACTCAGCTGCACTGGTCATTGCCGTCTTCCCGGATGAGGACTCCGGGACGGGCCACAACAATGGTATGAGACATTGTCAGACATGGCCCAGTCGCGCCCCCAATGGCGTCCGTGCGTCCAAGCTATTGCCTTCAATGCATAGCTCCCTGTCCAATTCCCTCACTTAACAGTCCACTGACAGTGCTATGTACACACCAATCTATCAGCGCTCGCCTCCAGTGCGCAGCTACTTACCCGATCTCCCCAAATCATCGGTAAACGAAAGTGTGTCAGCTACCACCACCGTACAACACGTACGCGGTTCTTACCGCTGACAATCATGATATGATGATGATCCGGCGTTAACAATATTCGTCGACCGTAAAACACTAGTTTTAATACCACTCGAAGGGAACAGGAAGGTCGAGTTAATGCCTAGTCGATACATCAGGGATGGGTTCGAATAACGGACCTTCTAGTCAGCAAGTTCGCGCCATAGTCATTGAGTTATCTCGAGTCCAGAGTTGGTAATGAACGGTAAGATGACCCAGCTTTACGATGGCCTCACAACACCAGTTCGGTAGTGACGGATGCACGGCGTGGAGATAACAGCAGAAGACCGGCTATGCCAATGGTTACATGGTTAGGAGGGTGGGTTGGGTCAGACGGTGAGTCGATGGAGCCCCTTGGAGGTGAGGCTCGCAAACGAATCTGATCATTTTATTCAGTCTTGAACGCTGGTTGGCGATTTGTTCTTCATACTCTAGAACTGTACAGTTCCAGGTTGAACTGCCGCGAAACCCCCAGAACTATATCAATCAAACGTGGTTCAGTCGAGTTTTTCTTGTGATCGCGGAAGTAGACCGTGCCGAGTTTTGCACGGGTGGAGGGGGAGCAGTTGCTGCGATTTGGACACTGTATGCATTCCTGGGTTTCCCCAACTGGCTTGATGGCCCCATATTAACGCACCGATTTAATCATTTGTTTCAACGATCGTTTCTTATAAAACGAACGGCTGGAATGCATTTGTCAGGCAGCGCCAACCAAAAGGATTTTCCTGATTTAACATAAGTAGTTCAGTAACTCAGTCGGGGTTAACATGGCCCAAGCGAACTAAGCGTCTTAATAGAATATTTTACTTAGGCTTGCTCGTCAACTTGAACTCACTCAGGAAGGGAAAGAGAACCAACGGGTAGACCAGCCAACGCACCATCACTGCGCGGGCCACGTACTGTGAAAGGGTGGTATCACGATTGATTCAAACAAACAAACAAAACATTCTTACCCATCAAATAGGGTGAGGTTTTCGGATTCTTCTTGCAAGTCGGAGTGATATTTCTGGTAGGCTTTTCTAGATAAGATTCGACCTTGAGTTTAGGCGCGAAATCCTGGACGATGTCCTACGCTTATCTTTTCAAGTACATAATCATAGGTGATACAGGTCAGTTGACCCTGTAATTTTGGCTGTTTTTCAATTTGTGAGCTTTTGTCAGTCAACACGTCACTAACTACAAATCTGGTAGGAACTTGACCGTTTCCTGTCGTTACGTGCTCGATTTCATTAATTTTTCGGGCATGTTGTGGTTTACCTAAGATTTTGGGGATAGTTCTCGGAGGAGTCTATGCCAATTTAAAACCGTTGAACATCATATAAGGGCTTAAGTGCATTCACGCAGGACCTAAACGCTTGCCCGATTTGGGACCACTTCTGTTTCTGATCTACGTCAACGTACTTCCAGATGCGCTTTCAAGTCGATGTTTTGTTTTTGCGGACGACTTGAAACCTTCGAGTTCCAACGCCACCGCCCTCCAAGTGGATGTAGACTCAGCAAAGCAGTCGCCCCTGGACTGGCTCCTTTGAACGATGAAAATTGCTCCCACTTGTCGCTCAGACGACACTCCACGAACGCCTTTTTTATGTGAATGCTGAGGGTGGACCAGAAGACATTAGATTTCAAAAGGGATTTAGGTGTCTGGCTCTCTTCTAACATGTCCCTTTGACTGCGCCATGATAAACAGGCCCACAATTCGTTCGCCGTTCTATGAATTATTTCCCTGTAGTACTCGCATGGACTTTCAGACACTCTATGGGGCCTACGTCAGACCGCTTGAATATGCTAACCAAGTTGTCTACTAAGGACGCAATGGGAACGTAACTCTCATTGAGCGTGTCCAATAGCTGCTACGAAAGTGATTACAGGCTTCAAATCCTCTGATTATGAAACGCGTCTCGGGGTGCTTGAACTCTTTCCATTGGAGTATCCTCTTAGGAAACCTAGTGCTTAGTTATGCCCTGTTTGATCGAAGTTTGACCAACAGGCTTTCCATCGTTGACCTAACTAATACACGGCTGGGACATGGTATGATCGTCAAGCTCAATTTTTCTCATTCCTGGTTTTTGGTGCGTGAAACCGTCCTCTGACGGTTGTACACGGTGCACCTAGTACCCAGTTCAAAGCACTTTTGGATGCTTTCCTATGCGTCCTCACGCTGTTAAGCGTACTAACCCGCGCTGGGAACTTAAAGCGGTTTTACGCCCTTTTTTCGCTTGTGCCTTTCAGGTGAACGACGAGCAAACCCGATCCGGGTAGCTTGGGCAAAAGCTCTGATCCTGTGTACCAACCCATGAATCCGTGCCCGGGTCAAATTTCTTCTTGTTGGGTCAGTAGGCTTCCGTGCGCGGGTGCAGAATCCGTGCAGAACGTTCTGCACCGTTGGCGCGGTTTTAATCCGAGAGAAGATAAATTTTGGAGTCATCTGCATTGAAAATGCATGGCGGCTTCGGCTCACAAAACAAAATAGATGGCATCCCTCTTTAGGTTCTCAGAATTGGGTAATAGGCTTTCCAGAACAACGAGTCACAAACAGGCATCCAAAAGTGATTTGTACGGGGTTCTAGGTCATCATCATCATTTTTAGCTGTAAGAACCAGGTACGTGTTTTACAGTGGTGGTAGCTAACACAGTTTCGTTTACCGATGATTTGGGGAGATCGGGTAAGTAGCTGCGCACTGGAGGCGAGCGCTGATAGATTGGTGTGTACATAGCACTGTCAGTGGACTGTTAAGTGAGGGAATTGGACAGGGAGCTATGCATTGAAGGCAATAGCTTGGACGCACGGACGCCATTGGGGGCGCGACTGGGCCATGTCTGACAATGTCTCTAACCACAGCATAAGGCGCAGCACGTGCCCAAGCCAGCGCTACTTGTGCAGTGTGATCAGTTCATCTATCGAGGGTGTTATTTCTTATTGCTTATCCGGTGTCCCCATGAGACTCGGGCAATACTCCGAAGAAATCGATGCTCAAACATTGAAAGTCTTTTGACGTCCACGTTTCTGACCGCACCGCAGCCTTTTAAACTCGTCCCTTGGCGGATAAGCTGATATCACGCCTACGCCACAGGTGACGCAGGTTCACAAAAGCTGCTCTGGACTTCCCAGTCCGGATGGAAATAACGTCTTTCGCGAGACCACCGGGATCGATACAGCTACCCAGGTGAACAAATTTGTCTACTATCTCAGTTCATGCGCAAGCATGAGACTAGGGTTCGAGCCCTCCCACTCTTGCAGTAGCACTTTACACTTTGCAGGTGTGAAGTGCATGCCAAACCATGAAGCAGAATTGTTTAGATTATTTAATATTGTTTGCATTATCACGGCGTCAGATCCAAGAAGAGCTATGTCGTCCGCGTGCTCGATATCTGTGAGCGGACTCCCCGGGAGCACTTCGACCCCACAGGCAGTAGAGGCTGATAATGAGTCTTCCATGATCGTATCAATGACGAAGTTGAAGAGGAAAGGTGAAAGAGAACAGCCCTGCCTGACACCACTTGATGTGGTGAACTCAGAAGAGTGCTTCCTGTAGACCTTCACACGGCTGCGGGAGTTGGCCTACAGCACCTTAAGGGGGGTCAATAATTTATGGGGGACACCTTTGCTCCACAGACACTGCCATAGTGCCTGGCGGTCTACAGAGTCAAAGGCAGCCTTCAGATCGAGAAACACAACCATTGTTGGTTGCTGGAAGTAGTGTCGCTGCTCGAGAATCTGTCTGAGGATGAAGGTATGATCGATGCATCCTCTTGCAGGACGGAACCCAGCTTGGTTTTCACGGATTTGTCTCTCCCTGTGTTCAGTCAACCTTCGAAGGATAAGACCAAAGGGCACCTCCGATGCCACAGCTAACAGGGTGATGCCACGGGAGTTTTCGCACAGCGTCCGCGTATCCTTTGAAAATAGGGATAACTGTCGACATGCCCCGTTCTGCAGGCATATTCTCTTAGTTCCATATAGCACCAACAAGTACTAAATGCGTTTTCTACCATCTGTGTCACCAACCCACCTCCGACTTTTCCATGAGCCCAGATTACTTAGCTTTAACCTTTTTGCCAGGAGCCAGGTGAGGATCATACTCTACAAGATTGCGTTTAACGGACGTGAATGTAGACCCACCAATAAGGTTGTCTAAAAAATATCCCTTAAATTGCTAAAAAAAACTGCAAAACAAATCCTCGTTCAGAATGGGTATCCTCCATCTCACATGAGGATGCTCAGCAACGCAAACCACGTTTTATGTACGCAAGATAGATCATACTCCGGCTGACCCGATAACGATCATTGTTCTTTCTTAAAAGGTATTATCTGTTTAACGCATGTAGCAAAAGCATCCTCCATCTCCCGAGCTGTCGATGTTCATCAGGACTCTCGGTCTTTCCTTAGATCCTTCACTATTTGGCAGTTGAGGGCTTTTCGTGCGCCGTCGTACTCGTTGCCTGCTGGTATGGCTTTCCGGGCATCAATCATGGATAACGACCTGGCCGACACCCAATGGTCTTGTGGTCGAATTGGAGAAGTCGGGAGACGCACTGAACGCCGCTAACATAGCTCCTTTAACCTTTTGCTACACTCCATCCACATGCTCACTGCCACCACAGTATTGATTTACTTTGGAGGGTTGTTGGGATAGCTCAGAACGACACTGGTGAGCTTTGGTAATTCTTCGAAGATAGTGGATTGGGATGCTTCTTGTTAACCTGCGAGAGCCTGAAGGGAAACGAACTGTCAGGCGTGCACGCACCATGGCATGATCAGAATCAAGTGTTGTGCCGCAGAAGAAACAGCAGTCTTAAATTGTAGCTCTCCACCGGTGCCTGATGGCCACGTGGTCCAACTGGGTCCACGGTTGATTTGCAGTTGGTGGTCGCCAGGTTACGCGATGTGAACGTTTATGTTGAATGCTCGTAATTGCCAGAAACAGTTCGTAATCAGCATACAACTGAAGGATTCGATCTCCGTTGTCTGTACGGCGGGCATCGACTCCGAATCGACCGCCCAAATGTGATTCCAGTGAGCTCAGACTACTTACTTGAGCATTCAGGTCGCCTTCAAGGATCAAAATGTCAGTGCTTTTTGCCTGACGAATGAGCCCGGATAGTCCTCGATAGAAAGTACTTTTCTCAGCATCAGAACTGCAGTCCATTGGGGTCTAAGCCGACACTAAAAACAGGCACCGTTTTTTATGCCAAGAGACATTGAGCTGGATAACCGGACGGCGCAAAGACGACTGTTCACTGGGATCCAATCCAGCAAAGCGCGTCCAGCCCTGGGGCTGAGTGCAACTCCCACGCCTTATATTCCAAGGGTCATCGCTTCTGGGTCACCGGACACACGGAGGGAGAAATGTGAAAGAGCTGAGTTCATCCTTGGCGTTTTGAGATGCATAATCACGCTTGGGTCTTGTATGCGTGTTTCGGAGACAGCATACATTAGTATTAAGGGAGTATAAGGTTCCAGCAAGCATTGCCTGTTTGCCAATTTGACATAGAGTACGGACGTTGAAAGCTCCTATATAGAAAGGATCTCGTGGATTTAGAAGGGTGTTATTTTTTTTTATTGTTGGCGAGATGGCTCAAGTGGTTAGAGCGCGAATTTACTGACCGGAAGGTCCGTGGTTCAAACCTCACCTCTGCCTCTCGACTTCCCCTGTCTAGGCTTGGACAACCTGACAGTATCTCAGCCCTCGTGCTTCCTTCGGGTAGCATGGCAGCTAGGCACCGAAAGGGTGTTACAACTGAACGATCATCTTATTTTATTATCTTTATAAGGCCCTTCGGTCAGATAACTGACAGTCAACTGACCCCGTGGCGTTTACTTGTGTGGTGGGATGGGTCTGGGTAGTGACATCCGTGGGCACCAGACTGCGTGGGCGAATGATACTTCCCGGTTGCCCAGGCCGAGGAAGGGGGTTTAGTTGAGGTACCCAACCTTGGCCATGTGCTTCGTATGCAAGTTGACCGACTTCCCCGACTTGGCACAACCACGCGAAGAGTGGAAACGAGCCAGAGGCGGTCAAACAATGACTTGGCAGCGAAGTATAAAAGCCATTACCAGCGGACTCAGCTGCACTGGTCATTGCCGTCTTCCTGGATGGGGACTCCGGGATGGGCCACATCAATGGTCAGAGACATTGTCAGACATGGCCCAGTTGCGCCCTCAGTGGCGCTTGTGCATCCAAGCTATTGCCTTCAATGCATAGCTCCCTTTCCAGTTCCCCTAATTAACAGTCCACTGACAGTGCTCTATGACTGCATCAATTTATCTGCTCCCGCCTCCAGTGCACAGCTACCTATCTCATCTCCCCCAATCCACGGTGAACGAAACTGTGTCAGCTACCACCAATGTACGACACGTACGTGGTTCTTACAGCCGACAATGATGTTGATGGTGATGACCCCACCTTGAGTCTTTGACTCAAAAGTCTGACCCACAGGCAGTGGGAGGATGTAGGGTTTTGTTCGGGGACCCTGGCCCTAGGCTCTGACTCAAAGGTCCGACCCCAGAGGCAGCGGACAGTAGAGTTTTCTTTGGGGACCCTGCCCGGAGCCGATGACTCAATAGTCTGACCTGATTGGCTGCAGGGGGTCAACCTTGCCGGAGGTCGCAGGGAGTAAGGTGTTACTATCTCACTCCTAGTGCAGCTGAGCACAACAGGTGCCTTTTGAGCAGCACCAGACTCTGATTTTAAAAGTATTTCGACCACATTGAATAATGCGCCGGCGGTCACGGTCAACCGTTGGGCGATCGGAGTGGTGGTCACAGTCAACCGTTGAGCGATCGGAGTGTGCGGTTTTTGGGGTCGACCTTTTCTAACCTGTCCTTCCTCGGGAAGAGGCAGCATCGCTGCTCTCATAAGTATGGACATGCTGGTCGCCTGGGGGGAACACCTGACTGCCTTCACACTCCTGTCGCAGAGGACAGTACGACTTTACCCCCAGACTGCCTCGTAGCACGATTACTCGTAGTACGAGGTCTCGCTGCTCTTGGTCTGACTGCTTCCCTTTGGCCTTCCTGGCATGGTTGCACCCTGTGGAACGACGTTCTAGCCAGTGTAGTGCGCGAGATCATTGCTGCACTCAAGCCCGACCACCACTTCAAGGTGGCAGCTTCAGGTCGGGGTCCTAGGTGCAGATAGATGACTCGGAGGAAGGCTATTCCTTGTACGCATTACTCTCAATACGAAAAATTGTATGATTAGAGTTCACGCCCCAAACTTGGAATGCTTCCACTGTATCCCTCTTCTATAGTAGGATGGTCAAAAGCTCATCCGTCGAACCTTGTTCCATCAATACGTTAGTACTTGTCGGATCCTCTCGGAGGGTAAGATAGTGTCGGGGTAAAGTCAATGATCTCCAGATGTGTTTCGTAGTCAACGGATTTGGGGCCGGCAAAAGGATACCTATGTCCTTTTTGGTATCCGGTTTTGTAATAGCTTCTGGTCTCTTTTAACCACGCGCGCATCTCCTTTGGCAACACGGGCTGGGAATTCGTCGTCTAGAGGAATGCCGATCCATTAGTCACTGCTTTAAGGCGTCGACATTCATTTGAAGGGCGCTGGTGTCAAAATCTGTGAAGTTAAATTATAGCACGTTTGTTTTCCCGTGAGAATGAATCCTACTCTAGAAGTCTTATGTGAGTGTTCTGTTTTCCTTTTAGAATGGAGTTTTGTTCTGGTCCGATCCGAGAATAGTCTATTTGGGATCCCAAGGGGACGATGACCATAAGCACAATTTTGGGTTCATTGCGAATATAACGGGGCTTTGTCTACTAATGCGGTTAAATGAGGTCTTAATGGGCTAGTTCATTGCGAATATAATGCGGTTAAATGAGGTCTTAATGGGCTTATACTGTAGGATATTGCTGGGAAATTTCTGTCTGCACTTCAGTGTAACTGCAATGCTTGCTGGATCCACGTAAAATGTGCAAGGATCGCATCGGGGCGGTACTTTTAATTCCCGGCACTGAAATCCCGCTGAGTGCATATACCGTTAGAAATCGCAAAACAAAAATCTTATAGCTCTGATACCATCGGACAGTTATTCGACAGTTTGAGCGCCTTGCAGCGAGCCAAGTGCCCACATGTGGTTGCCTGAGATACGAATGCGCAAGCACGTAGAGCTAGCGCTGCTGAGGTTCAATTGGGTGATCGTCTTGGACTTTAATCCAGGCGCACGGACAACTGCGAATATTTGCTGCCGTTTGCCGGCCAAAGGCTGCATCTTTTCAGTACTAACTTTGGGAACAACCGAAGGCGGTTGGGCAAATGTTGCTCCTCATTAATGCGAATTACCATCCAGTACAGAAGAACCGCATCACCATTAGCTATAGGTGACATGCAGCAATTACTGATTGTCGCTCATTCTGGAGCATCTTTGTGGGTTCTAATCGCACGTTTGTTCGTTACTTTTTCGTGGCACTTCTCAGGAGTGCACAGGATACGTGCATTTCACCTGGTCATCGAGAAGCTCTCGGCTCACAATAGGACGCCCCTGTCCATTATAAGGCTTTTGCGGAAGTGAATTGACGTAGCTGTGCGCGAGTGAAGCATCAGCGTCCTCTGCTATTGCTGTCATTGATGATAATGGCGATGACATTGTTAAGCTGCCATCTATCAAATTGTTTCCAACAATGTGCACGGGATGACGATTATCCGGACCCCGTCCTGGAAGGCAACAACACCCAAGCCCTTCAAAAAACTTTCAGAGCCTTCTTCCAAGTTGCGCACTGTCTACTCGCAGTTTGGGTGAGATGGCTGGGTGTGCGAATTTACTGACCGGAATTCCGTGGTTCGAACCCAACCTCTACATTTCAATTTCTCCTGTCTAGACTTGGGCAACGTGGCAGTATTCCAGCCCTCGTGCTTCCTTCGAGTGGTATGGCAGCTAGGCACCGAAAGGATTTTACAGCTGAACAATTATTATTTATTTTTAGTTTGTGCCATTCAGAAGGAGAAATGGTGAGCAATACCAGTCTCAGTGGGCGATGCGTGGTTGAGCCACCACATTCGATTGTACTGAATGTTTTTTCGCGACCGAAGTACTTGCAGCATAACCAAATAGCCGTTTTCTAATTACCTCGTTGCGAATTCGTCGACGCCATCCGATACCGGCAACCTCTTCGAGAAATCGGTCGTCAAAAACCAAAAAACGCTCCAGATGATCTATCCGCAGAGCACATGCCTCCAAACCGTACAACAGCGGCTCTTATTGTAGCATGGTACACATGAGCTCTAGTGATACACCTTTTTGACGCCAAAAGCAACGCAAATTAGTAAGCAAGATTGGGGGCCTCGTGATTCACTAGACACTACCGTTGGAGTTGTTGCAACTACCAAGATATTTAAAATTCTCCACCACACGCAGTGCTCTTCCAACTGCGAGACTATCTTCTGCGGTATGACTGTACTTTGCACTTGCAACATGCATACTGAAGGATGGTACAATGCTGGTCAGTTTATTCAACATTACTTGTGATTGGTCTTTCTCTCCAACTATTGGGACGGTGTCATCTGCGTCCTCCAGATCGACAAGGCTCTTACCAGCAACGATTTGAACACTGGGGTTTTTAAGACCCTCCATCCTTCGCATCATTCGTTCATGGATGACAAAGTTGAACAAGAATAGAGAGTAGACATCCTTGGCGATCGGCACTTTTCGCAGGAGAGCCCTTAAAGTGCTCCCCGTACACTCATGGTAGGAACTGTAAGTATATGGGCCGCATTATGTTCATAAACTGCTGCATCCTCTGTTGAGGAAGCGTCGTTAGAGGGGCGGATGGACTGATAAAATCGAACGCATTCTTGAATAAAAAAATGTAGATTGTGGGTGATTTGTACATATGCGTTGGAGGAACAACCAAGCACGAGACGTGGATTTGATGTGTATGCTCAGAGAACTGCGGACAATGGTCACTTGTTACGGCTGTGTGGTGACCACTATACGTTTGTCGCTAGCATAAACATGAGCCTCGCGTTGCCCGGCTCCTTCCGACGCGTTAACAACTGAGCACTCAGATTGACCACATTGCTCTTAACTATAGATGATCTTTTTTCTGAGAACCACTCCTTTTGGTACACATCCGAGGTCTGTTCATGCCCTCTCCGTTTCCATGTCCCAGCGGCTAACAATACCGTTGCCACTTTGGTTTTCACTTCGTGCAAGATTTGGTCAAAGGGGTATGTCAGCAGCAGCTGTCTAGACAACTTGCGAACGCGAAACAAACCGGTTAGCCAAGTGAAAATGCTATGAAATCAGCGTCTGATAACGAGACCACGTCCTAATTCAAGTTGGGCATCCGTGTAGGTGATTTAGGCGAGGAGGATGATCCGAATGAAGGCTATACTTAAGTTTTGATTGCACCCAATGGTGAAAACTCCTAACTTTTCTCAACGGATCCTGCTCACCTTATGCAATCCGGCAGGACACACACAGAGGGAGATCGAAGAGAAGAGTGACACTGTGTGCATAGAAGTGTACGCCGTGTCTTTGAACTGACTGCTACCAAGTGTTCGGTCCTTCCAGCTGGCGTTACTGCTCCGTTCAGACTCCATCTCAATGGGAACGCTTTAGGTGCAATCAATTCCGATACAAATATCGGGGTTCAGGTCTTCTGTGGCGTAAAATCTGGTCCAAATACTGTCACGAATGTTACCTCGGTGTCGCGCCTGGGCGCTACTCACGGTTTACATCTGCCAGCCGTAGCATCTGTGATCCAAAATTATACGAATTCGGGTTTGTTGGCGAATCTCTTTCTGAATGGAGTGAACCGTGAAGTGGACAACTCAGTGACTTGGTAGAAGGGCGTGAAGGAGATTACGAAGAGTTTGGGTGTTGTTCGTGCAGACGTTGCCAGGAATGGCGGCTGATTGCTGTCAATGGTTTTCTTGTTGTCGGTTCCTTTCCTGATCGTCTGACTGAGCGCTTGGAGGTGTGGCACCTCTTTTGCTCCTTTTTTCTCTTTTCATTCTAAGGCTTTAAATATAATTGGACAAACTTTGTGGTTATACGGCAGTGAAGCCTCGGTGCCAGCGTTGTCTCGGATGATGATGATGCCCACCGGTCGAACTGTTCTTTTTCTTATTCAAAATGGTCGCTTCACTGTGATCCTTGATGGTTCCGCTCACAGGTGATTTCCGGCTACCGGTTGCATGGACCAACTGGAATAATCGGGTATTCTCGTCTTCCTGGGACTCTTCCGTTTTACTAGCCTTTTGAGTTCACCAGGCTCCTGGGTTGGTGTGTGTTGTACCTTGCTGAACGGTCGTGCAATTCTGTGTCGGTCATTGGCTTCCTGCCCCGCCCACTATGGTGCACGCTCAGTTTTGCTTGACGTCTGATAATTCGCCGGGCAATATTATGTTCAAGACAGGCGGGGATATTTCTCCGACGTTCAAGCAACACCACTTCGGTATGATATTCACTGCTTGAGTGAGTGCCACAGACAAAAGTCCCAGCACTGTGCGAAGAGGTAGCGGTTCCGCCGCGTCATGAATCCACCTCTGATGGTGGAGCAGTTGGAAGAGACTCCAGAAGACGATTCTGACACTTTAGTCTGAAGTCCAGATCTGCCTGTCCCTCAGTTGCTAATTGATTAGTCTGCACCTTACACGGCCCTGGAAAACGAAGAAGAGAGTGACTCAGGAACAGCACACAGTCAGAATTTACACGTGTTGTAAAACCAGCGGCTGTCAGTTATTGATCCACGCCATCAGCAACTGATAGCGATGTTATCTGTTTTATTTGTGGGTGGCACGCTATTGGGAGGAATGGGGCCAAACAGCTTCGCTTATTTCGAAAGTTAGTCCTATATATAGTTAGACAACCTGACGTTCGCGCACAGCTGAAGCAGTTGTTCACCGTTGTTCGTAAGTACTGAGTCCAATCCATTTCGACTAGCTAATTAGGTCTCACTTGCCCCAAGCCTGCTCAATTGTGCATTCAGGTCTCAGGCAACCACAACGACTAACAGAGCTTTCGTTCTATCAGTGAAGCCCAGTCTTTGATGAAAATCCGAGAAACACTGTACTGCTGTTTCATCCTTGCTTGGAATCATCAGCAGTACGCATCTCACAGAACTGAGAGTTTCGAACCCACTACCCTCCTGCCATCATTCAATATTACGGTTTGTAAACGTGATGGAACCTGGATTGCTAATCTTTCTCAATGAATCCATCGTCGGTTCTTGTTCAACCTCTGCACTGGCTAGGTGCAATGATGTTGTCAAGGGTGCCGTGGTCTTAGCTTGTACTCCACTCTAAATCCGCGGGCCGTCTTTAGGCAGCCACAAGAATTTACCGTGAACGAATTAGCGGGTCGGTGAACAAGGTTTACTGCTCGTATGCGAACATCGTGAAGCCACATTCTTTCTGTTTTTATCTTTTACATTAGTAGTTTCTGACTCTGCTGACATTGAAGGAACTGTTTCAATATGAAGAAAAATCCCATCTTTTCCGGAACTATACAACTAGGAACCTGTGAAGATATGTGGATAGTATGCTTCAAAGTTTGTGAGCAGTTGGGGAATGGTGTATTGCCGAAGGTAAAACGCAGATTTTTATACGACTGTATTCCCTGTTTCCTTTCAAAAGTGAGTTTTCGTCGGTTTCTTTGGCTGCTATTTTCAACGAGGCAATTGTTTATACGTAGTAGGTCACGGCACTGGAGCTCCAGCGTTCTTTGCTTACATTATTGTGACAGATTATGGTGGTTATAATGGCGTTGAGGTGGAGATGGTGTGAATGCGCGAACTTACTGGGGCGAGATAGCTCAGCGGTTAGAGCGCGAGCGTACTGACCGGAAGGTCCGTGGTTCGAACCCTGCCTCTGCCTCTCGACTTCCCCTGTCTAGGCTTGGGCAACCTGGCAGTATCCCAGCCCTCGTGCTTCCTTCGGGTGGCATGGCAGCTAGGCATCGAAAGGGTGCTACAGCTGAACGATTTTTTTTACTGACCGTAAGGTCTGTAGTTTGAACCCAACCCTGGCATCTCGACTGCTCCCGTCTATGCTTGGGCAAACTGGCAATATCTCAGCCCTCGTAATTCCTTCAAAGTACATGGCAGCTCGGCATTCGGTTGTTACTTGTCATTCATTACTTCACCTTCTTGCGGACAGTTCGGTTGGTTTTCTTCAGGTTTGTCACCACATAGTAACATTATCTACGATAAATTAGTAGAGAGAGCTCATGTTGAACTATTTACGGTATAATAACTCATTTTCTCACCCCTGCGTTCGTATACAATTCAACGATGAGATGATTAACTTCACCGTGTACACCGGTGAAATGCCAGTCAGCGTTCGAAATGGAACTAGCCCTAATTGTCGACGTATTCGTGGTTTTACGCTGAGATAATCGGACCAGTCGGCTCACATTTACCCTGAGGTCGACACCTACTTGATAATCGACTCGGAGTGGAGTTTGTGTCTGCAAGGTACTTCCATACAAAGATTAAATTTGTATGCCTTCACGATCAGAAACAGCCGGTTTAATAATAATAACAAACTAATAATCGTAACCCTTCCGGTGCCTAGCTGCTATGCACCTCGAAGGAAGCTCAAGGGCTGAGATACTGCCAGGTTGCCCAAGCCTAGACAGGATCAATCGAGATTCAGAGGTTGGGTCCGAACCACGGGCCTTCTGGTGAGTAAATTCGCCCTTTAACCACTGAGCTATCTCGAGCTGGCTTAACAGCCTCTTATCCGTGCTCACAATACTTTGAAGTTTTCGTGACGTCAGTTGAGAGGAACCAGACTAACCACCGTTATGCTTAGCTCCATGAAACATATCATAATATGCCATATTATGGACAAGCTGCGGGACTCTTTGTGCTGAAAGTTCTAGTCTTCAAGCTTATTGGACAGTAGCAGTAGTGCTTACCGGGTGCCACTTGCAGGTCTAAACTGGATATCCGACAGAAGTCAGCTTCCATGTCAAACAGTGTCAGTATTTTCCGATTTCCGACAAAAAGTAGTGGCAGTTAGATTAAAATAGGGTCAAAATTCTTCAATCGCTTTTGGCTAGGCCGTTCGCCGTTCGGGGAATTGGGTTAAATCGAACAAGGATGCTTTCGGTAGTGTGAGAATCGCACTGACAGTACGCAACAAGGATAAATTAGGAAGGCCCAATGACGTTCTTATTAGATGGCAATAAATAAGAGCGATGTAGAAGAGGAATTTTTACCGCTTGCAAATGTCTTGTGTAAAGTAGAAGCGAAATCAACATGGCAGATGCGTCGCTAACCATCTCTGTGTGAATAAGGTCTACATCACTGGTCAGCATGAGCTTCGGAGGCCGGCATTATATGGTTTTGTTCGGGAATGAATGAAATGTTTGGGAGACCGGACAGCATTGTCAGTGCCGAACACGCTGTCGCTCTTCTTGGACTATTGTTCAGGCCAGTCGTGGATTTGCTCACCTCCCCTCGTGTTTCAATATGTCCACTGGTCCAGCCTGCGTGTATTGATTCGCAGTTTTAGTAGAATTGTCAGTCCAAGTCCAACGTGACGCGTAGGTACGCTGGATTGCCATTCGGAATTGACAACAGGCACGCACTCTTCAAGAAAACTGTGCGTCCATTTCATTGTTGAATTATTTCGGAATGGTGAAGAGATGGGATAGTTTTTCAGGTAAAGGTTAAGACAGTATCGCAGTGTCTGAGTCTGTTGAGACCTACCGTGACACACGGGACGTTGATATTTGCGCTCGCCTCGCATGAGTCAACGGAATTGACCGGCACCAAGTGTCTGGAATATATCAATATCACTCTTTCGGCTGCAGCTCAACTCACATATTCGAACATGAATTTGGCCAACCTCAATGCTGGATAGAATACAGACCGTTTCAAGCTTGGCGCTGATCGACATATTTTCCAATATGTGCTCCACTCGGGTGTAACTATCATGTTCTTTTACCTGGCTTGCCCTTTGTGGTAGCAACTAGCAATTCAGCAGTCTGATCTGTCCTAGTGTTTTCTCCCTGTCCGGGTCGGCTGACTTATGCTGAGCGACTATATACATAGTCGCTCATTCAATGAGCCTCTTTTAGTGTATCGACGCTTTTTTCCTTCCCATTATGAGGTAAGTTTGGGAGATTGACCATAACCTCCTTGGTACTCTTCTGATACATGTTCTGCGTGAATTCTAAACTTAGTCTATCACCTATGTGCATACCACTGTTTCCCGCCTACGGCTTGTTAATTTTCCAGTATTTCTCTCCCTATCCCCACCAGGTGTTGGAAAGTCATGTCTGCTACTTCAGTTCACCGACAAACGGTTCCAGCCTGTACACGATCTGACAATCGGTGTAGAATTCGGTGCACGCATGATCAACATCGGTGGGAAGCAAATCAAGCTGCAAATTTGGGATACTGTACGTTGCTCCTTTGTCACCAACCTCAATTCCTCCGCTTATTTCCTAGGCTGGACAAGAGTCATTCCGTTCGATCACTCGATCCTACTATCGAGGAGCTGCGGGTGCCCTTCTGGTCTATGACATCACTCGGTACGCATTTCCTTTTCACATTTGTCCATTCTTTAGACGAGAGACGTTCACACATCTCACTTCCTGGCTTGAAGATGCTCGGCAACATTCCAGTTCAAATATGGTTATCATGTTAATTGGTAACAAGAGTGATCTGGAAAGTCGCCGGGATGTGCAAAAAGAAGAAGGTGAAGCGTTTGCTCGTGAGCATGGCCTGATTTTCATGGAGACATCCGCCAAGACTGCAGCCAACGTGGAAGAGGCCTTCATTGATACGGCCAAGTGCATTCATGAGAAAATACAAGAAGGTGTTTTGGATGTGAACAATGATGTAGGTTTTCTAAAGACTAACTGAGTCCTCATTCATGAAGGGACGAAGATTGTCTTATTGTTCTTTTTGAGTGTTTTTATTTGGTGTTCGCAGTTTGTGTGACATAGTTGTGTGCGTACTGTGAGTCCATGTATGCGTGTATTGTGAATCGTTTAAAGAGTAGACCCTCGTAGGCATTACTGATGTATCTTACCAGACTAATTATTCTTTCATGCGTTGGCGATTTCTAGGACAGCTAGGAATTCAACCAAGATTTCATCCTGCAGGTAAAATAGCTCCCTTTGGAAAGCTTAAGTGCTCTGTGCGTGTGTTTGGTCCGTGTTTGGGATCACCACCAATGTGCACCTTACGGATTACTGAATAGGTTCAAACCATCCGACTTCCGGCTAGTGGTTGAACAGTGTCGTTTCACCAGGAGTGGCGCTTCAACTAAATGTGGTACCGCTATCCTTCTACTCTCTGAATCACATTCCTTCATTTGGCGTTGAATGGCTCCTCGAGTTTCGTCGACAAAAGCAGCTTACTCGTCGGAAATTTCCGTGTGTGTTTCCGCATAACTGTATCACCATTGCTCCTGTGCACTATTTTCACCCAAATGCATATGGGACCGTTTTGAAAACAATCAGTGCGTTGGCCTGAGCCTTGTAACCGACGTTCAGAATAATGTATAACCCTTTAGACATACGAGTTTTTTTTACCTGTTCGATAGGTGGTCAGATTCTTGGTCTTTCAGGGGATGAGGTGGACTAAGTCTCTTACCCTAGGTTGAGATAGTTGTGGTTTCTGAGGTTACGATTTTGACGAGGATTGTTTGCTGTGGACTTCATGAGTGGCCTTAAGAACTATCGTACACACCTACAGTCCTTACAATATGGGTGAAACATTCTGATGAGCTTTAGCGCACCAGGTGATCGTCAGATTACGACAAGACGTGCGCCAATAGGTCACAGTACGCCAAAACCGGGATATGTGGGATGCCAGGACCCTTTGTTCAAGACTCACAGTACGAAATAGCAACGACAGTGATCGCGATGTTGTTGACTGTTTACCCCACAGCATGTTGTCGTAGCTTTGTTGCTCAGCTCACGATATGGCACCCTTTTGGTTTTGCATGGGTGGCAGAATAATGTAACTGATTTTTTACTTTGGCGCGCTACGGGCATAGTTCATTATTAGTCAGGTTACTCATCGACCATCGAGGAGCAGTGGAACCCTGCACTACGAATAACCGTAAAATGGAGCGGTCTGAATGGAAAATCATAATGTCTCCCGCCAAGTGAGTGTGCAAATAGATGTTTTCTCCAGGCGACCAGCATATCTCCATTTATGGAAGCAGCGATTCTGTCTTCCTCAGAGGAGGCTGAGTTGGGGAATATCGGTCCTAAAAATCGCTTACTCCGATCACCAACTCTTGGCCATAACCACCAACCTATTACCCAATACCGTCGAAATACAATTAGAACCTCCTAAGAGCCCGATGTGATTCAAAACGCAACTGCTCTGCCCAGTAGCATCATGAGTAAGTCTTGTCTGCCTTACTCACTGCGCACCCTTGCAGCCAACGGGCTTTAGACTGTCGAGCCATTGGCTTCCAGAAGGGTCCCAGAAAAACACCTTACTTCCCACTTCTTTGTTGGTCAGACTTTTAAGTCGAAGGTCTACGATGGGATACCTCGAACAAACCCTGTTCGCTTTGGGCAATCTAGAAGAAGCATTCGCCTTTGCGGCACTTCGCTCATCGACCATCATTTATCCCCCTACCCGTCGAATGATGCACTGCCGAGAACCCATCTGCCATTCTTCTAGCCATTGTTCCGCGTGCAAACTAATGCCTAGCAAAATGCACCAAAAATCGCTCACTGAACTCACGTTGCAACCTTCAGTGTCCGCACTCTCCGTCAACTTTGACAACACATGTCTGTTGCCGAAACCTTGCTTTCCCTCTCTGTCGATGTATGTTCTGTCTCCCAAACATGTATAAGACCTCACTTCGGTTGTGCACCTCAAGACGCTTAGGACGAGCTCAGGTGTTCCACATTTCACTCCTAGGGTATCTGGTTGTCCTCACGCAATGGATTATGGTGTCCACAGTTTGGGAGTTATGCTCAGCTCCAAGGCTGAAAGCGCTGTACTGGACTGCAGTATAATAAACAGTTTTCTTTGCGCTGTGCAGTATTTATTTCTCGTATCAGCATATGCTCCGACAGGCTTCAATTGTGTGTCTGAAAAGCACGGGCCGTCACCACTGATTCGATCAACAAGAAGGACGAGTTAGTCCCTCTGATGGGTGATATGAATGCCCAAGCTGGATGAATAAGCCCTGGAGAAGCACATCATACGGATAATGAGGAGTGACTTCTTCACTTGTGTACTGGCCAGCATGAACTTTCAGCACCAGATTTCAGACTGAATTACTTGAAGGCCACCAACCGCAAGCCAGCCGTGGCCTCAGTTGGATCATGTGGCTGTCAGTCCCCGTGGGAGAGCCTCGGTTAAGATTTCCGTTCCTTCTGGTTACGCAGCTTGATTTCAATCGTGTCACTTTGCTAGCTGAGTTATCATTTCACTTTCCATCAGCATTACGCTTGCCGAAGCAGAGCAGTTCCGTTTATCAACTTCGACGAGTTTCAGTAGCTCAACAGTATCGAACTGATCTTGGTGGGATGCTACTAGAAACACAGTCATACTGATGATGAAGATTATTTGGAGGCTGAATGGGAGGGAGCTAAAGCTATGTTTTTAGCTTTCAGAACTGTCTATTCAAACCATCCGACTCGGATAAATGAACACTGAATATTGTCGAGATCAGCAGGTCTTACTGTTGCCAGAAAGGTCATACAGCAACTAGCTACTAAAATGGTGTACGCAGACCCGTTAAATGCAGGGTAATCAGGGACTTGAAGAACAACGGAGGACGCTGGTGGATGGTGAAGACTCATGAGATGCAGAAGATTTTCGCTGCAGGAAACTACCACCCTCTGGTTCAGTCGATTCGATCAACTGACCAAAGGAGGACGGCTGTCAGCGAAACAATTTGCGAAAGACAGTATGGCAATCCATTTTGAGCGTCTTCGTCTTGAGCGATGGACTGAACATTTTAAAGAACAGTTCAGCTTGCCTCAATAAACTAAGCTCTAGAAGAACCCAACGAGCTTAAGTGGAGCATCAACACTAGCCCGTTGTTAAAAACGGAGGAATATAATGTCTCGACCTTGATCCCGCTCTTCAAAAAGGGCGCAAGAACATCGTGCGAATACATCATGAGATGAACGGCGTCACTCTTTCAACCGTCCCAGTTGGTGGTTTTTCTTGATCTGAAAGCCGTTTTTGATTCCGTCAATAATCAGAAACTTTAACGGTTTGGTAATCGAAGAACACATGCGATATCTTGGGGACACGTGCGAGTACACAGCAAGCTTTTGCCTAAGTTCACCACGTCTGGTGGTGTAAGACAGGGTTGCCTTTTCACCATTCCCCTTCAACTTTGTAGTTGACGTACTGGTCCAAATCTTTCTGCCTGTCACTGAAACCTCAAGATCGAAATGTGACCGGGGAGTTCGCCTCTGAGTACACACATCCTTGGTTCAGATCCTTCAAAGATGCAAGCCATTTTAAATTACGGAAATGATTTTGCCACACGATTGGGTATGGGCTTGACAACGGCAACGTGTAAAGTGTTGCTACAAGACTCATCAGCATCGTCAGCTGTAAGAACCGTGTACTTGTCGTACAGTGGTTGTAGCTGTCACAGTTTCGTTCACCGGTGATTTGGGGAGGTGAGGTAGGTAGCTGCGCATTGGAGGCTGGAGCTGATAAATTGGTGCCTAAATACACCACTGTCAATAGACTGTTAAGTGGGGGGATTGCTACAAGACTGGTTGGGATCAAAACCAAACCTCTGCTTGCAGACTAATGAATCGATGTGCTAGATGAATTTATTTACATGGGCAGTTGAATACGTTCCGGTGGACTGGCCGGAGACGAGATTGCTTCCCGAATCGGAGAGGCCACAAAGCTTTCGCTAACCTTTTACACGTGTGGTATCGGCGGGATGGCAGTGCTGTTCACACCTCCTTATGGTTCAGAAATTCGTCCCGTACGCGCAGAGGGTGAACGAAAGCGTTTAACCATCGGTATCCCCGGAGCATTGATCGCATCTGCTGGGAGCGTCGGATTAGCAGTGTTGTGGTACGCTGGATAGTTTTGGAGAAAAAATGAACTCTCCCACGATGGTTGAGTTACTCAAGCCTCATAGGTTACGCTTTTTGTGACATGTACTCCGCATGCCAGCGGACTGTCTGGGTCGCAGAGCTATTTTCGCCCAACCCTCTGCTGAGAGGATACGGGCAAGAGGTGAACAATCGGACCTGATAATGGCGTATGAAAACACTAATCAACAAACGCAGACGGGTCGACATCTGCCGGTTCCGTGGATGAGGACCCTGTTACTCAGCTCACCAAAAGTTAGAGACACCGGCAGATATTGTTCAATCACGCAGTCAGTGGCGCTGCTGCATCGAATCTGCCGGCTTCAATGCGTAGCTACCCCGTTTCCTGAACTAACTGATCGTGCCGTCGCCTGTGCTGTGCTGTGATATGCTACCTAGTGTGAGAGTAGCAGTCACTCACTGACTGGATTACTTGAATACCGTGTTTGTGTTGGTCGTCTCGCTCCAGTTGGCTTGTTAGCACGGCCGGAAACTTTGGGACTTTGCTTACCTCGTCGTAGTCTTGTTATTTTCCAACGATCAGTCTTGTTTTGTGTGCGTTTGTGTAATATAATCCCAACTAAAATGGTCGACTTGTGTGCGATTTCGCGAACGCAGTGCCCCATGTCCGTCTTGGTCATTACATCGTCAAGGAAAACTGGGCGAGCTCCATTCAACTGGAACCGTACAGATCTTTCGGCCATTTTTATTCAGTTACCTCTACACGCACAAAATTAACAAACTTTGTTCACTTAACCGTGACGCTGCAGAAGCCCGGTGCATATCATTCATTTGACGTGGGTTCGGTTACAGGTAATGTGAGAAAATTACTGTGGAATTGTGTAAAAGTGCAGTTGTGACAAAAATCCTTAATTACAAATGAAGCAGCCTGTATATATATATTACTTCAACTCGTGCTTTTTCCAAAGACTCAGCAATTGGGCCAAAAGATGTCAATTACGTTGATCTGACTGGCTATTCTGTTTGATTCAATTTTCTGATCGCAACCTGTACGAAGATTGGCCAAAAATGCAGCAACCTGAAGTCGACCGAATCCAGTATCTGTTCACGGGAAGAAATCCAGACAGTCAACGTTTAGCAGTGCTCCTTGCTGTCGCCCAGCATTTCACCGCCGCCTCATCAGTCATATCGATGTCGCTGTCTGATACTTTTTTTACGGCACTAAGGCGCAGGTCTATTTTTGTGTAGTAGAAGCCATATGAAGGCCGTTTTGCGCATTACCACCACCATTGTTAGGTAGAGACGTCTAATTACTATGTTTGGGAGCTTATGGCTCAGCGGTATCGTTGAATGGGGCCATTCAGCTAAGCTCACAGTCGGCGGTTTGTCGGTGCTGATGATTGGTTGGCATTCTTTTCCAGAATGGCTTGTCACACTGAGCTACGATTATGGACAACGGGTATTGCCACATGCAGTTTGTATTGAGGCGCACCTGAACTCTGTTTCCAGTGTAAACCCGAGGGCATAAAACCAGAGGGGGAGAGGAGGAGGTATCTCCAAAGCTATAAGCATGCCCAACTGGTAGCACATCCAACAACCGGGCAGTTGAAACCCGCAGTGCACGCAAAAGGTGCTGCGGTGACCCACAACACTCATAAGACGCACCCAAGGCACCCACGTATTGTTAGCTAGTGCTAGGCATCACTCAGTTTAGTCTGTACAGCAGTGATCAGTTAAGTATCCTTCTGTGGTGGTACCTCTCCGGACAACAGCGATAGATCTCTCACTGTTCACGGTCGGGTTTTTGTAACACGAGTGTGGTTTTTTAAAGACAGTTGTTTGTCAACACTTTTAACCGCCAAACCTCTGCTTGCAGACTAATGAATCGATGTGCTAGATGAATTTATTTACATGGGCAGTTGAATACGTTCCGGTGGACTGGCCGGAGACGAGATTGCTTCCCGAATCGGAGAGGCCACAAAGCTTTCGCTAACCTTTTACACGTGTGGTATCGGCGGGATGGCAGTGCTGTTCACACCTCCTTATGGTTCAGAAATTCGTCCCGTACGCGCAGAGGGTGAACGAAAGCGTTTAACCATCGGTATCCCCGGAGCATTGATCGCATCTGCTGGGAGCGTCGGATTAGCAGTGTTGTGGTACGCTGGATAGTTTTGGAGAAAAAATGAACTCTCCCACGATGGTTGAGTTACTCAAGCCTCATAGGTTACGCTTTTTGTGACATGTACTCCGCATGCCAGCGGACTGTCTGGGTCGCAGAGCTATTTTCGCCCAACCCTCTGCTGAGAGGATACGGGCAAGAGGTGAACAATCGGACCTGATAATGGCGTATGAAAACACTAATCAACAAACGCAGACGGGTCGACATCTGCCGGTTCCGTGGATGAGGACCCTGTTACTCAGCTCACCAAAAGTTAGAGACACCGGCAGATATTGTTCAATCACGCAGTCAGTGGCGCTGCTGCATCGAATCTGCCGGCTTCAATGCGTAGCTACCCCGTTTCCTGAACTAACTGATCGTGCCGTCGCCTGTGCTGTGCTGTGATATGCTACCTAGTGTGAGAGTAGCAGTCACTCACTGACTGGATTACTTGAATACCGTGTTTGTGTTGGTCGTCTCGCTCCAGTTGGCTTGTTAGCACGGCCGGAAACTTTGGGACTTTGCTTACCTCGTCGTAGTCTTGTTATTTTCCAACGATCAGTCTTGTTTTGTGTGCGTTTGTGTAATATAATCCCAACTAAAATGGTCGACTTGTGTGCGATTTCGCGAACGCAGTGCCCCATGTCCGTCTTGGTCATTACATCGTCAAGGAAAACTGGGCGAGCTCCATTCAACTGGAACCGTACAGATCTTTCGGCCATTTTTATTCAGTTACCTCTACACGCACAAAATTAACAAACTTTGTTCACTTAACCGTGACGCTGCAGAAGCCCGGTGCATATCATTCATTTGACGTGGGTTCGGTTACAGGTAATGTGAGAAAATTACTGTGGAATTGTGTAAAAGTGCAGTTGTGACAAAAATCCTTAATTACAAATGAAGCAGCCTGTATATATATATTACTTCAACTCGTGCTTTTTCCAAAGACTCAGCAATTGGGCCAAAAGATGTCAATTACGTTGATCTGACTGGCTATTCTGTTTGATTCAATTTTCTGATCGCAACCTGTACGAAGATTGGCCAAAAATGCAGCAACCTGAAGTCGACCGAATCCAGTATCTGTTCACGGGAAGAAATCCAGACAGTCAACGTTTAGCAGTGCTCCTTGCTGTCGCCCAGCATTTCACCGCCGCCTCATCAGTCATATCGATGTCGCTGTCTGATACTTTTTTTACGGCACTAAGGCGCAGGTCTATTTTTGTGTAGTAGAAGCCATATGAAGGCCGTTTTGCGCATTACCACCACCATTGTTAGGTAGAGACGTCTAATTACTATGTTTGGGAGCTTATGGCTCAGCGGTATCGTTGAATGGGGCCATTCAGCTAAGCTCACAGTCGGCGGTTTGTCGGTGCTGATGATTGGTTGGCATTCTTTTCCAGAATGGCTTGTCACACTGAGCTACGATTATGGACAACGGGTATTGCCACATGCAGTTTGTATTGAGGCGCACCTGAACTCTGTTTCCAGTGTAAACCCGAGGGCATAAAACCAGAGGGGGAGAGGAGGAGGTATCTCCAAAGCTATAAGCATGCCCAACTGGTAGCACATCCAACAACCGGGCAGTTGAAACCCGCAGTGCACGCAAAAGGTGCTGCGGTGACCCACAACACTCATAAGACGCACCCAAGGCACCCACGTATTGTTAGCTAGTGCTAGGCATCACTCAGTTTAGTCTGTACAGCAGTGATCAGTTAAGTATCCTTCTGTGGTGGTACCTCTCCGGACAACAGCGATAGATCTCTCACTGTTCACGGTCGGGTTTTTGTAACACGAGTGTGGTTTTTTAAAGACAGTTGTTTGTCAACACTTTTAACCGTAGCAGTGTATGTACTGGTAACTGCTGTTCACTTTTCCTCTTGAAGCGACGACTGGCAACACGAATTTACACCCCTCTTTTCTTACAACACAGCTCACTTTTTCTTTGGTTCCTCCTTTAGGACAAATTTTAGTTGAATTGAGCCTTGATACTGCTTCTATTTTTAGGCCAATGGAATTAAGCTTGGTCCTCATCACAATCCCGTGGGTGGTGCCCATGGTCCAGCTTCGTCGGGCGGCAGTGGTAACAGCGGTGGTTGTTGTTAGGCACTTCGTGACGGGCCTCCTGATAACTCCACACGTGATCTGTTGTGCACTTGGGTGCGCACTTATTGTGCGTCTGCATCGTCTTCGCTGATACATTTGGAGAACGGTGCCTCTGTTTATCTTCAATGGCCCTCGCATAACTCCTCCAGTACGTCCACACACCCACACACATTCACATTCTTGAAACAGGCCCACACGATTGCAGAAACTGATTTATCCTTACCTGTTGTCCAAATCGCCCATGAGCATTCGTCCCTTTTTGTTCTCATCCGTCTTCTTCTTTCCCACTCCTGACATCAAACACTAATTTCGTGTGGTTCACCTTGATTTGGTCGCGTGTTTGGTCCACTTGTGGTTGACAGTGCCACAACATTCCATGTCTTGTCCAATTCTAATGGTCCATAAATCTGCTGTTTTTGTTGTTGAATTTCAACGTCACCGTGTCACTCATGCGTTCCTCTATGTTTGGTACTTGTTCATCCAGGTGGTTTAGTTCAACCCCCGTGTGTTTTTGCCATCACGTGAGCACACGTAGGTATAATTGACCTCGGCATTTCGCTTCTCACCAATTGGCAACAGGTGCGCTCATCTTATCACTTCTAGCTTTTGATCGGTTCCCCATTTTCCTGTGTTGGTCATGGACTTGAAATCGTCGTGTTTCTGGCCCTCCGGATTCACTTTGTGATTGCCCCCTTATTCTAATGAGGCGTGCTTGCTGTCTCGTAGACTGATATATCTAACTGTGTACACATCAGACCTGTCTTGTCCCTCATTGTTTTTTACATTTGCATTGTGTCGCCTAAGTGATAAATACACACGGGTTCGAACACACACGTCAACGTTTGTGTTCCACTTTAAATGAGTCGTGCGGGCCATGTATGATCTAAGGTGTTGCAGGCTTACTCGGTTACAAGGCCGTTTGTCGGGTCGCTTGCGGTTGGTCCAACTGCTAATGGATGCGCGAAAATGCTGGATGATAAATGGTACTGTACAGCATACGGTGATATATTCACAAAACTAGTGTGGCTCAGTGGTTAGAGCGCGAATTTACTGACCGGAAGGTCCGTGGTTCGAACCCGACCTCGGCCTCTCGATTACCCTGTCTAGGCTTGGGCAACCTGGCAGTATCCCAACCCTCATGTTTCCTTCTGGTGGCATGGCAGCGAGGCACCGAAAGGGTGCTACAGCTGGACGATATTCACTAAAATAGTACGGGGAGCTGTCGATGCAATTGAACTTGGTCGTATATATGCGCGCGCTTGTTCCGGTGCACTCAACAGTGAAAGATGTAGCTGGACAATTCTAGAGTTCAGCGATTGCTACAACCCGATTACATTGCCAATTATTGCACAAGTATCACCGAAAAGTTAAATTCCTGGGTTTGGACCGTGTTCAACATATCGGCAGGAAGCACTCTGGTAGGGAGACAAGATCCTTTTGGAGCTGGTCAAGGCGGTAGGATGCTAGACTGAGGGCCAAAAATTGTGCAGACGAGGCGAAATAATACAGAGGTGGTGCGTCTTCAGCAGGTGATTTGGTATCACATTTTGCGATAAACAATCACCAAAGTTGCAGTTTTTGTATAAGCTGCAATGGCTTTCGCACACTTCACACCGCACTTACCTGTCCCATTTCGTTAGCTTTCCAGTTCCACCTTCCCTCACTCTCCATACACGGTCTTCGTTTGAGCTAACATCTAACGAACCGTCTAACTGACTGGTACTCTGGGTCCAGTTAAGTATAGCTTCTCGTGTTAATAAGTGGCAGGGACGATTCTCAGCTCCAGTTGTTTTTTCGCGCATTTCGTTAAGAACATCACAAGCTAAGTTTCGGATGCTGTCCGCAGCTGTGCCGTATATCCTCAATTATGATCGATACCATCAGAATATTCTAACATTATGCAGTAGGTTTTAATGCGTTTCGTTAAATTTAAAAAAGCATCTTCGCTGCTAACTAGTTTATACATAAGTGGACAAGACGAATAAGGGACGGTTAATATTCACACCTTTTCGGAAGATGCTTAGTTGATTGTTTACAGGTGTTCGTTGGGTTAGGGAGTTATTTGCGGGTGTACTGGGTGCCCGCCCCGCTGCAGTCCACCGAAGTTCGCAGTCGACGGCGACCAGATAATGAAGGTGCATAAGTTTAGTTACTATACCTGTATTTTTTACTGGACTTTCATAAATGCCGCAAACGTCCATCGATGAAGTATGTAAAGTGCGCTCAAGAGCAGGTAACTGGTCAGCACGTCAAGGACTGTCCTTAAGACAGGAGAACGAGGTTTGAATATCTGATTGGAAGTGATAGGAACAAACGGTGGGGTGCAATCGGTTAGTTTTTCGGCCGTGTGATTGACGTACGCACAACCGAGACCCATAGTAGAGTATTAAGTGGGGCACAAGGGGAAAGGTAATCCAGAAATATGGAGAAAGACAGTACTCGCCATCGCCCTGCTGTATGCGGCGAACACGGTTATTTGACTGACACAACCGCGCAACCCAGAAATATGAAGAAAGACAGTACTCGCCATCGTCCTGCTCTATGCGGCGAATACGGTTATTTGACTGACACAACCGCGCAACGGCAATGTGTAGGCAAGTTTATTCGTGTACTCCAGGGGTCTATGTGAACTGAGATAATGCCAGGGTATTGAAATTTAGATGGAGGAGCTACTGGAGTTCTCCGCCAAATCCTCTGACTCAAAAGTTTAGCCTGAGTAGTCTAAGTTTTGAGGAACAGGTGGCCACTCTTCCAAACCTCATGTTGCAGATCTAGGAGACTTTGTCAGACCGCTGTCCGCTGACCAACCTGGTAGGAGGTGCCCCATTCTGTAGGAACATCTTCCAGTTTGGTTCATTTGGCTTCGGAGGCTCACACGTAGACCATTGCATCTCACGAAGCTTGAGTCTTCATGGAGCTGGAGCATCAGAAATGGCTGGATTATCATTCCACTAGATGACGAGTGGGCACTCTCTAAGAACGACCACAGTTGTTTCAGCCGGACATAATACCTATTTCTTATGCGTGCGTTAGTTGTAACCACGTTAACCAGATGCACCGGAGTTATTGAAAACTGAAAGATGTCATGTGACAAGAATGGCTGGAAAATGTCACGTGTGACTCGTTACTAAGCGTTGAGAATCTCATTGGTTTTGAGAAAACTCTAGTGCTCTCCGGTACCATTTGTTCTTTGAAGGGAACATTCTTTGGCTTCTGTAGAGCATCTAGATTCAGCATCAGGGTGAGACGATTCCCCAGTTCATACCATCGAGAGCTTGATACAGTTTGGTCGGGATTTCTGTCAACAGGAAACGGTCGCGAATCCGCCGTTGTTATGAGAGCACCTCTTCGTTTTACTGAAGAAAGCCTATCCCAACTTAAATAGCCATTTTCTGATGACACAAGGCAAAACACTTTGTGACCTCGTGAATTAGTTTGTCCGTTTGCACTCACCTGAGGGATATGGGGTTATAATACACGCAAGTCCATTCCGATAGCACTCCGATTTTTTTGGCATCTCGTGACTATCAGTATTGACTGAGTTAAAGAATTTCAATGCATCGCACAGATCATATGATTTACGAGGATCACTCACTCCTGCCTGTATGCTGGCAATAGATCGAAGTATTCGTGTTTTAACTGGTTGTAGTTCCGGTGGCTGTTGATCTGTTCTTCGTGCTTGGTAGATTGCTTGCAAACTCTTCGTCACAAGTCGTGGGAACATCATCAGTTTGTTGTTGTTGATGATGATGATTATGCACACTTTGGGGGGGGGGCGGTCCGGTTGTTGGCGAAACGTTTACAAGAAAATTGCCGAACTTGGCAAACAGATCAGCGGCCAACTGTTCTACAACCAATACCTGTGTTTTCCTACTTTCACTGTTACGCCGTGATGACCACAGTTGCTTACCTTAGTTTGCGCACTACTGGTTTAGACACGGTGTGTAGAAAAATCATGATCATTCGCTTTTCTTGAACAACTCAGAACTCAATCTACAAGCAAGATAGAATGTGTATGTTTCTTGAGAAACGCGAAAAAACCTGATTCCGTAGTGTGTTACGAGAGCAGCGCGTAGTTGATTAAAATTATTCTTCTTTTATTAACAATTACTCTCAATACTTGTCTGGAAAGCTTTCTTCCGGGGAGGCGATCCTTCATACCGTCAGCAATTTCGATATGACATGACAGGTACTCATTGGCAGCTGAAAATAGTTGAGGACTGGTGGATTACGTTGTATTACACTTTAACCGGTAGGGATGGAGTTTCAACAGCTCTCAGTCAGTTGAAAAAACTGTCTTCCATGCTGGCAACTATTTACTGATGTCAGCTGCCTGGAGTTTTCAAGGTGCAATGTGGTGGCAAGTGTGACATGCTCCTGAGTCAACATCATCTAGAAACTGTAACAAATGAGGCAACTTATGTGAAACATCGGCAGCGTCTTTTCTCAGGAATTCAGTCAGCGAAACGAGGACAGTCTGAAGATTAACCTAATTCTATTTTGTGCGCACGAAGTCTTGCACAGACTCATCAACATTGTCTGAATAAACTCGACTCGGTCTGATTGGCCATATCTCTTAGCGATTTCGAAAGTTGGTTGCGGCTCAACCTTGTCTCGACTGCGTGCCTCGTGTTTGAAGATTTGACCTTGGCATCGGGCGACAGATTACAGCCCTGGAATTAGATAAGGCAGAAACTGTTTGTCCCCTGTCAGTTCTACCAGTTTGCTTTTCACCGCAAATTCAGGTGTGAATTGATGTATGCAATGACTTGTTGACCGAATCGAATGTGATGGTTTGCTAGACGGCAGTATCAATGCCTAGTATCAATCCCTAGTTGGGCAGCAATGAAGGTGCCTTTTAAAGCCACATTTGTTGTCTCTCAAAAATCTGGTCATCGGTACCAGGTATTTCAATATAGAGGGAGTTTCTTTGAAGTCATTATTATCGATCATTTTATACCGCATAACTCAATGAATCGGTCCGGGCAACCTTTGGAACTCCGCGACCAGCTTATCGTGATACAGATTTTCCTGACCTTGTGGTGCAAAGTACAGATCAGGGATCGTTTGTGCTTAGTGGAGCACAAGGTTGTAAACCGGAGATTTTAGTCCGTCCATGTGGGCTTCCGTCGCTAAAAAAACTGAAGCTTATTGTAGCATGTTTTGCGTACTTCATTGATCCATATTGGGCTCTACCGGAAGACAACCATTCAGGACCAAAAAAATCTCTTCTAGCAGGTTGGCAAATTAATGGATTTCTGACAAGCGGTCTTATTGTCCCTCAGTTTAGGGTTGGGACAAGTCTGTTCATGTGTTCCGAAAAATTTCGATCACTCAACTAGTTTCACACGGATCAGGCTTTGTAGCCAAAGGGTGATAGTTCTAATCGTCCTCTTGTCTAGGTTTGCCCATCATGACAGTACGACAGCTGACTGTGAACTTTGTAAACAGCAGTGCTTTCATGCCCCACTGACCGTCCACTGGTCACATCAGCCGGGTTGCATTATTTGCTGCATAATGTGGGGCGGATAAGCGAAAACATGCTACCGATGCATCTTTCCTCGATTTATGCCGAGTATCAGTTTCTTCTCAGCAGCACTGAATTTGGGAGACGTTTTACTCCCCGGCGCCCCCTGCTGATGAGCAGTCTTGGAGCCAGATTGACCACATCGCCATCAGCTGCAGATGACGCGACTCAGTTCTTGATCGCCGATCGTTTTGGGATACACTGGTTGATTCAGATCACGCCATCACTCAGCACGTGTTTTTCCAGTAAACGCGTTAATCAATAGAGAAGTTTGATGGAACACAAGTTTGGGAAACAGCAAAGATCACCGTGCAATGAGCGGACGTCGACTATGACTTGGATCAGATAGGCACAACAATACGTGATGCTGGGAAGTCTGCTTGTGTTTTCGGGCGCGTCCAGGGAAACCACTGGATCTCGGAACGGTCAGTGTTACTCCCTGATCAGAGACGTTTTATTTCCCCGGGTTCAGAGTACAATTCGGCCAGAAGATCGATTAGATGACAGCTACAAAGTAGTCTGTATGTTAAAATAGAGTGATGGTGGAACCGGAAGGGTCGAGAAATGCATAGGGCCAGCGCAGTTTGGAATGTACGGAAGCGGTCCCAGTTAATCCACTAAGGATCACTCCGACGGCCATCCGCAAGTGATCTAATGGAAGATAATATTGGACGTCGAATGTATAGTATAGACCAGCGTCTAGAACTTTGGTAGGAATTTGGTAGGACAGCAATTTAGATGTTTTTTTGCCCCTCCACCTATATTTGCCATTGGGTCCACTTATTTTGAACCGTCCTCTGGGTTTAAACTTCTTAATCAGTTTCTGAAGCACTCATATGCCTTTTGCCTTCAAACATAATCGACCTTCTGGATCAAATGAGCTTACCCAGCGTTGTTCAAAGGAGTCCTTTGGTTTCGCCATGAATAGGAGAACAATAACGTGCTCCAGAGAATTGGGGTCAATTTTTTTTATCGTACTCATGTTCACAAAATAGTCGAATCAACTTTTCCACTCATAGGATATAAGTCCGACACCTATCGTAACAGGACTACGCCCGTTTCAGGCACATGAGGTGCAAGCCCAAGACTGACAAGCAGAAGTTCGGTCTGGTAAGAGGTGCATTACATTACTTCAAGTGGTTCAGTATTCATACCGCTGAACGACAATGGCGCTTTTTCTCAACTTCAAGGGATAGACTGGCCCTTCTAGTTATCCTTGACCAGGGGGTACTTAATAATGAGTCTGAATTCATATCGCGGCAATTAAACGTACCACGCGAAAGTGTTAGAGTCATAAATGCGACTGCCTGTCTACCCGAGAAACCTTGGTTTTTCGTTCCGAATCACTGTTGGCACCAGGTTTGTGAGGGATAGGCCATGACATCACGACGTCAAATGAAAGGCTACACTCAAACTGAACGCCGTGAGATCTCCGCGCCCCCTCGGTCCACGTGCTCTTGCTTGCGCGTGGTTGTAGCCCCTGCAGGATATGGCACGCGGCGGCACATTTGCTATCATTCTCAGGTCACGCTACCTAGCTAGAGTTTGCCTGTCCTTGTGTGCTGGACCCATGTGAGGCGAGGTTTGCACAGGACACTAGGTCAATCCCACTGACGGTGCCCTAATTCGACATGATTCGCAGGTATGATTACTTCAGTGCTGTCCAAAATTGGGAGCGCCTCACTATTGGTCGTTTTCCACAGAAACGTAGAACTTCTTCACACTATGAACCTTTCCTTCCTTTTTCCACTTTTTTGTCAAGTCTCTTGCCTGATGACTGTACCGAAATTAAGTGCCAATATCTATTACTGGCGTATTAATATCAGTTATGATGATGCCATGTAAGCCATCGGTGAGCTGACTGGAACATACAGCAATCCGAGTTCCTTGCGATTAAAATACCTAGAAATGCGTTAAGTATAACAAGGTGCACAAATGATGCCACAGGTGAACCGTAAAATTCTTTTGAGGATTGTCTGTCTCAAGGCATTTTCTTAATTTCGGTCTCCACCAACTGTTCAGGCTTGGCCTTAAAAACGTCAGCCAATGGCACTACCCGCAAAGTTCGGGGATGTTCTTTACAGGTTTGAGAATATTGACTAGCCATTTCGCAAGTTTGTTATGAGTCACTCATGGCAAGTAATGGGCGAATTGGTACCGGTTAATTGCGTATCAAAATCTGTTTAATGGCAGAATGCATACTAACATCCTTAGGTGAACAGAAGGTTTACTCACTAAAATGGTCGCTTCAGGAACAATCCATGCAGGCAAACAAATGAAGCATGGACAGTCTCGGTCGCTCCAGGAACAATCCACGCAGGCAAACAAATGAAGCATGGACAGTCTTTTTCACCATGTTTGCGATATTGTCCTTATAAAAAACATCTAAAACTTCGTCATTGGCTTTCATTTCTCAGTATTAGCAGGTCGGGATTGCAAACTTCCTGCTTCATCAACCCCGAGAGACCAGATGAGGTGTCTTATTGAGGGTCATCATTTATCGATTAAAAGAATATTTTACCGCTTCGTCCTTGCGGAAACCTCACTCAACACATTGAGAATTCATAATGTTTTCCCTATGGTATTGGATGATTAACTACGGATGATCGCCAAGTTCATCAGCTGAATGACTCAGCTAGGTCATTTGTGTTAGGCACTTGTTATTCTCAGTCTAGGTCATATTGTCGAAAGTGAACTGCCATCTTAAAGTGAGCTAGTTCAGTCGTGTGATTAGGAATTCCTGTGGTCATACTTCGCAGCAAAAACTTCGATTCCATTCATGCAAAACTACTGAAGAGATGCAAATCACTGTCGCTGAGCATTATAGTTGGCAGTTTTTGTTTGACCCATGAAATACAGCATTTGACAGAATTCAGTGCACGGCCAAGTGATTTCACAGAGTTCCGAAGAGATTGGTTGAGGAAATATCATAGAAATCTCTCTTAATGAATCGGCACATGTAATTCCACAAGTGTTCCTCGTTGCATTTTCGCTACTTATGCTACTCATGCCAGTCAACTGCTCCTGGTATTTGTCACTTGCCGACGGAAAAATTATCCTATTCCACCCAATAGGAGCAGAATAATGTTGGACAACACGCGTGGTCCCGTAAAATTGTCATATCGCATTCCAATGTGACGTGTGCTGTACATTCGCGCAGTTTCTTCAGCCCTAAGGTTTGTAGAGGTCACTCATCAGATCACTCGTCACAAACACTCAAACCACGTGACAATTCCTGTCCCACTTGCAACCTTAGCCGACAACTTGTACACTACAACTTTCCATCCATTTTTTGTTTACGCGGCTACCACCTGTGTCACACACCAGGCTTACGAACTTCAACCATATCAGGTCAAGTTGTATTCATGTTCGTGCAAGGGACACCCCTCTCTTCACACTGCACACAATAAATAGGCATACAACTAGGCTCATGACACACACTCGCGCGCACAGGACAGGAAGTCCACAGAGCTCCGCAAGTCTCCACGGCCAAATACGGAACACGTGTAGCAGCTATACTGCTGAGAAGACACGTCCCGCGTCCGGAACTTCACTCAGGAACTCTCAACAAGTGTCCTCAGACGATAAGTCACTTTTTGGCTTATTCCACTTTCCGCATTGTATCTATTTTTATCAAGTGCACCTAACTATTGTATTCATCACATTTGTTAGTGCTTGTTACCATCTGATAATCAACTTAATTACGTCACAACTAGAGCACTAACAGTTTACACTTACCATCCAATCGAAAAATAATCATGTGCTAAGCATCAGCCACGTAGAATAATTTTCGTGGCTTACGAGATTCATTGACTCCTTCTCTTGCGAGTACTTGTATTTTGGGTAAAAGTCTTTCCTTCTGCCAGAGCAGTGGTAACAGCTATTTATCCGTCGTCCCGTCTTTGCTGTGCGTTTCCACCGGAAACGGTCGACTGTTCTGTTGGCCGGCTTGGATAGGTTTCGTCACATGTGGCAAACGGTCTGCACTCTGGTAGATTAGATAGTCAGAGCCCTAGACGAGTCGTTTGGCGGTGTTGTTCGGACCGCCTGATTCGCTTGACTAATATACTGCCGTGCACGAGATACGGGAGACCGGCTTCCTGTTTGTAACCCACCCATATACTGGGGGGATGAGATTAGCACCGAGGTTCCTCATGCGATGGTGCGTGCGAAATATTTTATTGTCCTCAATGTGTAAAACCGTGAAGAGTCCATTTTGCAACCTGAGAGTCTGGCTGCTGTGCAGTAGCTCTTTTCCAACCTACGTGGCGAGCGAAAACCCGTTGAATTACTTTCTGAAGCTCCCAAAGATTTCATTTGTGCATTTCCTGACTTTACTGCTCTCGAACATCCACGACACAGACGGGACAAGAGGAGCGAGCTGAATGTGAAGAGAGTGGAGTTGTCGATGGTCTCTCGCCGTTCCCGGCGGACGTCCGATATCGAGAGCAAATCTAATTCAGCTGACGCCGTAGGGAAACAGAGGTGAAACGAATCGGTACAATGGTGAATTATACCGGGAAATGATGTAGCTCCATGCGACTGTCAGTTGTCTCATGCGGTTCGATGGAATGCTCCTTTGTTGTTGCGTTCAAGACATGTTGGTAGGTGTACCATCAGAATCAGTGACCCGTTTATCGTAAAGTTACCTGCATCGTTTCCCAGTTCGTCCGCGTTTTAGCGGGTAGCGGTACTTTACCGCTCAGTCCGGCTTTCCTATGGTTTGGTCATACACGGAACTTGTTGCTTACCAGATCAAAAGTGTACGTCCGTCTTTGTGCCCGGCTGATAATGATGCCCCTAAACTATCACATACCCTGGTTTGGTAGGGAATTAGGTTTTGTAACCGATTCGTTCGCTGCAGGTGAGTGATGCTCCATCGATTAGGTGATGCACAAGTAGGCGATCTACGAGCATGCGATGCACAAACGTGTGGGCGATGGAACAGCGTTGACTGCTACGTAAAAATTGAGGAGCCCTAATTTCGACCGATTGGGTTCTTTTTGGTCAGTTGGACTGGCTAAAACCAGGGTAAAATGGGGTATATTCGACATTTTTACACTGAATTACTTGCTTCAGAGTGCTAGGCCATCATACAAAATAAGTCCAGCTGCCAGCGGATAAAGCTCTCCAAAGCAGGTGAAGCTGGGGGGGGGAATGTCCGCCCTGCAACGAATACATATCCGCAAACAAGCTGTGGCAAACAACATGTGGCCTGTGTAACAACGAGATCAGATGAGCGTATTTGCACGTGTATCAAATTTAACAGAGCAAACACCTGTGTGTAAAATATCACCATACGTTAGCACCGGAGACCTCATGTATGTTGGCATGTAACTTTTAGTTTTGCTATGGCCCGTGACATCTTGAAAAAAACAAGGTATGAACCTGATTGACCACAACCCATCTTCCAAGGATGTTTAATCCCAGCTCTCCAGATTTGACCCGTCTTTACCCGGTGGCTTGGGTGCTGAGATTGACGTGTCTACATACCTCTGGAGAGCACAACATCCAAATTCAAATTACATTGCCTTCTATTGAGATTGCATCCTGTAAGTGAAGTCGAGAAGCACTGTACAGCTGTTTTATCCCTTTTCTGAAGCATCATCAGTGCGTATCTCGCGAAATTCCAGAGTTTGAACTTTCCGGTTGGTAGTTTGAATACTGTCCGCCCACCAGCGGCCGATCAGGAGTGTAATATAGAGGAGGATATAGGGCCATTTATCCTTCAGTTCCAGGATCCACGTCACGTGGTCAGGTGTTGACTGGCTTCTCTAGTGGAGACTTCTCAGTTAGAAATTTCACTTGAGTTATCCTCCCCTCTGAGTTACTTATAGAGTGCTGGTAGTGTGGGGAGCCTTGGGAATTTTCAGTAGTGCTTTCGTCCTTCAAGTGAAGCCGCTGCTGAGGCGGAAGAGGTACAGTAACAACACCACACGACCGCACTACGGACGCATTTGCTTATTTCCTTGGCTGTTGGCAGGCTGTATCACAAGCTCCAAGGGGTCGCCAACCTTGAATGTCATGATATGGTCACGAGCACGCTAAAAGTAGAAGGCTGTTTGCTCAATTCGTCTAGGAAAACAATCGGTCAAGGGATACCTGAACACATAGCTCCATTACAAGCGATGATAAAGCAAGCAGGGCGGGCCGACAAGCCGTCGCATCTCATAAAGGGGTAGCAATTATGACGTTCCCATTTCAAACCAGCTGATTCTTCGTTGCAACTCGAAAAAGACACGTGACGGCTTGGAAGATCACCGCTGGACCAGTTCAGAATCCGATCTCCTACAAAATATGGTGTATATCCAGAGGAATATTTGACTGTTGATGAATGAAACAGGTTAATCCATCGTGGTTCGATGATATACTCGTCTTAGCCGATGTTGACCGGTCCCTTATTCCAAATTTCGCCCCATTAAATCTCGAACGCAAGTAGTCTAGAGAATCACGACAGAATGGGCGATTATGCCATAGGATACTTGGTGAAACAGTGCCTCCAAGAGTTTCCCCTTCTGCGACTGAGAATTTCGTCCAGACCACCAGGAAACTGATTCGTTTATATTAAACTCGTCCTTCGTAAATATCACAGTGAGCTGCGGAACCGTTCACTGATGTATGTCTTGAAAACTGATAAACTACTGATGTTGCTGATAATCGCCAGCGGTCTCCGTCCCTCTGAAATCTGCCAGCCTAGGTGAAATCATAATTCGTGATCAACACAGAATTTTTGTTGAAATATTCAAAAACTCGCTGGAAAAACTTATGTTGGACCTTGTTGCATTGATGTTGAACCCATTTACAACTCATTTTGTTAAAGTTACAAAATGGTTAACAACGAGAAGCAAACTGAATATTATGCAATTTCGAATGCAAATTGCCCCTTTGCTTCACAATCTCATTTTCAGGGATTGAGAGATTTCACAAATCTTTTAGGTGATAAATTTTCTATTACACTCAATCTCAGGATGATAGTGAATAAACTGGAGGTCACACATTAGCCAAATCATAAAATGACTGAGCTTTATCGTACAGTGGCGCTTTGCCCAGATGAGCTGTACAAGAGTATGCCCATTCAGCACCTACTGAGTCCATTCTATCAGACTAAGCAATGGATGGAGGTTTGGCAGCTACAGTCTTCTGGCCTTTCAGGTTGAGGTTCGGAACAGGTATGGCAACTGCTCCTTAAAATTTGGGCTACTTTGTTAGTATCACGCCGACTACAGCTGCCTGGCGGTCAGGCGTTTTAGCCCTAGACTGGTTGAGCACTCTGCTATCCTGCCAGTCTAGTTTTGAGTGCCAGACCAGCACATCAGCACAAATACAACTTCGAACTTCATAATAGTATGGAAGTTAAGCGCCAGTATGTATTATTAGTGATTCTGGCATACTGGGGCTGATGATGACGGTTAATACTGCTGTCGTTGCTAGGATAGCATTACGTCACGCTGATAAGAGAATGGAACAGACCTCATTTTTGTTCACATTTAGCAGCTAGGCCGATGTGAGCGCGCCGGTGACTCACAAGACTGATGCTACCGGAACATGTGCCCCGCATTCAGCACAAGTCAAAATTTCAATGGCTGCAGTTGGGAGATTGAACTCAATCCAAATACTTCGCATCTTCTGAGGATTAAGAGCTTCTCACAAGTGGACAGACTTATGCATCAAGTGCTAGGTAGTACGGTAAACTGCAATGGAACTAACTGGTTTTCGGATCCACCTGAAGACTGCAGCACCAGCGTGAATTCTGACGTCATTCATTTTCATTCTGCAGTCAGCCGCAGTAAGTTTTTCGGGATGCAAACTTCAGCCACTTGGCTCAGATGACCAATCCGGCAGAGGTGACTCTTCGCTAGACTGATTTCGATATCAGCAATGCCTCGCGTTTTAAGAACCTCGATGTTCTGGATTGAGTTTTGTTTTTATCCGAAGGATTGCGAATAAAAATTGCAAATAATGACAAACAATAGTGATTTAAACACTATTTCTCGTAATGACGAAAACTTCTGGGCATTGTTCGACCGCTCCTGGCTGTTTTTCTCTCGTACGATTAGATCCTAAGGAATTAAGAACCATCCTGCGGAGACCACAGGTTTATTTCAAAGCTTAAAAATGCACTTTTTCTGGAAAACCTGGAGTTTTCACCTGAGGGTGGTTTGCATTTTTGAAAAGGACAGACCGGTTTCTAATTGTTTATCTCGCTTTAGCCCTTCGCTAAGAGCTTGTACTGACTTTACGACTACAGTTAACCTGTGCCGTTAAACTGAGGTCTTTATGGCATACCAGAACCGCTCTTTCATACGCTTTGGTTGGTCGCTGTAGTCCAGCTTGCTGTGCGTTGATTCCATAAAAGTTCCCGCACAACTCATCAGCACCCTTAAAATATGAACCTTGACAGTCGTGCACACTTTGGCCATGCTAGATAACTTGAACTGTATCCTCGAAGGATCGTGTGACACAGAGTAGCGGAAATGTCACACATGTGTCTGCTTAGTCCGATTGTTCCACTCGGTTGCCTAGCGCTAGCGAATTCTTTTACACGCTGGTGGAAACTGCGGCCATGTGACATGACGAGAAATCTCACGGTAATCCGGTCTGGATTAACCAAAAAGGCCAGGAGCGAAAGCAATTGAAAAGTACTGGTTGTCTGGCTCGATAAAACGGCGCCAGCAAAGGGGTGTAATCATGTGTCTTATCGGATCACATTCCTCATATGTTTGCAACCATCCATCCGTCAAAAAATACACGCGTGACTTGAATTAACGGAATACACCGAGAAGTGGATCGCATGCTTCTACTGGGATTTACATAGTCATCTAGTCTCTTAGTCACTTTTACTTCTTCGGTAAAGGTCTTCTGGAACCTTCTTTCTTCAGACGGCATACACGTTTAGGTTACGGATACTTGTATTATCAAGCCTTATTACAAATGGTGCAATCGCTGCTACGACGAACCGGTGTTGAGGTTACTAGTTAGAAATCTACCATTGCAGGTGGGTGCCTACAAAGTTTTTAATAATCTAATGCTCGTGGAAGACATCCTGGAAAAAAGACAGTGTCCAAACTGGTTTGTTTTCTGTTGTGGCACAGTAACTCAGCAGCGACGTACTCATAATGACAAATACAGCTCATACTGTTGCCCGGTGAATTATTCAACACGCTTCCGAACCTCGGTAACGCAGAAGCCACGTCTGTTGGATGACCCCTCCCATTATCAGTGCATAAACTGGGCACATCCTGCTATTTCTCTGCAACCGAAATTCACCACCGTATACATAACAGCTTACTTTACTTCAGTGAACTATACTGCAAGACCCCTATTTAACAGCACAGGTTTCCTGGAATTATCTCATCGAAATAGGCTTTTAGTGTGTGGTAGATGAAAATAAATGAGTAAGAACTTAAGCCAACCAGTACTTTTAAGTTTTAAATCTTTGATTCCGAAGCTGTGAGCACTCTCCTGTCCATCCAATTGCCGTTGCCGTCCAAAATGGACAGATCAAGTTTCCAAGTTAATTTGGTTTTACCTGGAGACTGACCTGACTCCCGTCGAATCTGCCCCGTTTACGGTATTTCTCAACTGAATGTGCTGCTCACTAGTGTGTTCCGTCAATAAAAAATAAGCAGGCTGCTTTTTCAAATACATATTCACTCACAAAGCACTGAAATCTATTTGAGACGTTGAGTTCTTAAATGTTTCCCGGCATGTTTTTAGACCAGTTTGGTTCAGATAAACGGTAAATTTGGTTTGCGTAGCGTAGAATGACTGAAGAATATGAGGCAGGCACGAATCAGCTGAAGGACTAGGAATCCATAGAAATTCCAGCGATTTTTTGTAAAATTTACCGATTTCTGTGGTTTCTGTGATTTTTTCATCTTTGTTCAAATTTGTACTGAAGGCTATGATTATCTTTGATTACCGGGAATCATTAATAGATTGTTGGTTTTAACGGAGTTATCTGTGGATGACAGTCACAAAGTAGGCATGTGTGCAATGTTAGGTGGAGAGTTTCGCGTATTGTCTATGGATGATACAGATTTTGACAAACTGTCACTGGCGTGCTGTGGACACTCAGAGAGTAGTTTAGAAGCACTGACCATGCGCCTTTCCATAAAGGCATTCTGGAAGTGCGAATAATTACTTTGCTATTCATTGGGTCATGCACTAAGCTGTTAAAGGATGCCATTCAGCGGATGTTGTGTGAGGCGTAGTTCACCTGGCTGAAGGTCATCACAGTCTACAACAGTTCAGTAGTTCTGTTGAATACGCCAGATCACTTTCTCCGTTGGACCATGCGTAAATGCTTCAGAAATCAATAAGCTTTCTAGCGTTGGACAATTGTTTGAAAGAAACATTGAGGGCAGAAGTTCCTCACATTTGAACTTCTCGGTTGAGCCATTCGTTCCGCAGAGCACTCCATCATCTGAAGCGAGCGCTAAGATGCGATGAAGCACAAAGTCTAGATCAACAGATATGTAGGCCAAATTGTTTACTAAGTGTTCAAAACATACAGCCAGTGCAGGTTTGTCGGGCACTTGCAAGACGCATGTTCTTCAGAGGTAGCGTTTTACTAAGCTCTATGGTAGGATTCTCAGGGTCGGGTGACGAAAAAGAGGTCATCTGACTAGTCATCACTTGACTCGAGCAGCTAATCCAGCCGTTTCGATTCCATTAGTCCGAATAAGTTTTTCACCATTCTTATACTGACATTGTAAAAGTAGTCCCTGCTCCAAAACCGTACAGGGGTCGGTTAAGCACAGTGACTTTCCCTGAGAACAGGCGCCCACAAAAGCAGTCTATATGGCTTTCGTGGTGGTGATTATTTCCATTGCGGGTTTGATTTCACTAACTCCGGGGAAAAGCATAAGCCATTCATATATCTATTGTCGTTTACTTCATTATTTGGTCATGTCCGGAACTTCATCGACCTTGCACTACATTGTTTCACATGAATTTACTCCACCATAGAAAACTAGGTAACAAAGTTTATCCGTACTGCACAATTCTGCAGTGGCATATTCATAGCTGTTGAGTTTGTCCATTCTCAGTCTACATCTGCAACACATGACACGCATTCAATCACTCTGTTGCGCTTGTATCCACATTACTGGCACGATGAAACTGTTGGTTAGTGGTCCATCCTTTGCCTACTGATCAGGGGTCCGTACTTCGCCACTGTGGTTTATGAGTGAAAACAGCACACCAAAACCGAAGAGGGCTGGTGTTAGACAGTGGCATCCACATGCACTGAGACTGATGTCTCTTGTTTTTTTCATTTCTAAGCAAGTATAGTATTATCTCCAGCACAGCTCGTTTTCTAGGTGACATACACTATCGATCGGTGTATTTAAACTCCGATTAGGTAAACATCAAAACAAAACCGAGAAAATGCTACCTATTGAAATGTTACTTCCTCAAACTGAACGTCGTGGATCAACAGTCTGTCTATGAAAATTTCCAGAGAATCCGATCAGAACCTGATCAGAGACGTTTGCGTCAATCTTCGACTGACCTAAAAGAATAGTTGTTTTGGGTGTGGAATTGCAAATTACTTTGTTGTCAACGGGAGACTAAACTGGATTTCAGCTGCACAGTGGCCACCTCAAGTTCCATTTGAAACAATATTCAAACTTTTGGAGGATTTTTATTTATTCAAAAACTACTGGTACAACACCAAGTTCGTATGAAAATTGGTGTAGATACAGTTCGACGTCAAATTAAAAAGAGACGATGACGGGAACTCAATGGTCAGGCTTGCATGGTGAACCCCATGAAGACTAGAATCTGTGGTGGGTTATCAGGTAGCGTTGCGTGAATAAATATTATCTGATCTATTCCATGTAATCATCGCACACACAAGACCGCAGAGCTTCACGACATATATCTGCTAGTAATCTACGTCCGCTATTATTCTGCTTAGAAATCTGAATCACATACATTGGAGCCCTCCAGACATGCGCATAGTTCCAATTCGGCTTCTTTCACTCTTTCGTAAATGAAGATTAAATATCCCAGAAACACTACTTGTAAAACACAAAATCAGGCCATTTCATGGCATTTTCATTTAGACCTCTCCTTGGAAGACACTGTGGAACTTTCTAGCCTGCAGGAGGAGCTTGTCAGACCCGAAGTTAGGAAATCTGATTAATATCGGCCGGCTGTTTATTTCACTCGGTAGACCGTCGGGTTTACATACTTTGCACCAGCATCTAATTTTTCCACCGACACGGCAATTAAACTTACACGAGTTTGTTTTAGATCGAAGGGTGTCGTAGGACTGATGAAATTTGAAAACTCATATGATGAACTGTTGACGAAGCAGGAAAAGGTTTGCTGAAATCGGCGCATCCAGTTGGACCTTGATTTAATGCACTCTTCAGGATGAAGAAGGAAGTGCGTCATAACGAAAGCACCTTTCTACAGCAATTTGCACATTACTTTAGTTGCAACTCAATAGTCGGCAATCGTACAGCTTTATTCTGGTTTACTGTTATCCGTTTTCAAAGTCGCACTGTGGTCTTTGCAGATGAGTGAAGCACGACTGGGTGTATTTCACATACATGATTGACCCAACTGCCCCCTAGTCCTCTATGTGGTCAATTGAAGTGACAGAACACCAATTTCGACGTGTACTTAACAGATGTTCGTTTGATGTTCAACGTTCATAACACATTGCGCGCGTTTTGACACATCACTTGTTCCTACTGATGCTGCATCAACAACGTGAAAGCATTCCAGCCACAGTGTTTTCTACTGCTAATATGACACCTATGTGGTGAATAAACGCCGCATTTGGATGATTCCCCCTTGTAGCGAATTTCACACAAAGGTAGAACTGAGTATCCACAATGAATGATTTAAGCACGAGTGTGAGAACACCTTTCAAATGAATTCGGTCAATAGGATTAATTTTTAGGTACGTGAACTCGGGTATAGACAGTTGCGTTTTGTTAACTTAGATTCCTGATTTCTAATCAATGGATGCTTTATTTGAATATGGTTGTTGATCTGACGGCGAATGCTCTAATGTTGCTGAACTAGGCAAGAAACTATAGAATAGACAATTTTCACTAAAGTGCTGTTCATGGGGGATGAGGTGGGACTGAAGCCATGCGAAGTACAACAGCTAGGCTGAGAGACCGTCGGCTAAAAATCAGCTGAGTAATGAAACTATCCAGCTCTGATTGTATTGTGGATTTCCGGTTTGGCAAGGCATATGGTTTCTATTGAGCTTTTAGCCGCTCTATGACGGGAGACATTAAAATTTGGACTACGCAACGGAAACCGAACCGTACCCTGGGTGGTTAAAGTCGATCGAAACAAATCATGGATCCGTTCTGATGTGAGTAATGACAGCATTTTGCAACGGAATGTCTGACATTGTAATAGCTGTTCAGTGAAATGGTCATCCACGGTTTATGACCTGAAGCGGTTCTAGTTCTATTTCAAATGTGTAACACACCTCCAAATAAGTATCACTGTTGGTGCATTTTTGGTGAACGCCCCCTTCCCGTTTGTAGGTTCGATTACTGGGCTGAGTACGGTTCATTTTGTGACTGAAAATACCGATAGCTTAGTTGACTGCATATGTGGTTAATTTTTCGCTACATGGAGCGCTCCTGTCGGTATTCCTATCAGGCGCTCCTGGAAAAATCGGAATTTGAGTGGGATCACAATTTTTAGAATAGAATTGTACTCTAGATGTTGTAAACTATCTTCCTTGATGAAAAATTCGAACCAGAAGGACTATGAAACCATGTATTCTGATACTGCAACCGGTCTTTTGAACTTTCGGTATTCACACCCTTTTGTGTGACACCACGTCAAGCTAACAAGGAGGTCATGTGAAAGTCTGTTAATCAGCCGAAAAACTTGGGCTATAATGTTTCTTTTCTAGTGGTTCGTCATGACCATGATAGGAATTTCAAAGAAGTGAAGTGGGGGGCAACTGAAAAAGGAACAGGATCACTCTATAAGCCGGAGATTCCATCTGAAATAAAGGTAAACTATGCATTTAAAGACTGATGAACAGATATTTAAGGAAGCCAGATAGGATTCTGCTTCCAACATAGCACTCCTGTAGAGGGAGAAAAAACATCAGGTCCAAAAAATAGAGATAGATGACCATTTGCATTGTACTTATGTGAAAGTCGGAACTCATCCAGACTCTGGAAATGAAGTTTGTAAGAAACATATCCAGATTTATGGAAATTCCTCAATCAGCACTGTAGAAATATTCTTCAAAAATGTTGTCTTTCTCAAGGTGATAAAACACAAGGAAACATAACACAAGCAGAAGGGCAAATTACAAGTTAATCTGCCTCTGACTTACTAGAAGGTTTCGATAAGTATTGTCAAAAAGAGCATTTCGTCAAAGTGTTTGCCAGAAGGCATACCTGTCGTCTAGAACGCAAGAAGAAACTGAACCATGCCATGCAACCGGAGATTCGAGCTTCCTGCAACTCACTGCGGACGCTTACAGCACCTCGTATTGTTGCATATTTACTCCGATAGAGCAAAGCGTTAGCACGGATGCTTTTCGCCTCATAGGACTCGATGTCCAATCTAGCGATGCAGAGAATGTGTGGCTCATGGTCTGAGCATTCGATAACATTGGGCTTTGAAGGAGAGTCGGATTTGTCGAACTTCGGTGTATGAAGCGCTGTGCTGATCTTGTGTAATCCCTAAAACGTTCTGCTGCTGACATGTATCAACTACACTATAACACCTCGGAGGTGCCCGTGATGAATATGAGTATCATTCAAACTAATCAATTGCTTCTGTTCTGCAACTGTCCCTGTTTGTGTATCTTTATTCGTTACGCAGCACTCTGGGGATTTTTTTTACCGATTCTGTAACCGTTTATGTGAATACCTGGTGGTGAGACTGACTTCCCTCCTCGCAGTTGTTAGTAAACTGAGCAGAGCACAGAGAACAAAGCTCCTTTGATTTCATCATTTTAAAGCCCCCTCGACCATATGGAAGCAGTGTTTTTATGAACAGTGTATTTATGAATCGGTCATTTCTCCTGGTAGAATTTCATCAAGGAAAATCTTCACAAAGGTATTCCAAGACGGATTTTGTGATAGGGAACACATTTACTCACGGTTTGGGGCTCTGACATTTTTGCGTCTTCTTTCCAATTTATAAACATGAATACACAGAAACGACGGCAAACAGGACAGGCAAACAAAGGGGTTGTCGAATACGCCAACTTTGTTGAGGAACATCTAGTGTTGCGGACAACTGCTGTCGAAAGCCAAGGGTGCAATGGAAATTATGTCAGCAGCATACAGTTTCAATCTCTCCAGCCCCTAAATCGCCCTTGAGCTTCACAAAAGAAGACGGGTTTTAGACCTTTCTTGGTGGTTTATGCTCACAGAGGTCTGACGTTCATGTTGATCCATCCGTAAAACCTGGCGAAAGCAGACCGTTCTGAGAAGAAGAGTCCCTATTCCGGTATGGAGCACGTCTATCAAGTCTCCAGTTGTATGTAACAACGGAATGGAACCAAGCAGTGGTTCCTGTGGAATTTTTATTTTTTGAAAAATTAGAGCAGCCTCGGTTGTACCTAACAGGTTTACATTAGGTAGCTAGTTTGCTGTTATATCTTTTGAACTAAGATACATGGTCTCTGTTTTAATTTCGATGAAGAGGGACACTTTATTCCTCTCACCTTTGGACCGTCATGTATTTAGTGGATTGTACCAGTTTGTCCCTCCTAAATGAGAAGTTTCTTGGCCTTGCAAACTTTACAACAGGGATTGCAGGCAGATAAAAAACATCTCAATAGGAACCGGAAAATCATTGGAATTAGGGGCTAATGGATCAGGCTGCATCAACTTTTTAGAGAACGAGAAACGATGAAATCATTTGATAGGGCAACGAATGGCCGTTTAGCTATGGCAGGTTGGGATGTTCTAACTTACAGCGCCAATCGTCTAAGCCTACCATCGAGCTTCACAAGGAATTATTTTGTTTACTGCAGAGAACCATTGGGTTTTACTTGGACTCAGTTTCATTGGTGGTGTGTTTGGTTGGCTCAGTCATGGGAATTCAGTCATTTGTTTATCTGTAATAATCCCAATCTCCTGATGAAATTCAGCTTTTTGAGTACAGGCGGAATGACATCGTGAGACAATTAATTTTAAGGCCATTTACGTCATTCAGTGAGAGGGCTGGAAGATTGTCCTTGACCAATGAATATCTGTTCGCTTGTGTCCAGAGGCTAAGTGCGTGAGTTATATAGGTGTGGGTTTGCCGAACGCCACTGCAGGCCATTTATTTATTATTATTATTAGGTAAAACAACTGTTATACAAGTAACGGTTGACTGCTTAATTAAAGAAAACTTACGTTTGGCTCTCTTCTAGCTGATGGCTAGGAAGCGAGTACACAGGCGGCCTCTTTTAATTGTGTTTTAAGAGAAACTGCGAGCACGCCACTAGAATGAAATTTCAAGGGCAAGGACAGCTGTGTTATTTAAATTGACAAAACTCCAATTCCATTGGTCAACTCGATGCGAGAAATAGTATCCGACCGTCAGCTTCCAGTCAACAAAGACAGGAGACTGAAGTTATCACTTTATGCCATAAATGTATGGTAATACGCACTAAAGTTTGTGTTATATCTGACTGCTGTCCCCGCTGCAGTGTCTAGTGCCGGAAAAAAGACCCACCGAAAAGGAATACAGCAGCTTTGTTGCAACAGACTAATGTGTGCAAGTACAACCTTCTCGCGCTATATTTTGAGGGGCACTGTCTGACTTCGATCCAAGGCTGTCTGATGGACCTTTGATGGAGTTTTAGGGTCTCAGTAGGTTCCGGGTATTCGGGGATAATCTTCAGGAATCTGACCTTCCTGACAGTTTGCCAAATTCTGGGATCACATGACAAGCGTATAGTTGATTACTCTGCCACCCATTGCAACCCAAAGTTATCTGATAGCGCGCAGGTATAATTATGACTGATAAAGTATGTTGTAAGGAAATCGCGTTTGAGCATACTGAAGTATAGTCTACTTGCAGACCAGTCATCATGCTGCTTTGGTTGGTATAACAAAGGTGGCGCATTTATTCCAATAATCTGACTGTCGTTGTAAACTGGCTAGGTGCAACGGGTTCTAGCTAGCTGTGCTTAGTTTACAATGCAGTCTGTCAGCGCAAGCGACACTGATATGAAAGCCGGCCCCTCTCGCGTTGGTTTTTTGACTACAGGAGAGTATGCTAAATTTAGCGTAGCGGAACTGCGCAGGAACGTTACCGAATGAAGGGATATAAAGCCAGTCAGATGGATCAAACGAAGGTGAGGTACCACATGAAGAGGAAAAAAATGGACAGAAAAGATCAAGCAGTATGTGATTCAATAAAACAGTTTCAGTGAAAGTTGCTATTTTGGCCTTTATTGCTTTCATAGTTTAGAGGTAAATCTGAAATACTGAAATGCAGTAGTAATAATGTGAAATACAAACACATAATACAGGCTAATCCAAAAATGTACTATATATAGACCGTGGTCTATATTTTTGTTAAAGGACAATAGGAAACGGGTCGGTTCCCTAGAGAAGGAGAGATGATTGTGACCGCAGCAGTAGGGTGACCGCTGTATTCTTTTAATTGTGTTTTAAGAGAAACTGCGAGCACGCCACTAGAATGAAATTTCAAGGGCAAGGACAGCTGTGTTATTTAAATTGACAAAACTCCAATTCCATTGGTCAACTCGATGCGAGAAATAGTATCCGACCGTCAGCTTCCAGTCAACAAAGACAGGAGACTGAAGTTATCACTTTATGCCATAAATGTATGGTAATACGCACTAAAGTTTGTGTTATATCTGACTGCTGTCCCCGCTGCAGTGTCTAGTGCCGGAAAAAAGACCCACCGAAAAGGAATACAGCAGCTTTGTTGCAACAGACTAATGTGTGCAAGTACAACCTTCTCGCGCTATATTTTGAGGGGCACTGTCTGACTTCGATCCAAGGCTGTCTGATGGACCTTTGATGGAGTTTTAGGGTCTCAGTAGGTTCCGGGTATTCGGGGATAATCTTCAGGAATCTGACCTTCCTGACAGTTTGCCAAATTCTGGGATCACATGACAAGCGTATAGTTGATTACTCTGCCACCCATTGCAACCCAAAGTTATCTGATAGCGCGCAGGTATAATTATGACTGATAAAGTATGTTGTAAGGAAATCGCGTTTGAGCATACTGAAGTATAGTCTACTTGCAGACCAGTCATCATGCTGCTTTGGTTGGTATAACAAAGGTGGCGCATTTATTCCAATAATCTGACTGTCGTTGTAAACTGGCTAGGTGCAACGGGTTCTAGCTAGCTGTGCTTAGTTTACAATGCAGTCTGTCAGCGCAAGCGACACTGATATGAAAGCCGGCCCCTCTCGCGTTGGTTTTTTGACTACAGGAGAGTATGCTAAATTTAGCGTAGCGGAACTGCGCAGGAACGTTACCGAATGAAGGGATATAAAGCCAGTCAGATGGATCAAACGAAGGTGAGGTACCACATGAAGAGGAAAAAAATGGACAGAAAAGATCAAGCAGTATGTGATTCAATAAAACAGTTTCAGTGAAAGTTGCTATTTTGGCCTTTATTGCTTTCATAGTTTAGAGGTAAATCTGAAATACTGAAATGCAGTAGTAATAATGTGAAATACAAACACATAATACAGGCTAATCCAAAAATGTACTATATATAGACCGTGGTCTATATTTTTGTTAAAGGACAATAGGAAACGGGTCGGTTCCCTAGAGAAGGAGAGATGATTGTGACCGCAGCAGTAGGGTGACCGCTGTATGTGTGATTTACAAGGTCAATTGGCTTGCAAGGGTGCATTCGACAGCTCAATAACATGACAGAAACATAGTGACCTTCACGACGGTAGCAGTGTTATGGCATGTGCGGAAATGCACACCTAGGAGTAGGCTACCTATCTGAGGAGTAATCTAAAGGTTGAACTAATGAGTAGGTTAACTAACGTCATAACTACGTAGATGAAACTAAAATGCAGTTCATCACACATCAGACTCAAGTCAAGCAAATTCAAGTCCGCAGAAGCTACTGAGTTAACAGCCGAAAACTCTCACTGACATCAGTGATGTAAGACGGACTTTTTGGTTCGTAATGTGTGTGTTTAACTTGACTGCCCATCACTTCGAGCTGAACAATATTATCAGCAAATTGTTAAGTTAGTCCGGTCAGTAATTGATGTTTATTGCAATATATGAACAACTGCTTGCTAGCTCAGTGTTGAAAAATAAGCTTTCGGTTTGTGCTGAATGAAGGTGACCAGATGGTTCTAACACGGATTCCACATGAATTTATGGTGACTGACGCAAAACGTACTTCTTGCAAAGTTTACTTCATGGAATTTCTTGGTAGTGTAAGGCCTTGAACATAAAAGTAGATACATACTCCTAGTGAGGTGACGCAACACTGAAAAATTTCCACCGATCTTCTAAAGCCTCATTTGTGCATACGGCACTACTCCTGGGTTAGCAGTGTGCGCTGCGCTCCGTGTCATCAACACCTAATTTCACCGAGTTATGTACATATCAGAGCTGTTGGCCAAGATTTCATGGGACCTCTCTAGTTCAGCACTGATGCTTTTGTTTGCGGCTGTTGAAGATTAGTCAGCCACCTTCAAACAGACGTACTATGGTGCAGCACCCTGAACTATAAATTGTTTAGTCGGCCTGACAGGTGCAAACGTGACGTTGTCTAACTCGCGATTTCACTTTGAGACCGGTAGCGTCGAGGTTGGCGGTTGGGAAACGCCAGCACACAATCTATTGGTGGCGATCAACGAAAGCACATTTGATAATGAGGCACAGGGCAGCGGATACCTCCCTGTTGTCACAGGCACATCTATGTTACCGCTGCTCCCCTATCAAAACTGATATCAAAGCCTGAGTTGGCTACGTCTCCCATTTGCTATCAAAGTCAGCAAAGGTGTCATAGGTGGGCGGAAATCAGATTATAATGTGGGTATTCTTATGAGTCGCCAACGTTAGCAGAATTCCATTCGAGCATAGTGTTCAACTGGTCTTCTTTTACTGCATTTGACGTTGGATAGTTGTGTCTACGAAACGACCACAAATGTAGTCACACTGTATGGCTGTGAAACTGAGCTGCTCCAATTCTAAGACCTCAAACATCCTCGGATAATTGATCACCTCTGTCGCCGCATTATGGCATTTGTTAACCAGCTGCGGAATCCATGTTATGAGGCGGTCCGTAAGTGAGTACTAAGTGATGAGTCGGAACCTTCCAAGCAGAAACTATTGCCCATCAGATGACATTGGTTGAAGAGCAATTTATGTATGATAAACCATACCCTGCTGGAGAAGGCCTTTTCCCGCTTCAAACACTTGTGGACCAAATGTTGTCGGAGGAGAAGTACTGACGTGACAACACGAAATGGAAGCTGCTACTGTGAGACCTTCGTATTTTTCTGTGTGAAGTTCACGTGATTTTTCTTGTTGGTAATTTACAAGACAAGTCGCCGATTTTAGTGACACTTCCCAGCCAGACATCTTAGTTAGCGCTTATCCACCATTGGTTTGTTGAGGTTCGTATAGAACATTAGATTAACCCTACTGATGAAACCAGCATTATTCTCAGAATGTCTTTATCTCAGTGGTTTCGGAAGGTAGCTCCAGATAGCTCAGTGAGGTTGAGATACTTCAGTAGCTAAGGTACGAAATCATCAACCGAAAGGTTCGTAATTCAAACTGGACCATGGCGCTTCAACTGCATCTGTCTACGGTTCGGCAAACCGGTAATAAGTCAGCCCTCGTGCTTCCTTCTCGTAACGTGACAACTAGGTACTGGAAGGATGTTACAGCTAGAAGATTTTTCACAAGGACTTTGCTCATGAACATTTTTTCTAGGGACACATGGTTTTTTACTGTAAGTCTTCACCATCTCCCCTTCCCATTCAATCGTCACTAGGGCCCTCTTCCTCTAGGGTAGTATGGCAATTAATTACCAGCTTCCTCTAGTGGTGTATTGTTGTCTACGGTGATGCGACTATGCTGATGATGCATATACTAGCAGAGCAACTAGACTTTAATGATGGAAGACATCTTTGTATGCCTGTTGCTCCTTAATGCTAGACGTGGAAGTTAGTGTAGGCAGGGAGCTGGAGAAACGAAGCACGTAACAGATGTAATAAGTACCGGTTCGAAGACTGCTTTCCAACTGCTTTAGGCTTCATGAGTTTACGATGAACGAAGTATTACCCGTCTCCGTATCAGTTCGTCCAGAATTGTTGTCCATTTCGTGTTCTAGTCCACATAAGTTCGAAAATCCATGCTCCAAAGCCGTTTTCCGGAAAAAAGTTGGTTGCGGTTAAGTGTGGAAAAAAGGAATGGGGTGAGGAAGGTTGATAATACCAAAGGTATAAAGCTCCCTCAAGCCTAAAAGGAATGTTCGGAATGTTCGAAATCTGAGCCAAAGTGATTTTTTTGCCCGATTTAGGACGTGTCAAATACACGTTCTTCAAACGTCAAGACGGCTGTTGGAATCCTTTGCATTGCGTCACAACAGTTCCCTCTGGACGGACATGATATGGACTAACAGAAAGTCCTTCAACTTTGTCAAAAGTTTGATACAAGACGGAGGTGAGCATCAATGACATATCTCATGTCTGTTCACAGTCAGTGTCACCAACAGTGCTCAAATGTGCAAAAGGTGAGCATCAATAACATATCTCATGTCTGTTCACAGCCAGTGTCACCAACAGTGCTCAAATGTGCAAAAGTGGGTCACGAGGGCCAGAAACACTCAAATGAAATGACACCAGGTTCAACACACCCAGCATTTATCCTGCCACCTACCTGTAAGTAAAGCAACCGAATGAAGTTCACAGTAATGTACTAATTGGAGCACATCCTTGTAACAGGAATCCGAGTATCGCACCCTTGATTTATCATCGTATTCCAGACAGAAGTCATGTGAACAGATCTTTCACTACTGAAACAACGACTAGCATAAAATTGGTGAAATGTTTAACGTAATACGCTACTTGTAAGTCTGCAGAAAATTCTTCAACAGCTGTCAATGTTAAACAGCAGTTTGGGAGCTCTCTAAGCAAAATGGCTGTACGATGTAGACGACAATAAGCTGATCCGGGGATTTCGTTTACACGACGGGCCCCCAGAACGGCGAAACCGATGGTGGGTTGTCCAAGAGTTTTCAGCAACCTTATGAGTAGTGCATTTCTTCTACAGGTATCGCGATATCTCGAATATCCTACCAGCGGAAACATGAGGTGGCCTGTTGCAGCACATGCAGTTACTTCAAACTACCATAAACGACACTTTCAGCTGAATTCCAGATGATTCTGCCGTCAAAATCAAATTGGTATGTAAATGAGAGCTTTCCCGTAATTGAACTATTTTTAGTCAGGTGAGCGAAAAAATTCAAAACACAAAAATGCTATCATACTTAAGGTCACTGTTACTGAGGTAAAACGTGATAGAATATTTCGTCAGCACTGCGGTACATAGAAGTTCTACTATACGTTACAGTTTGTTATCTGTCTTCTCTGGAGAGCTGTCCATCCGTTTCTAGTTACTTTATATTTTTGACTCCTTGAAGAACCTGAAATATTGGCAAAGGACGCGTTTAACATGTTTCGCTCCTTTAGCAAGTTGATCAAACCTGACACGCAACTGGAAAATGGACTACTGACCTGACGGTTTTCAAACATGACGTGACGTTCTTTATCAAAAAGCTAATCAATTCTCGTAAAACATTCCCTATGACCGTATTCTCACCACAACTTCCAAACGCATGCGGAAATAGCGAAGAGTGACTTCACGTGATTCCATTCTGATGGAATCAACTAACCAGAAGCCATGGCTGCTTTTTTCATCTCACCTAATGTGGGTATCGTATACCACAGAGTGCTGACTATCCTAAGCAATGGTATGACATTTTTGGGCGCTTTACAAATGAGGAGCATGCAAATTTCAATGAATGCAATTGAATGCCTATTTCCTACCAGAATGCAACGGCTAACATGGGCATTTGGTTTAGTGGAGGTCAGATTCAACACAGGGTGTCTAATTTTGAAAGGGTGAAAAATTTGTTTCGTCTGTTTATAACAAACTGACGAGACAAAACTAAAAACTTTAAGGGGGGAAAGTAGATCTGATGTGTGCATCCAAGTGTGACTAACAAGTGCCGAAAATGCTTATCTGACTGTCTTCCTTCTGTCACTTTGACAATGAAAAAACGAGAACAGCCCGTCCTCAGAAATTCAAAATTGTGCCGGAATTTTATGCCTCTCGTTTGAACGCAGTTCCGGCAATTGAATCCGTCTTCCGGTCTTCGGTCTTCCTGCATCATTTGGGGAGATGTTCTGGGTTAAGGTTGGTTAAACTATCAAGAACCCTAAATTTTGAAGCACATTTAATCGTTATCCGCACGAAAATTTTAGAGCTTTTCGAACTATAGTGATACCAAGTGTAAGGAGCTCCTGGTGAGTTCTCAAATGGAGGTTCTTTACAATGGATGGATTTCTCGCAAGTGGAGCTCGTCGAAGCATCCGCTTTTGAAAATTGAAAATCTTCAGCTCCAGTGGAACTCACATCACTTACAAACGCTGAATGGTGACAGCTTTGTCCAGAAAGGTTTTGAAGATAGTTTCCGACCCTTTTGCCCCATAACCGTTGCATGTCATTTTGATGACTCTCAAGATAACATTCTGACGTTTCACTCCCTGTGCTTAAGGTGAGCCGAAATTCACTTTTAAGGAAATGCGCAGTGGTGATTTTGTACACTTTCTTTTTTCAGTGCACTCAAAAGGATTCCAGTCAAGTCGAAATTAAGACTACCAGTTGGCTTGTTCAAAACCCTCGTGAGACGAAAATGCAGCCAGTTCTGAATAATGAGACAGGACCAACACTGTCCAACTGTTCCACTCCGATGTCTACTAATGGTGTCGAATAGTATTCCAATTTCTGAATGTACACACCAAATTCGCACTAGCCATTTTTTTCAGTTCGTCCATCCTCGGATACATGGTCTTATTAAACTTGTTGATGAGTCAATCAGTGTGTGACCCCGATACAGATTGATAAACCTAGGAAAAAGCAATTAACCTTATTTCAGATGCTTTTCTTCAAGTGAGTGAGTTTTAAAAAAAGGTAATGTCGCATCTCGACGACGTTTTTGAGTTTCGAATGGCACTGTACTACTTGAGTTTGCGATGGATGAGCCTACGAGAAGGCTACGGCTCTCGGTGGAGTAACAAGGGACGTTGAAGTGTTATGTAGGTTGTGCGTCTTTGGTATCGTATTGGTAGGTTATCTATCGCACAGACATCTTATCCCGCTACCACATCCAGTCGTTTACGTCGCAGGTGCTTCCGAATGTTGTTGTCTGTTCGTTATTGACTAAGAAGCTCCTTCTTTTAACACGGGTATGATATGTATTGCATGGCAAAAGCCTTTATAGGTTAGGAAGTGGTACCTGCAGCAGCTGTAAGGCGGTTTCTGTGCAACCAATAGACTTTCCACTCATCTATCAGGTCATTTCTCATTTGAGGTCAGGCATAGAAGCACGCATACAGGAAACTGCTTCTTATCGTTTCGCACTAAATGATGCCATGATGTTCTCCCATCCGCCCATCTTCGAACACCTGGCAAACTGACCAGCGTATTTCAGGACTATGTTGCTTATGAGGGCCGCGTCGAATTGTCTGAAGGGTCTCGTGCTGCAAGCAAGTGACTCAGGTTCACCCGATCCAGCCTTTATAGCGGTTTTCTTTTTTAAACTCGGGAACATGTGACCAACTAACGGGGTTGGTTTTGCTACTGTCATGTCCTGGCTTGTTTGATACCACAACCACGACCAAAATTCACTAAGGATTCCTGTCTCGCCTTTTGTTAGCTGTTCGAAGGGCACAAATAGCTTTGGGTCATCTCTCGTTCTGTGCCTAGCCGAGCTTCTCGGCCAACCTGACTGTCTCAAAGCAAGTTTGAATGTGCAACGGCGCAGACAGCGGCGTGATGGTTATTCACACTGTCTTGGAACCCGCACAGCTCCAGTTCCATATCGAAAGTTGTGTGGTGCTCAAACCCAATTCAAAGGGGACACTGGTGAGATCTCATGCTTAAACACCGGGCATGGTGGTAAGGAAATACAAACTTGGCTAATATTGCTGCATTCGCACTGTTCCAGAACTCACACGCTTTGAAACGAAGTGTATTAGCAGAAGCAGGCGCTTTTGAGGTTGTTTTTATTGGGATGAATACGGGATGTTTTAGTGTCATCGTTTCTGTTTCACTTGCCTGGTTTACCCAACCGTTTCGGTCCTACAGCAATACCTGAATGGACATGCTGATGAAGACAACTCTTTTATTTACTGCTTAGGGTAAATTTCACCGGGCTTAATGTGATACACCCCAAAATTGACCCTTGCAGTCTACTCGGGTGTGTCATTTGGTTGATAGCACTAAATTTCGAGCAGGTAGGAAGCTTTCGTGAAAATTGGCGATGATAATCAATAATTGTGGTGCACAGTCCACTGACCAGCACTGATACGGTACACGTACCTTCGACTGTGGCTACACCGACTTGAAGTCAATTTGAGACTGGCTTTATACACCCCAAAAAGTGAATTCCTGACATACCAAATTGTACCAGAAGTAAAAAGGCGTGTGCATACAATTAATTAATTAGGTGTCGGTTAAGCAAGAACACGGGGCGCGTTGTGCACTGAGTCAGAAGACAATCGTGGTCTCATCAATATCTTCTTTGAAGCAGTTTTGGCTAGGGGAATACCGACCGATTTCAAAGTATCCATGCGAACTGCTGATAATGTGCCCACAGAGGCTGAAAAAATTAAACTCGATGTTGTTGGTACTCTTTGTTTGCAACACCCTCCCTCCTTCCACAACCCTCTTGAGATGTGGCAGTCCAGAATGGACAAAATTATTCCATGAGAAGGATCTTACATTGAGGGCAATCTTTTACCGTGTACTGTGGTAGAGGAAAGACAACTTATTGAGAACGATGAAAAATGGTGAAATATAGTGTCTGAGGACGCTGAATACTTCAGACGGTATTGTAAAAGCATGAAATAGTCCACATCTCAGAACTCCACTCGAAAAATCTTATGGTAACCCTAAAACTAATACACTTTTAAAGAGTATCAGGTTCACGTGAGTAACTTGAGCATGAAGGAACGGCTCTTTATCTACTATTTATCAAAATTGGCGGGTAAGAAACTCCAAAGGATGGTGTACAGAGGAAGAGAGACCGGACCTTATGAAGGGCCTCGAACAGTTCTCTGTATCAGAGAGACCCAGTGTACATTGCCGTTTCATTAGTAGAGACCGAGTTCTTGTTTTCACTCTAGTGGGATGTTGTCATAATCAAAAATCAGTTCATAGTTTGACACTATGCGCTTTTACGATCGGTGCAGTTTTCCGGTACTCTCTTCTCGAGAACCCCATTCTACCAAGAAATGAGCTTAGAGGAACAAAGTTGCTTTCAAATTTAATCTCTTTTCAAGGAATCAAACCTTTCAGAAGCGGATAAAAAGCATTTTATAGTTCTGAAAATGGTTATTTTTCTCGCTAAATGAAGACACGACGATGCAAATCCTCTGCACAATTGACTTGGATTTGTTTAGATGATTGTCATTCTAAACAGTCTGTTTCACAGACAGCAGGGGTAATCTAGCCTGTCACGTTTGTGAACTCCCCTTACTGGAGTTAACTTGGCCTGACAAATAAATTAGCCTTCCGTACGCCACAGCGCTACCAGCCAAAAGATTTCGGATCTGAGGTACCGACTGAAGGTTATGATGAGACAACGCAACGAAGCAAGTATTTAATGGCAACCCAATAATTATCATTGCTTTTGTTGCAGTATGAGAATGCTTCTTCTCGTGAATTTGTCGTGCTTAGCCAGATAAAAACCCCAGACCCTAGTGACAAGTTAATCATTTTGTATCACATTGTGTGACACAAGCTATCGAGTACCTAAAGAATTAACTGCAAACAAAATGGGGAATCGTCTGCTGAATTTAGGAAATCTGTTGGAAAACAATAAATCACAAATGAAATTGATTATCCCGGTGTGGAAAGCATGTGATGCTGTTTTAATGGTCACCATTCAACGAGGGAATATCTCGGGGAAAAGAAGCCCCTTAGGCTGTTCCCCCAAAGTCAGGTTTTTGTACAGATGAACACTCTTCATGTTGCGTGGGCTCGATATGATCATGTACCAAACCTGTCATTAGTACGCAGAAATCAAGAATAACTTTTATAGCCAGGTAGCTCAATGAATGCCATATACACTTGACATCTGTAAGCGTTTTTTCACCCGCCAACCAGCTTAATTTACTCAAAGTTATTGGTATTTATTACTTTAATTCTACCGGCACTAGGTTGTTTGCGCAGTTGAAGCTGTCACTTGAAAATATATGCTGAGTCAGCTTGTAGACCGCTACTTAGCAAATATCTCAGTGGATACTTCCACCATTCTGTCTGGTTGAATAGTTGGTTTGCGGCTGATGCCATAAGCAATGCGATTCCGTTCACATTACATAATGGACTGTTGAATAAGTTCAGTGCGCTTATACCAAGCAAACGAAACCCATCTTACATAAGCACCAGCATACTCGCACATGAAACAGACACTCAAATCCACTTTTTTAAGTGCGTCCATGCACATTTGTCGATCATCTCGTGACATATCTGTGTGATTTATTGTGTATCGACTGGCGCGTATTCCTACGTGAGGTGGATCACAGTAAGCTTCACAGCTCAGATATTCGTTTGGCACTCAAGCAGATCATTTTTTGCCGGTTTACATCGGTGGGTAGAAAATCTACCAACAGAGACAGTCCTAGTTGATCGGATATCAATAGGAGCAACGGCAGTGGGTATTTCTTATATCTCACTCCATGTTGAAAAGTTGGATAATCTTCGAACCTTTAAAGCAGTAACAATGGACTGTTGTGTTCTCATTACTCATCAAAGTTATTTATTTAGCAGCATGCCTAATGGTCACGGTCCGGAAGTGCAGCGCGAAAAAAACGGACCTTGAATGTGTTGATCATTTTTTGAATACCATTTTCGGTCCTGTATTATTCTAGGATCGAAAACCATGGAAAGGGGTATATGGTCTTTGTTTTCTGAAACGCCGTATTTCAAAGAATCGATAATTGCTTGAGACAACATATGCTGGTTTTCACTTTTTAGGTTAATGAGTAATCGATATTTTTCGAGACGGAGATCCTAAGTGAAAATGTTGTATTGAGGGAACCACAATAACCACGTGACCGCCCGCGAGCCGCCAAACTTCCATAGAATTAAGCAGATTTTAATTCATTTCTACTTCTGAGTTTACTAACAGCCGTCAGAAAGACCCATGCTCAATCATCTGCTTGTCATTTTGGCGTTCAAATGTGAGATATTACATGGTTAGCTTTGAGTATTACACCGTTGAAAACGCTGAAGGTATGTAATTATTCCTCTGTCCTGGTAGCCCTACTGCTATCAGTGAGTGCAAGGGACATTAAGATGACTCATTCGTCGTATGGCTTTTTAATCACCATACAGTATCCGTTGTAAACTCCAGGCCCTTCTGTGGGGAGATCTGGAACTGAATGATTTGAGCTGAAGGGGGCAGAGAAGGACGAGTAGACTGAAGAGAATTTCGCACAACATAACCAGCTTCTGATTAGATTGCCCTCGTATTCCTTTAAGATCATCTTTACTTAATTAAAAATTCAACAACCAGGTATTGCACCATCGCCCTGTCCAAACAGTCTAGCCCCGTCGGGCAATTTTTGCGGCCAGCGACTCGACACATTTCCTCTGTGGTGTAAATCGGTAAACAGCAGACGGACTAGGGACGATAACTGGTACACTAAAGAATCGGATTTGTAATTTTCGCTGTTGTGTGGAAGTGTAACCTACAAATTGTAAAGTGGACATTGCTTGGTATCTAAATGAAAGGATTTCTTTTCCATCAGGTATTGTGTGAAATTTAGCTGGTAAATCACAGATTTTTTTACACAACAAACAGATATTGTAACAGACGACAGCTACAATTACTTTTTGGTAGCACTCGCAGCGTGTTAGACATAGAATAGCTGTGTGGTTCTTAAAACAAAAGTGAAGTTTTAGCTGAACATGGTTCACGTTCGAGGCTTTTCTGGACGGTCAAATCGGGTGAGTCAACTGGCAAGGTTTCCCATCAAGGGGCTCCGTAGATTGGAAAACGACAAGTGCTCTGTGACTGCATTTAAGGGCTGGTGTCAAACCGTGTGACTGAAGACGGTTGGTAGATTAGCCACGGAGCCACTTCCTAATGGAAAGGAATGGTGAAGGGAATTAGACTGGTGGAAGAAAGATGATGCCAGGCTATAGAAGATGTTGAACAAACTGACGTTGCAGTGTCTCAACAGTCTTATACAGGAAAAAGGGCCTGGTGGAGAAAGAGGTTTCTATATGTCGTCAGAACATTCAATCATCCGATGGAAAGATGAGCTACGGCATTGTATACTGCTCCACCCAAGTACAGAAGCAACTCTGCCCAACTTCTGGGTAGATTTCCATCCCAACAATCCCTTCTGTGAGGAGCGTAAGGGATCAAACAAGTTTGCTCTAAATTTTTTGTCTTTCTGGCGAACCTTCGGACATTGTGAGACAAAAGTTGATGAGATTCATTAGGCAATGTGATGTGTTGCTTTTATCAGTCACTCTAGTATTTTTAGTAATCCTTGGGACACTGATGGTCTCAAACCTTGGAACAAGTGGGGTATTGATTTAGTTTTAATATGTAGTTTGTTCAACGGCAAAGGTTATCTGGGTTAGGTCAGGTTAGTTCAAGAAAGAAACAGTAAATTTAGTGCATTAAAGTCCACTTGTGGTAGAAATACAGTGGTAAATGGTTCCGGCTAATTGCGCGCCCTGTTAAAAATCAAAACAGAAAGTTGATTAAGCCCTTAAATAAAATCAAGTCCTATCTTACAAAGGGGTTAATACTTATAGCCAAAACAACGAAGTTCTCTTTGCCCGATCTTGAATGTTTAAAACGCGACTAAGGTCCTAGCAGCAACCGCTGAAGGGATTAATGTCCAGTCTTTGTCCGTTGGAGGAATTACTCTCAGAAAACCTTCCTCTCAGATCAGGTCATTTCATTCGGCCTTTGTGTTGAGCACCCCAGAGAAGGACAACCGCTTGTATATGCCACAACGTGTAAGAAGAACAGCCCCGCGAACCCGTCAACTTTTGGGACCAGCTGGTCTCTGTGCATCCGATAGAAAAAATCCAACATACGACCCCCAACCCCAAATCTCTTCCTTGTACACACAGCTTAAACTAAGTTCTTGTATCGAGTGATTTGAAAACCGCATCACCCAAGGAGCGGCATGGTGTATCACTGTTCTGTGATGATTTGCCGGGATCTGATTCGCGAAGCGGGTTAGTTTTTGATGCTTGAGTATTCCAAACTTGAAAGCCTCATCTAGAGAATAATAGCGTGAATTTTAAATCTGAGATTTTACCATCTACTGAATTATCAAAAAAACAAAGGTGGTTTTTTTCGCTTGTAGCCTAAGCTTGCTAAGTTCTGAGTGTGTGCATTAGGTCCTCAGCTGAATAAATAACCTATAAAAGTCTAGACTTGTGCACGGGACAAGCCAATCTCAGGCGTGGTCCGGTTTGCTATAGAGGAGAATGAATTGAAAATTGAAACAATTTTTTTACGAACGGAGGGATGAGCTTATTCAGACATCGTGTAACCGCGGCGACAAGAAATGTATACGACGGAATCGTTCAGTTATCAAGCGTTTTACATTGATGTCGCGCATTACTTTGGTGCCTCGTTCGTAGGTAGTGACATACTCAGTGGCCAATGTTTTCGACGTATTACTGTCTCTCCTGATTTATTCATGAACTGTTGAAGCATTACATGCCATCGAAATTAGTAAACACCGTCGACAAGTAAAAAGGTAATCATGGGAATTCGTTGGGTTGCAGATGGCACTTGAGTGAATGGCGGATTGCAATGCATGCTCAAAACCAGAGACAAAATACCGTTATAAACCCTGTTTGTTTTCTTTTCAGGTGGCTTAACTTTCATTAAAATAAAAGACAGCGCTCTGAACCAACTCTTGGAGTGCTGACCGGTCCGGATACTGGTGAGCTGGAATTTCAGTAACCACACACTGGACTACTAAATTTGGCTGACTTCAACGTTCTGATTACTTTTGTTAGTGAACTAAACGATCCAGCTAGTGTCCTTACACCGGTTCCAATTAGTGCGCACAGCAGATTTGTGAGGAGGATTGTGAGAGTTGCCACGAATCAAACTTGGCTTAGTAGCCCATGGCTGAATTCACGTCCATGAAAATAGAGGTATGAACATACTCGCCCCAATGGTCTCTGCTGACGTCGGCTTCCGTCGAAGAGTGGCACGGGTCAGCACAGGGATACACACCCCACTCAGAATAATGCAGATAAGCGGGGCCGGTGATTGCTGGTCCCATCAAGAGTCACGGTCACTCTTGCGCCTAATTGAAAGTGATATTCGTCTTGAGACACGCGAACCGCGCTGTTCACGAGAGTGAAAAAGTATTTTCTCGGTCCATGGGCTTTGATTACCAAAACCAGGTTGTGTGTGCTTAACTGGCAAACTCTCCTAAACGAACCTTCAACTGGTGGCCCTGAAGAAACCGTCGGTTAAACCGGTTTATATCCGTTCAACTCTGGAGTCCATGTCACCTAGCGAAATACACTCATCTGCATACCCATTTGGTTTTGACAGGAGACTCACCTGGAACCCAGCTGCATCTCTCGGCTGTGATGTTTTTAAAAGCACCAGGTGAGTCGCCTGTCAGAACCAAAGTGGTATGCAAATTGGTGTATTTTGCTAAGTTCGTACAACTTGGGTTCAAATAAAGCATAAGGATGACGGAAACCCGGAAACTGAGCCTATCGAATAAGCTCCAAGTAGGGCAAAACCAATGGTGTGCTGTTGGAGAGTTTTCAGCGACCTTATGAGTAGTGTTTTACGTCTATCCATATCACCTATTTCAATCAAATCATCGACTGCACTCTTACGATGCAACCCTGAGAGTTCAGTTCCAAAAGCTGATCTTTCACTGTTTACCCGAGGGTAGCAATCTAGCGTCATGACGCCAGAGTGAGTTCCGTCGCTTCTGGATCTCTACAAAACCAGGACATCTCCACACACGTAGAGACGGTTTCTCGAGGTTGTAGCCACACCTTATGCTATCATAGGTCGAAAGATACAGAGTCTTCTCGTGAAAGGAAGCATACGAAGGAAACTGCGGCTTATAGTCGGACACCGAACAATTCAAAACACGTGGATAGATGGCCAACTCGTACAGTGCTATCATCGAACTGGAATCGGCCATTTGTAGAAGCGCACGTCCAGAATGCTTCGCCGCGTCAACATTGTTGCTGGATTTTTTTTAGATTTCTGTAGTTAACCTGGGTTTTTTCATCACATTTCTATCGTACCGGAATTACCCTATTTCCCAATATCCGAAAGTGAAACTAACCTCCTCCAATGCTCATATAAATTATTTCCTGATCGATGGGACCATAGGTTGCAACTGCTGTCACGCCGGTTCGCATTTTCATGCTAAATCGTTTGTTCTGCTGTTACACTTTTTGCTTCCGTGGTCTTCAAACACCGCTTCTAACTTCAATTGACGTTTCCTGACATGCTGAGGGCTTTTTATTAGGTTTTAGGTGGCATAAATATCAGATCCATTAAGGTCTCGGCAATTCCGTCACCCTTAGTTTGCTAATAGCACCATCCTACGAAACTACTGTAGCGATTCTCTCTGATTCGGCGGTTAATCGTCACTGATCGATGAGACAGGACGATCCATTCCCTCAGTATTTTTCACCACGCTGATGGATGAGATTGTTGGATTTTTAATGCCGCGACTGGACTACCAGTTCCTTTGCAACCTAATCAATGGTTTCACCATTGCATCGACTGGGTCGCACTTGCCGGTAAGGGTAGTCTCAACGAGAAGTTTGAAGCTGCTGAAACCAACTTGTGACAGGCCGATATCGTGATCGACCCCCGAAAGAAGAAAGCAATGTTGATTTGTAAGATTTCGGTCGAATCCTATAGTTTTGCCAAATAATTTCTCTGGGTCCGACAGACACCGTAACTAATTTAGGTATGCCCTTTATTTTCGAGAAGTCTTCAGCCACTGATAGTAGCTGCCTATGCTGCTCTGTGAAGTAATACATGCCCCGTTGAAGCCGTATAAGCGAATAGGGATCACGAGTAATTACCTAATATCAACGATGACATTTGCTTGTGCTCCGCAAAACTTACCTCAACACTATAAAAACGATAGTCAGTTATATCAGGCCTTTTATTTGTGGCTGGTGACGTCTCACGAGAGACGACTCAGTTAGCTACATCGAGGCCGACAAATAACACTGAATCTCGGTATCCCAATTCTCAATTAAACCAGCTCGATCCGATAGTCTGCGCAGTGAGAAGCTGCTGTCTGGTCAGTAAAACGTGGAAAGTGATCCTGCACTTGGCACGGTTGTTCGGGATCCCAGCTTTCAGATCCGGTATTTGTGTGAACATAGGATGATTTAACAGCTGCCTGAGGTGATAGCCTGCAGAACAGCTTTGATAGTCTAAGAGAATTGGTTGATTTGCCTGATTCGGATCGATGGTTTTTGTTTCCAGGACGCCTATTTCCTCGGGTATTTATCCTCTATATTCAGCTCTCATACAGCCTGCTGAAGACGCAATTTAGCGACGTTTGGTGTGGACATGATGACCAGACGATATTCTGTCGTGTAAAATGTGGTAAACCGGAGGACTTATTGCGTACTCTGCCGTCCGTTTGGACCACCGGTGATACTCCGTGCGCCCACCATGATCAAGGGAACTCGGTCTCTGTCGTCTGTGGTTCACTGCCTTAGAGAAGTTCAGTGCACCTACCTCAACGTACTTTATCAAACCCGAACCGGTCGCCGTCAAGGTAGTGTCAGGCCACAATGATAGATTTGAGAATAGTCTCTGTTTGGCATGGACTGCTTGCGTGAACAGAGCAATGCAAGTATATATCTGTGGAACGTTGCTACTATCTAAGTTCTGGGTGCTGATGTTTTCGATTTCCTGGTTTGTAAATATATATATATATATTTCGTACTAAAGCATCTGCATTCCTCAAACCGCCAAAGCCATTGTTAAACTTAGCGTCCCTGAATTCCTAATCAGCTACCTGCATTTGCTCACTATTTTAAGGTCTCTAACGTACCTGAGACACTTTCATGTGAAGTGAACGGGGTTGAATATTTCCTCTTTCCAATGACCTCCATACTTTGCCATTTATGAAGGATATTTCTGGCCTGATCTGGGGGGTGCTGATTGTGCTAGCACCTACTAAATTCTCAAAAACATTGTCTGCGCTTTCCTCACCTACTAGAATATATACGTTTGTTTCCACGGTAGAAACTCTTCTAAATACATTAGACACCATTAGACCCGACTGGAAAAAAACTAGCGATGTCACGCTTTCAGCTGAGAAGCTTCTTTTATTTCCATGTTTTGCTTTGCATTCTTCCGCATCTGCCGATCGCATTTTTTTGTGTCTGTGGTCATACTCTTTAAAAGTAAGCGATACTAATAATAATACTGGGACGGGGAGGACGAGTAACGTAACAACTTAGGAGCATATTGCTGTAATAACTGCACGATGAACGTGATCATCAGATTTTCATTGCATCCATCGTCCATCACTATCTATAATGACGATTTGAGCCAAAATACCTGGTTATCCGTCACGAACTACAAAAAGTTCAACGAGATGCTGCTGGATTATCCGCCGAGAACTTCCGATACAGTTTGAAAACTCACTACAGTCAGCTGGGTGATGTCACCAGAGGTGTCCAGCCGGTCTAGTTATATTCATTATGCTTGATAGTGCTCCGTGGGCTTTTACAGGACGAATGTGAAAAAAATAATAAATCAGTTGTCAAACAGCGTTGTGTGACGGTCTTTGTGGACGCTAATCACGTTTCTGTCAAAAGGTCAGAATAAATAGTTTATTTTCCTCGCAATTAGATGCAAAAATTCGGTAGACAATGAGACTGATACATTGTGACTTTTGGAGTTATCCAGGGATGAAATTACATGTCTGCTTGCCCCTGATCGATCCCATATTTCCGCCTAATGCTCTGATGGTACATACATGATTTTGTTCTTTTACTGGTCCACTAGTCAAGCCACCGGAGATTCAAAGACCAGACTACTCACCGGTCAGACTTTTAACAGACTGATACGCAAGCCCTTATATAACTTGTGATTATAGCTGCTTTAAGTGATTATTGTCATTGAACCAAGGCAAGTCAGGCTTTTGGATATGCGTACAAAATGAAAAGATGTATTCGACCGTTTATATGTCCTTTTCACTTCCACGTCCACTACAGTTTGAACTTCCCGTAATTTGGAATCTCTTTGATTCGAATTGGAGTGGTATGACTGGGAAAAAAGGGAGGGGTGAATAGATTTTAATTTGTAGATTTTAATAATGAGGAACTTGTGCACTGACAAACTCTTTTCCCAACGTGACTTACTTGTTTAGAACTACTCTAGTGCGTTGACGAAACTTTTTGAAAGTAACACAGCATCTAACTGGTGCGGTGCATTTCTCATGGTTGCAACGACTCAGTAGATTTTATAGTTAACTAGCACATTACAAGCAAAACGTTAGCTCCAACCATTTCGTTAGTCGATGTTTTTGCCCTCAATGTGGATTTGGGACACACTGTCTGCTGTAGGAATTTGACAGTATCGTACTTGATTTGCACACACTTAGCTTTTCCACACTAGTATGATTCGGCTGTAACTACCATCCATTTCGGAAAGTTCCGTGGAGATCTTCGACACACCTGTAGCCTTAGGGGCTGGAATTCCTTGTATCGTTTCTCATCCTCTGATTTCGCCATTTCCTTCCCGTTATTCACTCGCATAAAGAGCTTACCCTTCTCGATTTGTAGCCCATTCGTATACCAGACCGTTTAGCAAGAGGTTGAAAGTAGCTTCGGGTGAATCATTCATTTGTAATGTTCCTTAATAAGCTATTTGGCATATAGAGAGCATCAAAGTTTAGTTAAGATGATATTCAAGATATTAAAATGTTGTTCGTTGCAGAAAGTACGTTAAAATTGCACAAAAGTGACCTAGAATTCATTATCGGTCTTGCCTTTCTTGAGGCTCATCAGGTAGGCGTAAACAGAGGACTCATTCAAGTTTGTCTAAATCTGTCATGCGAGTGGATCGTAAATGCAATCCTTTTGTAGACTCTGCTCAAGCAAGACGACAGGCGAGTCGCATTTCGGGAACAATACCTAACTGACGAAAACCGTAGTGGTCTTTCGGCCAACTTCGATCAATCTCCATATTTCTTACAGAATGCGTGATTCCGTTTGGTCAGTTATGGTCTAGGACTTTAAAACTTTTGTATATCACATAACCCTTTTTACATTTCTGCTTTTTTCAACAGAAATATCAGGTTTTGGTTGTCCGAATATTTTCCCACTTTTGCATGCGCGCAGCGACCAGTGAGCGCATCAGTACGATCAAACTATGACACATTTCCAACTTTCGTTTTACTGTGCCTGCGAAAACCTGAGTTAGATGGTCAAGTCAAACCAGGTGGGTTTAATAAGCGTCAGGCAGGGTAGGTAAACGAAGCAGCGGATCTCAGAAAACCAGTTGACAATTTTGGTAAAACTAGTCCATCAAAAGGATGTTAGTGAAGCGGAGGCAACAGGATGCACTTCACATGGTAGTTTTGACAGCCTGGTACATTCACAGGCGAATCTATGGAACAACAAGGCGGAATAAACAGTTTACAGAGGCTTGTAGATCACCGATGCAAAACCACGTAGTGTCCCATCCGTCAAGAAAAACTGGGTAGCATTTTGTGACACCATGTAAGGCCTCGAATTTGTGAAGACACAGCGCTGGATCCGTTTTTCAAACCTGTCTCCTCATGCATGCTCTGGGGCTCCAGTAAAGCCGGGTGACCGACTAGCACCGAGTGCTATCAAGCGGCTAAATTAGATCAAGGAGAGGATCATGGGCTCAGGACTATTAGTGAAGGTACATGAGCCATATCATCTGCTGTAATCTCCTGTAACTTTGTATTGTTTGTGGCTGTTGAACTGTGTCTGGATATCATCAGTGCGGGTAAGGCCGCACCTGATCACTTGGCTTCTGATAACAAAAGAGCTATAGCGACTCATTTCGATACCTCAAGATCACTGATTACCATCTGGTAAATAAAAGGCATCTTAAAATTCTAAGAACTCCTAGCATGATTTATGTTCATATGAAGATTACTACTGAGTAAATTGTATCAAATACGCTCATTTTATCGTTTCTATGGTCATACAAACACGATAATTTAGCACGATCTCCCGGTGATATAAAGGATGACAGAGTATTCTGTCTTGATCAATACGTGTAATCCGAAAGGGGTTAAAATAACCTTTCGGGTTTTAGGAGAGCACCCACCTTTATGGTCATTTTTTTCAATACACAGTATATTTGGCACTCGTTCGCCACTACTGGACACGTACAGAAAAAATACACCACAAGCGGGTCAATTGTTGTGTGCATACTGACTTTTCTTGGGTGTTTCCACATGTGGGAAGCATACATGACGACCGATTTGCACTGACGAACTAGATAGTTATATGACTGGAACTGAACACCTCCCAATTGATTTTCTCATCGTGCTAGCTATCGGAGAAAATCAGCGGCTTGGGAATATGCCTGCCAGTCAACATTGGCAACTGCTTGAAGGCCTATCGGCTGTCGCGCAAAAGTTTAGTTCCAGTGATCCACAAAAACCTTACCATTGGTCTTGTGGCCAGACTCGTAAGCTCAGTGCTTGTTTGGTTGGCAGCAGGATTGGTTTTTAGTAGAGGTTAAATAGAAGTGAGCGAGACAGCAATCTGGGATCTGGATCCAATTAGTTGCTTCAAGCCAAACGAAAGTCTCTTACACTCTGCTGCCATTTGTAGCCAATTGTGACGTAGGGTAGTTATGTTGGCAGGCAGTTCGGATAGACTAGTCTACGGGAGAAATAATGTCGTCCCTTGTTTTAAAACACGGTGGTCGATGAATCCAGACTCTAAGAGACAACAAGGTGACGCAGTCCGTCCCTACTTTACATACTTCGTGCAAAGACTTTAAACATATCGCCCAGTCGCTTTTGTCCTATGGAAGGTCAGCAAATTCTTGCTCTGTCATTTGCAGCTAAGACTGATGTGACGGCATCTGTCCCTTAACGCTGATCTGGAAGGACTTCATAAAAGATATTTCTTGCCATCTTCTCCTAAGGCGTTTGATGGGACTTTTCGACTTGGTTGCTACGTGATCAATTGACGTTGCTTAGATGCCTAACTTTACTCACTCCATGAAAGGTTGTGAAATGTATAACTCAGCGTACAGGCCAGATGCATCTGATAACAATGCTTGGTTGTTGGTCAGTTCACCGAGCTTGGCGTTTGGCTGGCAAACGTTTCATCACCAATCAAGCTGAAATCGTCAGCATCGCCAACATAAAATGCTTTTGTTGTGAATCAAAATCATGTCTGTACATTGCACTGTGTGATTTGTGTTCAATGTCCCAAAGTTCTGAAACTGTCGGTGTGCCGAGCTTATGTCGCCTTTCGAAATGTATAGTTTGAACGGCTTTTTTAACGTCCGTTTTACCGAGGTAACCATTTTGACGCCAAAACATAACGGCTTTGAAGTTGGCGTCCAGTCGACCACTCAATGAAACTAAAAAAAAAACAAGTAATATTTGATAGGATTTAAGACCACCTTTCGAATTCGAGGAGGCAGGTTCAGAGAAAGCCAGCAAAAGCAGTCACAGGCAAATAAACTCTGATATCAGGGTGTGCCGAGCTTATGTCGCCTTTCGAAATGTATAGTCTAAACGGCTTTTTTAACGTCCGTTTTACCGAGGTAACCATTTTGACGCCAGAACCTAACGGCTTTGAAGTTGGCGTCCAGTCGACCACTCAGTGGGTACTGCTGATGCACAAACGCATAAGTTCCGACCAATTACCAAATAAGTTCAGAGGAGGTCAGCAGAAACAGTCACAGGCAAATAAACTCTGATATCAGTTGGGTTTCCCCTCACTACCGGTCTTGGCTTGTTCGGAGAGTTATCATTCAGAACTCGGTTGATAACGAATACTCAGAGCCCTTAAGCTATTCCACTCATCTCTTCTCTGCGAGGACATGTATGGATGAATTTTCTGACCACGTAAAACGCATTTTTCTACCGTGTTTCTTTCTCATGTACCAATTTTTATGTTCATAAACAGCTTAATCTACAACCACGCATTAGTGCGATTCAAAAGAAAGGATCGTGTTTCGGATCCAATGGCGGCATATCGACTGCTCCTATCTCATCTCAGCTCTGATGCTCCTTTCGGGTGGCATAGTGGTTAGGCACCAAACGTGTGTTACTGCTGTACCATTGTTACTATTTTACTATTTAAAGGAAATCCGACAGCGTATTCTGTCTACATGTTTGGAGGGAAAGAGATGAAGTTGAAAGTTACTACGGTGGGTGTTGGGATTTGTAACTGACAGCAGCATAAACAAACTGGAGCGGTTTAGCTCTGAGTTTTGAATCACTACCACATTGACGTAACTTCCGGAGAAGTTTGACGTCACTGAAGCTAGATAAGCTTCTGACTCCTCTTTGCTGTGAACACGGAAAAAGAAGTGCGCCTACGCACGGTTGCTGGATGGTTAGCTAGATGTTGGTTTCATAACGGTGGAAGAAAGGTAACTAATCTCAGCAACGATGAACTCCGAAGAAACTAAAAGGAATTTAGACAATACACACTTTTCTACACATCATGCGGACACACTCGGAAAGCAACACAGTCGTTCGCCTCAACGAAACCAGCTTTAATCAGTCGTGAGTACAATCCCCAAGGAAACAGGGCACAGGCTTTGTCCTCACCAGTTTTTGGCCAGGAATCCTACCGAAGAAATTTTATTGCCTAGTGCAAAATCTCTATAGGTACTCTGTGCGTTATCTAAATCGAGAATTGGAATACTATCCCCTATTCAATTTAAATGAGCTAGTCTTGTGGTGAGCTCCAGAGCTGACTTTGCCAATAGGTAGCATTTATTAAGCGGAACACTGGAACCATGACCGCAACGTACGACGCCTCGCCCATGCTCAGTGCAGATCAGTTTTATTAAGCCTGTAGATGACTCAAACGGTCTTTTGGGCACTGCAGACTTCGCAGCATGCAGCCTGTTTTTTCCGAGTTGGGCCGTCAATGAGCGTGAATTCAGTAGGCAGAGCTTGTTTGAGTGATGTCGTGAAAATCCGAAGGCTGAACGGGTACGGAAACGGGAGTCACGCTCTACTCGATGAACAGTCAAAAACCGATAAATGATAAGAGAGTTTGCAGTTAGATATTATTTAGGTTGTTTCTTGTTCAGAGACTAACCCAGTCACTCAAGACGACAGTTTGGATGAAAACAAATAGCTCGCTGGTGAGTCCTTCCCTCACCCAGGGAACTTCCGGCTACTTCGGACAATGGTGTTAACAATAAAGTAAAAACTACCGCAACAGATGCACTGACTAAGGGCATACAAGCACCACTGAGATACCTAATTTTATTGTAAAAATTTCATTCTTCAAATCGCAGAGCCACTGGACTATGGCATCATCTTGACCTCTTCTAAAGCACTTATGTAGGCTCATTTTTCAAACCTCATAGCAAGGGAAGATATTACACTGAAGACCTGTCTGTTGCTGGTGTTTGCATAATTTTAGCGAATTGCAAATTCAGTAGTCTGCAAGCGAAAAACATGAACAGCTAGCCGTCACGCATTCCAAATTCGTTTGGCTGATCCTCTCACATTCATTTTTGATTTTTTTATGATTTTTAGATAAATTGCTTCAAGTTGCTCAAAGTAAATAGTCTAAGAAAATTAATTCCGGCCAGGCAAACGATACAATTCCTACTGATTCATCGGTTTTCGAGTGTTTCCTTCCGACATGTGTTCATTTCAGACATGGTGCGGTGGAAAACCATCAGCGTGTGACCAAACAGCGTTGGTTAGGCTAATTTCTATCAGCCATGAAATCAGTTGGTGTTGCAACCGATGTGCAACAGGAATAGTTTGTAGATAATGTGAAAAGTCACTACCGGTCAAGCTATCGGAAAAGAAAGGCAGACAATGTGGTTTTGGTGCCTGTTCAAACAATCGGATCTTTAAGGCAAAAAGATACCTTATAACGTAGCTTGTGTCTGACTCGAAATGCAGTTGTGCAAACATTGATATTAAGATGGAAACTGATCTGTCGGTCAAAGGGTGAAAAATCACGCCTTTGTCACCTGAAAACCAGCACAGAAAATCCGTAAACTGATTCGGAGCCCCAAATTCTCAAATTCAGTAGTACTTGCGGTTCGTATTGTTCAATGCCATATTCCTGCGCAGTTTCTATATTTTCCTTTCGATTTTCTAAGGTCCTTCGTGAGGAACCTCGTACGCAGGAAAGAGTTGCTTCCGTTCTCTACTCTGTCGCTCAATCAATAGTCCGCCATAAGTTTCCGAATGCACCTTTGTGTTATGGCCGCACCTCATCGGTAGTTGTGCGAAACCAAAGTGCGCCCCGTTGACCTCAAAACAACACAACCCCCACAGCATCACTATCTGTAGTTGGTGTCTCAGTAGCACATGAAATCAGTTCATATTGGTTGCTTCAGGCACTCGTTCCATTTCCACTGTCGTACCAGGCATGATCTGCTGTAGCCATCACGTCATTTTATTCCAAAGTACTCACAGAAACATCAATCTTGTCACTTGTGTCTCGCTATTAGTCTACCGAACAAAATGGGTGGAGACTTTCGAAACTTGTTTGGGTTTCCCAAGGCTGTGAACAGCTGTCATGCTAACCCTCGTCTGAGGTTCACTAGGCCTTGCCACAATTGATTTGCCGTAGCTAGATAGCTTCAGCTTTGGTCTGGTGGAAATGTGCTCTCAGTAATTCGTTTCGATGCCTGCATTTGAGACGTTCGGCACCTACTAGTTTTCGGTTTATTCTGGTGCACCATCCGGTGAACTTTTACTGAAATGGTGGAGACATTCTACCCACCCAGTACCTGTCACTCATGTCAAAAGTGAAAACCAAAGCCGCCCTTTGGTCAACCGTGATAATTTGACTGGCCTTTGTTACTGCTTTGTTTGCGTGTATTCATCTGGCGCTGAAAACCCGCGGTAGATGAACAGCGTTGGGACAGCGCGGTGTTCTGCCCTGTAACTCCGCTGTTTGTCAAAGTATTCCTCTAACTGCTGTAGTGGACAAACTACATTTCACAACCCTTGAGAGATATGCAGCCTTGTTGAGAAGTATGACAAAGAACGATGAGCTTCCGGTGACAGATTTTATTTGGGTTAGTCGAAAATCATTCATGATGACTGAAACGTTGATTAATAAACCTCTGCGCTTAATGTTGTTTTTCTCTACCCGAAATCAACCCAAATAAGTGTCACACACAACGACATCTTTTGCCTTCATTCATGCCAAGTACTGCAGAAATTTGATTTATTTTCGTAAATTCCTTTTAATGAGGTATACCCCCGAATAACACCAACGGCGCGATTTTAAGAAACTTGTGGTTGGAGTGAACATGAGAAAGAAAACAACATGAGGCGGATTAGAGTACATAGTGTGGCAGAATATGATCCTAGGACACCGCTCGAACTCTGCTTTCTGCCGGTGGCTTGGCCCCAACCACCGAATGCGACCACCCTTGTACCCGAATAAGCGGAATATAGGTCACATTCGCATCGCTTTCGTTCTCAATAGGAAAGTCATCCTCTTAGTGAAGCCAATCTATGCTGTAAAGCCAAGCAGCATTATACAGCTGTTTTACGCTTGTTGAAAATAAACAGCAGTGCATACCTCACGAAAATCAGAGATTTGGACCCACGACCTTCCAGCTAGTGGTTGAATACTTAATCGTTTGGCGAGCTATCAGCAACGAGATCAGCTCTCAACTAGACCACGGTACGCCTTCTATCTCGGTACGATTATTCTGGTGAGCCTGCATCAAAGGGGAAGCACTGGACTTAAGCTTCTCTCTTATTAGAGATAATCACTAGTGCACATCCTTAGTCGTGACGTGATTTGAACTCCGGACATCAGAAATGCGAGGCTGGATGCGCCTGAATTACCACGTCTGAATGGGTGAGGGCATTCAGGCTTGAGTGATGTGATTAGTTAGGTAAAATACACGGCTGTGTCTATTTAGTTTTGTATTCCTGTGAATATGAAACTAACAAACCCTATTGGTGGTTCTTCAGTGTTCCCCTTGAGCAGTGTACAAAATGGCTTATAGTGATAACAATACTGGCTACCGTTAAAAAATTCTGAATCCATCTCAAGTGAGAAGTGACGTTTTGAGCTTCATTTCACCGAACAGACGTGGTACAGATTTCACCAGATCCCACTGGCGTCAAAGGAGATTTAAGTCACAAATGTGTACATATCCAGAGCGTGTTGTTTAATCCACTAGGAAACAGCTGTTTGTGCAAACCACAACCTTTCAGTCGTTACAAATGTGTGGTCGATTAGAAGTAGGTCACGAAGACCTATCGATTCGTACTATCTGCACTGTGATTGGTGGTCAGCAGTTAGGCTCTCGCTTGGCGTGTAGGAGCCACCACATCAAATACATGTGCTAACTTTATGTGAGGTACTACACAACTGACAGTCTGCGTGTGTTGTAGGTGTTCACGGTGCACCGTTAAAAAGTGATGTTTTTTAAACGCTGGAGATGACAATGCACTTGACGTCGGGTTCACTTCCGACATGTTGATGATCATGTGATGAAAACCAGAACGGCGGTAGATGAAACCTAGCAGTTGAATCGATCAGTTCTGCTATGTGAATCATCTGTAGTTCTGTTTGTTAGGAAGTATCTGAAGCGGAAGTCAATGTGGTTTGTTGTGCTTTGAGTGACCGAACATCACGGAACTTAGTGGCTGATGAATGATCTGTGACACTTCAAAGTTTTACACACTTGTGCAAAATTCAGGAAGTTTTCGTTTGGACTGCAATAGTAAGGGATCACCCATTACAGAAAAAATAAGCAGAAAACACATTGCAAATCTAAGTTGGCTTGTTCAAAAGCATTGTATCATGAATCATAAAAAAAACTGATGGATAGAAAAATGTCGTTTCAAATGATGGTATCGAGTTCTACATCTTGGAGATTCGGATGAAGCAGGAGGCGAAAACAGCTGGTTGAAAACGGATGGTACTTAGTTGTTAAGCCTCAAGTAGAAAGACGAACATGGTAGTGTGAGGGAGGCCAAGGTAGGATGAACAACTTGTGTGATATCAGTTAAGAAAGGACTAGGGCAAACCTAGGCTTCGTAGAAAACCATGATGATGCGGGTTAAAGTATTTTTTAACTCCACATAGAGAGCATAGGCCACAGAAGTTTGTAGGGGAAGTTAACCCAAGCATGACAGAGTACATTTCTTGGGCAATGCGGGCAGAAGCGACAAAGGTCTTTAGAAGATATTCAGTGAACTAATACCCTATCAAGGGGGTTATGTGGGACTTGAATTGATGGAATAATATTCGCAGTCGGGGCGCTCGTTTTCTGCATCTTGCTTTCAACTGTCCACAGGGAAATGGAACACTCGGATGAACACGAGGCAATGCGATGAAGGTATGGAAATTCATGGTTGCTTGATTTGACCGATATGAGAAGGCTCGTGATAAGACAGAAACATAGAGACAGATGAAACATGTACTTGTAGTGACGGTACGCGCACCTGCAACAATCCTATCATGCAGCGTATATGGTATCAATTCTGGAGCAACCTCTTGATCGGATCTAACAAATGGGGATACAGGCAAGAACTGTCAGTATGTCAAACTTGGTCAAAGGTTTCCAGAAGTACGCCAGATTCATCTGGGTTTCACTCGAAAGGTTTGGAATAGGGGACCAAACATGTGATGCGCAGGTCACAGAGTACCTGTGGAGCAGCTGCGCATCAGTCCGCCTTGCTCATTCAGGAGGATGTTGGTTTCCATGTTTCAAAGTGTTTGCAATACAAGGATTCATTTCAAAAGTTTAAATGGTCCTACGAGGGAGGAAGTTACACCTTGGGATGGGTCCACAGAGGAATAGTGATATTTACATTTGGAAATCTAGCTTAAAATTCACTTTCCTGAAGAAAGGAGTGAAACGTTTGTTGCGACGTAGAGCAAACTGTGAGGGAATCAAGCAGGTAAGGAAACACCAATGCGAGCGGCAAGCCTTCTGAAATGAAACGCTTGTAGTTACTAAGTGAAAAAAGGGGCGGTTAGTACAAAACATAGAAGGAAATAACCGATATTTAAATTGTCATCAGTGAAGTGGTTGAATGGTCTTAAAGCACACAATATGAAATAAACCTCGGCGAGCACGTAATGTCATCATCATCATCAACAGCATGACATCAGTGTTGAACACTGATGTTTCGCTGCCGTACAAATGGCACCACGCGACGGCCGATTTGGCATGAGTTTTTTTGTATGTGTGCAGTTCATGGTTGTACGTGGGCTAGGATACTGTCAGGGCGCCCACACCTAGACAGGAGGACGATTAGGGTCCTCAACCAAAGCCTTTGGCTCAAAAGCCTAACCGCAAGGCAGCGGTGTTTGGCGGGAAATGCAAATGCATTACTGTTTCTACGGAACAATTCGCCACATGTTCCAATCCTCAACCTGGAGGACCAGGAGACTGTGTTCATCAGACCTCTAGCCATTGACCAACGTGGTATGAGAGACTCTGTGAGTGTCGCAGGGACACTCCGCAGTATAGCTCAATGGGTCGCTGAGGTACGCAAACCGCCACACCACGATAAGGTCCAGTCTCTTCGTGACGCACGTAATGTGCCGATCGACGGATATCTCCCAACAGAGGTAGAATTCCACTGTGGCAATTTAGTGTGTTCTTTAATATGATATATGTTTTGCTTTCTTACTTGTGGAAGATGAACATTTTTCCTGACAACCAACTATTTCAATGACAGGTGTAGAAATTCATTCTAAGAGTCTTAACATGAGTCTGACCGCCCAAAAGCGTTGCAATAGAGGGTACACTATGGAGAATTTTGAAGCTGACAGCTAAGATGAAGACAAAGGTGTTTTTTAGGCTCCAAAGGTTGGACGCCTGAAACATGATATCTTTTTTATGCATTCACATGCTCCCACCCCCCGACAAGACTGTGATCAATGGAAAATGTTTTGCTCTCAGGAACTGTCTAAATAGGGAGAACAGATTAGATGTACAGGTCTAAATCAGCCAAAAAGCTGACTCCACCAAGGACGTTTTCACTTTGCAACGAGGAGTGGATTTTACTTTAGTAGCAGGATAGCTACGCAGAGGAGGTTGTGCGACGTGAAGTTACCAACGAGATATTTCTTCTTTTTAGGGGGTTTATAGTCTGGAGTTGAGGTTATCTTTCCTGTGCTTGTAACGGCCAAATGTGTGCGTTCATGGTTCATACAGTAAGCACTGAGTAGTGCTGAGGGTGAAGACGCATGCTTCTTAACAGTGTACGAGACCGGTTTGACGAAAATGTGTGAAAGATTAGGGTTGTTTTAAGTTTGCGACCGATTTAGAGGGGTTGAGCAACTCTAAGGTGCTCAATATTTCAAAGTACTGAGTAAGAAACGTCCCGATGTGACATACTTATGCGTATTTAACGCCAGAGATCTTGCGAAATGTTGTGATCAAACAAGAAATTGTGGAAAGTTTCTCGGATTTTTATGTCAGAATTTTACTCACTGGCATCAATGGCTGGGTAAGCTGAATAGCCGAGTCTTACATTCGCACCGGAAAGTGCTTTATGAACGTTTTTTCCAATCTATGTTGCAATACAATGGTTGATGGTGGATACGAAATTCTCATGATTTAGTAATTCACCTTAATACGCCTAAATGATGTAGTTTAGGGAAGTATTATTGACCCATTCACGCATATCAGGAACACTTCACGCTCAGTGCGCATAAGTCATTTAGGATGGCCCATGAAGTGAAACTTCCAGACCAACAAAGGTGTACTGGCCTCCAAGGACTAGGTGACCCAGAATTCGACGAAGGGGTCAAAATTTCTGCTAAGTATTTATACGGGCCCTAGGTCAGTGTTTTACTGCATTCTCGCTGGCGCCTTCATACATGACCGGAAACATGCGATTGCCCTAGAAATTGCTAAATAGCCCACAAAACATTTCGAAAGCTGTGTGTCCTGTCTTTCCTGTCAGAGGCAAAACGCGGCTTCAAAAATGCTGGTATTAGCTGATTCGCCGATCCCATGAACACCATCGATATTCCTAAATGCTTGAAGAAAGAGCTGATTTTGTTATAACGTGTGCAGTTGTTTCGCATCTACACTGTTTACGTATAGATTTTCCCTTATTCTAAGAGGGGAAATCAACTTTTACCAGTGATTATCTCACACACGTGTGTGCAAAATGTTTGGGAAATCTTTGATGGATACTGGTTTTGAGAAAAACAGTGGTTTCAGTGCAGAGTGTCTAAGTTACGAGGCCGTTTTTTTTACTAAAATAATAACTCTCCCGAAGCTCTTTTGGAGACAGGACACCGTGCATCAAAATGATGCTTCAGTCGATCAATTTGGAGTACTGTTATCCGTTTCTCTACACAATTCAAACATTAGCCATGTGGATGGTAACTACAAGAACAGAACGAATGACGTCAAGTACGGCAGCACTACTTTTATGCATGACCGTATAGTCACACTCGCCAAATTTTGCATTGCCCAACTACATCAGTTATGATTCAGGAAGGGTTACCGGAGATTAGCATAGACAGTGCTGAAAAACGGAGAACACGTTCTCCTTCGATCATGAGGATGATGAGGAATGCAAAGAAAGCCGAACATTCTGTGTGATCTGTCATCTATAGTTATCTCATTGATCCGTATTTGCATCAGCAGTGAATGCGTCGGTGGACAGTGTGCAGCCTGTTCTAATCCAGTAGCCCGACTAGCGTGGATGTGAGTGAGGTGCATTTGGTTCTCCAGTTGGCAAAACAACCCTGCTCTCAATTCGACAGTAAAATAATGGTACTTGCACACCACCCTACAGGATGAACAGCTAGATAATTGAGTGTGGGTTTAAGGTGACTACACCCTTCTGGTTCCAACATGTTTTGGGCAAGTAGTCGAATAAAGCGATCGAACAAAACTACCAAATGGCAAATTAACTTATGGTGGATTGGTTTCTTGCCTGTTCATCGTGAAGCATATTGTTTTCATCCTTGATCAACCAAAAAGATTGTCACAATTTTACCAGTATAAGCCTGCCAGTGTGTAACACAACACCATATCTGGGTGTATTGATTCTCGGCGCCAGTGCTTGGAACTTGGTAGGATAGCGAAAAAGTGGCAAATATTGTTTTCCAAATTTCTCATTAGATCACATTACACGGTTATGTTGTGCTATTCACTGGTGTATTATTGATGTTGCACTTTCATACGGGTTCATCAAACGACGACTAGCGTGTAACACTGATATATATCTCCTATTTCCAAAGTAAGCATCACATTCGTGAGTGTAAACCATGTATTCGGAAGACGGACAAGATTCGGAGGTCTTTTGATCAGCGGACCATAAAAACGCCAGATGAAGTAGAAAGCATCTACTACCTGTTAAAGCAAATTTTCGCTGATGAGTACACAATCTTAAGAAGCCTGAGATATCATACATCACATTGATTTCGTTCGATTTCGCGTGATCAACTGAAATAATGGATCTGGGACCACATTCCAGCTTCCAAGTCATCGTGTTCATTTAGATGAACAAAAATCCGGTTCAACTAATCACCACACCAAAAACCGTATGTGAATAGTGACAAACAAGTTGTTGGATGCTCTTAACTTTTTCCTTTCAAGAATTGTGCATTGGCGCGTGACATCTTTAGTGCACTTAAAGTGAACGAGCTGTTAATCAGGTACTAATTAAATAAAAGTGAATTTTCAAAAATCTCCACCACATCGCTTGCCCTCAGGCAGACCTACTGAGCTTATTGTGCGTTACGTCCATCATGCTATTTGATTGAAGCAATGCCTGCAGACACACATTCCACACTCCTTGAATAGTGCAGGGGCTCATCTGTCTGTCAGCGTTTAAGCTGAAAGTGAGACGCACACATCTGCTGTTGACGGACTGGTTTTAAAAAGCACTCAAATTCAGTAGCTGTGATTCCGGCGGATTGACCAAGACAGTCTAGTTTCTTGTGTAATTCCAGAAGTTTTTCGGCTACTACCATGCTTGTGCATTTGCAAAATGAAAATTTGAACGGCACTTCATCCTGTTCTGTTGTTTGTTCTATGGATACCCATTCACAGCTTGGTTCGTACTTATCCCAGAAGACATGTTAGGTAGTTTACAGACTACTGAATTACCAAATGAGTCTGATGATTCGCTGGGTAATTGAGGTGACGATGATTCTCCTATTCTAATTTAGGCTCATCCAACTACGGGAATTTTTTTTACATCACATGGCATTTGAAATACAGCATATTCTTGAACTGTTTCCGTATAAATACCTTTCTCAGACTTAGATAACAGACTTCTTGTTTGCATCAGATTCGGCTACATTTTGTAGGTACAGTTCAAAGTATCCTGCAGATCAGAAATCTTTTCTCAATTTGGAAAACGTCAGAAACGTATGTCTCTCGCAGGTGTAAGGAAAGAAAACGTCACACTGTAGTTCTCGCGTAGCCTTCCATATCTTCCTTTAGGCAGTCAGCTCGCAGTCACACTCCGAGTAGGAGCTCATAACCTATGCTTATTAAAACAAATTCACTTAACTGAGCATACCTAATACGCAACTGTCCTCCTCAACGAGAAGCGTCCTCAGGGTTTCATTGATGTACTGGGGGGATTTAACACGTGGATGGCGTTCACAGTGGCTTTTACCATTGGGCTTAGCCATCACGTATTTTAATCAAGGAAAATATGACGGACACCTACAAGTCGCTACTTAATAAACTGTCAAACCTCTGTTTCAAATCCGCTACACAATCAACCTGGGCTGACTTTGTGTGAAGTTTTGCTGAGAAGCGAAGTTATACTTTGGTGCTCTGCGTAAGGGTTCAACTTACTGGACCGGTATTCTACGCACTGTACTAGCAAGTAATGCTAGTCTGGATTGAATCTTCCGCGTGCCATCAGTGTTTCGTATGCCAATGACTACTTGAATGAGCCACGACTGCGCACGACTAGATGGGCAAGAAGTGGCCTTTGCACTAAGTGAAGCAGTGTGAAAGCCAGCTCGCTGCCCCATTTGACCTATGCTTTTATAGCTAAAGTACGTTTCTACCAAACTCACGATTAGCAGACCCCGGACGAGGAATGCTCTTTTAGCTAGTTGGAACAAGTACAAATGCAGGCGACTGTTACTGTGGAAATTAAAGTATATAGTAAGGGCGCTTTTCTAACCTAAGTTTACGTTCATCATCCAACTTACGTCCTGATGGTTGACAAGGCCCCGAGTATGTACGTCATTCGGAACGATGAAACTATACTCCATATACTAGGGACGGTGCTACCTTTAACCCAGTTTAACTCCCAACTGAAACTCAGGCGACCACGGTTGTGGATTTCAACGTCAGAATTGAACATGATCACGTTAGTGGCTGTTAGTAGCTTTTAGTCTGCAACGTTCTGTCGACCCATATATATATATATATATATATATATAAGATGGAAGTGCACCGGCGAAATTGTCTTCCTAATGGGGAAAGTTGATTATAAACTTCCTATCCTCTCTTCCAAACCCCTAGTTACAGATTCTCAATCGTGGACGTCCATACAAAGATCTCCGCAAGTAGTCTGCAGATGTCACAAAAAACCCACAAGTGTGACTAATTTTTTGCTTAAACATTCTTTGATACTGGAGTTCACACATGTTTATACGCACATGTCACTCATGGAAAATTCAATGTTAACAGTGAGCTATTTGGGTCAGAAAATACCGCAAAGGTGTCTAGTGGAGTTTTCTTCACTAAAATGCTTGTTTTGCGTTGCCAAATTGCAACAGGGTACTCAACTGTTAATGTGAACAGGGCGTTTCAACAAAACACTGTACGCATGAAACACAAAGTCCTCATATATCTAGGTGATCGCGATCAATATCCTCAACGATTGGAACAAAATCTTGATGTACATTTGCTTCGTTAGACATGTGAATGAGAAGCAATCTTACTTTTCGTGCCACCGGTGAAGAAGCATATTTGCAGGCCACTTTCCAACTTTAGACAGCGACAGATGCCCATTGCTCAACATGTTTCGGTAGAGGATGCGATATTAGAAGGATATCAGCAGCGTTACGGTGCAATACCGTGGCCCGTTTCAGAAAGTTGGAGTCTATTTGAAAACGGAAGATAAATGCTTTACCAGTTGGATTTTCCCCTCCAGCTAGATAAACATTGTAAGTAGGTTATAAATAATTAGTGTAACATTTTGTACCACAGTAGGTCCCTCAGAATCGCTACTTTTGACGGCGTGCTGCGGCCCATTTAAAGCGTGCCATGTTCCCACGGGCGTGGCTAGGCATTGCCAAACGATCGAAATGCAACACGGGAGATTTTAGATTTTGATATATTACAATCTTAACGGTAACGTCAGCTGTACGACATAAACATCACAGTTTCTGGTAGAAAACGGGAACAGACGACAATTTATACGGAATAGCATCAGCACCACGTTTTAAGCTAAAAAAATCACTTATCCCAATGGTTTTTGGGCTGATCCTTGGTAGTAACCTAAACATTTCTCGAAACAGGTTGGTTGAAGGTAGCGGACTTTGTGCACACGTGTAGTACTCCTTAGTGTCTTTTAGGAACTCCATGCTTACCTTGGCATCACTATTTAGTTTCAGTTTGTTTGAAAAGTTATGGTGGGAAGCGGTCCGGTGTCATTTACGCTTGTCCTTGTTTGTCTGCCGGATGGCCGCTATGTACCTTGAGAGTGCGCTTGCACAAAACTTACATGTTACGTTTGTAGCAAGCTAAACGATTTTTCCAGAGGAAACTCAGAGTTCGTGCTTTAACCGTTAAGTTTATTCTTTCACCACAGGAATCTTAAATTAACTCTTACACGAATAGAACCTTGAGTATAAACCACGTTTGCGCTGGGGTTTTGTTGCTCGCTTTCTGTCTCGCTGGGAATCGCAAGTATTTATATCGTATTTCCAGCCTAACTACTATGATTTGCTATCTATCATGAAATGAGTAATCTCGCGGTGCGTTTTCTAAGAAGATGATTTCGTTTGGTCCCTTGGGATTTCGGGTGCGATTTGGCTGCTAAGATGCCTGTGTGAGACCCTGTCGGGCCGCTTAACCCTTGGATAGACTCCCAAGGGGTTTGCTTTTGGCAACACTTTTATAAAGCTATACCCCCGAATTCAGCAGGCATCTTCAAGGTTGCGCGATGTACAGCGCTGTTGCATTTGTGGCCTTGGCCTTCAGCGACATAAGTGACAACTGCATCCACGTTCAGATCGATAACTTTCGACGGAGTGGCAGTTCCACATTTTTGGAAGGAGCTCCCGCTATTATCTTTACCATAGTTATCTCCAGAAGTAATTGCAAGGCTATTCTCGTCAGAGTTGGCCGAAACCTGTTATGGGACTTTCGCTGAGGTCTCTGATGTGTCTTATGCTTTTGTAGACTTTGTTACGTGCTTCTGCACATCTGACCCAGTCGAGACCCGGATGTGGAAACTGCCACTGCACCTCAGTCGTACTTTTGGGTAAAAAGCAACGACACCCCCACATGCGTCCGGTTCTCTGTCTTCCCGAGGTTTGCATCAATCCTGGCATTGCTGTTGTTGGTATAAAACGGGTTTGCCACTGTTAACTGACAGCAGCAAACTGGAGTCACGGTCGGATCTGTTTGGTGCGCTTACAAGAGTACAAATATCCACGGCTGTTACTGGGTTGGTCAAAAGTTTGGGATGGGATGATTCGTCGCTGAATATAAGCTTGTTTCGTGCTACCCCTCCAGAACCTACGTGAGTCAATTTTGGGCTCTCCAGAAGGCGATCTCCGATATAAATTCGATCCTTGAGAAGGAATTTTGAAAACTCATAGCCCGCATCAAGGTCTTCCGTAAAGCAGACGAGGGAGAAAGTGCGACAGAGCCGTTCCGCTTAACTGTTCTCGGTGAATGGATTTGTATTCGGAATTTGTAAGAACACCATCAAGGAGTGATTTTGCAGATGTATTGGTCTCGTCATTTCGGAGAACAAATCCCGGTGGACATCTTGGGACTATCATGCGCCCGCTCACTAGTGACGCTGCAGCGAAATTTACTGCGGCGTCAAGGAGCTGCGTAACCTTTTTGGCAGCCAAAGTACCCGAAATTAAAAGTGCTGGTTATCCGCTCGGAGAGGCAAATTCATTACTAACTTTCGTCCAAGCAGCTACTTTCTACGAGTCTCCATCCTAAGAGGCCTTCGGATTGATGGTCCATTGATGGTCCTGATTAGAAGAGCAAATTTACACTGCTTTTTCCTGGCTTGAACGTGGGGACTTGTTCATTGACGTCAGGTGTCTTGTTATTTCTGGAACGCATAGCACCCTTAAAGTAGGTGGAGATGACACAGAAAAGGGGGTCAGGTCTATCTGGTGATCCCGCATGCAGGCTACCTTAAAGTCCCACCGAGCGAAAAAGTGCATTTGACAGGCATTCGTTGTGTTAATGTCTGTTGTGGCTCACCAAAGGCTTTTCCGGTGAGTGACCCGTTAAAATCTGGCTCTGAGCGTAGGTCAAACAAAATTCATGACAACATCTACACCTTCGTCCATTTACTGGAATACTGAGTGAAATTGATTTTCTGAAAGCATTACGTTCTTCAATTCTCTTACGAGTTATCGGAAACTGATGGCTGCTTTATCACGATGATTATTCACAATAAAACTTCTCGCCGTACGAGAACACAGGCTTCTCCTTCTGCCTGCTTGAGCAATGGACATCAAATTTTGGATGCAACAATAATCCTCCCGCATATTTTGCGTCAGCGAGTATACTGTAATCTGCAGAAAGTTTCGCAGCTATTAGAGCTATAGAACTGTGTAAAAAAAGCGAAGTTACTGACAAAAAGTTGCGGTTTGAACCCGATCTCGGCCTCTGGGCTGCTCTTATCTAGGCTTGGGCAACCCGGCAGTATCTCGGTCCCTCGCACTTCCTTTGGGTGGCGTGGCAACCAGGTACCGAAAGGTGTTTCAGCTGAACGATTATTAGTACTTTTTAAATAGTCGGACCATTGAGTCCATTTCCGTGAAGTCGGTATAGTGTATTTCCCTGAGCACTTTCTTCCAGCTTGAGGCATTCACTGACCTTGGAAAATTGCTTACTCAAACAAATCACCTATACGAAGAATTCGCAGAAAAACACAATGAACATAGGCATTTTCAATTACGAAGTGATAACCTCGAAAACGTTGTGGTTTTCTAGGAGTCATTTTCAATCGCCGAAGACCCATCGGCACTTTTCTTCGTTTTTCGGATTGCCTCAATTGAACTACCGTGGTCTTTATGATTCTAATGTATCAACATCGTAAGCGGCAACTGTGGCGTAAAGCGCTATAATACGTTGACTCTCATAGCTTACACCACAACAGTCCCAGTTCTACTGCATATGCGGGTGGATTTCAGGGCTGCAATTTTAGTGGCCAGCAAACCGCTATACCGGAGTTTGTGCCAAATAATAAAAAAAATTCTGGGCACTAGAAGACTAAGCCCCACGCATTCAAACTTGTACCATTGAGCTGCTTGACAGTTGTGCTCATCCTTTGTAGTACCAAACACTATCACGAAAAACAAGACAGTTTTATCTGATTTTTTGGTAACATACCTAGCTGTCATCATGTATTGATCTTCGCTGCAAACTCTACTCGAGTTTCTGCTGTTTGGTTCTTGGTTTTCAAAGCCTGATGGAATGGACATGCAGAAAACTTTTGCAGTGTCACAATGACAAGCCGACAAACACACTAAATATGACCACGTTTCTTGCGCAGTCACAACGTACCAGTTTACTCCGCAAGTTGCACACGCGGCCAGTTATTTTTAATGCGACAGTGGCAACCGAGAGTAGATTCAGTTCGCTTTCCTTATTGCGCAAAATTAAATTTTTTGTGAAATTCCAGCTGCTGACAAAGTGAAACGCAGCGTACCATTTGTGTGCGCGTCTGGCCGGAGCAAATCATATACCCGATTCTTGAAATGAACCGAGAAAACATGGATAGTTCATCGTCCGGTCAAAATTCTACTGTGGTAAGAATGGCAGCATAAGAGAGGATTATCAAACTAACTTTTGAATGTTGTGTACAGATGTGCTTCCCTCACGGACGGAACTCCATAAGGAAGCACGCATAACTAAAGGTGCAAATAAGTAATAGTCATGATGAAACCTCCGTATCCGTCTGCAGATAGCGCGATAGGATGATGCAAAAACACAAACGCTGAAATCATTAGCCCTAGGATTGAGTCTGACTCTACAATAAAGTGTCTCATTTATCTCAGTTGTCTTCAGCTAGATGCGGCAAAATCATACATGCCGTAAAGGAAACCATGTTAGGCACGATAGAGACAGTTTTGTTTATTTTGGGAATAACAAGCAACTAGTTGGACACTGAAAACAACCACCTAGAGTACTTACTCGACTTCTGGACAAGTTTTAACATATCGTTGGCAAAACTGAAGGCATTACATCTCACTTCTATATGGAACCGAACTGAATACAGTCTTCCTCCACGTCACGATGCAGCTTCACGAAATTCAACATTACTTTAAGCAGCTTCAAATAAACATGGCAACGATTTCTGGTGACGTTGAAAGTTGAATGAAAAGCTTCATAGCGCTCCAGTTGTGTCCGCCACTTGTAAAGTTGGTGAAATTAAGACAGGCAATGTAAACAAAACTATGTTTTTAAGCACGGATTGCTAAACGGTATCAAAACGTTTGCTGAAGATTTTGGGTCGGGTTTTTTATTGTCGTTCTTGGTTTTCCTGGAAGTAATCAGAAGGCGAGTATGGACAAGCTTCTTAAAGTCACCGCCTTGGGCCCTAAGCCTGTCATTCAGGAGACTCATAAAGAACATAAGGCTTTATTCAAAGTAAGTCCTGAATGTAGCGTTAACAGCTGTAGAAGGCGGGTTATCTTACAGGTCCACAGTCTGAGTTTACAAAAACCATTGTACAAAGGAGTGGGTGTCCTAGACTCGAGAAGCAATTTTTCACGTCCACACACTTTATCAGCTCGAGCGCGAGAAATCGTTTTTTTCGCGCAAGAGATGACACATTTTCCTTCTTAAAGGAAAATTTAGTTAGGGGGTATTTGTAGTTTCGGTTAGTCAAGGTTGGACACTAGGAAGTGGCTGGAACAAAATAAAAACGTGTGGTTTCTTTGTAGGCTTTGATTACCACCACGTATTATCTCGTTGGCTTTCCTTCCCCCATTTAGGGAAAGATCGTTGACTGATTACTTGGCCAAAGCAGGGTGTAATTAAAAATCACATTTTCGCATCTACCGCGGGATCCAGTTGATGGTTCACTTTAGTAAGCTCATTTTGCGGATACCTGGCTAACAGTGGTTCTGCATATCATGAAATGTCATGTCGTCCTCTGAATATCTTGTATTTACCTTCTTGGGTCTTGTTTTCGGAAGCCATACTCATTCAAGCAGCTTCTTGTTCGTCAGATTACAAAATAGCACGTTTGGGGCAAACATCATTGGCTTCGGGGATGTTCTGCAAGTCTCTTTCAATAAAGTCGACTGAATTCAAGTTGGTTAAAGAAAATACTACAAGTGTAAAATCCGCGCAGCGGGAGCTTCAAGTTAGCGTTTCCTGTTCGGACGTCTTGGCTTGGTGCTAGAAGTCGAACATCAGCACAAGGCGATTAGTATGCCAATAGGAGCCCTCATCATTGCTCAATCGATAAGGAGTCTTCCGTCCGTAATAAACAAATGCGTTAAGGGTATTTGTTAGCACATAATGTATCTAAAGATAGTGTTGACATCTAGGTCCGGGAGCTCCGCATCAAGACTTGAGTTGGCAAGGATGCGGGTTTGCCTCTGATCTTGGGGTGTTGGAACTACGAATGAGAAGGCTTCGGAACATTACCTTTACTCATTGGTAAAAGGCGCGCATCACAGTAGTCGCAGAAGAGTTGTTTGAGTACTTTTGTGAGCAATAATTCGTCGCGTTTGAAGAGTGAAGGTGAACTGTTTCGTGTAAAGAAGAGTCCAGATTGGATTAACCTGGATCCAGAGAGTGCCATGAAACGACGGTAATGTCTGACAAGACAGCTGGCAGTGGGCAAATTTGTGTTCATCTATGGGGCAGCACAAACTGAGTTTCCGCATTTCGAGTTACCCGAGAACAGAGCCGCTCTGAAAGAAGCTGAAATCACCTCAGATATTAGGTGTGGACCGGGTCCATCGAAATGCGACTGTGGAAGTCCAGTCAAAACTTGCTCGCCGATCAACATAGGAGAGCTTTTAAGAAGGCTGCGCGGATTGCGGACAAGGATTCTTACTCCGTTTCTAATAAATCCGAAGATGGGGATCCGGTAGGTTCTAGACGACCGGTAAGGCTTGGTATAAAACTTCTACGCAGGTATTTATCCGGTGGGTAAAAGGATGCCTTTGTAGCATAGTTGATTCCTTACTACCCCGGTGGTCTTGGTGCTTCTTGTTTCCTTGTGAGTTCTAAATCACCCACTTGATATTGGGCTCAAATAGCGGCTTACGAAATTTTCTTTGATATCCAATCTGCAGACGACATCGTACCCGTCTTTAAAGAAAAGAAAAAGGCGCCGGGGTTTTTGGATGAGCCAACCAAGGCCATCCCGTCTTTCGGAGGGCGTTTCCCGCTCATTAAGTGCTTTTGTACACACAATCGCTGAACACACTACTTACAATCAAAGATGAGGTAAAATTCGAACGTTTTGTGTATCTTGGAGGTTGTGTTATTTCCGACCGTAGTTTGACGGATGAAGTATATGCACGAACCCGCAAGGCTTGGATTATGTTGGCTAATGTGGAATACCGGTGCTGGCAAAGGGCATATTTCAGAGTCTTACGGGAGTTGTGTTCCCGGCTACAATACGGGCCGCTTGGCTGTGTGGTGCTGAAACCTGCCATCTTCGAGCAGCAAAACTTGGACGTCCTTAGGATTTTCACGATCGTCGTCTGAGAACCGTAGCTTGTGTCGGCGAACAGGCAGCGTTTGGTTTGTGCAACAGGGACTTCCTTCGAGAATTATATATCCACCTTCAGAAGCCGCACTGGGTAGGCCTCACATTGCACGTACCGATTCCTTGCTTTTCGAATAAAAATGCCGCTTCTCCTCCACCTATACTTGGTGGCGGAAGCACAGAGGTGCTAAACTTCTGATCTGGCACAGGAATAATAATAATGTTTATTCCCAACTAGTGGGTGGCATACCGTCAGGCAGGTAACAGTCGGAACAAAGCATGGCTGGGGGGATAGCTGGGTACTGGGGATTGGGCGAAAAATAGCAATATCATAAACAGTGGGCGATAACCGATATGGACTTGGTCACACCCGAACCGGCATGGGAAAGCAAACACTGTTACCAGGAGTTTATCTTACTTTGGGGGGAACATATCGAGCTGAAACAAGATTGGATCGTAAAGCTTTGAAGGTGGCGGGCATAATCAGAAAAAGGGAGGGCGGAAAAGAGGCAAAATGCCTGGCGCATGATAAGGAAATTTCAAATTGCGAAAACTCATGAGGTACCGGAAGGTCCAAGTACTCCAATACGACTGTTTCTCCCAATGTGCTTGGTGACAGACGCTGCAAGCCATTGCTGCAAATCAATATCAATGGGCTTATTTTTGTCACTTTCCATTCGGATCGCTTGAATGAGTTTCTGTAGGTGTAAGCCCCTTCAAGTGGTTTGGTGGGCTAGCATGACTAACACTTCTTCCCTTGCCGTACAGTACAAATAACACCTTCCGCTTAAACTGTAGTCCTTGTACATTTTGTCGGAAATTTTAATTGAACCATTTTTTATCTGTCTACTAGCTCCCTTCAACCCAACTGCTCCCTTTTACAACGGAGTCCCCCTTACGGTCTCCGTACCACAGTGGAGGAATGCCACCTCTCCTAGCTCAAATGGCCTTGTAATCTCCCCTAAGAGCAAGTCCAAAGACTAGCCCAATTCTTCACTACGACACTGGCCAACCTCCGGCCTTGCCAAGATTAGGCTACAACTTAATCGTTCTGACCTTTCGCCCGCTGATTAACTGACATTCAGCGCCAATGATGGCTTTTTGCACCGCGCTCTGACTTAATCCATACTCAGTAAGCAGAGGCGCAACTATGCCCGCTTACTATATTGGCAAGCCCAGCTCTTTCTTGATTATTACTAGATCGCTCAACAGAAATTTCCCACGTCTAGGCTCACTGAATAATTTACCGTAATCCTCCTATCATAAACTTTGAGTTTTTTACGTTTACCAACTCCGTATTTTCTTATACCTCCGCACTATCAACAGATTCCACCGATCTCGTCAAATTTCCTCATCTCCCCAAGCTTCCACCTTCCACGTTAGCTGCTCCAGAGGCCAACGTATGGTGCTCGCAACGCTATATTATCGGTCCTCAGGTTAAGATATCCCAGGAAAAGTACCTGTTGTTGAGTTCGTCGGGTTTTTATACATTCTCCAGTCCAAGAAATATGTTTCCTTGCGTGATTATAAAGTTGCAGGCGCTCCTTAGTAAAAGAAACATGCCAATACATCTGCAGTACTAATGCGTCTACCGCCTTTTTCACCAGAGTAACTTCTTGGGCTAGCAGCGTGCAAACATGCACAGAACTGAGGCCGTACCCGACTTGAGTATCGCTACATCCGGCTTAATACGGTCGATTTTTACGCGTGGCGACGGCAGTTTATGCGAGGCAGTCTCGCGCGTAAGCAATGGAGGCACAACCTTGTGGGAAAAGAGCGCAGCCAGTATTCTGGAAAATAGTGGACAGAAATCCAAGTGGTCAGGCTTCCCAGGCACACGGTACATTACTCAATAATCGCAGCCTGAACAGGATCACCGCCTGTCGGCATACCCACAGTTTTCAATTTTTTGCTGCGACGTCCATTCTTTTTTAGGGTTGATGTGTTACTGGAAGGCGTAGGTCTTGATGAAGCTGAAAGAAAATTTTGGCACCTGACATTTATGGCGCCGGGATTGTCAGGTATTGGTCAATTTAATGGCAGTCAGCTTGACTGTATCCAACGGTCCTTTCCAAGGGCCGACCGTCCCACTACTTTCTTGTCCGGTGTCCACATGTTACGATTCAACCGCTGCTGGTCACACAGACAAGACTCTGCCTTTTGCGGTATATCCGAGGTGCACTTTGCGGTGAAACAAAAGCGCAAACTGTGGTTTCGCTGACCACCTCCTCCGCCAGTTTGGGTTCACCGGGTTAGGTCGACCACCTCCGCCGTAACAAGAGTTTTGCCCGGAGGTTCTATCATCCACACAGCTTTGAGGTTCAGCTCCAATACTGCATATTGCCCTTGGGTGTTGCCACGTTTCGCTTGGGCCGAATAGAACATCTGACGACGTAAATAGGCATGGTTTTGCTTGTTGTACGCTCTGTTTACTTATGGCATCTGGATATAGATTTTTTCCAGCAATCTGTTGGACCACGTTGAGTTACGCGCAAAACCCCAAAAGCCAAAGCGTTCAAATGGAGGTTTATCTACAAATGCGGTACTGTAAATACAATAATAAAAATAACAAAGCTTTACAAACCTCAAATCGTGGGACTACGCCGGCTTCTATACACCGGTTTAGGAACTGCTAATTCCTAAAGGATCCCAAAGTCCACACCGATTCAAAAGCACGTGTCAACAAGACAACAAACCACGTGTTGACTTAAACAACACGTGCAATGACAAGGTCAAAGAACGGTTTACGTTCAGGTCAAAAACAAGAAAGTTGGTATAGGCGCAAAGGTGGAATAACAAAAACTGGGAATAACGTTGTACAAAATAAGGATAGGAGAAATGAATCAACACCGCCCCCCAAAGCCAGCATGTCTTTCCCTAATCTACCAACTCAATCCACCGCATGCAAGAAAGAGATCAACGAGAATGGTACAATTGCTCTAGCCACAAACGCTTCCCTCAATCTGTAGCATGCGCCTAGGGTGGGTGAGCATCTAGCTGTCTTCTACTCCTTCCAGCAGGCAGATGCGACGTATATCCCGCCTAACCGTACCCGATGTAGTCTTTATTAATACTTCCCGAATACGGCCATCACTTCCGGGCCTGGCATCCACTATGACGCCTTTTTCCCAATGTCCGCGACTTGGACTTTCGCCGCTGAATAATACGAAGTCTCCAATTCGGAAATCTCGACGGTTTCGCATCCACTTGTGCCGTAACTGTAATAGCGGAATGTATTCCTTCAACCATCGACGCCAAAACGTATCCGCCAACACTTGCCCCTGTCTCCAACATCGGGTATATCGATCGCGTATATTGACCATATTACCTGGCAGTTCAATCTGCCCCCGCAACAATAACAGGTGACTTGGGGTCAGCACTTCTAAGTCTGGATCATCGTAGACAGGCACCAGTGGTCGTTTATTTAAAATACGCTCCACATCAGTTAGGAAGGTAGACAAAGATTCGTCGGTCAACACCTGCTCGCGAGAGACCGCACTCAGTACTCGGCGAATAGATCGTATCTGACGCTCCCAAACTCCTCCGCGGTGACTGCTATAGGGTGGGTTGAAGTGCCACTCAATTCCGTGGGCTATCATTCTCTTATTAACGGGATCGTAACCTAGCGATTTCAGAAATTGACGAAGTTCTAGTTCGGCTCCAACGAAGTTACTTCCTCGGTCACTGAACATTTCCTTTGGAGAACCACGGCGGTTAACAAAACGGGAAAGTGCCATAAGAAAGGAGTCAATCGATAAGGAATGAGCTACTTTGATGTGAAGTGCACGCGTCCTCAAACACGAGGAGATACACCCGTATCGTTTCCTCGACTGTCGTCCGTCGCGCACAAAAAAAGGACCGAAATAGTCCACACCAGTGGCGGCAAAGGCGTAATCGGGATCAACTCTGCATGGTGGTAACGGCGCCATCAGCTGTTCCGCGGGCTTCATCGACCTTGCCTTGCATGACAAACACCTATGCACAAGCCTTTTGACTGCGGCTGTCGCCTTGACAACCCAAAATTTCTGACGCATTGTAGCTAGGACGTGCGACGTGCCCATATGTCCTTCCAACTCATGGTAGTATCTAATCAAGCAATGCGTCACGGGATGTCGACTCGGAAGTATGATGGGATGCTTGCGGGATTGGGACAAACCACTATTCTACAGTCTTCCTCCGACACATATCAGTCCTTCAAGGAGTATCGGAGAGAGTTTCCGCAAGGAGTTAGTCGAGTTCACATTCTGAGACTCAACAGGACGTGATTTTCCAGCGAGAGAATTATATAAATGCGGAAAGGCGTGCTGTTGCACATATTGCAACAGTGAATATTCTGCTGCCCTTAGTTCAGCAAGCTGCAGAGATCCAAGTGAGAGTACACACTTCTCTTCTTTATTTGACTTTACGCGAAGGTACAATTTGAATCGCGTCATCCATGCTATGGCTCGTTTCAGCCTAGTCCATGAAGAATAGTAAGAGAGCAGTTTGTCAAATGCTAATTCCCCCAAGACGGTAGTGCTCAGAACGTTGGACTCTTTAACTTCGAGGCCCGGTATATCTTCGGCAAGGCATTTAACGTTCATTTTTGGCCACATGTGCTCTGGACTTTGTAGAAAGGCTGGACCATGCAACCAAATTTCTAGATCGTCCATGCGGCTACCAGCAACTCCCCTTGATGCGTGATCTGCTGGATTGTCTTGCGTTGGCACATGCCTCCACTGAGATACTTCGGTATTCTCGTGAATGTATCCCAGCCTATTCGCGACGAACGTCTTATATTTAGATTTTCTGTTATTGATGTAATGAAGTACGATCATAGAGTCAGTCCATAAGTATGTGCTGTCTATTTTCAAACGCAATTCCCTCAGGACGAGGCTCTTTAACCTTACGGACAAGACAGCAGCTTGTAATTCCAGTCGCGGTATAGTGACAGGCTTCATTGGGGCAACACGGGATTTGCCAATCAGAAAGTTACAGCAAACCATCCCGGAACTGCATATACAACGTAAATAAACAACGGATCCGTATCCAACTTCTGAGGCATCAGAGAAGATATGCAGTTCAGTGTAACGTACATCAAACCTAGTAGGCATGATGCATCGAGGGATTTCCAACGTCTCAACTCTCTGTATGTCGCACTGCCAACTGTCCCACAAAGTTTCCATGGCCGTATCAATGCGTTCGTCCCAACCGAGTTTCTTCTCGCACAGTCGCTGTAGTAATCGTTTGGGTTGAAGTAGAAGCGGGGCCACGAATCCGAGGGGGTCGTAAAGTGAGGCGATGCAAGAAAGTATACCGCGTTTGGTCGCTGGGCGTGTTGGCAAGTCAACCTTGAATCGGAAGCAATCAGTTTTGATAGACCAGCACAGACCAAGCGTCTTGTGCAAAGTCGAATCTGAAATGTCGAGGTCAACCAGCTCGGATGCTCGCTCGCTAATAGGGATGACATTCAAGACTTCCGGATTGTTGCTTACCCACTTATGTATACGAAATCCGCCCAAATTCAACATCGAAGTGAGTTCGCAAACTAGTTTTTTAGCTATATCGACAGAATCCACAGATACAAGACAATCATCTACGTAAAAGTTTTCCTTCACCGTGGAAACTGTCAGTTCGTCGAAATCATTTCCGTTGTCATCAGCAACCCTACGCAGAGCAAAGGCAGCGCAAAACGGGGACGAGGTGGCTCCAAACGGGTGCACGTTAAGATGATAGACGTCTGGGGACTTATTCAGATTGCCGCCAGTATACCACAGAAAACTGAATGCTGCCCTATCCTCCGGTGGCAAGCGTACTTGTAAGAACATCTCTTCTATATCTGCGGACAAGGCAGTTTCATGGAGTCGGAAACGCAGTAAAACGCCGATGATGTCATTTGTAAGGTCAGGTCCAGAAGATAGGCAGTCGTTGAGGGAAACACCCTGACTTTTCGCAGCGCAGTCGAAAACTATACGGAACTTCCCAGGCTTTCGATGGTTGAAGACGGGATGATGTGGGATGAAGCGCAAGCCTTCCGTCGAACCAACTAACGACCGACTTACATACCCCTTTCTTTCGTAAGTAGCTAGGGTCTCGGTGTAGTATCTAAGGAGGTCATCATCCTTCAACAAGCGACCCTTCAAATAACTGAGGCGTTTCTCCGCTACACTCAGGTTACTAGGCAGGTTCTTCCAGTTGACCTTCCAAGGCAGCGGCACATGATAGTGACCATCGAACAAGCAAACAGACTGCTCTGTGTCTTTCATGATCTCTTTGTTCTCAAGGGACAGTGAATTATCTGTACCCTTACTTTCGTTGAAATCCGATTCAAACATCGTCAGTATGTGATCCTCAACACTAGGTTCCGTACTGAGGCAATTCACTGATATTCGTTTGGGTCCTGCAGGGGGAGCTGGTCCGAAAATTGCCCACCCCAAGGCCGTTAGATATGCGCAGGGATGTTTCGGAGAACCCATACGTTGCTCGATAACCCAGTGGGCCTCTGGGACATTAGTTCCTATCAAACTCGAGACGTTATTTCCTGGAATTCTTGCTGGTTGAACATCCGCAAGGTGCGTCCACTTACTCAGCAGCAATTCATCCGGAATCGAAGCCTTGGCGATGGGAAGTGACTCGATAGTGTAGGCACAGTCGACGTCCACAACATATCCGTCATGCAACGACTGAATGGCAAAGCTGACTGCCATAGTATCCTTGATATCGGGGCCATTTACCGATGAAACTTCTACTCGCGTCGCTTCCCCTTCTATTCCAAGTTGCTTTGCCACGTCTGCCGTTAGTAGAGTGGTATCAGAACCATTGTCCAACAAAGCATGAGTTAGTACAGTCCCCTTTGGTCCAATCAGCTTAACTGCTACGAACCCAAGGTAGCTCCGGGGTCCCTCAACTACCGTTGAGTTGACGTTGGCACCTTTCGTAGCCTCATTGACCACTCGCTGTCTGCTGTGAAGCAGACGGTGATGTCGCTGGTTGCAATTTGAGATGTCGCAACGTGTAGGGACGCGACACTCAAATGCTCTATGGTTAGGCTCTAGGCAATTGAAACATAACTTGAGGCCTTTCAGTCTACTGAGTTTCTCGACTTGAGATAGAGTGCGAAATACTTCACATTCTGAAAGGCTATGAGTCTGGGAACAGTGAGGACAGGCCATACTTGCTTTCGTAGCTACGACGTTGATGCGGGCCTTTCTAGGTGGACGTTCTAAGACTACTTTGTCCACTTGATTACCATATCTTCTTGGACTGGCGATAACACCATAGCAATTTGAGGCAATCGATACACTTCTGTCAAGGAAGGATACAAGGTGATCGAATTCCGGCTCTGATCCCGAACGCAGTATATCGTCTGCCGCTTCAGCCCACCTTTGTTGCAAATGCCGAGGTAGACGTTCTACTATGCGCTTGAGATTTGTTGAGCAGTTTAAGTCAGCTGTGTAATGCATCTGTTTCAACGCCAGATCACAGTTAACCATTTTCCTAATCAACCTTCGTAAGGCATCGACGTCTCCAGGAGCAATGGGCCCTCCAACCAGTAGCTCGTTCATGAACGACTGTGCAATGTCGTGTGGCCTGCCGAACTGCGTCCTGAGGATATCCATGGCCCTTTGATAGCCTGCCTTTCCAGGAAGGAAAACGCAGTGTTCAATTGCCTCTTTTGCTTCCCCACGGCAATAATAGAGAAGGTACATCAATTTATTGCTATCATCAAAGAGCCGATCAGCTATGCTCATTTGGAATGCTTTAATAAATTTACAAAATTCCATTGGATTTCCGCTGAACATATCTATCTCTATTTTCGGCAAGCTGAATGTTGGTGCGGTAGCATAGTGGTTAACATGTCCGCCGTCCATTTCGTGCGCCGCGGTTCGAGTCCCGGCGGTGTCACCTTTTCTAGGCCGATTCATAGATGGCTGCGCGCATCCTATTTCCTCTGAGTTCACCTTCGCTACAAATTTCTCGATCTTCTGTTTACTGGGTGAAAACCCACGTTCACAGTAGCCGGATATTGAGCTTTCATCATCAGAGGACTCATACGACAACAGCATCTGCCTCCGGGACGCCAACTTCAGCTTTCTGATCTCTAGCTCCTTCAGCCCTATCGCTATTTCTTCCTCCAATATCTCCTTCTCCAGCCTACTTTTGGCATAACCTCTACCCGTCTGCCTGCTGGACCTTACACTACCAGCTACGCTTGGCTTAGGGGGAGAATGTCGACATAATAAAGGAGGCTGAGAAATACAAATGTCACGCTCAACAATAATATCAGAACTATCGTTCAAGTTAGCAAGTTCTGGGTTCGATAAGGTTTCGAGTAACTTGCCGCTTCTTGTCCTTGTCATGTTGGTTCCAAAGTTTCAATATTCCAATTCGGGTGAACGTCCGAGATCCACGGGATAATTGAGTTCTAAGATTTGAGTACTATAGATTGTTTCCAGCAATCTGTTGGACCACGTTGAGTTACGCGCAAAACCCCAAAAGCCAAAGCGTTCAAATGGAGGTTTATCTACAAATGCGGTACTGTAAACACAATAATAAAAATAACAAAGCTTTACAAACCTCAAATCGTGGGACTACGCCGGCTTCTATACACCGGTTTAGGAACTGCTAGTTCCTAAGTGTCCCAAAGTCCACACCGAGTCAAAAGCACGTGTCAACAAGACAACAAACCACGTGTTGACTTAAACAACACGTGCAATGACAAGGTCAAAGAACGGTTTACGTTCAGGTCAAAAACAAGAAAGTTGGTATAGGCGCAACGGCGGAACAACAAAAACTGGGAATAGCGTTGTACAAAATAGGGATAGAAGAAAAGAATCAACACTGGATACCTATAGGGTTTTTGGGGTTATTTGGGGTAAGGTATGCTTTCATTTGGCATCGGCTAGACATTTCTAAAGTAACCACTCCATATTGTTCTACATAAATGCTTTCTTTAACGACATCTGCATTGCTTTCAGATCCCCAAATTGGCTACAGTACTCCCCACATCCAGAAGGGTTGTTTAACAGTGACCCGAAGTTTGTTGGTGCAGGAGCGGTTTAGCTCTTGTCCGCAATGTTGGCATGTGTTGATTGGGCGTTGAACCCCACCTAGACGTGACATGAGCGCTGGTGTTGGCCACCGTTCACTATATGAGGCGCAAAGCGGTTACCGGTTGCAATGGTGCCAGTCGTTAACTGTTCACTTTCCCTTGTGGACTTCTCCAAGTGCTTGGGCGCACGCCTGGCACAGGGGTAAGAAAAAGGCGTCATGAGTCCAGCGGACTTATTTCTACTGATTTGAACTGTTCATAAAAATGCCTAATAAAACCATCCTGTGATAAGTTGGAACAGGGTATGACTTTGCCGTGTAAGATTGCACCATTCCCGCGCGACCCTGAGAACTCACAAATCACACCAGTTATGCTGTTATTTTGACTGTATCATGCTAGACGGCGTGCCATCCACAAGTTGGGAATAAACATTATTGCTATTATTATTATTATTATGATCATGCCTGAAGTTCACTCATGCATCAGCTAGAAATAAGCATTGCTATTATTATGATTATTTTATTGTTGATATTTCACCGAGCCTAATAATTAAGTCGCAGATTTTTCGTCACCATACGAAGATAAATCGTCGGATAAATCATCCTTCAAATTGCTTTAGTTCGCCCCGGAAATATTTAGTTCGTGTTTGGTGGTGGCAAAGTCCTCTATATCTAATGGCCCTGAGTCATAGCGTTCCGTAGTTTGCAGCGAAGCGCTTTCACTTGCCATCACAGGCTCAAGTGGGCAGGAGGTTGCGGTCGAGTTTATGAAGAAAATAATTGCGGGAATGCTATCAGACTGGGTATGGCGGTGCCATACCATCATTGCACTGACATACTTCGGTTTATGGCGGCCCCGTAGCGGTCGTCATGGTTGCCACAATCGGACAGGTGATAGGCAGTTCCATGGCAGCTGGATTTGGCTTAAATGAGCAAACTGAGACAGATAGAATCAGGCCGATGCAGAGCGAAGGAAAGTTTCCAATCAGTAGGAGGACCATGTGAGGGTACACCGAGAACAAGCCAACTTGAGTGAACAACGGTTGCACGGGGCGTTTTCGCAGCTACAACTGAAGCTTTACCAGGAGCGAAGGCATACCGTCGGCCACGATGAAACCAAACTATCTGTCAATTATTCAACAGAGTGGGTCGACACCTCCAGGCGGAAGTGGTAGGTATCTTCAGTGTTAAGATCCTTATCGAATTGATCAGCTACAAGCTGTCACACTTCACACGACGGCGTTCCGTATTTCAGGGGAGCACTGTAAACGCGAAGCTCCTCGGTTAACTGTCAAGTTGTAGGAAATCTGTCGTACGAAACCTTGCTTATCTTTTGATTGTGGGCAGGATGGCAACAGGTGACTGAGGACTAGTCTCAGCGCCTCTTCAGACAAAGCCGAACTGGGAATCCGGTAATGCGCCCACTGTCTGCTATTAGGAAATGCGCTCGAATTACTAGCTTTGTCTGATTCTTGGACTTTTGCATGGTTTTTGGGACCGTTTGCAGCAGCTGTAGTACAGCCACTCAACGCAAACCAGGGCGGGTGCATTTTTGCCCGCTGTGCGCAGAGCCGCCACATTATTAGCCCTCAGTTATTCGCTTAACGCCTTCTCAAATGCCGTGAAGGATGGAACTCGGACTGTTGTCAACTTATCAGAAAACCCATATGAACTCAAACCAACAGCATGCTGAGTCATGCCAAAATCTAAAAACCTCGAGGCAGATTATAGTGTTTTCTGGCTCCAGCACATATAAGATAAATGCTACATGGTAACGTGAATCTCAGCTTTCCCGCACAGTGGTTTTTCTGAAAACTGCACCATCCTGTATCCGGACAATGATAGCAGTTTCCCTATTCTTCAGGCTTATTTTTGGTGTTTTACGGTGTATAAGGTAATCGAGTGAGCAGTTGTTTCCGTCAAGCACTGAAACGCCGCCATTTTATCATGTTATCTGGCAGATTCTGTCGCACTGGTATTACTGTAATGCCCGACCCCGCTACAACGATGAAAGCAGACTCGCACCAGAGAACAACTGCGCCACCAAAATAGTTCCAATAACTTCAAAATTATTGGTTGTTGCAGCTGTCAATCCATATGCATACTTTCACCGGTAACCGATTTTCCGAACAACAGAAAGTGGTATTCCGGCAATGGTCACATCTTTGTAACCGGTCCGCCAAGCGAAACGAACCAACGAAGACACTAAGGCGGTCTGAGGAAATTTTTAGTAGTTGCGCACTGTATGGTTGTAAGTCATCTTAAGTCATCTTAAGCTCAGGGCACCCCCCTCCAGTGAATATAAGGATGTCTGGAGTGTGAAAATTGATAATCAAACCTGGCGGCAACCTACTAAGAACACAGACATTTTGTGGCCCGTTTGGGACATGTTCCTTGTCCCGAAATACTAAGTACCCACAATAACTGTGGTTCGCATGAACGCGCTCATCATGGTCAGTCCGTGGCTTCGGTCCTCAGCACTGACCCAAGAATGACCTGAATGTACTGCCTAAACGTCAAGATGTAGACTCATTCGCGGCACCCAGTAATTTAATGCCACCTAAAACCGAAACTTACAGGCACGCACCACTTAGGTAGTGGTCCACTGGAATACAATAGTGACCGAGGTGTGTCCGTCTATAGGGACCTTAACTAGGCAGAAAACATTGAGCTGACGAGTGAAAAACCGTTCAAGCATCTAAGATTTCAGAAGCGAGACTTGAGTCAAAACCAGACCGGTAGCTCTTTTTTGACTTACTTCAGGATTACTAGCCCATACGTCGCCGAAAATGGCATCATAAACCTCTGGCCCGCGCAACATGAGGCCAATAATAACAGTGGGGTCCTGGCACGTAGACCTCATGGACACAGGTTTAAACAGCTCAAACTATATGGATTCACGTGTTGAGGGTTTCTTGGTGTCAGCCTTCCCGCACAAAACCATATCCATACGGTCAGCTATTCACCTCTGGTGTTCGCGACCACCTAATTTGTCGCACCGCGTTCTAAACCGCTGTCGTATCTACCCAAATAGAAGGCGAATTGCTCTTCACCAAGAAACATACTAGCCCGGAAACTGCCTTCGGCTGAAGTAGTGCCTGGCGAAAACCATCACCACTTTCAAATTTTGTCCGGAAATATCTTAAAGCTTTCTAGCTAACTCTTCGTCATACACCTACCCGCTGCTCTCAGGAGTGGACACATACAATATATATGTATACATATAATGAGACTCCAAAGACTCCACTACCAGCATGCGACGATAGCGTCAAAAGTCCTCTTCGCCCTGCGCGACTTATAGGTTAAAGCTGCTAGTAGTGCTTCGGGGACTGGTGACCAATTGGAGCAATGAGTTTGCGACAGCCAATTGTTTGATTTGGGTTCATAGCCCACATTGTTGGTGCCCCTCGGATAGGATGATTAATTATTTCTACATATACCTATCTACTCCAGATTACTTGGACCCACTCTTCCGTGCGAAGGTAGCCGGGTTCGCCGGATATTATGTCTGTAAGTTATTTAATGAAAACGATTGCATGTTTCAGTTTGAATCGGATAATTGTATGGGGTGGTAAAGCCAAAAGAAACCTGAAAATTAACCGATCGTAGGACATGCAGATACGCTTCCTGGGAGGAAAAATCTTCAGTTTGACTTGCTTTTTGAACTTTATGGTGTCTGGAATGTAGACACCTGTTTTGAATCGAACCTTCGCAGACGAGATTCTAAAAAAGTTAAAATCCTCAGGTTGATATAATTAGTAGGTATATTAGCACTCGTAAACTTCGTTCTTGAAGATTTTTGTCTGTACTCAGATTTGTATAGGAGCTGAATGGGAAGGACAGACGTTTGCAGCCGTTTATTCCTCAGGAGTAGAGTTGGTAAATTGTGGAGTATGCCACGACAACGCGCATGTGCTCAGATGTCCTCTTACGTAGTATGCAACAAAAACGTCATGCTGGTTAAGGAGACCGAAAAAGGTCAGCCGGGTTAAACGCATATAAGCCATTCATTTATGGTCCAGATGCTCGGATGTGTCTAAAGCCGTGTCAAGCCAGCTGATTCAACCAGGCTAGAAGGTTCTGAAGAAGGCTTGATTAGAGTGGTGCAGTTGGAAAGCAGTCAACTACTGTTGGGTACAGTCGGATCTCCGTGTCCACTTAAAGCGAGACGTCGTTGGGGGAGGTCGATTGTGTTGATGGGAACGAAAAGCGAGAGAACGTGTGAGTGGCAGCATGAAGAGGTGGCACCAAGTTTGAACGAAGATCAAAATGCAAAAGGAACAACATGAAGAGCATGTGACGTGATGACAACTGACCGCTAAAACTGCGGAGTTACACGCCCTCCTCAAGCATTCGACTAGCAAAGACCAGTTGCATGATGTACGTCGGAAATGCAGGCATCTATTGAGGAACTATTCACCACACCGCAAGAAATGAAACATCGTCGGCTGTGACACGTGTGCCGGCTGCTGGGATGTGGAATGGGTGTACAGCAAGCTTTCGCCTGAGTTCACGACGTCCAGTGTTATTAGACGAGGCTGTCTTCTCCCACCACCCTTCTGCTTTGCTAATGTAATGTTCTTTGTAATTTCTGTGATCGCCTCTAAGACCGGGATTAAACTATTCACTTGGCATCTGCTGACAGACGTTGAATATGCAGCCGATATCACTCTTCTTGGTTGGTATCATTCAGAGGCGAAGATAATTTTAAATCCAAGTAATCCTGCCCCGCGGTTCGGTATGCATTTAATATTTGCGAAGTGTGAGTGGGGCCGAACCCAGAACTTCATGCTTACGTACCACCGAATTGACGTGGTGGGCAAATTTGTTTACCTGGCATACGGGGCACGTGACCAAGCTAGTGCAACCTGTGTGGTGTGATCAGTTCATCTATCATGGGCGAGTTGTCCCCAAAAACCATTCGACGTACTTCAGCATTACTGATCCGATGTTCCCACCAGACTCGGGCAATGCTCTACAGATATCAGTGCTCAACAAGTGAAAGTTTTTTTTATGTACTCAGAGCGCAGTAGCCCAACTTATGGCCCGTATAATAATATGGAGCGCACCTTAGCATTGTAAACTCGACTCTTGACAGATAAGCTGATGCCACGATTACGGCATAAGTGATGCAGGTTCGCCAAAAGATCTCTGGACTTCCCAATCCGTTTGGAGGTATCATCTTTGGCGAGACCTTAAAGGACTGATAGACAAATTTGTCTACTACCTCAATTGGCTCATCCGCAAGCACGACGTTAAAGTTCGAGCCAACCCAGTCTTGCAGCAACGCTTTACACTTTGCAGGTGTGAAGCGCATGCCGTACTGTGAGGCAGGACCGTTTATATTATTATAATTGCATTGCGATGGCTTTACAACCAAGAGCAGCTTTTATCTGGGTACTTGATATCTTTGAGCGAATGCCTTGAAAGCATTTGGCCCCCGCAGGTACTAGAGAAGGGTAGTGAATCTTTTGTACTTTTATTACTGAGGAAGTTCAAGAGGAAAGGTGAAACAGGACAGCCTTGCCTGACACCACTTGCTGTGGTGAACTCGGGCGGGAGCTTCCTGTAGGCCTTTACGCGTGCGCGAGAGCTGGCGTACAACGCCTCAAGAAGGGTCGAGAATTTATGGGGGGCACCTTTGCTTCGCAGCCACTGCCGTAGTGCTCTACGGTCCACAAAGTCAAAGACCTCTTCCAAGTCAAGGAAGACAACTATTGTTGGGCGCTGGAAGCTGCGTCGATGTTCCAAAATCTCTCGGAGGGTGAAAGTGTGATCAATGCATTCTTTTGCATGGCGGAACCCCGCTTGGGTTCCACGGGCCTGTCTCTCCCTGCGTTCAGTACATAAGACGAGAGCACCTGTGATTGCACAGCTACTACTTTGATGCTTCGGTCTCTACTGATGTATCAGTCAGACTTGTCATTTACACCGGAATCGAGAGGACAACTGACCTTGAGGAAGTTGTACTCTAAACAGCTGAACCGCTCCGTGATATGGATGGATCCAAATAAACCAGAATATAATAAAAAGCTAACAGTCCAATGGAATGTCAATGAAGGGATGAAATGAAGAAAGTAAGGTTTCAGTCTACAAGACAAATTGTTAGAAAGGTGGGTTGGTTCGTAGTCATCCTAGAAGTTTTCACACGGCGTCCGCGTACCCTTTTTGAATACAGGAATAATTGTTGATGTGCCCAAGTTTACAGACATTCTTCACTTCATATCGCACTAATGAGCTTTGGCGTATGGGTCACCAGGGATTATCCGCCTTTTTTGAAGAGGGTTGGATGCAGACCATCCGATTCTGCTGCCTTTTCACATATTAGTACGGATATTTCGAATTTGTCTCCTATCATGCGATTGAGTTTTTTTCATTCGCTCTTATGAAGTGTCTCGGTCTCCTGAGCTTTCAGCCTCCACGAAGGTTCTTCTTCTTTATTTGGCATTTGAGAGATTCGGATGCGCCGTCATGCTCGTTAGCTGCTGGTATGGCTTTCCTGGCGTCAGTCAGGACTAACGATCCCGAAGATATCTACTGGTCATTTGAGTGCATCGCAGAAGTCGGGCAGACAGCACTAAACGTTGCTAGCATAGTTCCTTTCTTATTTTGACATGGTTCATCCACGCCTCGCTATCAATACAACATTCGTTTAGTTTAGAGAGTCGCTGACCTAGCTCAGATCGATACTAATGGGCCATGGTATTTCTTTGAAGATAGTGGATTGGCATGCTCGTTGTTGAGTTGCGAATGCCTGAAAGGAAACGAAATGTGAGGCGTGCACGCACCATGGCGTAATCGGAATCAAGTTGTGCCCCAGAAACAACGGCAGTCTTGAATTGTGGCTCCCTACAAGTGACTGATTACCACGTGATCAGAATGGGTCCACGGTTGATTTCAATCAATCAATTTATCAGCCATAAACAGTGTACCGTAGGCACATTGGTTGTAGCTGCTACCGTTTCGATCATCGGAAAGTGGGAAAGTGTGGGAGATACAACCAAGCTTAGGAGGCGATGACATGCATAGGTAGTCCGGGAACAAGGTAGCCATGCATTAAAGGCTATAGTTTTGATGCATGCCATTTTGGTCAGTGTCATTAGCCATTGGTGAGTTGAGTCTTGGGGCTGTCATCCAGAGAGGTGGCAGTTGTCGGCCCTACTAAGTTTACCGATTTGTATTTTCATACTTCGTTGCCAGGTTATACACTGTTCACCTCTCGGTCGCTTCCATAAAGCAGTATGGACCACAGTACTGCAGTGTAAACTCTGCCCTTGACAGACAAGCTGACGTCACGTCTGCGCCCTAGGTGTCGGAGGTTGACAAAAGCCGTCCTGGCCTTCCCGTTTCGAAAAGTAATTTCATCTCCAGCCAGTCCACCGGAAGTTACACAACTGCCCAGGTAAACAAATTTATCTACTATTTCGATAGACTCGTCTGCAAGCATGAGGTTTGGGTTTGCTGCACCCCAGTCTTGTAGCAGCACTTTACACTTTGCAGGTGTAAAGCGCATGCCTAACCGTGCGGCACAGTTATGTAGGTTATTTAAGATGGTTTGTATTTTTGTAGGATCTGGATCAGGGAGAGCAGTATCGTCCGCAAACTCCATTTCTGTGGACCAACGTCCCGGGAGCATTTCGATACCCGAGGTTTCCGAGGCAGATAGAGAAATTTCATTCGGCGCATCACTAACAAAGTTGAAGAGGAAGTGTGAGGGAGGGCGGCCTCATGTTGCACCACTGGGCGTGGCAAAAGCTTGGCGTATACTCGTACGCACACACAGGAGTTCGCATACAGTGCCCTCATAGGAGATATAAATTTGGAAGGGACACATTTGATTGCCAGACACTGCCAAAGTTTCTGACAATGGACAGGGTCAAAAGCGGATTTCAGATCGAGAAAGTCGATCAACGTGGGACGTTTGAAGGAGTGGTGCTGTTGAAGAATTTGTTTCAAGGTAAAGCTATGGTAGATGCATCCTGGGCCAGGGGAAACCCAGCTTGATTTTCACGAATCTCTCTCGTTATAATTGACGAACCTGTGCAGATTGATGCCAGAGAGCACCTTAGATGTGGCGGATACCGGGCTCATACCACGGCGGTTCTTGCATGATGTTGTTGCGCCCCTTTTAAAAACTGGGATGACGGTCGAGTAGCTCCATTCGACTGGTATTCTGTTTTCGTTTCAAATTTTGTGCAATATCGACGTCTGGCTATCCACAAGGTCCTCGCCACATTCTGTGAAGAGTGCGGCGTACGGTCCATTCACACCAGGTGCCTTGTCGTGCTTGAGGATTGATATCTCACACTGGATTTCGGTTGTTGATAGCGGGTTTGGCGTGGTGGGGCTCAGCCCACCGCTCAAGACGATGATTGAGGGAATGAACTTCCGTTTCGTCTCTTGCATATGGTATCACTGACATTTGCATTCTTGTGACCGGTTGATCGAATCATCTGAAACAGGACGCGGTTGTTGTCTGCAGCGAAAGCTTTCTCCAGTCCCTGGGTCTTTGTTGGGTGCGAGATGGCTCAAGTGGTTAGAGCGCGAATTTACTGACTGAAAGGTCCGTGGTTCGAACCCGACCTCTGTCTCTCGACTTCCCCTGTCTAGGCTTGGGCAACCTGACAGTATCCCAGCCCTCGTGCTTCCCTCGGGTGGCATGGCAGCTAGGCACCGAAAGGGTGTTACAGCTGAACAGAGGTCTTCGTAGTCCACCAGCGTACTCTGTTGTCCTTGAAGCTCCTGATCGTCCGATGTTTGAGAAACCGCCGTGCGCTACCACAGTCGCTAGTTGCAGCAGCAACAGTAAGATTTACTGATCTCGACGATGTCCACTGTCCATTTAGTCGAGTTAGATAGCTTGGACGAACAGTTCTGAAATCTACGATGATCGCTTATTTAACCCGCCCCATTCAGCCTCAAGACAATCTAAGTCATCCGCAAGACTGTGCGTTTCCAGTAGCTTTTTAACCAGATCACCTCGATACTCGTGAGCTTAGTGCAACTTGTCCAAGTTGGTGAACGGTGCTGCCATCCATTTTGTGAGACGGTCCAAACATGAAACAACGGCTATGGGAGTGGCGGATGGGCCGATCGTGCTGCATCTTTCGGTGGGTGGGGAGGGGATATAGCGAAAGGTGGCTGAGCGAGCAAGGGCAAATGTTACTTCCCGGTTGCCCAAGCCGAAGAAGGGAATTTGGTCGAGGTATCCCACCTTGAGGTTTCCGCTCAAAGGTCTGACTCAAAAGGCAGTGGAAGAATGCCGGATTTTGTTCTGGGACCCTACCCCTAGCCTCTAACTCAAAAGTTTGACCCGCGGGGCAGCGGTTGTTAGGCTTTTGTTGGAGGACCCTTCCCGGAGCCAATGACTCAATGGTCTGAGCCACTTGATTGCAGGGGACCGGCCTGGCCAGAGGACACAGGAAGTAAGGCATTACTGTCTCACTCTTAATGCGGCTGCACACAGCAGGTACCTTTTGAGCAGCAGCGGACTCTTTCATTTTAAAAGTTTTCAGACGGTATCGAGTAATACGCCGGTGCTCGTGGGCAACCGCTGAGCTGTCGGGTTGTTCGGGTTTTAGGGCCGAATTTTTCTAACCGGTCCTTCCTCATGGCAAGGCAGCATGGCCGGGTCCACAAATATAGGCATGGTGGTCGCACTCCCATCGGAGAAGACGGTACGACTTTTGCCTTCAGACCTTGTAGCACGATTACTTGTAATACGTCTCTCCACTTTTGTTCTGATGGCTCCCCTTTGAACTCTACGCCCGACCTAAAGCTGCCACCTTGACGTGGTTGTCGGGCTTGAGTGATGCAATGATCTCGAGAGGGTTACACTAGTTGGAACGTTGTTTCACAAGGTGCAAGCATGCCAGGAAGGCCAAATGGGAGCAGTCAGATCAAGAGCAGCGAAATCCCATACCACGAGTAATCCTGCTACGAGGCAGTTTGGGGGTAACGTCGTACTGTCCTCTGCGACAGGAGTGTGAAGGCAGTCAGGTGTTTCTCCCAGGCGACCAGCATGTCCATAGTTATGGGAGCAGTGATGCTGCCTTCCCCCGAGGAAGGACGAGTTAGAAAAGGTCGGCCTCAAAAACCGCACACTCCGATCGCCCAACGGTTGACCGTGACGCCGGCGCATTATCCATTACGGTCGAAATACTTTTAAAACCAAAGAGCCCGGTGCTGCTCAAAAGGCACCTGCTGTGCGCAGCCGCATCAGGAATGAGACAGTAATGCCTTATTCCCTGCGCCCTCGGGCTAGGCCAACCCCCTGCAGCCGAGCAGGTCAGACTATTGAGTCATCGGCTCCGGGCGGGGTTCCCAATGAAAACCCTACTGTCCGCTGCCTCGTGGGTCAGACCTTTGAGTCAGAGGCTAGGGGCAAGATCCCCGAACAACGCCCCACATCCTCCCACCGCCTTGTGGATCAGACTTTTGAGTCAAAGGCTCAAGGTGGGGTACCTCATCCAAATCCCCTTCCTCGGGCGGTCTGCTTCCAACCCTCTTTAAAGAAGACGGAGAACCTCTGGTGACCCATCTGACAAAGCTTATCGGTGCTATATGGAACGAAGAGAAGGTGCCTGCAGAATGGGGCATATCGACAGTTATCCCTATCTTCAAAAGGGGTACGCGGACGCTGTGTGAAAACCGCCGTGGCATCACCCTGTTAGCTGTGGCATCGAAGGTGCTCTCTGGCATTATCCTTCGAAGGTTGTCTGAACACAGGGAGAGATCTGTGAAGAGCAAGCTGGGTTCCTTCCTGCAAGAGAATGCATCGATCATGTCTTCACTCTCCGACAGACTCTGGAACAGCGACACTGCTTCTAGCAACCAACAATGGTTGTCTTTGTTGACTTGAAAGCTGCCCTTGACTCTGCGGACCGCCAGGCACTATGGCATTGTCTATGGAGCAAAGGTGTCCCCCATAAATTATTGACCCTCCTTAAGACGCCATACGCCAACTCCCGCGGCCGTGTCAAGGTCTACAGGAAGCTCTGTTCTGCGTTCACCACATCAAGTGGTGTCAGGCAGGGCTGTTCTCTTTCACCTTTCCTCTTCAACTTCGTCATTGATACGATCATGGAAGACTCATTATCAGCCTCTACTGCCTGTGGGGTCGAAATGCTCCCGGGGCGTCCTCCCACAGATATTGAGTATGCAGACGACATAGCTCTTCTTGGATCTGACGACGTGGTAATGCAAAGAATATTAAATAATCTAAGCAATTCCGCCTCGGTTTGGCATGCGCTTCACACCTGCAAAGTGTAAAGTGCTACTGCAAGAGTGGGTGGGCTCGAACCCTAGTCTCATGCTTGCGGATGAACCGATTGAGGTAGTAGACAAATTTGTTTACATGGGCAGCTGTATCGATCCCGGTAGTCTCGCGAAAGATGTTATTTCCATCTGGATTGGGAAGGCCAGAGCAGCTTTTGTGAACCTGCGTCACCTGTGGCGTAGGCGTGACATCAGTTTATCCGTCAAGGGTCGAGTTTACAATGCTGCGGTGCACTCCATACTACTATACGGATAAGAAACGTGGTCGCTGCGCGCCGAGGACGTCAAAAGGCTTTCAGTGTTTGACCACTGATGTCTTCGGAGCATTGCCCGAGTCTGATGGGGACGCCAGGTAAGCAATGCTGAAGTACGTCGAATGGTATTCGGAAGAAATAGCTCACCCTCGATAGATGAACTGATCACACTGCATAGGTTGCGCTGGCTTGGCCACGTGTCGCTTATGCCAGTCGACCGACTTCATCGAAGGCTTCATTAATGGCCACATCAATGGTTAGAGACATTGTCAGACATGACCCAATCGCGCCCTCAATGGCGTTCGTGCATCTAAGGTATTGCCTCAAATGCATAGCTCCTTTTCCAATACCCCCACCTGACAGTCCACTAATTGCTATATTTGCGCACCAATTTATCAGGTCAGGCCTCCAATGTGCAGCTACCTACCCCATCTCCCCAAATCATCGGTGAACGAAACTGTTGCAGCTACAATCACTGTACGACAAGTACGCGGTCCTTACAGCTGACAGTGATGATGGTGATGATCTCCACGACATGAGTAACCTTATAGAACGAAGTTCCAGTCAGTTTGGCAGCGGGATCTCTGCAACACGCAAACCCGAACATCACGTCCAGGTAGCACATTTAGGTCGCCTTTACTATTCATGCAGGGGGACTCTTGCTCTGGTAAGACCGTGGCTTTGCTGGAGGCCCCGCGACAGATTCCGGCTTCAACTACAACTCAAAGTTGGATAACGTATGAATTGGTAGAAGAGTGTGAAAGGGATCACGAGGAGTTTAGGTGTTGTAAGTGCGGTTCAATTTCCAGGATGAAGTCCACATGACTTCCTGCGCTTGGCGGGAGACATTGCAAGAAATGACGGCTGTTTGATGTCAGTGGTGTTCGTGCTGTCGGTTTGTTTCCAGGTTGTCTGCTTGGGCGCCTGGAGCTGTAGACATCTTAGAATGCTTGCTATAGGCCAGCACTAGATCCCCTCTCTGACCCACACTTCTCTTCTTTCCACCCTGGGCCTCAGATACAACTAGATAAACGTTGTGGCTGTAAGGCAGTGAAGTATCAGTGTCAACACTGATGTTGTCTTTGATGGTGATGACTAATAATGTCGGCGAATCCGTAAGCACGCAGTTGGACAGGAATTCTCCTGTTGCGCACCGTGGGTGTCCGTCTAAGAATGTATCAAGCACAGAAGCTGCAGTGTCTAGGTAATGTATTGCGCAGGTCGAACCATTATCTGCCGAAAATGTTTGCTGTTTTCCGTACCCAGTTCAGCGTGGCGATAGCAGAGATGTAGTCAACCTTTGACCTGACAGAGCCGTGGAAAAGACTGCTAAACGTCTGGGTGCTGTCGGCTCGACTCGCCTTCTAGGGTGGAGACCGTGTGATCCACATTGCACATCGTTTGAGGCTCTGCAAAATATGGCTGTTAATCGATGTCAACGGCGTTCATGTTGTCATTTTCTTTCCGGGTTGCCGAAGTGAGTACCTGGTTGTGTAGGCCAGAACTAAAATCTGTCCCCATCCACTTTTATTCTTTTCTTCATAGTAGTGTTTTCAGGTAAATTGTTTGTGCAGCAGCGAAGCGTCAGTGTCGATCACTGGTGTTATGCTGCCCATAGTAACTGATGATGACGGTGATGGTGCCACTGCTGCTGCTGATAATGGTGATGTTGGTGACGGTGATGATGTATCATTCACCGAAATGATAGATTATTCATCAATTTATTGAGTTCTATGGTAAAGATGTTGAAATCCTCACCCCGAACGTAAAGGAATTCTGAACATATCTTTCAGTCCAGAATTTGTGGTGAAGTCTATCGGCAGCGCAGCTGCTACGCTGTCTTCGTCAGATCCACCACCACGCATAGGGTATCCATGATCAAACTTTACTTGTAACAGCTATATAGATTCATGGGGCAACCTACGCCGTATGGACGTAATGCGAACTATATGTGTATAATTGGCATTGACAATATAAACTTAACCGACCACTTCACACTCCTTATTAGCAGCCACCCACGGGAACGTTCAAAAGGGAAACCAACAAGAAACGTGCTACCAATGAAGGGCATGGTGTTCATTAGGGGTGCGAGTAGTATAGGCTTAGAGTGAAAAATTTTAGAGCGGGAATGCCACAATTATCGGATGGCATCCGACACGAAGAAACTGGATCTTACGATTTGTGTAGTTGCGTGACCCACTGGTCCACAATGGGGGGGGGATGCTTGCGCTATTTGACCAATTTGACCAATACAGCCTCCTGATTCTTCAGATTTGTGCTCAGAACGTGTGTTGCAGCTTGTTTTATCAGGAAATGTGAGGCACTAACATTTTCCCGTCGAACACCGCTTGGTTGCGGTATGGCTTTTGCGTTAGGAGCTTTCGTTGTCCCCTCTAAGTATGGACCCCCTGACAATATCCCAGCTCGCGTACTTCCATAATTCCTACAACTGAAATACTGCCATGCTACATCGGCTGTCGCGTGGTGTCCTCAGTGAGCTCACCTTACCTGCTGCATGCAGCAGATCGGGTAACCGAAAACATACTACTGCTGACACATCCCTTATTTCGCATGTTTTTTCTCCACTTCCTCACACCAATAACAATGTTATCCTTGTAGGCCCGTCCGCTGGGACTGATAGATCCATTCATCTTGCATTGGCCATGGCAGTGACATGTGCAGATCAACGGGTGCCTACAGTCTCAGGCATATCGTAATCAACCTTCAAGCCTCGACGCCAGGTTTATCTGGTTGCTTTCAGGGTTCGCATTCTGAAGCCAGCAGGATAACAGACTTGTTGCTCGCAACTCGCTTGACATTGGTGTGCTGTGTTGTAAAAGCAGGGATTCAAAATCCAGGCATAATCGGTGAACTAACTGGCTCATCCTCGTCGCCATCATAGTCACCATGGACAGCACATCAGTGTTTACCATTCAGGCTTCGCTACCGTGCAACCATAATTCATTCGGAAACCTCACTGTGAAGAAAGGAGTGAAACTGGATGAGGAAGGGACCTACCACAACCACATCCAGACACTTTTCCAATTTAGGTAGAGGCTGATAACAAGGAAGATGTTGGCCACCTCTCTGCTTGCACCACTCAAACCTAGGCACGGAAAATAGCGTTCTTTTTGGCAAACGATGATTCGGCGTGCGCAATACATTCCAAAAACACAGAAGCTTTTAGGGCTGTGTACATTATTCGATCTATGTTCGTGAGCGAAAAGAAAATGCCCGCATAATAAGGCACATCAACGACCATTCCTATTTTCAAAAAGGGTACGTGGACACTCTGAGAGCCATCTTTCCATTAACTTGGTAGATGTGGAATCGATGGCGCTCTCTGGTCTCATCCTCGCGGTTCGAGTTAACACACACGCACAGACGAATCCATGAAAACCAAGTGGTGTTCTATTCTGCATCGGTCAGGTATTCATCCTCCAACAAATCCTAGAAGAATGGCACTGCTTCCTTCAACCAATCTTAACTCTGTGGATCGACGGGCACTTTGACAGTGAGTATGGAGTAGATGTAATCGACAAATTTGTCTGCCTATCGCAGTGGTCTAGGAAAAGAAGTTATTTCCATCGGATCCGGAAGGCCGGAGCAGCTTTGTCAACTTGCATCGCCTGTAATGAAGGCGGGACATTAAACCGTCAGGAGTCGAGTTTACGGTGCTGCTGTGTGCTCCATATTGTTGTATGGGTCAGAAACCAGTGCGCTGAGGACGTAGAAAAACTTTCAGTGTTTGGCGATCGCTGTCTTCGGAACGTTGTCCGGGTTTGGTGGGAACATTGCATCAGTAATGTTGGAGTTCGCCGAATGGTTTTCAGGAGAAATAACTCGTCCCTAAAGGATGGCCTATTCGCCCACCATACTGTACTGGTTTGGTCACTTGCTCTTTAGACCGGTTGATTGACTTCTTCGGACGGGGTTTTTATGGTGAGGGGGGGCTGACGAGCTCAAGATAGCTCAGTGGATAAGGCACCAAATTGGAGAGTCCGTGGTCCGAACCTAACCTCAGCATCTCAACTGCTCCGGTCTAGGCTTGGACAATATGGCGGTATCTCGGCCCCCTGCAACGACTGCACGAAGGTCTGTATAAGAAAGACGGCTTGAAACCACATCAGAACCGGTGAGCACAAAAGTTAATCAACAGGCCACCAAGAAACCCTCCGAGCACTAGTGAAAGAATAAGCAATGGTGGAACATACAATAGCTATGTGACACAAAGTACACTTAGGAAATGTTGAAGTTTTGAGGTGGGACTACGCAGCCACGGTCACTAAGTGGTGGAAGTCGTCAAGCATCTGTGTGAATGGAATAGAATGTGGTGTCCGTAAGAAGAGTGGATCAGTCGAGCTCACAGGTGGCTGCTTGTGGTTATCAGGAAAAAGGAGTCATTAGTCGAAATAGCCTAGTCCTAAAGTACATAGACAAAGCTGCTTCGGCACTCTAAACGGCCTGAGCTGGTGCCAGGCGTTGACTTAAACGAGAGGCACTTCGAACGTGATTCTGTGCTTTCTTTTCCGTGCCGAACTCGAAACACTGCACTCGTTTCGCTGGTTGTTTAAGCAGTTAGTAAAATATTCTGGAGACTTAGGGTTGAGGACAGAAGCTAATGACTGGAACACTAGTATTTTCAACACACTCCAGAAATTTGTTCTCTCAAAACTTTCGACGGTCCTGCTAGCTTTTTTCTCATAGGAATTTTGGACCGAAAGTCTGGCTTAGTTAAGCAAATGATTTTATTCGTTTTTGGTGTCGTCAGGTTCCACTATCCACTCACCATAAAGTTTGAGTTGCCTACCGGCTACCTAATGCGCTTTTCTGCAATAATTTTAAGGAAGTGTCTCCTAATTTCAAGTATTCATTTTTGTACATTCCAGGGATTCCGAGTTTTCTCGCATGAAAAGCATTGTTGCAACTGTTTACATCTGTACACTCTCTTTTATCTTCTCTTAAATGACTTATATCTGAATTTCTCTCCACGAACAGCACTTATGGGTGCGGCCGGCTACTATGGCGTTTCACTTCTGGCCGGGGTCCAGGTTCCTAAGGTTGGGATTTCTTGCATCAAATGGATTTTAAAAGGAAGTAGGTTTTCTTTTTTTTCCATGTGTGATCCATTTAACCATTCTTTGTTAGCCGCTGTCGGAGTTACGCATGCTACGGCGTCGTATGCTTCATCGCGATTTTCTGGGGACACAAATCACTGGGGCAACCATCTGGTTGGCGGTATTGCTGCAGGCATAGTTTCTGGCAGTCATGGTAGGTTTCCCGACTACGTGAATTGTATAATTTGCGCACCGAACGTTTCAAGATTTACCATCTCACTGGTGTTTTGCTTTTAGCTAGAATGAGACTGTTTTGTGTTCATGTAAATCTTATTTTACTAGTATGCTTACCAACCCCAACTTAAACACCTGTGTCCTAGCACTCTTTCCCACCACTAGATTGCTTTGAGAGTGCGTTTTTTGGATGGAAATATTGTGATGTTCAGGAGTTTTTCGACCTAAAACCTTCAGTGATCTTTCTGGTACTAATCAAATCTAGTTTCTGCAGGAGAATTCCGCTGAGACTGTTTCGGGAAACGAGACAGAATCAAACACGTAACTGTGGGTGACGTTAGCAAGTGCTATTCTTTTCACCAAGTAACACTGTAGTTACTTTGGTGTCTTGCTGACCATCATCACCATCATTGACAACATCACACCAATACTGCATACGGACACTTAACTGTCACAAATCAGCAGGGTTTCCAGCTGATTCAGTCCAACTCAGTTTGTCAACCGCGTGTAAGCTGGTCCGGGTCGCCGCAGCTTATAACAGTGCAAGACAGAGAAGGCAAAGAAGAATGAAAGACAAGAAGAAACATTGAGTTGGTGATCGAGAACAAACTATTAGGTATAACCCCGCAATGTTAGTGACGTGGCTGTCTCTGCCATCCCCACCTCTCAGGCGAAATGTACCAGTGTAACCAAAACCACAAAGTAAGTATGGTTACATGTCGTATGCATACAGACTGGGCGTCCTATGCTTGTGTACCCGTCATGTGCTTGACTACTAATTCACTAGCACCAACAGTTCAGTTAACAATTAAAATGCCAAACTCAGAGAACAGACCAACAACCAAGCTAATTCACCCTCACGTAGTCCTCTTAATCGCTACGTAGCAAAATCGTGATTTACTGAAAGGAATGGCCCTGCGTTTTCTTGAGCTCCTGGTCTTTCCATAAAAACTGTCACTTTCACGAAGCCCACATACTGGAATTATCAGGAGGTGCGGATATTGTATTTCAGGTAGGATTAAATTATTTAGGGGCACACTCTCTAGTTGCCTCATTCATAAAGTGTTGCAAATAGATGTTGCCGTCGAGAGACACATTTATTGTATCTAAGAGCGTGTTTGATTAGAACAGTTTCACTGCATTGTTGAGCATGACGACATGGATACATTAGTTCCAGATGTTGTGATTTCGATCACCGGAAAGTTGGAGAGCGTGAGTGATATAGTCAAGTAGTGGAGGCTTTGGCTTGTTCAGTCATCTCGGGAACTGGGTAGCTAAGCAGTGAAGGTGACTGCTTTGATGCAAAAACACCACCGACTGCGTGATTGAGCCATGGCTGCCAGTGGTGAGTCAAGTCTCGAGGTCCCCATCCAGGGCGTCGGACGTTGTTAACCTGACTGAGTTTACTGGTTAGTGTTTTCATACCTCGTTGCAAGGTCATACAATGTTCACCTCTCGGTCGCTTCCACTCAGCACAAGGCTGGGCGGAAAGATCTCTGCGAGGCAGACGGTCTTCTGGCATGGGGAGTAAATGTCCTAACCAGCGTAACCAGCATCCTGTGAAGCGTGAGTAATTAACCTATCGTCGGAGAGTTCCTTCTACCTCTGACTTTCTGGCGTTCCTCAACATTACTAATCGGATGTTCCCACCAGACCCCACCAATGTTTCGGAGACACCGATTGTCAAACATTGACAGATTCCGTATGTTCTCTCCAGATAGAGGCCACGTCTGGGATCCTTAAAGCAGTATGGATCACAATGCTGCCGTGTAAACTCTGCCCTTGACAGACAAACTGACATCACGTCTGCGGCACAGTTGTTGCAGGTTGGCAAAGACTGTCCTGGCCTTGCTTATTCGAAGAGTAACCGAATCTCCAGCCTGTCCACCGGAAGTTACACAACTGCCCCAGTAAACAAATTTATCTACCACGTTGATTGGTAAGAGAAGGCGGCCTTGTATTACACCACTGGGCTTGGCAAAAGCTTGGCGTATACCGTACGCACACACAGGAGTTCGCATACAGTGCCCTCGTAAGAGATATAAACTTGGAAGGGACACCTTTGATTACCAGACACCGCCAGAGTTTCTTACAATGGACAGAGTCAAAAACAGTTTGCAGATCGAGAACTTGCCATGCTGGACAAACAGATGCATTTGTAGATTGAGTCATCGCCTCCAACATGTAGTTCTCATCCCATTATTCTCCTTAGGGAACGAGACGTCTCAGTAGTTAGAGCGCGAAGTTACTGACCGGAAGGTCTGTTGTTCGAACCCAACCTTTGCATCTCCTGTCTAGCCTTGGGAATCCTGGCAGTTCCCAGCCCTCGTGTTTATTTCGGGTGGCATGGTAGCTAGGCACCGAAATGGTGTTACATCTGAGTGGTTTCTTTTCTTTTCTTGTTCCCCTTATTCTCGGTGAACGAAGCTGTATCACCTGGAATCACTGCAGTCGCAACACTGCTACTTTTATTGTGTATTGTATTATCTTTTATCACCTCACTCACACAAGGTCTTTTGGGTTTGCGGATTAACTAGAGCAGGTTCCGTGCATTTGCACCTCTCCCACGTCTTGAATTTGCTGGTTCTACCACGCCTCCCTTTCCACACACAAACAACGTTTGATCTAAAGTGCAGTCGACTATCGATCATAGAGGCTTGATCAGGGCCGTCCTGAGATCCAGTGGTTTCTGTGTACGCACTCGGAGACAAAACACTCAGAGATTCCAGCACCACATGTAGTTGAGATTGTCCCTTCCCAGTTACGTTCAGTATCCTCCGAGCATGTCGCTTGCGATGCACTGCACAGTAGTCCTTCATACGTTCCTTTGATTTGTGCTTCTGTACTGTTAAGGGAGGAGCTTGTCTCTTGGGTTTGGTGGGAAACTTTAATGAAAATTTAGAGTGTGACCTGAATCAACCTGTGTTCCACATTGATCGACAGTCGAAGACTGAAGCGTATCATTGGTATTTGATGGGTTAATGAACGATACCTGAGCCACTCGGTTGTATTTTATGCCTCTTCTTTTAGGTCACTTGGTGCACGCTCGAACTCTTTCCTCAATCTCTGGGGAAGACTATCTCCCTTAGATCTTTGAAACGTTTCTAAATGTAGTGAAACCATAAGGCTCGTCTTGGTCGGTCATGATGTTAGCGTGTACTTCGATGCTTGACAAGACTTCGCTCACACCCCGAATCAGCTGCGTTGCAGCTACAACTCCGCTCTGGCCGGATCTGTAAGCCAGTGCAACTCCATCATATCTTATATGGCCTGGCATCTTGGAAGCCTCACATCAATGCGTGCTATTCTCAGGCAATGTTTCCTCACTTGAACAGTCCTCTTGAAACTTCATTTTAATGAAGGACTCATCCAGACGATTCAACTTCGCTGTGAGTACGTAAACTGTGTGCTCAGAACTCGGCCTTACTAAGGTGTACAAAGCCAGTCCTGATTTGAATTGTCTTACTTGGCGTGCGTTCAAAGAAGCCTAGGTCAGTTCGGTGCGATTCACAGTATAGGTTTGTTACAAAACAAACTCATCCGAAGGTCACAGATTATTGCGTTTGAAAAAGTCACTTCTCAAGCATCCTTTTGAGAAATTATTCATTACCTGAGACAAATTTTAGATCATAAAGGCTAGATCGCTTCCAGGGGATGGCTTTAGATACATGTATCAGGGTCTGACCAAGGACGTGTTCCGAACCTGACCAGGATGAAAGGTGCAATGGTATGTCCACTCGGAAGAAACACTGGTGACCGACAATTGATGGGTTCATTTGAATTAGGCAGTTGTCACGCCGAAGTTTTCGTAGAGTTCACCAATCTTTCTGGCATCCACGATGTTTGTATGTCTACTGGACTCCGGATGAAAGCTGTTAAGTTTCGTTTTCTTCGGGCTTGAACTGGGACGTCTGGAGGTGTAGTCGCCTCGGAATGATAGGGGCTAGCACTAAGTTCCCTTTCCCATCGATTGTTATTTTTCTCTTTGCACTAAGGATTTCAAGTAAATTAAGGTCGTACGACAGTGAAACACTGTCGAACACTGTTGAACACTGTTATGCTGCCGATGATGATGTTGATGAACTGGATCGCCAAATACCGTTACATTTATTCATGCAGGAGTCCTTTCTGATGACTCATTTTCAGTCCATTTTGCTTCTGACAAGATTTCAGATTGAACACTCTTTGTGTACATGATCTATCATCTTATCAGCCCAAACTCCTTTTTTTATTCAGGACCCCCAGCCATGCGGCTCCGCCGAGCCATCGGGTTCGGTATGCTTTCGATTTTCACCAAGGCTTATGTGGACTTCATGGATAAACATCCCAATTTTGAACTTCCCCGGTTTGGTGAACACAATCCGTCACCGTATTTGAGTTTGAATCACCGGTGGATGAACCCGCAAGCAAAGGAACAAGAACGCGAACTAGAAAGAGTCCTGTGATGCGTTCGTCGGACGTTGATCGATAGTAGTCAGACATCCCTGTTTTCCTCGTCATTTTCAGAAATACATAGTGACAACTAATGTTATCAGCTTATACAATCCTCAATACTGTGGTTCAGCAAATTGTTTGTGGGCGTGCCAGGTCGTTTACCGCACAAGATTTAAGTTTCCTGAAGAACTCGAGCGATTCAGCAAAAGCCTGAATTAACTCTGCGCGCAATGAACAGCATGGATTTTTAGCGGGGAATTAGATTAGACACGTTTTTCTACTGATGGTCAGTCCTAGTTTGACCGAATTTGGCGGGTAAAACGGGATGCATCGTCGAATGCAAGGGATAAAAAATGCGTGAATAGTCCTCATCATCGACAGCAATACGTTGATGTTCATTGCTGTCTTCGAGTTACCGCACGACAGTATTTTACTACAAAGGAAGAAAGAATAAGATAGACTGGGACTTTATAAAAACCCTAGGGTTTTAAGGAAAACGGACAAGAATAAGTTGCTCAGCGCTGCACACAATTGCGTATCTGGTTGAGCTAAACATGATTAGCTGATGCACTCATCCGATGGCTTATACTGTTTGTTAAATGTAATCGCCCCTCAGCCCGTTGTTTCGCCCGGAGAAGTGTGATCATTTTCTTCATTGGTATTTCTCATCAGTACAAAATTTCGGACGGAGCTCGCGCTGGCCAGTTCACTACAGCTGAGTAATCTGCTGTTGTATTCGTATAATTCAAGCTTCATCCTGTTTTTAAGACACCTGTGATTAGTTGACGCGAATACGTTTAACCACTGCCCTTCATTATTGGGATTACAAATGGAGGTTTGTCAAATTCGGACCATTTTAATTCACGTCCAACACTGGTTCAGTAAGGGAGAGTATCAGTCTAGCAGACAGTTATGGATTTTCTCTCTATTCTTGTGTCCTGTCCCATAATTGTAGCACGATAAGACACCATCTTTAATCAGGTACACATCTGCTTTGACCGATGGATCTCGACAATTGTGATCGTTGTTCTAAGGGTCGGGGAATGTCAATCCAGATTTCTTGTGGCAAGTGAAGTAACTATGATACAAAAACCAACTGCCTCATCCTTGTATGGAGTAATCAGCAGTGTGCATCTCACGAAGTTCGACGGATACCTATGAGTAAACTAGTGCTAGATGAAAACAGGCGGATCTTCAGACAGGGGTAGTAATGAACCAGTGCGAGGTGGGAACAATGAAGGCTGAATCAGATTTAACTTCTGAATCCACTCATTTGCACACTCAGTTCGACCTGTCGCTATTGTGCTGCGCGCATCTAGCCTTCCCATTTACGCAGGGTTTCGTTGTTATACATGAACCGTGCAGGCACTTCAGAGCGATGTGATCTGTGCCAATGATTTCGTGACGATATCTGTGCAAGGTTAGTCTGTACCGAAAATGTACTGGTTTGTTGATAATAGACGAATGAGACCCATCAGTTGCAGGAATCGCAGGCTTAGGCACATACCAACAAACGAATTTGATATCGTTTGTCTCAAACCGGTGGCCGTACAAAGACTTCTTTTCCGCGTGATTGACTCCCTAACTTTTTCTGGGTTCACGTTTCTCTCATTTTCCGTTGCTGTCCTCTCTGGTTTATTGCCTAACTCGGCCGCACATCAACCTTCCCATGTACTGCACCATTTACCATCTATGCAAAGCACAACGCGACGAGTATAGCCTCACTGCAGTGTGCGAAATGACCCATGTGGGCACATCAACTTGTTCCATGGTTCTAACCGATGTCGATTCTCCAAGAAAGGTTCGACATGCTAACATCTCCGTCTGAGTTGCACTATACGCTTTCCTTATATTTTCAGCGCAACATGTTTGTTGTGAACTCTACGAATGGCTTGGTCCTATTCTGGTAGCGAGTCTGTTCTGGCTTTATGTCTGATTCGGATTCCACTGTCGGAAACTCGGGTGACCCTGGTTTCGAAAGTTCATCAGCCACCGATGCGGAGCAGCCGCCTCCTTCGCTGCCTCCACGTGTACAGCGCCATGGAAGGTCCACACAGCCACATACACTCCTCTCTCCGGAAACGTCTACCAAAACGTCTGTGTCATCTAGCACTGTCCTCGTAGAAAGAGCTGATAGCTCTCCTCATCGAATCGGAACAATGTGTGAGTCATATTACGGTAGCTGACTGAACATACTTTGGGTGCTCGACTAAAACCTAACCTGGTCATTCTATAAACGCCCTTTGGAAAACTGGGCTGTGTTCGTTAGAATTGGATTTTCAGATACAGCAGTGTTGCCACACATAGCCCTAAAAAACTGAGGAGAGTGTCGGCCTTTGTAGCTGATGTCAGTTGCATTATGAGCAGTTAGGTCGAGGCAAAACACGTTGGACAGATTCCCCCTGACACTGTTCAACCATTTTCATAAGTGACCTTACGGTGGCAGGGAAGCATCGTCATTGGCCACATAATCTGATGAAGAAGGTTAACAACGGCTGTCTGGGTGTTCAGACTGTAAGATAATTGTCATGTACCGCAAATCTTGTAGTCATTTTGCTCATAAAGACTGCGAATCGCTATTTAACGTTTACAGCAAATGGCTTCCTAACGTACCTTATCATAGATTTGATGAAAACAGTGTCGAGAACCGTATATGATTGGATACTTAGTATTTGACTCAGATTCTGATCTGTTTTAAATAATGAAACGCACGTTCCAATTGGAAATTAGTTTGTGTCTCTATCTAAAGGGAGCGTTTAATGAAAGAGTGAGTAAACAATTCTCACGACTAACAATGGCAATAGCCATCTTTGTTTTGTACCACCACTATGACTTGCTACAAACTTTTGTGAGCAACTTCTCTCATAAACAAGAGATTCAGCTGGGTTCCAGGTAAGCCTCCCGTCAAAACAAAATTATTGGCATGCAAATGAGTGTATTCCGCTAATTTCATGCAATTTGGGTTCAAGTAGAACATAAGGTTGACGGAAACTCGGAGACTGCGCCTACCTGATGAGCGCCAGGAAGGGCGAAACCGGTCGTGGCCTGTCGAAGATTTTTCAGCAATCTGATGAGTATAGCTTAGGTATAGGTGCGTTTGCGAAATCGAATAAGAATTGCAGATGAGTCTCACAGGATTTGTTTTACTGTAAGTTGTTCTAACTGAGAACCTGATAAATACCGAGTTATTGTTCATTTCAGCCTAATTTTTGGCTACGCTAGCTTTACACGGTATCACAATCGCTGCATACACGTGTAGTCGGGTTAAAGCCGTTGGTTGTGTCCAGTCCAGTTAGACTCAGAAGATTCCGCAGATGTCTTAGGATTGTGTACTTAGGGGTGGTCAATTATCTTAAATCTAGATCAGCCCGCGAGAGTCCTTACGGTGTTTCCTTTCGGGGAAAGGACTACTGGAACAGCGGCCTCAGAAACAGTGTTTGATAGTTTCCTGGGCGTCGGATGTTCGAAATCGACAGAATTCAAAACCGCAGCATTAGCTCTCCCAAGGTGACGTTTTCCTGTTTGTTTTGTGCGCCGGTTGGACGGAGCTTTGGAATGTTGACGATATGAGCTGTTCAGAGTGTCTTTCGACATCCTATTGTTCTTGTTGTGCTGTTCACTTTATTCGGTTATCGGTTGCATCAGATTGAGGTGAGACAAACGGGTTGGCTGCTTTTGGACCGAATCTGTATGGTCCAGCTATCCTATCAACAACTAGTCTATCTGAATAGCGATGTTTCACTTTCAAACAATCACGGTATTTTATTTAGATAGTGTTTTTGTTTCTTTGGTTGCTAGGGTTAGGCCTTCAGTCCGTCTTTGGCCAGATAGACTACTACCCGTTGTTCGGATCTGAAAAGTTTGTCGGTAAGGCTGTTTAGTTGATCCAACCACTTGGAATCACGCTTGGAAAGATGTGCCTTGTCAGTGAACATAAAATAACCTATCTTTATTCTTACCCTTGGTTCTGTCTATATGGTCAACTGTCGTCTTGTCTTTTTGCATTCTCTGTAGCTTCTCCCCAACCATCCAGACCGCATCGTTTTACCCGTGTCTCCGTCAGCTGCCCGATAATTTGTTCGCTCTGCAATGATTATGTCATCACGCCGCGCTGCTCAGCCTGTCAGTGCACGTGTTGCAAATCCATCTTTCACGCCAAATGCTCCCGATTAGTCGCTGTTCGGGGAGATCGAGTGTCGTGCCTACGACAAGATTCTACCTTGTCTCAGAAATCAACGGAATCATCCTCCAGTTCCACCCAGTCGATGCTTCTAAATGATGGCCGCTTTCTACCAGGGGTAACAATCTCTACTTTGGAGCAGGTAAACATTTCTTCGAATACCCTATAGATCTACGCCCACATACGATTCTATGATAAGTCCTCTAGGCAGCTTTTGTCTGTTATTGGTTTTTGCTTCCTGAAGCTTCCTTTTGCGTTCTTCGGAACAGATCACACTTGATTGCTGTTCTTAGTAGCCTTTCCATTTTTTCACTTATAGCCGTTGATTAATTGGAACGAAAACCAAATTGCCTATTGGCTTTCGGTTGTCGGTCTGAGCAGATTTGTGGTGCTTTTTCTTCGGAACAAGATAAACGGCAAAACTTTGGTCCAGCTGGCTCCCTACTCCTCGCTCCTCGATCAGGTGACTGATCCGTTTGCCAGACAGGCACTGCGTCGGGCAATTTTGGTAAGATTGATTTTTCTTATCTGTTTTTGTGCTGTGCAGGACATTTCAGTTTTTTAAAAAACCTTGCAAGTTAGAATGAACTGCCTTTCCTTCCTTGGATGCCCGAGTGCTTCTTGTGGAAATCTCATTTATCGTATGCTTTGTTCCGGAGGTTGGGGGAACACTGTCTTTGATGGTAAAACACGTTGAACTGTAGGCCAGGCTGGACTGGGAATCCTGTTACTGGGATTCTATCAGGAGGCGAAGCGACTATTCTAAGGAGGAATACCAATAATCCATCCGTTGAGGCTACCTAGTTAGGCTGGATTTTACCCGGCAGTCGGTGATATACCTTGTGGGTTCGCGTAGAGCAAGTGGATGTCAACTCCGAAATCGTGCGTCATTCGTTATTTACTCATTGGCATGTGATCACAACCCCCGGGTATCCAGATTGAATCCACGTCTGTTTGATCTAATCTGCTGAGCACCCAGGTCAGGCACAGTGGCACTGTCTGGCGCTTGGCGCTTAAAAAAGCTCATTCAGAACGCTCTACCTGCCACGACATTGTCCGACCGGACAACACAGACACTTTTTCTCCATATCGTCTGCCCATCGCCATGTTTTCATTTTCATCAACACAGATTCCGATAGATAACGACGCATTTAGCTACAGGCTGCTCGGTTATGTTTTGGCCTACCGCTTCAACCGTCCAGCTTGTTTTAACTTCGATCGTGCGCTGACAATGTCAAGGACTTCATTGTGCTGGGTGAGCGTGCTTGGCCTGAACAAACTTTTGGCAATACAACATCTACCCATGTAGTCTGGTTCTGGACCGATCAGTTTGATTTACGGTAGTCGCAGTTAAAATCTGCCCCCCTATTCTGCCCGCTTAGCTTTTCGTGTTCAAAATAAACTTAGAAAAACTCAATGCATATCAAGTGGTCTTCTGCAGTTACTCAACGCTTGTGCATAACAGCACATGTGCAGTCCTGGAATGTGGAATCGCATCGTAAGGCTTGGTGGTGAGATTGTGCGTCTGAGATGAAATTGCTGCAGCACTGGGAAATTTTCGAACACTTCTTCACCATGGGCATGTAGCGTGTGCAAAGCGACAAAAAGATCCTGAATCTGTGCTAAAATTAGGAATTGTACACACAACCTTTGAAGGTGGTTGAAATGTTGGGCTAAAACTTTCATTCACAGTTCGATTGGCTGTCAGCGTCTTCGCCACCGCAATATACTACAAACGTGTGACCTTGGCAAATTTTTTTTGGAAGCTTCAACGAACAGAAAGTTCATGGTAATAAATGCTATGGAGCGCCGGGTATTAACGCACTTCCACCTGCTCTGTTGAAGGATAATGGACTAGTGCTTGTGGCGCCGGGTATTGACGCACTTCCACCCGCTTTGTTGAAGGATAATGGACTAGTGCTTGTGGGAAACCTGGCGTTTTTATCTTCCACTTTTTGACATGACGAAATTGTCCTTTGTTTGTCCTTATCCTAATTTAGAGGAAGAACCCGAAATCGGTCGCACCAGCTATCGAGTCTTATGCGTAGTGCTAAAAGACTACTAGCCTCTTTTGTAAATTATCCTGAAGTCCACGATGCACGGATTGCAGTTAAATTTTAGCTCTTTGTGATACCGTCACTGAGGTGAAATGGCGTTGCAAGTTCACTGTTTTATGTTGTCTTTCGAACTGATGGTTTCCGTGGGTTACGATTATTCCTATGGAATGATGGTCCCTGGCTGAGTACCGCTGCGTTTAAGTTGATGGTTTATTTTTCACATGTACCACAGTGTCACGCTGTGTTTTCATCGATTGATCCCTATTGCTGTGGATGTTTTGTGAAGCGCATATTTTTTCAGGTTCCTACATTGTACCATTCACACTACGAGTGCAGACCGCTTTTGCCCACTTTATGAGCTAGCTAGGTGCGGCCATGTTTTGCAGGAATATACTCAGACTCAAACTTCACGTAAATTTTTCCTTCATGCATAGGGGAAGGGGAGTTCTCTGAGTTCTCTCCATCGGACACCGCTTCCTCTATTCTTTTCCTCGTCGTTCTCAGGTCAGGCAGTCTTTGTAGTTGATGATTGTTGGACAACCGTGAATGTTGAAATGCGTAAACTGGAACGAGTTTTATCGGCTACTTGTTTGACGTAGATCGTTGGTGACTGAGAGACTGCTGTTGGTTTCTACCATTCCTTTCCTCCATTTTTTAACGTCACAACGTTGTGTTTTCTTGGGACTGCAAACTCGTCTCTAATTCGCAAATATCATTTGCTGTTTGGCAGCCCGTCTTGCTAGCCATACTGAAAGAATAAACCGGTTACTTGGATTTTGAAAGTAGTGAGTTTTTTTACAGGTTTTTCCCACAGCATCTTACCGTTCCTAATGATTATCTTGTCAGTTCGACACTAGATATTTGTCCTATAAATCATTCTCTTTATAGTTGCGTTGTACGTCTGATTTTGGTTTTCAGAATAAGAAGCTTGTGCGTGGCGTGCTTGACCAACTTCAGACTATTGTTAGCATCAATTCAATGTCGAGACCGTTTTTCTTCCCCCGGCTTTTGTTGATGTAGGTTCTTTCTGGCAGCCAACCTTCTCCTGGGGACGATTCAACGTTGTCGACCGAGCTGGATGATACTGGGAAGAAACTCCTGTTGAAACCAGAAAGTCAAGTTCCACATCACCTACGTGTTACTTCTTTTTTGCAAGAAGTTGCGTGCGCAAGTTGTACTTTTCCACTACTAGGTGAGTTGTTATGATTGTCGCCTAGTGATAATACTTGTCAAGGTAGAGTAGATTCCACTGCTCCTTTGGAATGGACTTCCTTGTGTACTCTTTTGGGACAATCAGCATATTCGCCGTTCAACTCTCTTTGTCTGTAGTGAATCTTTTCACACGAGATCTTACATGCATTTCGTGGGTCTCATACATCTTGTGAATCTTTCTACTGTGCATGTTATGTGGATACTGTCGAAAGCGAGGTGGTGAGCAGGAATTCTCGTGCCCACATAGGTTCTTCTACCTACTCATCCCATTGTTCGCGAAATATGCCACAGTAACTCATTTTTCTCAGACTGAAATTATTCTCTGAGCTACTTATAGATTGATGGTAGCGTGAGGAAATTGAAATTTTGTCCTGAATCTCTTAAAAATTCGTAAATTCTCTCCTCATTCTATACGTAGCTCATAGGAAGAATAATTTCGCAAGATGAGTGAAGTTTCCATCTGATAAGTCGTCACTCGAGGAGCCAGCCAATACATGATCACGTGATGTGGTTTCCATGACTGAAGGACTAGTGACGCCATATCATGTCCAGTTGCGAATTAATCACAATCCTCATACAACTTATACAACTGCCCGGGTAAATAAATTTATCTGCCACCTCGATTGGCTGGTATGAAGGCGTGAGTTTTAGGTTTGATCACACTCAGCCTTTCAGCAGCACTGGCCGCGCAGCTGGCATAGGATAGGTCGCAACAGCTCGTACAGGATTTTCATCTCACAACTTCACCACTCTTTAATTTCTACCGTCTTGTTTATGGCACTTCACATTGGAATGGATTTGACCATCGTGGTGGGGTTTTCTGAGTTGTAATACGTATTTATCAGTGTTATTTTTGGATTCTTAATACTCAGTCGTGTTTCAGAAAAGAGTCAATATATTTCAGATATGGGTTGAAGTTGGGGTTTTTCGACAGCTCAACGAAGTGCAAGGGATCCGGAAAACGATTTCGTCATACAGGTTACTTCTTGGAGAACTTTTGACACCAAAACAAATGAAGTAACAACATTCTCAGAAGAATCCCCCCTATTCTGATCGCCTTAAGTAGCCGCTCCGAGCAGAGGCCATCATGACGAAAGGGAACTTTTGACATCCTAGGCACCCTTTGGGGAACAACAGAGAAAATAGAAAAATGCACATGAAATCCTGAAACGTTTCCTACCTCTGAGTGTAAATATTGTACATCTTGTTCTGCATTTCTCAGGTTTGTGTCGGAAGTTGTTGTTTTGCTTTAATACGATGTCTGGGTTATTTGGCGTTTTGTTTGCTTCCGATTCGTTTTCTGAAGCATCCTCATCAGATTCTTCAGTTACTCTTGTGTTCTTCGTAGCATGAGTGATTCCTTATCGAAAATTACTGCGGATCGTTGACAAGGGATCAAGAATCTTACAAAATTATCTTAGAAACAACCGGAAACCCATATCAGGCTGAGGCATTTTCCAAGGCTGTAAGCGTAAAATTACTGAAGAGGTGTGCACCCTAACCATGCTGTAATTTCATGGGTGACTTGCTTCCATCTCGGTTACGCTAGCATCTATAGGGGTCAGCAGTCGATACTCGGGCGTTCTACAAGGGCAACAACAACAGACTCTGAAATGCCCGTTTTGCGATGTCAAATAAATAACATTAGAAAGGAGGATCTCTAGTCCGCTGTTGTCCATTGCGACTTTTGGTTACGGTCAACGCGTGTCCTATAGTAACAAAAGTTCCTGTCCATTCTTCTCCTGCTACTTTTAACCTGATTTGAAACATTCATTTACGTGTGTCACATTCAAGATTTCCGTTCTTCCCTTTGAAACACACAGAGTTTTCCGTATTTTTCAACCGAGCTCAGACTTATGACGATTCATATGAAGTAAGATAACTCTTCGTTTAAAAGTCTTTCCTCTAAAAGACCTCCCACTGGTAGAGGAGTTGTCTGCTGCAGAGATAGGAAATCCTATGGAAACCTTGAACAAATTTAGTTATAATCTAATGTAGTGCGGAGGTAATGACACGAGCACCTGCCAGGACGTCCGTGGCTCAACTATAACTGTAACATTGTGTTTGTGCTTCACCGGACATTGTGTCATTGTATTGTATCATTGTATCTCAACCCTGCTTCTTCGTGTGTATTGCTCGGCAGCTATGTACCCAGATTATTGTTTGTATGTGTGAATGCTACTGCGTTCATGCCAGTCACTTGCTAAGCGCTGATACTAACACATTTTGTCAGGTTGATTTTACGAACAGATGATCTTTATCCGAACAAGCAAATGTATACATTCCTTGCGCACCGATATGTTTTGCTGTTGTTGATTCCATCACTTTCTTTTGGTTGCAGGCCTTTTTCGTCAGGGTTTGCAATGCCAGTCATGCGGAATGATCTTCCACAGACTATGTGCATCTCTGGATGATCTTCCCAACTGTCCTCAACTGCCTCCTTCAACAGAACCCTCCGAGGAAATTGGGGATCTACCAGGCTTAGAGACTTTGGAGTATAGCCATCTACCACGAAGATTGCCCCCTTATTCGAGTCTGTACTTTGGTGTGGCCTTGGAAGATCAGGTACTTTGAAGCATACTTCTATGTAAGGCTAATATTCTAAAAAAACCCAGCCAACTTGCCCGTTTTTGGATTCTTATAACTCAATGGCAAACTCCAGGGCTGAAATCACAATCGAAAATGGGATGATCGTTGGACGTGGTATTTGTAGTCATGAACCTACCCACCGAATGATTGAGAGTCATGCTTGAGTCCTTTCAGATTTATTTGAATATCCAAAATACATATTCGAAGGAGTGTATTATCCCGCAACTTTGGCCTGTTGACAGGTTTACACACGCTTTTCTTGCAATCCACGGCTAATCGACTGTGTACGCTTGAACTATGCATTGTAGCGGTGGAGGGTGGCGCGTTGTGCATTACTTTTACTCACTCACAGTGTGTCTATTCACCCAACATCTCCCACAGGTATTGGATCAATACTCAGATGTCCCCTTATTCCTACTGACGTGTACCAGTGAAATCGAACGGATTGCTTCTGATAGCTTTTTGATTTCCGATGAGCGACCTCTTGATCCAGTCAATCTGGTTCATGCGTATCAACAGACCGCACTGACGAGTACCCTTGTGGAGCTACACCAACAGTTCTCACATAGTCTTCCATCAACCGGTGGCTCCAAGTCAGATATCGTTCGCCTTACGCAACTCCTCAAGGCTTTTCTTCGTGCTCTACCCGTCTCAGTTATACCGGAAGATCATTATCAGAATTTCTGTGCCCTGTCGTCGGTCACCAGTACTGGTGAGTTTCCACTCAAGATCTTTCTTCAACTTTCACAACATTTTTCCGAAAAGACGTCTTGGGAAAATTTCCACAATGATCCGACATGAATTCTGGTGTCTCGGCAAAAATATACTGACTCCGTGTCCATGTGAGCTATGTCGTGAGTTGTGCAGCTCTTCTGTTCTCGTTTCAGGGATCACCCATCCCTGGGCTACCTTTGACATCCAGGGTTCTTCTATCTAGTCATCATAGGAATTAAGTTCGAGATAGCTCAGTGGTTAAGGTGTGAATTTACCAGCCGAAATATCATTGTTCGAAACCAACCTTGACATCTCAAGTGCTCCTGTCTAGGCTTGGGCAACCTTGCAGTATCTCAGCCCTCGTACCTCCTTCGGGTGGTGTGACAGCTAGACACCGAAAGCATGTTACAGCTGAACGATTATATTGTATTGTGGGAACCTTATCGACACCATGTGATGAAAGGTGTCATCACTGAGTCATTGTTTTGGTTTTCGTCGTTTGCTTCTCTGCTTTCCAGCCGAACGAACAGAAGCCGTGCACTTGTTCCTCGCCAAACTACCGCATCTGCACCGCGTGTGTTTGTCGCATATAATGAAACATTTGGATTTCGTTTGGTCTCATCAACGCAAACTCCAGGACTATTTAGCAACTGAACCCCATGAACTCAAGAATGCGACTTCTGGCTCCCGGTTGCAGCAATTGTGCAAACCCAACAGCTGGCTTCTCGTGTTCCGGCAGATCCTAATTCGTCCACCTTGGTCGTTATTGACCGATTTCGCTGTTGGTCTACAAGTTCACTTGCACGCGCTTCAGGCAGTTTTTCTCACCCTAGCCACAACACCCAGTGACACGGCTACGCTGGGCCCGGCCATTCTGAATCTTCCGTTGCCTACAAAGGGTTTGGCTGGAGACAGCGTGGAGAGTAGATGTGATGTGGACAAGTTTTCAAGACGGAATGTGGGTGAGCATTCTCACTGTAATTCCCTTGTAACTGATTGAAAGGTTTTTCATTGCACTTTAGAAAATTCCCTTCTTCGGCTTGGGCAAGGGGGTAGTAACATTTGCCCTTGCTCATTCACCCGCCTTTCCTCATATCCCATCCCCACCCACCGAACGATGCAGTACGATCAACCCATCTGCCACTTCCCTGGTCACTATTCCGTGTCTAAACCTTTGTCCAGAAGTAAACCAAAATAATTATTTACTAACCTCAAAAGATCTACGTTACAGCCTTTAATATCCGTGCTATATATCAAATTGAACAATAGCCAGCACTTGCTGAAACCTTGCTTCTCCTATCCGTATCTGTGTGTATTTATGTTGCGTCTCCGGAACACGCTTACAAGACCCCACTTCGGTCGTGCACCTCAAGCCGCTTAGGAGGAGCTCAGATGTTTTACACTGCACTCTTCGGGTATCTGGCGAACCTGACGCAATGGCTCGTGTTATCTACGGTGCGGGAGTTGCACTCGGTTTAAAGGCTGAAAGCACCTTGCCTTACTGGACGGGATCTCAGCAAACAGTGGAGATGGTTCAGTGGTTAGAGCGCGGACTTACTGACCGGAAGGTCCGTGGTCAAACCGGACCTCTGTATCTCGGCTTTCCCAGTCTAGACTTGGGCAACCTGGCAGGATCCCAGCCCTCGTGCTTCCTTCTGGAGTACGCAAATTGACTCTGATGATACCACTATGGAAGCCCGGTAATCACTTCGCTTTCCGTCATCATTATAACTGCCAAAGCAACAGTTCCACTCATCAACTTCGACAAGTTTCAGTAGTTTCATCTATCGAGCCGTTTGTCCAAGCTATCTAACTCGACTAAATGAACAGTGGATATCGTGGAGATCAGTAAATCTTATTGTTGCTGCTGTAGCTAGCGACTGTGATGGCGCACGGCGGTCCCTCAAACATCGGATAATCAGGAGCTCGAAGGATAATAGAGAGCGCTGGTGGACTACGAAGGCCCAAGGACTGGAGAGGGCTTTCGTTGCAGGCAACAGCCGCGCCATGTTTCAGCTGTTTCGATCAACCGGTCAAAAGAACGCAGGTTTCGGTTATACAATATGCGGCACCTTCAGCGGTGGGCTGAGCACTCCAAAGAACAAGTCAGCTGGTCACCTTCAACACAAGCGGTGAAGGAACCCAGCGAGCCTGAATGGAACATTGACACCGGCCCGTTATCAACAACCGAAATCCAGTTTGAGATATCAAAGCTCAAGCATGACAGGGCACCTGACGTGAATGGTCTGTACGCCGTACCCTTCAGAGAAGGTGGCGAGGTCCTGGTGAACAGTCTAACATCGATATTACATAAAATTTGAAACGAAAACAGAATACCAGTCGAATGAAGCTCTTTGACCGTGATTCGAATCGTCAAAAAGGGGCGAAAGAACGTCATGTGAAAACCATCGTAGAGTCGGCCTGGTAGTTGTAGCATCCGAGGTGCTCTCTGCGCAACAACATGCGAGAACCGCCGTGGCATGAGCCTGGTATCCGCCACATCTAAGGTGCTCTCTCTCAGGTTCGCGAGAACCAAGCTGGAGTTCGCCCTGACCGAGAATGCATCGACCATATCTTTACCTTGAAACAAATTGTTAAACAGCGGTATTGCTTCAGACGTCCCATTTTGGTTCTTTCTCTTGATTGAAAGTGTCGCTTGCAAATTTATATGACTTACGAGGGCATTGTATGCGAACTCCTGTGGGCGCGTACGAGTAAACGGCAAGCTTTCGCCACGCCCAGTGGTGGAACACTAGGCCGCCCTCTCTCACACTTCCTCTTCAACTTTGTTAGTGATGTGCTGAATGAAATTTCTCTATCTGCCTCGGAAACCTCGGGTGTCGAAATGCTCCCGGGACTTTGGTCCACACAAATGGAGTTTGCGGACGATACTGCTCTCCCTGATCCAGATCCTCCAAAAATACAAACCATCTTAAATAACCTACATAACTGTGCCGCACGGTTAGGCATGCGCTTTACACCTGCAAAGTGTAAAGCGCTGCTACAAGACTGGGTTGCATCAAACCCAAACCTCATGCTTTCAGGCGACCTAATCGACGTGGTGGATAAATTCGTTTACCTGGACGGTTGTGTAAGTTCCGGTGGACTGGCTGGAGATGAGATTACTCCTCGAATTGAGAAGACCACGGCAACGAAGTATGAAAACACTAACAAGTAAACTTAGTCGGTTCGACAACTGCCGCCTCTCTGGTTGGGAACCCTCGCGACTCAACTCATCAGTGGTTAGTTGCAATGACCGAAAGGTCGGAATCATGGAGCCTGTGTATCGAAGCTTTCTCCTTCATTGCGGAACTACACAGTTCCCTATCTAACCATGCATGCCATCGCCTCCTAGGCCTGACTGTATCTCCCACACTTTCCCACTTTCCAGTGCTCGAAACTGTAGATGCTGGAAACAATGTGCCTATGGTACACGGTTTATAGGTGATAAATTGAATTCATTGAATAATGAGTAAACATGCGATGAATGTCGGTTTTGGATATGCCTTCAGGAATCCATCAGTAGTAAAGTCGGTGCTGAATTTCGAAGACGGTGCTCTAAAAGGCTAACCTCTAAATGCAAGGAATTTTCAAAGTCCCGTGCGGTCCACACCAAGCACCATTCTGTTTCTTCATTTATTGCGTGTTATTTGTCTGCTTCATCCCTGACCCGTTCGAGTCTGTGTGAATTTTAGTAATATGTGCTACAGCCGCCTACTGTTTCATTTGATTGTAGATGCAGACAAGCTAGACTATGGTACAGTTGAATTCTCTCCTTTGGAACGCTTGAATACATCCCAATTGTCCAGTCCAACCGTTGACACCCCTCCAAGTCCGACCTCTCGAGCAGTAAATGCACGTGATTTGTCTACGCAGGAATGGTATTGGGGTGATATATCTCCGGCAGGTGTGCGCGAAGTGATGGATGGATTTCCGGACGGATACTTCTTGGTCCGTGATGCTTCGGCGAATTCTGTTGGTGCTTTCACCCTCGCTGTTAGGTAAAGATTTGTTTAACACATTCCCGCTACATTCATCCCATCAAACATCTGTCTTTACGTTCATATTATTTCAGCGAACTGAACACTCGCCAGCTTATCTCGACTGGTCAGATAGGCACTTGACAGAAAGGCAAGGTACCCATCCACATGACAATTACTATCGCATCTTGTTCAATGTATACTTACCATCCCTTATTATTTATTCTCTACCGGATTCCAGTTTATCGTCGGACGTGCTCCTGGGTCCAAACGCTCATCAGAAACTAAGATCGTTTTGCACAGGAACTGGCTCGATCGTTTCCGACGTTACCCATCTTTTGAGCTGCGAAAGAGTCTATCTCGTAACGTATCCCCACGGACCCGATCTCATTTAAGATTTTCTAACTCCCTTCTACTCCATGTCACTTTTTGTTTACCGCGGTACGGAACAGTCTTCGAATAACGACCCGCGTTGTTTGTCTCAACTTTCAGGCCCTTAACGGATTTGGCTGCACCGTCCTGCGATGATTTGTCACTTCCATGCTGGTTTTTCCTTCCATTCTCTTGTAGATGGTCCCACTTCACCTCATTAGGCATTTTCGTTTCCCTACTGTCCATCCTCTACCATAGGCTTCACGGGGAAAACAAACTTCTTCGTATTTATCATCGCGGCGATTATTTCGGCGTCGTGGATCCTCCACCACCAATATTCCGCCTAGTATCGGAGCTTATAGACTACTATCGATCTCACAGTATACGGGTTGAAGAAGATATTCTTCTGCGACCTATTTCCCACCGACATTACCGCTTCCCAAGACTGGCTGTGAGTAGTACATCTACAGACCCCGAGCGCACTGGGTCTGTTTGTTCAGTATCCGAGTCTGGAGACCGAGGAGTTTTCGCTTGTAATCTGTCACGGGATCAGTTGCTTGTTCAGCTAAATCGCACCAACGTTGAACTCGGTCAGTGTGAGTCCCGCATCAAGGAACTGTCGGGTATGGCCGAACAAACGATGAAATCAAAGGATGAAGCTGCGCGATCAATTAAGGGCTATCAGAAACTGCAACAGTGGCTTCAACTGCAACAACAGCGACTTGAGCAACATTCTAGTCTGTGAGTGAGTACATTTCGTATTGCCATGATCGGTTTGGAACAGCTGCCTATCGTGTGACGTTTGTCTACCATATTGCGAGCCGACTGCCTTTTTAGCCAATTGAGCGAGCATTCGGCCCAAGTGCAGTGATTGTACATCCTTGCTGAGTGTCTGGTTGGTGTGTAAATTTGCTGTGATTTTGCCTAAATTGCAGGACAAATCTTAACCACCGAGTAGTCTTTCAAGACTGCGGTGCGTTTAAAGTTGATTTTAGGAATCTAGAGCCTAATCTTATGGAGTAGGCTCACATTTTTTCGTTTGTCCCCATTACGATCAACATTCTTCGGGAACATCGAATGCTTAATGCATCAGAATGTTTTTAAACGAATTTATTCATCTCCGATAGACGAACTGATAATGGCCCCTAGGTTAGGTTTAGAGTCCTCTCACCTAGACTTTCCCACAGGACTCTTTTTCAGAGTTAAAACCGTTTGAGGAAGACCAGCTTGGTTTCAGTTAGCAAACTCGATCACGCTGAAAATTGCCATTATCTTGAGTGTGATTGATCGATCTTTAGAGACAACGATGTTGCTCTAATTCGCTTTGTAAGAAAATACTACTACTGGAGAAATTACGGTCCTGATTTGTGTGGTCCTCATGGGATATCGCGTGTATGTAACTATGGATTCGGTCCTTTGTTGGTTTGTTGCTACATTTCCATTGAGAAAAGCTGCACCTGTCGATTATTCTGTTGATTGCAAATCCTAGACTTTTGTCTCGCTGAGTGAATTCCAGAAAGCTGACTTGTGCGCTGTATGCGACGTAATTTTTCCCTATATTTGTTTTTCGCCTCCGCGCTGATGGGACCGGATTTTCCCAATTAACATAGGGGTTTACAAAATCGCGTGCATGCGTACTCTACACAAAAAAACATAAAATCATCACAACCAACCCTCACCAGAATATTTCTAAATTACTCTCCTTACACTGATTGTTCTAAGTATTTGTTGTTAGTGCTATGCCAAATCATAGTGGTTCCTCGTTTAGGATTCTCTCAGGAACAACCGGTAGACTCAGATTTTTACCATGTAGAGTTGGAGTCGGTTGTTGGTCTGTTCGCCAAACTTGGCAGTTGGATTGCAAGCGTTTTATCACCAATCGAGGTGACATTGTCAGTGCGGGGTTGACGATGTCACCTCGGTTGGTGATGAAACGTTTGCAATCCAACTGCCAAGCTTGGCGAACAGACCAACAACCAATAATTCTACACTGTTCTGCACATTCGGATTTACCTCAAATCGATGTAGGAAAACAAGAGATTCCTGCAGGTTTGAAATGGACACAAGGAATTACATTCATCGTATACGCCCATTGGATGGCGCTGAAGTATACTGACTTGATCTCAAGTCCTCTCAGTGTTCCCTCCCAGAACCCCTGTATGTGTGTACTCCGGCCATTTTGTGGATCTCAATGAGGCTATGTGTATCGTTAGGAAAAACGATACTTTACGGAATATACAGTCCTGATTTTCTAGTTCCCACCTTAGTATCTCCACAGGTCTCGTCTGCCAGGAAAGTTAGTCAGCTAACAGGCCTACGTAAAAGATCCGATAAAAATACTGAGTTCTCCCGGTTGGATGATTGGAAATGGAGAAACCCCAGTCAAACTGGTGGAAAACATATGGGACGTTGGTCTGTTCGCCAAGCCTGACAGGTGGATTACAAACGTTTCATCACCAATCAGACCTCGTTAACCCCGCACTGACGATGTCACCTCGATTGGTGATGAAACGTTTGCAATCCAACTGCCAAGCTTGGCGAACAGACCAACAACCAATCAGTTCTAGGTCTGTTTGTCAAGCATAGGAATTCGTCAGTACTTTCACATTTTGCTGATACTGCTTAATTTCCACGAACCTTATCAGTGTGTTCTACTGGCAGTCGCTGCTGCTCGTACTGCACAGAAACGAAAGTTGACAGTAACATTTCGAATCTTATTTGCTTCAAAGGACGTGGGAAAAGTTCTCATAGTTCTAATAATCCACCTGAGAAGTGCTAGTCAAGGTCAGATCGCACCTTATAGCCTAAAGAACTGATCACTACAATTCCTACCAGAAATTTGTCATAGAGGCTAAATTTGGCATACGGAAAATGAATGTTTCGGAATTCGCTGCTCTTCACTTTCAATGACTGATATTTCTCTTCAATCTGGCTCCAGACCCATCTTGGAACGGTTCCATGAGAGACTGCACGAGAAGCTCCTGGAGGCAGAACGTCAAATCGAGGCAAAGAATAAGCAGTTTGCAGTTGAAAGTAACCGATGCCGTGATATCCTCGAGGAGCAAGTGCATACAACGACCCGTCGGAGAAAGCTGAAGCGCCAAGCCCAAGAAGTTCACCGAGCACTCAAACACCAAGGCGTTCCAGAAGATGTCATCCTCAATCGCCATAATTCCAACGAGGAAACTGGTGGTACTTTGCCAACAAGGTCTTCCCGTCCCTCCTCCTCATTAACACTTTTTCCACGCGAACAGGATTATGGGAATTTTGGCTTAACCATCCCAATGGAGATTACCAATTCGTCTACTTGGTTTCTGCCCAATGTGACACGGGAGAAGGCAGAACAACTGCTTGTTGATAAGCCGTCGCATTGTTCTGTGCTGTATGCAAATCCGGAGATGGAAGCAGTTTGGTATTATCCGTTCGGTGAGTGTGAACTTTCCAACGTATTATTACTAATTATTGCACGCTGCTGATAGCATATATATATATATGTATATAGTGTACTTTTGTGATTTCATCGTCGAATTCGGTCTTTCTTTTGATTCAGCGTGGATTCCTCCGTTCAGCATTGCCTGATACATTGTGACAACGGTCGATACGGCTTTGTACGACCTCCTCTACAGTCGTTTGGCAGCCTGGAGGCTCTCGTTTGCCATTATCATGTGTACAGTCTGAAACAACACAACCGCCTAATGACAACAACCTTACGTTACCCTGTCAACTCCAACCTACTGTGATGTTGAGCACTGTGTGTCCGTGTGTTAGCCACTCCATAGAGGTGTGTATGTCTTCGTGCACCCCCAGTCCATCCCGGTTCCCTGTTTTCTAATTATTCAGCCTCCGTCTTCCACCTACGTTGAAGTGCCTGTTACCCTTCATTGGTTTCTTACGACTAGTTTTATTCATGTTGTGTATTCTACTGACTTACTTTGATGTATTTTTGGCTCAGTGCTCATGACCATTCTTATCAATTTGAGCAACTGTCAATAAAAATGAGAACAACGACAACAGAAAATCTGGTGTGCTTTCACTTTAGACCAGGATGCATCTTTGTATGCAATGCCTTTTGGCCGCTAGCTATTTTATTCTGTTTCTAACCCTTTTTCCATCATGACGCATAAACACTCGGTTGTCAATTTGTCTCTTTTACCGTACCGATATTTGTGTTCTACCGAATCGGTTACCATCTAAATATCGAAACAAGTGGAGTTGTTGAGAGGGAACCTTCATCATGGGCATATCGGATTAACGTTTTGTTTGCTTGAAACCAGAGCAGTTTGCTTGTGGAGTAATTGAGTCAGGGCTGGCCTTCGAAGTGGATGTTTCCAGTCAATAGCTGTTGAGCCATTGAATGCCTGCGCATGGTTGATGGATCAGGGGAGGTTTTCATGGAGGTAAATGTGTAGTACCTACAACCCCCTGGTGTCAATCGGGGCTAGAGGAAATAAGATACGTTGGAAAGCACTCAGAGGACGGTCACCAACCCTCATCACTGAACGACCTTCGTCGAGGACACCTTGCGACTGCTCAAGGTGATAAGCGATGATATGGGTAGGTCAGAAGACATATCTAGCTGTGATTTCTATGAGAGAGAAGAACTGGCTCTTGGAAGGGCTTACGGGAGCGTTTCCGACGGGCCCTTTTCAGGAAAGAGAATACACCTCTCTTCTCCGGAATATGTTCACTACAGAGAGTTTACTGTACTTGGAATCGTGCTCAGCTATTTTTTCCGGTAGAGTAATACAATGCATGTCATTTTATCGGCCGTTTTATTCCCGAAAATATTGCATCAGCTTCAGTGACCAAACCTTGTGGGTGTACTTGTTAGACTTATGCAAGGATAAATTCCTGTCACCTTGAAAAAGAGTTTGGAGTTTATCCTTACACGTTGGATACTAAACGTTCGGTTTAAAGCTTGTAGTAGTCTCGTCGCCAATCAGGGGATCCCATCAGTGCGCGATTGGATATTTTACTCATTTAGTTCAGCTTCACAAAACAGGTAAATAGTAGGCAAGTGCTGGGATTCCGCACGGCTGAGCACCTTGATATCCCCATCGGTTTAAAATGGGCAAATTCACGATGGAAATGTCGCCTTCTGGTAGCAGACTATTCTGTTTTAGTTATTCACTTGTCTCCACCGTCATGCGATTTTTTATCGAGTTGTAAGTGGTTTGGGGATTTGTGGAATTTACACTCATCACTTTCGTCTTACCGCTCAAATGTGAGTCTGTTCACCTGCTCATGCAGATCACCTCAGCATGCGCTTGTATAGTAGTGATCACACACTTGTCTCAAATTTCAGCTGCCTTGAGTGCAAACCTCGGGACTGTTAAGGATATACACTGCTAATGGGTTCTAGTGAGAGCGAGACTCGAATCCAGCGCTTTTCTCCGTTGGAGTGGACTCACCAAAATAATTGCGCCAAGAGTGAGGAAGACTGTTCATCGGAATTGATTTGAATGTGGATTTTGTGTCCAGACAAGTGCGATAAATCTATGGAGCATTCTGTTTTACTGGATGATAGGTTCTTCTGAACTGTCACTAGAATCGAACAGGGCTGCATGCATGAATCAGTGTCAGATGGAAGACATTCAGGTACGGACCGGATCACTGCTTAACTGGGCCCTGTTCATAGAAGAATACATGTACTGTGTGTTGAAGCAAAGTGTAGCCGCCGGTAAGAATACAGTTTTTGAACTACTGAGTAATTCCCAGGAGATGATTTGCGGCAGTAAAAGCTTATCCATATGCAACCAGTAGATTGCCGTTTTATGATCGTCCAATTGGATGTGTGTAATGTACGGCCTAAAACAGGACGGCCTTTCCACCCTGTATTAGGCTGAGCTGTCTTACCCAGCTCAGTGGACTCTTGAAGTTCACTAGACGATTTACTCAGCTTGTTTACTCCACTTGACCATCCGCTAGACGCCAAGAAACCTTTCGACAAGGCGTGGCAGGGCTCATGCAATTGTGATCGGGTGTTATGAATCCAACATCTTGGCTATAAAACCCAAACGGGGGAAATCCAGATTGCTTTCAACCTCATTGTAAGATCCGGGTGGCTTAGGATCTTACACGACGGTTGGGGCTATAGGACTGCACGCAGTTGCCTTTCAGCTGGCGGTATGCATAGACGAATGAGAGCAGTAGATACTGTATTGACAACCGACTTTATGGACAAATCGGTTAAAAAGAGGTCATGATTTATGTAGAACGTAAAAGCAACACTTGGTAAGAGCAGAAAAATAGACAGTGAGGCATCAGGGCTTTGGATACGGGCAAGGATAATGGCGCAGAAGCCATCTGACGCGTTTGGTAGTTATTTCCTGATCACAAGGAAACGGAAATTATCTGGGAAACGAGTATCGGGTGGGTTTGGCATGAATTAAACCTACCTGCCGTCTTTAGCTGACAGCATGACAAAGCGTCACGTGCGACGAATCGAATTTGGAATACGCACTTACGTGCGTTTGAATTGTAATCCCAACAAACACTATGATGTAAGATGAAGTAGAAGAATGTTACAAAAATATGGTCGCCGTGGAAGTTGAGTTGGCACAGTGCATGGCTTGCTTGTCTGCCATTCGAGGGACCTCTGTTCTATCCATAGTTCGCACTGATATCATCGACAAACTATAACCGCAACAGGAGTTCGTGGCGGTATCGTGTAGTATCGTATCACCGAGTGCTTGCGGCAATAGATGTAGCAGCCGAAATATGCCTTGGTTTGGATAAATCTGAAGAAATTCAGGACCGATCAAGCACAATTACTTACCTGCAGAACGCGTCAGTGGGATCGTCAAGTCGTGAAAAATGTAGACGAGATCCCCACTGATGGACGAATCGTCCTGTCTATGCACCCATACTCGGAAAATACCGCACAGTTATTGGGTTGAGGTAATCTAGCCAAGTCCTGGGCTGTCTGAAATGTTTCTCCTTTAAAGATGTGGATTGGTGCCTTCAAACTTGAAGTCAAAGACCCTCACTGAGTCCTTTAAGACTACTGGGTACTCCTCGCATGTGTTACAGTATTTGGTGTGCTAACTTTTTTCTATCCAGAGGACTACCAACGGGATAGGAATCTGATTTTCTGCAATGTTGCTCCTCACCACCATGACTTACTAGATTTTACCACCGAACTTATGAAGTATATCGAAGTTACATCCATCGATAAATTATCGTTCGTTTGCCACACTTCTTGGAGTACAGCTAACATGCAACTCGAAAAAAGCACGAAGGGAGTAACGTAGAATCTATGGTTGAATTCGAACTGCATCTTAACCCTTGTAACCACTGGACTCTCTTTCCGTTTCAATACACGCATCGTATAGAATGTCGATCAACCGGTTCTAATTTATGTACAACTCAGCTAGTAGTGTAAAGAAATTTTGATGCAGATTTCCGGGGACGCGTCTTTTCTTGACTACATGTGACAAAATGGGAGACATATGTCACGTGTTTCAAAGGCCATTTCCTGACAAGTATGTTGGAACAAGGAATTTATCGAATAGTGTGTAGAAATTTTCGAGAATGAAAATACTGGTGAGATGGAGAATGCGAAGTTGTAAATGTCACAGGAAATTGAAGCGATTAATCGGAAGTTGTACACTTCAAATCTAATCGGAATATTAAGTACGCTGGTGTATCATTCTTACCTTCGTGAAGGTTCTGAATAGCATCACACTAACGGAAACTACTGAAGCTTTACTAATATATAACCTTCACTAATGAAGGGAAATCGAAGAGGTCAATAGAAGCAGAGTTTCATTTATCCCCTCTAGTGTTTGACATTATTGCGATGTCAATGATGACTTCATCAAATATGCGATAACGTTTAGGTGCACAATTCAGCTTGTTCGCATTCGACTCCCGCATCTATTTCATGTTGTATCAGCGCTTCGATTCCTGAACGCCGTGATAAAGCACTACAGTAAGGTCACCCTGTGAACATTCTCACAGAGAACTAGTGGACATAACTAGCCTTCTAAGCTGGTTAGATAAATGTGACACTTCGTAAAACTCAATCCAGTTGAGAAGTGAAGAGCGAACACGGTAGTTCTGTGCCGCTATTATTTCGCACACTGCAGCCACAAATGTGTAAAATGTAGATTATGTTAACCGTATCAAAACCTTCTTTCCTGGGTAATCAGAGAAACCGCAAGCCTTGCTTTAAGTGTTTTATGCGCAAAACAAGTGCTTGTGTCCACTGATCAACAATGCTAAAAAAATTTAGTCGTTTTGATTGGCTGCATATCTTAGCGACCTCAAGTGATTGCAGCTCAAACACGTGTCGATCACCCGTCTACTGATTGAAGATGTGACGTCAGTGAGCGGCAGAATGTGAGTTGTTCAATAGCCTCAGAATTAGAGGAGGTATATGCTCTTTTATCCGCGTCTCAACAATGCACTTTTCACCACACCTGCAGTCGAGTTGATATGTCCAATGTCCTGTTGACACAACTAAGTGTGGTGATTCTATGTAGGCAGCAACTGCAGTGTCCTGGCGCGAGATAACATGCTTATTTGCGCAAAAATAAAGGGGACTTTCACGGCCACATTTTTTTCAATGTTTTAAGGAGCACCAGTCACGGAACAGTTTGTTTGTGACCATCTTTATTGGTTCTTTTGTACCGTTTAACTTTTGCTTGGGCTCTTTGAATCGGTCAGACTAACCATTTTCTCGAAGTTTCTTTTGCAATCCAGCTGGAGCTTGCCAACTGGCGTATCGCTGTACAGATTTTCCAGCCCTCCAGTACAAAGTACCGATCAGGGGTTGTTGGGCGGAATTCCACACCGATACGACGTTACCGCTCGCGGTTAGGCACTGCTGTGGCCAAGAAGCCTGCCCGTACGCGGTTGGCCAAATGACGGGTTGCTTGCCGGTCCAGCATCAAGGCGAGCTCTGATTGGCCAACTGCGATTCAGTATCTTCTGGATACCGATTGTTAGCGATGTATCTAGAAAACGCCAGAATTTTCGGAATGTTGTCGCCGCATACACTTTACATATGACGCGCTCTACACGTGTTTTTTGGGCGTTAATATACGTTGTACACCGGTGGTTGCTTTGACGGGAACGCTAGCTTGGGAGGTTCAGACTGAGAGCTAAGCTGAGAAAATACCGTCATTACAGGGTCGTTTTGCTGAGTGGGACATAAGATCATAACTTGAAGCTACTAACCCGTCCATGTGGGCTTTCGATTCACTGACCGAGCTATCCAAAGTCTGTGAAACTAAATTATCTAGCAACGGTAGTTGACCATCATGACCAGTGTCAGGTGTGAAGTGAGTCAAACGTAGCAAGAAAGTCCGAAGCTATTGTTTTTCACCGGAAAGCTGTAGAATATCGCCCAATAATCTCTTTTATAAAAGTGATTTCTTAATTTTAGTCTTTGCTAGCAGTTAGATTTCGGCCGCAAAGATGTCATAGAATGTTAGTGCTGCGAGACTTCTCACGGCAACTCCATCGATTGACTTGGTTACTCAACTTACGTTTCGAAAGTTATTGGTCTAATTCGATGACACAAAGGCTTGTTCATTTCCTAGGTACAATAGATTTCTTAAGTGAATTAAGCCGAGCAAGTGGACTCCTGCGAATGTTCTGCCTGCTGTACTTTATAAATATGTTACTGTTTGATGTAAGTTGAGTCCGTTTCGGATAAGTTTTCAAGGCATTGTGGTCTGCTGCTGATGCTGTTCGCGTGTGCGGACAAACCTTAATCCTGCTCCTGTTGCTGTTCGCGTGTGCGGACAAACCTTAATTCAATTTAAACAACTTGAGGCAAACTATTAGACAGTGATGGTTGATTAACTGGTCTCGCAGAATCACACAGTCACATCCTGAAACAGTTTAATCAGGCGGACAAACGACAGATGCTTCTGCATCCAGCACTAAATTAGAATTAGGACAAAAGATCCCGTGTTTGAACATTCTTTTTAGAATCTGATCACATCTATGCTGCAGACCACAAGCTTCCTGTTATGAAGAATGTTGGTGGCTCACGTTGTATGAATGCGTGGTTAGCAGCTCTCCTCACTGTCATCTACCATTCGAATGTCACACTACCCAACCAAACTGTTTCACCACTTGCGCATACATTGTGTATCTCAACTGTCCGGCTGCACGTACGACAATTTTTGGCCATTAGTTAGACATGTTTTAGGACTGTTCCCTCCTGTTCACTTTCCGGTCTCATTGCTGGTGCACACCTCATGTTACGCTATTCATTGTTCGCTGAGCCCATCAGCGTATTTCCGTATGATGGACCATCCTGGCCTCACTTCATAAGTGGCTTTAGGTTAGTTCGTAACTGAGCTGAAATCGTCAGTGCACGATGAAATGATTAGTGTCTTGATTGTGTTCCTAGATTCCGACGATTAATCATGTCGATAAGCGAGTGGAATTCCAACGAACTCATAAAATACGGCTGGTAGAAAGTGAAGCTACTCTTGTATGTGCGTAATACACTACTCATAAGGTTGCTGAAAATTCTCCGACAGCCCGCGACCGCTTTCGCCCTTCTTGGGGCTCATCAGATAGGTGCAGTTCCTGAGTCTCCGTCAACCTTGTGTTCTACTTGAAACCACATCGCACGAAATTAGCGAAATACACCCATTTGCAAACCAATTTGGTTTTGCGGGAGACTAACTTGGAACCCAGCTGAATCTCCCGTTTGTGATCTTTCCACGCAACTGAATGTGCTGCACCAGGCCGCCTCATGTTCCAGTTGCCACGATATTCGAGATATCGCGATACATGTATACACGTAATACACTACTCAATTACCTTGAAACATGACAAACGGGAGATTCAGCTGGTTTCCAGGTGAGTCTCTGGCAAAACCAAATTGATTTGCAAATGAGTGTATTTATTGAAGCTAATCTTGCTCCGTGCTAAGCAACGAACTTCAACTATAGACTCAGGCATGATTTGTTGTTTGAGGCACCAGCTCCCGCTTACCCATCTTGTTGGCTTAAGTTCTGTCATGCAATATAGTAGTCCCCGTAACCGCAAGAGAACTGGCAGATCACATGGGAACATGTGTAAATGGGAACTCACTGTAGGCCGTGGACTTATTTCTACCAAAACATGGCAAATTGCGTCAACTGTTCCGATTTTGGCCGGTTTTATGTCAGTCACATTGGAGGGAAAATATGTATGTGGAACATAATATATCATGATAATTCATTGCCACTGTGTTCTATGCACAAGCAGTGAGGAAGCCACAAGCTTGGGCTGGAAAATCATGGCACGTGACGACACAAGTTAGGTAAATTAATTCTCAAAATCAGCGCGCTCCAAGACGAATTCGAACAATCCACAATTCCGACTCAACCAGATCTACGTGTTACTGTGTGCGCCAGCTTGGCAGATCAGCCAGAATGCTCATTTATAAGTGATTTTCTCATACATGGGACAAATCGTGAGATTTGTTCGAGCAAGCTTGAACTAATCAGAACTCACAAATAAGGGATGAGCCTTATGAAAACACGCCTTTAGTACGCAACACTGAGTCTGAAATAGATGAAGGAATTAGTTAGCTGTCGAAGGGTTCTCTTTAAATTTGAAAGATACTTCACAATCTTGAATTTTGGCTTAGATCAACCATGAAGCAGTATTGGCGCAGCATATTCGATTAAAAAATTCCGTAAACCTCGGTTTCATTTTGGCTTCATGTTCAGGCAAACCCAGCTTATGAAGTACCGCTCAAATTCACATCGCTCGGTGAAAATCGGATTTGTAAATTGTTTCCATATCCGAAGATCACAGAAACCCGCATCGTGCGAAAATCATGACAGAATTTATGTACCGCTTAAACTACGAAGTATTTACTCAAACATGACCAGAAACAAATGATTGGGGCATAATTAGTGCTATATCCGGTGTAAATATCACCTGGAGCGGAATGGTTTTACGTAGTTTATGCAGTTCTACACATCTAATCTGTAAAAAAGTCTGATGTGGACTTTGTCCGACCAAGCGAGACAAAGCTGCGCTTCTGGGTTTTCAGGGAAGGGGACGAAATTTTTTAGGAAGGGCAGCAATCCCAATGTCCAGCGCGGGCGGCAGGTGAGAGCTTGACTGTTTAGTAATAAAGAAAGAACTTTTCATCGGACTGCAATCTAAAGCTGATCACCAGCTATACATATGCATACATCACGAATTACGTGCTGTAATCGGTCATACATAGTCAGCCAACCAAATAATCCTGATGTCACCAACGAGACAGATTGATCTCCGATGAACATCGCTTAGTGTACCTAGTCTTTCCGCCATACACGTATACCATTTCACATGCATTTGCCGAATAGATAGCCGGTTATGCAAATGTGTCTCAGAACATTTGCAGGCCGACAGACCGAAAGGCATGCAAGCACAGACACGAAATCCTGCCTCATCGATCACCAAAAACATTTTATCCACTGCCACACAGGTGACCTCAATACACTTTTTTGGCTTCGATTTCAACTCGGAATTGTTGGCATTCGCTGACACTGTGTTGGCTAATCAGTGCTGACCCAGGTTCTGTTCACAAAAGATCTTGCCTTGGACCTAAGAGTGGAACCCCATTGGTCCAGGATTACCTCCGTTCCACCGCACTCCTATTGCTATTTATCTACTAAATATGCAAATTGATGGTTTTTACTACTGCGGCGAAAGAGGCAAATTGAATCTTCGACATTCCGCAGCATTTTTCAAACTCGGAAGTTACAGGTTCGTGTGCACATAATTTCGGACACAAATGGACTTGTGCACAAGTTTTCCGGCTCTTCATTGGCAGGGTCATCTGAGGTCAGTCGGGTCAACCAAATGTGCGTAATACAGGACCACAACAATCCAAGATTCAATAATGGGATCATCTTTTCTACAAATCAGTGGCAAAACCTGAACCGTGTTAGCTCAGAACACTTCATCACGTACTTGATGGCTCATCATTAGTAGCCATTCAGGGGAAATTCAGAAAAAGGGACTAACGGTCGAAGGCGAGGCAATATAAAGACGTCCGTTTTACCGCAAAATTTTAAAACTGACTCGCAATCACCATGAAATGAGTTTTTTTAACTGAATCTTTGTTTCCTTCCTTCGTACGGTCGTATCCTGCTTTACAATGGCATTTACCCCTTTATGATGAAATTATCGTAATGGCGAACATTACTCATATTCCTAGATTAGCGTTACCCGTTAGATGTATGCGTACGTATCGGTCATTCTTTTTGTTCGAGACTTGCTGTGTCGTAAACTTACCGGTAATTTCGATGTGGTCTTGTGTGAAAGATATCTGCTCACCAGATCCACTTGAACCTGTCTACCTTATCAGTTCGACCTGGCACGCAGAAAAACCGGTTGCAAAACACACCGTTCTTGACCCTTAAATGGGGCAGGATGCAACGGAAACCTCTGCAGTCAAAGTCAAATTATCTCCAGGATAAGAGTGGAACCTGTTGAATTTGATGACGAATACAGAGCTCCATAAAATAGTGGGTTTTTAAACTTTACTTCACCTTAATTTCAAGGTTCATTGGCTTGACAACGCTGTTTAACCTACCAAAAGCATAGCCATTATCAGACAATGTACAGCCTACCAAAAGCATAGCCATTATCAGACAAGAACGGAAACATTTGAACGGAGTTGACGTTTCTGACCTTCTGGGTTAGACATAGATACAACAAACAGATCCAACGAAAGCAGTCAGCGAACGCTAATTTTTGTTTAGTGGTCAGTGGCTGGTATTCAGAAGCTGAGTTGGAAAAGTTACAAGATGGAGATTTGTTAGGTCACCCTCTTGACAACTACCCTCTTTCTACAAGATGTACAGCTTTGTACTAAGCCACATAGTGTTGAATTATTGACATACCCTTCAGAGAACTGACTTCTTTATCCACTGGAACATAGCGTGTTTCTGTTAGGAATGAAGATCGACATTTGTGTTCCTCCGAAAAAAAGCTCAGGTTCAATTTGAACCGTCATTTAGGAAGGAATAGCTCACATTCAGGAAGGTGATGGGGATGGATATTGTGTGGAAATGTACATGGAAGCAAATTAAAGGGAGTATAGAATTAAACAAAGGACCCTGTGGATTTGCTATCATTCTTTTGCCCGGAAATGCCATGATTTTCTGACCAAATCAGCTGTAATACGATGAAGACGTGAACCATGTTCTGACCTTATTCAATCAGTCGTCGAATTGGCATGTCATTTTCACCAACACTGACAGTGTGGACAGCACAACGCGGTAGAAATAGTTCGTTACTTATGAAAGCCCAACTGTCTTCCCGTTAGCAGTCATTGAGCAGTCGTCATCTGCAACTTTATCAACCTTCAAGTTTATTCAACTTTTTCTCTCTAAAGTGCGACATTTTCGACCATTTTTCTGTCGCCCACTATAGTCGTGTTTTTCTGGACTATGCGCCTATCAGTTAAAATCTACGAGTGGTCCGTGGATAAAATTGATCTCCTATCCAAAGTCTGGGCCACCAAGGACAGCTGGCTTTTGACTAGCCATGACAGTTCCCTGTCAGTTTTTGTTAAGTACTGTCTGTAATGAAACCGTTCGTTCAACCAAAAATTTAATCCTTTGTGAAATATAATCTCCAAGGTTTTGGCTGGGAACTTGCAACAGATGTTCAGAGACGAACTGATTGGAGGGTGCATAACGTAACAAAACAGCTTCTTGTGTGGTTACAGAATGACGGAGAGCCATTCCAGCGTACGCATGGATGCACATGCCTGGACACATTGTTCCAAGTGAAGCGGAGAACAAGGCAAAATCACAACTTCTGTAGTACGTCTACCTTTCCCATGGGGTAATAATACTCAAAAATATTATGGACATAAAGGCAGAACTTATCTGTTCAATAAATACAACAACCTGACGTGTAAAACGTCTTCGTTAACTCCGAACTGGGTGAACAGATTCGAAAACAAACAAATAGGTTTATTTATTCATCATCTTTCAGTATTTTTCTAAAACAGCGAACCGATTTTGAGGGAACTGCTCACAGGAGAGAACAGTTAACCCTGGCGGGACTTTCGCTTTTAGAGAGGAAGCGATTTTGAAGGAAAAACGACCGACCGACTCTGTGCACAGGTGATCCAGTTTTCAACGAAAGCAAAGCCATCGACTATGGTGTCATGGAATCGATATCACCTGTGACATTGATAGAACACTAGACTAACAACTGCTACAATGAATAATGCTGAAAATAGTGAATATATACGCCTTACTCATCTGAGGCGATGAACCCTGAATTACGGAGCTTTTCAGCGTTCCTTTAGAATTTTGTGAGGTAACAAACTGGAACTGACGGTGCTTCAAAAACCTCAGGAGTTCGGGCAGCTAAGTCCTCCTAGATCGAATAAGAAGCACCCGACATGTTCAAGAACGCTAAACTGGAACTAGAGGCATTTGCTGAAACAGAGTGAGCGAAACAAAGTGAGATAGTTGTCGCACAGCTATCATGATATAAAAATCCGAACCGCAGTGAGGGTGGGTGCAACTTGCGGTTCCATCTTTCAGCGAGCAATAAGAATAAGAGACTTAGAGTGTAGTATTAGTTGATTCAGTAATGTTTGATTCGGAACCTTCGGGACTAGCGACTGGAACATGATGTAAATACGGCGTACATCCCCTGCTTAGCTTCGGCAGGTGAGAACACGAAGCAGGAGCAATATCATCTAATCGGCGAAAAAATATTTACGTGAGCTTATTTCAACCTAGTACCGCGTCACCCATGGTTCATAGTGTCCGATTGATCACATGTTCCGTAATTGGGTTGATCAAACTCCAGTCAAGTGAAAGCAGTGCGCGATCCGACCCGCTACCCAAATGTTTCAGACGGAGACCATCTGTGTCCAGTAGGGATCAACCTCCGATGATCGACCTAAGTTTTCCTCTACAGTGCTTTCGATGGTACACCAGGTATGCAGGCGCTGCATCACTCTACCTCTGATGGAGAGTGGCATGGCTGACTTAGTGAATGCGTCTTCATCACAGCAGTGTGGCAAAAAAGCCTCGTTTCCATAACCTCTAAAATTCTGTATTCACTATAGAACACAAACGCTCGTTGTATAACTGTAATAGAAACCAGGCTTTGCTCCCCACACTTTTTGCTCTGGTGGTCTGCAAAAATAGCATCCACAGTCTGAATGTACTTTCAGTAAATTCCAAGATGAACTATCACTAACCGCATTGCTGACGCGTGATCTGCTACAAGGATGCCTCAATCCTTACTAGCCTATCTGTCTGCTTATTTGGAATGGTATCTCATCTTTGGAATCCAGAAGTGATGACATGCAATCCATGGTTTATTTGCACCAGGAATCATAGGCATCTGGTTCAGACGAATGTAGAGCCGTTTGATGGATGACGTGGTCTGTTCATACTGGTATGCTTGGCCCTGATTTTACTGCTGACGGCCGGCCATCCAGGTAGATATTTTTCACTCTCGGGAACAGCGCCACCTACTTATCACAAGACGGATAGAATCACCAGGCGTAAGCTTGACTGTAACTCTTTGTTGGGCCAGCCGGCGCCGTAATTCTTCACTCAATCCAGTTCATCTTCATTAAGCTGTATAAGTGGACGTGTCGGTGGGATTTACTGAGAACACGCTTCGTCGGAAAATGGCAACAACCATCATCACGGGCCAACTGACCGGACATGTGCGTAGTGATGGACGTGAATTTGACGGTGGACTGCCAAGTCAGCTTTCGATTTGTACTACTTGCCATAGTCATCATGCATGAACCATACAAGTCTCACGTGTGTGCTGGTTGGAACTGGTGCAAGGACGACAACAGTATCATGTAGTCCACTGGTGAAAGTTACCAGTACGCTGGAACCGGACAGGGTCTTCAGCCTCATCTGGGGTTTCTAAACTCTTAGCGTACCCGGACTGACGTCCAGGTTACCCAGTCGCTACCGCGAGGTGTCACAGCGAACCCATTACTATTGCTACTGCTGGTACAATTAATACCAATTCTGTCACCACATATTTTTTTAGAGAGCATGATCACAATCACAGACGCGCAAGTTCTGTCCAGAAAAGAGTATACGTGTGAACCAGAATAGGAAAGCCGTCCAGAAATGACGTAAAATCAGGCGGGACTAGTCTAGACTTTTTGTTCCCTCTTGAGAAACTACCTCTAAGAAGAAGTAAACTATCTCGGGTGTCTGTATTTTCTGTTCGATGCTGGTTGCCCCGCTACACACAGAAATTCCACCAGTTACACTGAGAAAAAACATTGACAGCAATTCCGGATCAACCGACAACCTGCGTGTGCTTGTATCAGTGGCCGTTTGAAGCCTGTTTGCTGACTTTGTGTGTGTGCGTGTGTGTGGGGGGTGGAGAGTGTCCTTTGAGAAGGCGGAAAGGATTCTCTAGGGCAACCGGTTTCTGGAAGGAATGAAAATCTGTCACGTTCATGTGTCAGGCTTCACTGTGCATCTCAAGCTTTCCAAGTACATTCAAGTCTAGTTCTATCCCCCGTGAAAGGAGGGAAGTGAAATTTTGAGGATCAAACCGTGGGCTCATAAGTAGTATTGTTCTATACTACAATTTTACACACATTTAGATGGCTTATCTGTTAAATTACTATTATAACATTAGTCACGATGCAGTCCGACTAAATAGTTTGAACCAACATCCATCAGTTACCAGAACAAGACACAGTAGCGAAATACACTCATTTGCAAACAAATTTCGTTTTGCGAGAGACTCACCTGGAAACCAGCTGAATCTCCCGTTTATGATGTTTCCACGCAGCTGAATGTGCTGCACCATGCCGCCTCATATTTCAGTTGCTACGATATTCGAGATATCACGATATACATAAGATTGCTGAAAATTTTTCGACAGCATTGATTTCAATGTGGCGTTCTTATATACCCAATCCTTTGACACTCTTCAGACCTTAGTTTTTCCAGCGAAATACACTCATTTGCAAATAAATTTGGTTTTGTGAGAGACTCACCTGGAACCCAGCTGAAACTCTCGTTTAGGATTCAGTTGGGTTCCATGTGAGTCTCCCAAAAAATCAGATTTTTTGCAAATGAGTGCATTTCGCTAAGTTCCTGCGATGTGGTTTCAAGTAGAACACAAACTGGACGGAAACTCAGGAACGGCGCCTACCTGATAAGCCCCAAGAAGGGCGAAACCGGTCGTGGGCTGTCGAAGAATTTTCAGCAGCCTGATGAGTAGTGCATTACGAAGACACAGTAGTTTTCTTTCGAGCGCCCCAGGTGATATAGAATTGGAAGGGAAATGCACTTGCATGGTCAGATGTACTTACAATCCCGTGGTTGGAAGATGTATGGGATATACAAACTCTAAGAGCATAAGTTTAGGCTAGTTATTATCTCACTGAAAATGGATTTAACCTCCGAGAATATTTGCGACTTTTATCTCTTTTTGTTCACCATAAATGAATTGGGAATGCCAAAAATATTGCGAGTGAGAGCCACGTTTTACGAAACTGTTGCCGTGTGATTGGCTTCCTTGGTTTATTTGGATGAGTTTGATCCAAATTTTTTTCCACGGTTAAACTGTACTCAACACATTCTAAACAAGGTCCCCACGCACCGAGATTTCGACTGCGAATACTTGGTAACAGAAACAACTATCAGCAAAACAGGAAGTTCTTAGGTGACACTGTCTTCATTGAGAAACTGATGCATCCCAAGCCGCGCTCAGTGTACGATAGAATACCTTTGATTTGCATCAATAATGCCGACAGTTTCTGATCGGGCAGTTAACACTTGAGTGAACTAGTATTTTGCTGGAATCATTGATTTTTCTGTCGAGCACGATTCCACACTCGTTGTATTTGCGTCATCATCCAAATCTAAACTCGAATTCCCCCCCCCTGTATGATGTTTCAAAAACTGAGCTATCTGGGGCAGCTGAACATTAGTCAGAGATAACGGAAGCAAAAAGAACTTCATCCTCTCTTTTCCTTTGAATTACATTACGAAAGCGTTGATAACGCGTTTGGCTTTTTGAAAAACCCTAGCGATAACGCTGCAATCATACGATGGCTAGAATGCTGGAGACAAACCTTATCAAACTATTACAGATTTCCCCAAAATTATTTAGGACTACAGCAGTGATGTGCAAGTGATGTGATGAAGATTCCTCTAGTTCTGGACGAACTATGAAAACCCGGGTGGCATTTCAGAGGCCTTAGTTCTGTGAGAAGCTTATTGTACTGTCCGGCGGAATTCCGATACAAGTGAAGGACTGATACTTTTCACTGGGTGGTACCGAACAAAGCGAAATTCCCACGGAGAACTATTTGCAAGGAACGATACATGATAGATGTGACAAACTGGTACATTTGGACGGCGGTACTTTTGAGAGGTTCGAGTGCTACCGGGTCTGTTTCAGGTCTAAACACGTTTAGGTTTTTTGGCTGTTACAGAACCCCGTTACAAAGTCCTGCCGAACCTCAGCCAAATTTGGGATCTATCGCTTTCAGATTAACTCTCACGGGGCAGGAGTGGGAAAGTTAGCAACTTTAGGAAATCGTCATGCGGCCAAATAGCAGACCTAGAATTTGCACTTGATTTATTCGGAGTAATGAGGCTGATATGACTGAAATTCTGCACGGAGAACTAGAGCTAGAACAGTATCAACCGGAAGCAGAATTAGTGGTTCTACTGATAATATTTCGCGTCCATACACTTGTTTAGTTGTGGGTGGTTGCGGAATTTGTAGAGTGAACGCTCAGATGACTTTCATTTGAACAGTCGTCCTCCTGTCCTGGCACAATCTTTCTGGTGGGTCCACTCCAAGTTCACTCTTCTTGTAGCGTATCAGCGGTGCATATCCTTGGCGGTGTCGGGGTTTGAACTCTGCACATTTGACATGCGAGACGAGATTGTGACCCATACTCCAACAACGCATTCTGGACGGACGCATCTGAAGTTTCACGTCTGAACAGCTAAATGTGTTCGCGCTTGAATGATGTGAATGTTAAGTCCGATGCCTTGAACGACGACCCAGTAACATAACTTGAGGGTGTCGAACGACTGGCCTGCCTGTCAGGACTCCCTGGTCAGGTAGTGCCACAGAGTCTTGACGCCTGCTGGACGCTTTTCGTTTAGTTGTGGGTGGTTGCAGGATTTATTGAATACACTTGTTAGTTGGCTTTCTGACGTTATCCAGCTGGAGTGTGTGAGAACACCATCATCATATGGGACCTAAACGACTTGACCTATTTCTCAGTAGCGAAACAATTTGAAATATTCAGTTTTTTTTATTAATCTCGTGCCTAGTTTACCGGAGTATGTGGGCAAGAGGTCAGAAACTGTTTGAATTGATAATTCATTGGACCCTCCACTGCGGAAAATAGTTTGGTGCCTTTACAACTAATAAACAGTGGTTATTGAGGACGCTTAATGAGAAAACACATTGGTCCGTTTCTAGGCTACGGTGATCTGATAGCATAGAGGGACCACAGGCACTTTTTTGCTCCATAAAGTGAATTTGTGTTGTACCAGGCGAATAGTCCAGATGCAAAATGAGACTCAATGTATAACCTTGTGTTAAAACAATGAAATTTTTCTGTTTTTTTTACGCATGACTGAGTCCTAGTAGTGCTTATTTGGAGGCCACATGTTAGTCTAATTAAGACGGTTGACATGCCTGAATCTATCTCTGCGAACGTCTCCACTGGATCAACCGAAAAACCTGGGTTTAACCAGCATCTGTCTCACACAGTAGTTCGGTACCTTTGTTTTTACACAACTATCTAGCTCGTTAGCTTCTTTTCAGAAAACAGTCGGATCTATAGAGGTGACTAGCCACATGTTGATTGCATAGAATTCGGAGTAACGCAGATTTCTGAACAGTTCAGCTGTCCTATATTGTTGAATAAGATGTGAAATTATTTTTGAGCATCCTCATTATAGTCGATAAAAATGATTCTCACTTCGAAGTGACACGCTGAAATATTTCGGAGGGTTTTCTAATGGATTCAGTCGTGACCGGACAGGCACATAGTCAACACATCGCCGCTACTTCTTATATCAGCCGCTTACGGAAGACGATATATAACAGTAGACTTCACCACCATGTACCCAATGAACCGAGCGAAACAGCCATAAAATAGTTACAGGTTCTTAAAAAAAGTGTGCCTTCCTCTGTCTAATTTCGTAGACATAAGAGACTGAAGTTTTTCGAATTAATAATCTGCAAAACACTGTTGCTGCAGCTAGAGTCGGTGTCTTGGTGGTTCCATCTGAACCAACGTTTTATGAGCAACTGGCCCATTGTAACCCAAACTAATTGTCACCAACTGTGATTTTCTGATCAACTCTCAACGCCACTCCTTATTCCTCCAGCCATATCCAACCATCTGCGTTGTCGCTGCGGTTTGGGATAGTATAGTTTCAGTAGGGCATTTGATTTAGGGCCAGAAGTAGCTTCACACCAGGCATGTAATCACTTGATGGCGGCATCGCGTAGAGACAGTAGAATCAATGCTAAAAGAAATCACTGAACAAGCGTGTGTTCTTTGAATGGGCATCACCATTCATTTCCTGTAGCTGAGCGTCTACCACGTTTCGGTATCCTGTTTCAGCGGACAGATCAAGGTTACCGGAACTTCACTAAAATCCACCGTTTTGCTTACACCATGATTAATGAACCCGTCCCGTTTTGCAAACCTTTGAAGCGCTTAGGGTGCCCGATGTCACAGGTCATTTGTTAGAAATATATCTCAGCTAGCTCTTTGTTTCGGTACAGCTAACAACACCAGGTCGAGTTTTGTGAGGACTGAGAGGTTTGACAGAGGAAGCTCCTACAAAATACCTACCTGGGAGCAGTTCCAGAATCAGGAACAGAGCTACTGTGATGCTAATTTGGCAATTATTCCTTGCAGTCGACTTCTTCTCGATCTTGTACCTAAGAACAAAGGAACCCTTTGTTGAATTACTGTCTTTGTCAAATCAACTGAAGTCTGCTTTAACTCTACTCGGAACTGTGTTGAATTTTCGACCAAATCATGTAAGTTTGCATTCCCAACGAGATTTCGGAGTATCTTATTTGGACGTTGCCTCCTAATTCTAACAAATAAGATGGACGAATTCTTGGACCGACTGTTCTCTACTTCTGAAGCATACATCACTGATGATCCTATCCTAGCAGTTGACCTCGAGAATGTCACCCGCAAACCCCAAGGTCATCCCAAAGGTCACCCTTCTCCGGAATTCCTTGACCTTATTTGTGGGTCTTCCAGCTAATCATAAACTCACCAACATTTTTGTTTTCATCACTCCGATCTCTTGTACATAATGTAGCTTCTGAAATAATTGTTCGAGCTACTCCACTGGTACAATCATCTTCGAATTCTCGTCCATCCAAAGTCTTAACGAGCAGCCTCATCAGTCAACGCTGTATCTCCCCAGATGATGTCCCGTTTCTGAGTTTCAGTGATAGTCCGTTTGGAAATTGATGTGAGGTGGCTATTGATCTGTTCTCCAAGATTGCTAACTGATTTGCAGACATTTCGTCACCATTTGGGAAGACGTCTTCAGTGCGAACAACACTCACCTGATCAGTTACCAATGAATGCACCCGAGTTACCAATAGCCCATTTACTCGAAGTCTTTAGACGTATTAACTTCCGTGTTTCAGTGCAAAGTACACCGGGTTTATCAGCTGGCCAACCGAGAAGAAGAAAATCAGGAACCAAATTCCAACAGTAGTTCATACTTGTCTTTGTTTCTGCTTTGTTTCTACTTTGTACTAAGTTACCCTCTACCAGCTGCGCGGTCGAAAACTCGTAAGATCCCGTCATACAGAGAAGACTTGGTCAATGGGTCTACATTTGGATATCGACATCCATCGCCACCCGAAGCTTCCACCATATCATGGCTGGACCATGGACCAACCAAAGCGGCTGACTACCTACTTGGTGTGGGCAGTGACGGTCCACGGTGACATTGGATACTATATCGATTGTTATGAGTGCAGTCGTCCTTGGAACTTCATCAGTAGATTAGGTCGGAACTGGGAAGTGTCGTGAAACTAAAAAGGAGTCAGGCCTCATATTCCTATTAGGAATCAGATGGCATTTCATGAAATCTGTGTTCAGAAACACTCTTACTAATGTCTTCATACTTACATATTAGAAAATAATCGAAGCGTACCGAACAAGTATACATTCCTCTTAATTCTTTCTGAACTGCACATACCTAGACTTTCACTACACAATACGCGCAGGCCCTTATGAATTGTTCCGGTATTTGTCGTATAAGTGAAAAACTAGTTCGTTTTCCGATACAATGACTCAAAAGATACAAAATAATGAACTGGACGCCGAGAATTGGCTTAAGCGCAAGTTGCTCAGCAAAAAAGATAACTAACTTGCACTAGATCTCATTTAAACTGAGTCGGTCATGTAAGAATCTTGTAGGAGCAAAGTGTTGGCTGGAATTACAGCAACTTTGTTTCACCTTGATAACCTGGAGTCTACAGTTTTCTACCGATGCATCAGTCGGATTCGGCAGCACGAAAATTCCAACTTAAATCAGTTGCAATGAAGCGATACTTTAGGGACTCAAGCCTGGCAGTATGAGGTGGACTGGGCCGAGAACCGCCCCTGAAGGACGTACCAAATATCTTTCTTATTTCTTTGACTGTAAAAAATATTGAAGCACATTCAGTTGCCTGGAAACACCAAAAACGGGAGATTCAGCTGGGTTCCAGGTGAGTCTCTCGCAAAACCAAATTGATTTACAAATGAGTGTATTTCTCGAAATCAGTCCAATTTGGGTTCAAGTGGAACATAAGGTTGACGGAAACTCGGGGACTGCGCCTAGCTGATGAGCCACAACAAGGGCGAAACCGGTCGTGGGCTGTCGAAGAATTTTCAGCAACCTTATGAGTAGTGCATTACGTATATGCATGTATCGCGATATCTCGAATATCGTAGCAACTGGAACATGAGGCGGCCTGGTGCAGCACATTCAATTGTCTGGAAACTTCAAAAACGGGAGACTCAGCTGAGTTCCATATGAGTCTCTCACACAACCAAATTGATTTGTAAATGAGTGTATTTTTCGACATAGTCAGCCTCTTTGGTGGTAGACCGTCTCTAGCAATTACTATGCCGGCCAGCTAACCTCCAATGAATGAGGAACGTAAAATCTAATTCGGGCAAAAGTGAGTAACTGAATCCCGGCACCACGGAATACAAATTTAAAGATGTAAACTTTTAATGCAGTGGTTTCACTCAGTCTTTGGTTGATCGCATACCATGTTTCCATTCGGTTTAAACACAGCAACTCTGTTTGCGAAAACGTAGCACTGAGCTGACAGGTTGTCAGTTACTAGCATGGTTATTCTTGCTTAATCTCAATGTCATTTTATACTGTTTTTACATTCACGTAAATACTTGATAAATCGACTTTCGTTAAAACCGGTTTGGCAGTTTTATAGTCTCCGAAAAGATATACAAATGTTTGTTCATAATCCTGTGGAAGCAGTTCAAATCACCAACAATTTTCAGTCATCCGGAAATTTGACCCATTTTTTTTGAAACAGTACTGTCACATTTCCGCATGCATTTAATTGAAATCAACAAATTTGGGGGCAAATAATATTCTTAGCATCAGTCTTATTTCTAGCGAAGTGTTCAAAAAATGCAACATTGCGTGTATTTGGAACGAGATTGACATTGATTCGTCGCGTGTTTCTTCATCCTACTTTCCAGCCTAAAAACAAACGAGTGGTAGTTTAACTGTGGCCTACATATTCTAGGGTAAACTATAATTATTCAGATCAAGAAAAATCCGCACATATGAAGGAACCGTTTAGTACCAGCATCTATGACACTGACCATTCAACATGACTGTCGTACACAATGGGGGCTTATGGTTTGCTGTCTACCCTCGCATGTAGACCCACGTTGCTGCGAGGTTTGTTTTCTAGGGAGAATATTTCAATGGAAAAATAATTTCGTAGTGCCAAAACCATCTTTTTTTTGCGGGACATAGCTGACAGCTTTCATCGAGGTAAATAGAACTGCATACTGACTCTTTATCACCCATGGAAGGAGCTATTTCCGCCCGCCCTGTGTAGCACCTTTTCCGGAAGATGTATCTAGTTCATATGGATGGCTCCCTGAAATAGACCACCTGATAGAAATATAATCAACTCTGTGACATTCTAAACCAGAATGCTATTCATCCTGAGGCCACCTGACTGGGCTGAGGCGCATCAGTCTATATACATAAATACCAAACTGACCGGCTCATTTATGCAACACTGCATGAAACAGGGTTAGCCAAAAAAGCACTGTTAACTGTGGCTCCACACTAAGATGGTTACGTCAAAGTGTTGTGTGTTTACATGTGCTTAAATGGAAAGTCTCAACAAAGTGACTGAAGATGCGTTCGCTGGTTCGAGCTTGACATCTGAACCACGGTGAACTGCGTTACCTAAGAGGCGGTTGTTAACGCTGCTCTTCTGACAGACAATAAAACTGTAGTCGTTACATTCGGTTTGAAAACACCAATTAATTGGGGCTGTCCCCCCACTAAATTGTAAACTAGCTTCACAGAGGAGTTTCTACCAGTGTGTTTTAATGATGCCCCCAGGGTCGCGCCTTTGCTGTTCTGAGAGTGTCTTATAATTGCATAAGGATCCAAGGCTTGCGTTGAATGCCTTGAAGACTCATAGGTCATCTAGTAGTACAAATTGTGAGTACTAACGTGAACAGGTCTCGTTTTAAATGGGTTGGCCACATTAGCATAAGGTCTTTAGGAGCCTCAACATCATGATTGTTCACTCCGCACATACAGAAGGAAGCACCGAGTGCACAAACAAGCAAACGACCGCTTCCAATCAGGTGATAAAAAGCGGCTGAAATCATTGTTTCCCATCAGCACTGTATAAAATCAAATATGTCCGTTTTGCTTTACTGATGGTGGTGCGAGGATTCTTGGCAATTTTCACTAAAGATTTCATCCCGTCAGTGGGACCAAAATTATCCTAAAAGTCAATAAGCATTGTACAGCTGTTTCATCCTGATTGGAAATCATCAGCAGTGTGCTCCTCACCAAACTCAGAGAATTTCGAATCCACTACCTTTCGTCAAGTGGATGAACACTTGACCATCCAGAGACGAACGGCTGATTAGCAGTGTGATTAACTCGCACTTAGACAGGATATAGAGCCGCTCATCCTTCACCTGCGGAAAACATTACGTGGCGACGTACTGACTGGCTCCTTCAGTGACGACAAAGTCAGAAGGAAGTTCTCTTCATCGTGTGCGTAGAATCCTTTATGAAAATGCACAGCAATATCTCGAATATCGTACCAAACGAAGCATGAGGCGGCCTTTATGCAGCACATTTATTTGAAAATTACCATGGACGAGAGATTCAGCTGAGTCTGTTGTGGAAACGAAATGGACATGCAAGTGAGCATATTTGTCAAAATCGGTCCCATTTGGGTTCGAGCAGAAAATAGAAGAAACTCGAGGACTGCGCCTACGTGATGAGCCTAAGAAAGGTGAAACCGGTCGTGGGCTACCAAAGGGTTTTCAGTGAAATTACCCATCTTCTCAGCCACCTACAGATCGAAGTTAGTGTGGAGGTATTTGGTAATTTTCAAAAGAGGCTGTATTATTTCATTGTAGCTAATCTATTCTGAAAAGCCGTGAAACGTTTTTTCATCCTTGTTGGGAATAGCATGGCACATCATAGGGAACGCTTCGTAATCGGTAGTTTTTAAGTGGTCAACGCTTCGCTTCTGACACAAAAGACGCATCAGGGCAGGTGACCAGGCCACTTAATGGGCCACGTTTTAAGGCAGACGGAGAAACAGTAGGAGAAATCTATTCATATTAGCACACTACACCAGTGTTAGTTAAAGGGTCTTGTCAGTTAGTGTGGTTGTCTAAATCTTACGGTTGATGGATGGGTGAAACTTCAAATGATTTTTGATCGGGTCTGATTCCTCAATCTTTCGATTCAAGATGCTTCAATTGATTATTCCAACTGGATGCCACTGTTAGATTTCGTTGGTGTGTGGGTTTGTGACTTCTACGATAATTTAGTTTGGAGGTTGGGTGGGTGAGATTAAGTGCCCTTCAGATCTGAGCAACATCTGTTTTCTAACTCCTCTTTCGGATGACCGTACACCACCGTGCGTCAGTTCAACTGATCTAAAACCGTTCTCCACACATTTCCAGTTATACACCTTCTATTCTATTTACACTGAAGTGCTTGGAGATTTCCATCGTTTCCGTCATCACTGTCTGTGCCGTGGACAGTAGTCTCCACTTCAAAACTTCAACGGTTTTAAAAATTTATTTTGTGTCGCGTGTCCAGTGCAGGTTTCCCCATTGCTGACGCTTTCAGTCACGATCGATATTCAGCTGCGTTTCTCGGTGGATTGTTTATTTTCCTCCTATGCTCTCCGATTCTGGTTTGACGTTTCCTGACCATCTGTCCTATATGAACCTTAGTGCAGTGGTTGCTCTTAATTTTGTAGACACAGTCCCTGGTTCTGTCCGACAAGGAGGCAATCCTTCAACTGCACCAGTGCAGAATTCAAAGTATTCCCCTTCTGTAAAGCTACTTTTATGCTAGCCGTGTTTAGAATCCTTCGAATGACTTCCGATATCACTGGTTTATATGGAATAACAGCACTCCATGTTAGGTTTCGTCACCGGTACCAACCATCCGCAACTGACGCCTGATCAAACTGGCTTGATATCCACCACCCCAAAGTTTGCTCTTTACTTCACTTTGGACCTCTGTCCGATCAAATTCTTCCGTGTTCTTAAACGCCTAAATATTGGTGAGGCAATACTAGTGAATACTGAATTAGGATGGGCGGAGGAGTAATTCAGAATCACCCCAGTGTCAGTTGGCTTCTCATAATCCGTGGTTTTTGGTCTCCCTCTGACCCTATTTGTCATGCAGTCTAAGAAGGGCAGTGTACCCGAAGTTGATTCCATCTTCAAACTAAATTTGGAGTATGGATTCAGAACATTCAGATGGTTGTAAAGCTCACTGACCTTGTCTCGTTTCATCATGACGAAAATATCATCCACATAACGCCAGAAGAATTTGGGTGGATATGGGAATCCGCCTAGAGCTTTCTGTTTAAATTCTTCCATAAATATATTTGCCAAAACCGGTGATGTTGGAGCTCCCATTGTTAGGCCTTCTCATTGAGTGTAAAACCAGGGAGTCAAAAACTAAGTGGTGAGATTCAAACGTGATTTTATTCCTTTCACTATTTCATCTACCGTAAGCCTTGTTCGTTCTGAAAGGGTGATGTTTGCCAGTAACAGTCGCTTAGCTATTTCCAAAGAGTTCCCCTTTGGCACATTTGTATATAACGAACTGAGATGGAAACTTACAAGAAAGTCGTCTGGTTCTACTGTAGTACTAGCTACTTTGTTGACAAAGTCGTACGAATTCTTAATGTGGGTAGTAGATTGCCCGATGAGCGGTTTTAAATGGTGCCAGACTCTGGCCAGCTCATGGGGTGGGGAACCTACTCCGTCTACTGTCGGTTTCACCGGGACATCTTGTTTATGGATCTTTGGTAGGCCATAAGGCCGTAGTAGGATTGCACTCTTGGGGTGGAATCGATACCACCTGCTTTGCCGTAAGTGGTTTTCCACGAACCTCAAGTACTTACCGACTTAAACTTTATTCTTCATTATAGACGTAATATTCTCACTGTCGATCTGCCGGTAAAGACAGTCAGCTAGGTGTTGCTCGACTTTCTGTAGGTAAACACTCTTGGTCATGACAGCAGTGACCTTACCCTCATCCACCCTTGTAGTCAGTGTGTTGTCCACCAGTTTTAGCGTGTTGAACGTCCTCCGCTCTGCTGGTGTAACATTTGGAGCTCCCTGCCGCTTGAACCCAATGACTGCGACCAACTGTGCACTCCGCCTTCGTCGGTGGAAGTTTTTGGAACACAAATTCAACGCTATGGATTATCTCTTCTGCCCTTATCACCATTTTACTTACAGCGCATTTCACGCCCTTGTCTAGCTGACAACGTTTTTCCTCACTTAGCGGTGTATTTCATAAATGTACCACGTTGCAATAGCTAATAGGCGGCTCACGCTTCGCCATGCGTTCATTAGAAAGCTGGGTTTTGGAAAGTGAGCTTTCGAACTTGCCTATTTGTCTATCTTTGCATTGTTGTCCGTGGATGACCTTCTCTTCTGTTGCTTCCATTTTGAGCAACTGGAAGTCTACGAGAGACGGCACGATTTGAAGTTCATGGTTGAGCCGACATGCATGGCGACGGACATCACATAAAGACCGAGTAGTCAAGTAGATCCCATGTTTGAGGAATGAGTTGGCGGCTAAGAAGGCCATTCCGGCAGAAGCGAGTTACGTATTCAGTGGGTTGACCACTGAAGATCTGGAAATTAGGGTGTGCTTCAAGCATCTGTTACTGAATATGCGATGGCTCTTCATGTTTGCTTCTAAGCTTGTCATTTGCAAGTAATCACTTGACAATTTACGAACACATGATCAGTACTTGTTTTCATTCACTTGGAAAATATTTAGACCCGGTTGAGAAGTCATTGTTTCAGAAGGGCTTGGTGAACAAGCGGTAATTTCTGACTTCTTGTTTCCGCCATCTGCGACAGTAAGTGACGAATATTTGTTAACATATCTGAGAGGAGACGCGGTAATGAATTTTAATTGTTACAGCTGCATCTCAGGTTTTGTAGTTCCAAAGGCCGGCCTTGCTGCGACAGCAATGTGCAACTATTGTAATTATAATTGCAGCCATGTCATCCTTGAAACGCAATCACTCCGAAAATAGAGAGCCGATTGGATTGTGAATCAAATTATAAACTAGAAACGGTGTGAAAATACTCTGATGAAAAGCGTTCAGCACAATGTTTAAAGTTCACCGTGATCTTGATTCTTTTAAAATTTTTGTTTGCTCTACCCCAGTGAAATTACTTAAACGTGTTGCTTTGCAGCGGCTGGCGGTTCAATCACAGTCTGTTTTTTTCAAATATGATTTGTAATACAATTATATGGTCACTGTAATACCACAAAACAGTTTATATCTTGTCGAAACACGTTTATAATGCTGATGGGCTCGCAATTTATCGGCAAGAATGAAGATACCCGGGTGAACAGGGTGTACGGGTTTTAACAAAGATGTACCCATCACACGGTCAGCACAGTGAAAAATTGCATACCATCGCGGAAAATTTCTCGGTGTCCTTGGGTATGTATACAACTCAGAGCTGGAAGATAGGGTGTCGCCATTTTTGACTTTGCGACCGATCCCCACCGGTTATACTTGACTAAATTGGTTACGTGTTTCGTTGGTACGGCAGATAACGAAAGCACTAACGAGTGGGCCGGCAGGCTCAAACGGAGCAATCATCGTGAAGCTTGACAAGAACAATACGGTGTGACGTTTGACGAAGTCAACAGTCAAGGTTAAAATGAACTGTTTGGAGAAGACAACAAAACAGTCAACCTATGTAACAGTAATGTATCGTGCAGTTTTAACCTTGCTAAAATGAGACACGATGAAAAAAAACGAGATAAAATTTAGTTCCATATGAACGATGCGACTATTACTTCATGCATATATTATGGCATGCGATTACACAGATAGAAAGGACCCGTAAACAGAGAAAATATGTGAGCTTTTGCGTTCTTCCACAAGGTGAGTAGAGGCGTCGTTAGCAAGTGAGTAGTTTCCCTTATGAAAATGCTGAAGGTCATTCAAAAGCCCTTTTTAATCGATGTCCACAACCAACACCTGCGACCGACGGGCTAGGGGAAATGGTCATTTTTTTCCTTCTGGCTCAGGATAGTTCACCTGAATATTCGTCTTGAATGTACTTTGCAGATTTTATTAAGTAGTATGGATTAGTAAATACTGTGATGTTGTTTCTGATGTGTGGAAGGTTAATGGATATTTGTAATTTAAACCTGGACCAATTTGCAAATATCCGAGTGAATCCCCGTTCGGCTCATCTGGAGTCGCTTCCCGTACTCTTATCCAGTCCTTGTCATCCATTCTATTCACGATGTAATGCTTGACGATTCCACTACCTCGGCCACCAATCCATGTGATGTAATTTGTAACCCTGGCCTCAAGCCCTCCACAGTTTTCACATCTACTCTGTGTTATGTCTAACACGTCTCTCATCTTTACGGAGTCCTTAACTTCACCCAATATTCACTTTCGTTTCCTCCCGGTTTGTTCTTATTTCAGTTTCACCCAACAGTTCTGGTGTGCCGTTCCCTAGCTGTTTGTCCTACGCAACAATCCTTCATGCGGCTAGATTTTGCGTACACAACTCCAATTCTATCAACTTGGATACAAGCACTCTATACACCAATGCTAGGTTACTCTAAGTTTGACAGTATTTCATACTTCCCAAAGCACAGCATATATCTTTGTTGTGTAGAAGACAACTTGTTTCCCGATCCACTTCTTATTGGAGGTAAGGCCAAGAGACATCTTAATTTTCGCTTAGTTAAACAATCTAGGTATTCTTTTGCTTAAAATGACTTTCCTGATCAAGTTTTGCTGCAGTAAAGCTAACCTATTTTGTGCGCAACGGTTTTAGTCGACTAAAAACTACCGAAACTATACTGGTGTTTACGATCTCTGGATGTGTCATCAATTGGCTCAAAGTGAAATCAGCTTTCAGTAGTTTCTGTTGAAAAGTAAGTTTTCATTATTTTCTCATCAGTGTTGTGTGACTTACAGTCTAGAAGGTGCAGTTTCGGAGAGGTGAACTCTGGTTTCATGTTAAACCCGAAGTTGTGCTTCTTTAAATTGGAAGGTATCAGCCATGTGACCACGTAAAAATCTTTCGGTTGACACTCGAAAACTGCAAAAGCTCATTTTGAGAGTCCTCCTTGTATGTATCGGTTAAAAACCCAGGATGCCAGACAACTCATTGCAGCAACTTGTCATCCAGAGCAAACGATCGAGTCAAAATCGAAGTGACGGAGGCTTAGGCATTTATTATTGCCTCATACGAGAAGAGCTGCAGGCGTTAGTTCAGTGTTGCGTCTGCCTGTAGCAACCGCCCTGCTAACACCAAAACGTACCTATTAGAAACATTTCTATACACTGATGTGGTATCAAAACGAACATGGACATCATTTGGCTCCAGCAAAAATCCGGCCACTTTTTGACAGTCATACGAATTTCGAACGTATATGTGTGTATGACTTGCCGGCAAGTGGTCTGGTTATTTCTGTATCCGCCTGATAGTCAGTATAATTAAACCTAGAATCTGTTGATGAGGAAGCAACTTTACATCCGGAGACGTTAATGAGAAGTGGCTTTCTAGTTCAGTTTACAGACAGACCAGCTTGAGAATGCTGGGTTTCATTTCACTGTCTGAAGAAGACAGTCTCGTGGTTGCCAGACAACATTCAAAAGAGTGCACATAAAGATCTTCAACCGGTCCTTATTGTCTGGTAATTTAAAAAGCACTCTGTTAGAACAAACAGAACAGCTAGCAGGAATCAGCAAGATCAAACCATTTATGGGGATATTCCCCAGGTTGCGATAAAAAATTCTCCATTTTCCAAAGATGAAGTTGACTCAACAAAAAATTCCATTTGCCCACTGACTTAAACTAAACTAACTTACTGAGATCTCTAGTTCAAGATTTCAGTCCACTTTTATTTCGTCTTGCCGTTTCTTGCTTGAATCACCGACCTATCTTTTGATTCTGCAAATTTGGACGTAATCGACATCACCACTCGACTCATTTGTATTTGCGCAAGCAAGATTTGTACTCTGAAAGTTCGTCCGATTCTCAACTCATACACTCCCCTGCATACCGATTCAGTTTTGACGAAAGACTCGCCCGAAAACCAGTTGAATCTCTCATTCATGATGTTCTTCCAACTGTGTTGTGTAAACAGTGACGTGAATAGCTGTTCTGACTCATCGCCTGTTGGCAGTGTTGTTCAGTGCATGAAGGCGAGTGATATGAGCGAAAATTTGGGCCTTCCCATTCTCGTATTTTGAAAGTTTACCCGTGAGAGCATTGTATCGGAACACGTTGAGGACCTCGAAATGTGTCTGATTGAAATTTGAAAGGTGAGAAAACGTGTTATTCTCCGCCAACACCGGTCTCTTAGCTGTTTATATAGGTTGGGCCCTTGTGAGCTCTTTTTCCAGCTCCGGTAATTCGGATATAATAACTTTTCTAGCGAAACCAATTCAGTTTTGCGGGAGATTCACCTGGAACCCAGCTGAATCTCCCGTTTATGATGTTTCTAAGAAGCTGAGTGTACTGGACCAGGCCACCTCCTCTTTCAGTTGGTACGATATTCGAGATATAGCGATACACCTAATACTACTCATAAGGTTTCTGAAAAATGTTCGATGTAATCATGCAAACTCGAGCCTTGAAAAAGCGAAAAACAGTGAACAAATAGACCTCTGCAACCCCGTTTGCATCCGGTGCTACGTGCGGATCTTGAGGAATTTGTTTGGAGAAATGTTAAGTAAAAAGTTAGGCTTGGTTACTAACACAAAATCAACTGAGGAGCTTAACTGAAGGCTGCCAATGAAGAAAACTTTGTTTACCATCATTTCTACATCCAATCACGTAATTTAATTAGTTGAATGCAATACGGTAATTTTATCTTGTTCGTCAAAAATGAAACCAAACTTCCTTCCAGTTTTACATAAGCCAACTAACTGGAAACACAGCAGTCTTGCTCACCCATGTGCGACAGGAGGCTAGAAAACAGCTTGAAATTTCCACGGTTTGAGGTCTGTTCAGAGAGGAGCGTAAATGCAACAACCGAGGTCTATAAGATTGTGGGAATTTTTGCCCATAGTTGTTATAGGATGCGAAGTTATTTTTTCCGTTACCGTTTCTCTTTGAAATTAACTAAGACTCATGCGTATTTCCCAACATCAATTGGCTGGGTTTAGTAACTCCAACACATTTTGTCTTTATTCGGTCTTGAAAGCATCCATTTTTGTTGGTAGGAGCATGTCAGGAGAAGAAACCAAAAGTGTCACTTTAGACTGACTATTTGACACGCGGATTCAGACGTACACATTCGTAATTCTCCTAATATTCCAATTTCTTCAGATGCTCTTATTTGCACACGAATTTGGTTTTGATAGGAGAATCAGCTGAATGCAGTTGGATCTTTTGTCTATCATGGCCCGCTTCAGCTAAATGCGTTGCACCAGGCCGCCTGATGTTTCGGTTGGTCCTTGTCTAGACATAATTCATCACTCCTGAAAGAGACGAGAAATCATCGACATCCCACAACCGGTTTCGCCCTTCTTGGGGCTAACCGGGCAGGAGCAACCCCCGAATGTCCCTCAACCTCAATTTCCAGCTGAAATGAAATCGGACGGATTGTGACAGATAAAAGCGGACCATCATAAACTAGATACCCATAATTCATTTGAGTCTCGTGTCAAAACTAAGTTCGTATCGTCAGCATTGACAGAGAGTTCAAACTGCCATTTTTCATTAGAAAAGCATTTACGAACATCACGAGAGTTCTTCTACATCAGGTTACAATGAGACAGAACCACAACAAACCTAGAACAAAAAACCCTAGCAAAGTTTACAAGTCCAACTCTAATTTCTGGTGGCGATGGTGAAATTTCGTATGAGATGATAAAAGCCGCATTACTCTACATTTATGCCTTACCCGAAGATTTACCAAAAGTTGCAGCTAGGGGCTTGTCTCTCTAACTCCAAGTGGTCTCCTAACCGTACGACCCTGTGATGCAGACGTCCATGTGTGTGTGTCGTATGATAATGGCAATTTAGGCACACTGATAACAAAACTGTCTTCTAGGATCACTTTTTTCCTGTCTACATTCAAGTGGCGAATAGATAATCTATCTATAGAGACAAGTATGTTGAACCAGATAGTTTATCCTCATGTTCACTTCGGTTTTAGTTCTTATGAGAATGAGACGAAATTTTTAATTTACCAGCCTGTAATTCAAAGTAAGGTTTACACTAGGTTGTACGTGCCGATCATTTTAGTGTTACAGGAGTAGACAGTTTCATATCAGTGATACGTTGGAAGCACAAACGGGCTCATGACTCAACTTCGCTAGTCGGAAGGGTGTTAAACTTCGTTTGCCCGTGTATCAAACTTAAACTGAATTCAGGTTTTTGCCCACAAGCGAATAGGGACTCTTGTGAAATATGAATTTCCCTTCCGGCTGGAGACATTGAAAAATGTGATAACCAACCGACGTCAGCTCACGTTGTCAGATTTTATCCAGATTGCCTGATAGAGTGTTGGACGTGTAGGTATCTTGGATGTTTGTGGTAGACTAGCCCTAGGCCCCACTCCCTGTCCCACTTATTTTTCCTTCCATTGTGAGACTTTATTAACAAAAACTGATACGGTTGCAAGGTAAGCGTTCTCCTCTGGTGTTGCTGTCGATGATGACGGTAATGACGTGTAGCCAATTACAACCAGGTAGGTGACTCTTTTTTGTGTAAAATCGCACCACGGTTGAACAGGCCAAAGTAAGTTACAACTACGCAAAATTTGCTTTTTAACAGCTAATTTTCTGTTCAGTAGAACGACTTACCAGTTGAATTCCGCTTCCTTCTCCTCCCGGACACTGAATAGAGAATAAAATTCAATAGCGTTTAAAAAGCCGTACATGTTTATACATTCAGCTAGTTCCGATGACCACGATTGAATTTCACGTCCCTGAATGAAACCCGAAACAACACGAAATCTGTCTAAGCGGAGTACACTTCTAGGCGACTGAATTGCAACGGAATTTGCGTGACGTCTCCAAATAGAGCCTGGAAGTGTACTCAAGTATTGTGAATGCGCAAAGTTATAGTGCTTCTAAAGGCTTTAACTGGCTACGTCGCGTGGAGCTGTCGAACTCCATATGTGGGCCACAGTCCATGCACGACATTGGAACACAAGTGGAATTCTTACTGCCGCCATCTTAGACAATGGTTCCAGTTTGGTGAATATGTCTATCTGATGTTTCGCCAAATCATTACCGATTTGAGCATTGTTTTCTAAAGTTAGTTTTTCAACCCCTCACAGAGAAGTTAAAAGGAATGACATGTCTTTACAATTTGACAATTCGAGTGGACAGGTATCTAATTTGCTGTTCGATTTCAAGGACTGTCGTAACCACTTGGTGAGCCCAAAGAAGGGCAAAACCAGAAAAACAGTCTGTCTGGTAAGCCCCAAGAAGGGCAAAACCAGAAAAACAGTCTGTTTATTATTTGAGGAACGTCTTGATAAGTAGTGGTATGGGGCGAAATATTTCTATTTCAGTTTATAACTACTTGATAAAATTAATTCATCCTTTATGACTTGCATAATAGAACTGTACCCATTTCACCAAGCCACTTGTTCCACCGTTTCAGTATATATACGTTGGACGTTGAAACATCCTTCATTAGTGTGATGATTTTATCGTTCACTCTGCACGTCTTTCCGTCCTTTTGCGGCTGGTAATTGGATTACACTAGAACACCTCATTTGGTTGGATGGGACTAGTTACGAGATACACTTCAAGGTGCATGGGGACTGCTGTTCAGCCGAATGAACACAAATGTGAATAAACTAGTGTGGCGCACTACGAAGCACACCGTAACAATGTGCAGTAGTTCCTTCGCTGTCAAGTGGTTCATATTTTCAAGTCCCGGTCACTGACGGAAGTTTACGAATAACATATAGGATTTCCAGATTTTGTAGGTATATTGCGACATCTGGAGAACTTTTTTAATCGATTTTGGACTAAAATGCTGTCATCTTCATTCAAAATGTATAACACCTCTATGAAGACGTGATCACAGCACCGTGCAATCATAGTACAATGCAATAATATGCATACTGTGATCATAATGTGACCACAAAATACAATCAAGTTCCTGGCTGGCAGCCATCTTGAGAATTTCTAGGCTAAAACATGTACTGAGTACTCTCATTCCCCAAACCGCCACAGTAGAATTCAGTGCAAATCTGGTCTCCGTTCGACGATCCCTTCTTGGTCGCCGGTCCTTCGTTTCTTTTCGAATTTTTAGCAGTCGCTTATACTCAATTTAATCCCACTTCTCTCTGAACTCGCAATCATTGGGATGTGGACGAAAATGTCCCATATAAAATATTTCATGCAAAGTAGCTGGACGTGGTTAGCCAGTGTGAGAGACGGATTGGCAGGTTGTTGCTCAAAGACCGGATGCTAATACGATAAGTCCCATGGGCAAAAGGAAGGAAAGTTGGCTAGTTCGTATCTCTCAAATAGTGTTTTAAGACTAACCCTAACCGTGAGTTAGAACAACACACAAGCCACAGGATTTCCTCCCCGATTGTATGTTAGCTAGATTTTACACCATGCAGACAAAATGAGGTCACCTGCATCCTTTCTTCCCGTCGTTATCACCCACAGTTTTACCACCGATGTATCCGTGGCTGGGAATGAGTCGATATCGTTGAGTTGGATAACCACGGATGAAAACAAAGCATCTAAAAGGAAACTTCTGATATTATGTTGAAGAACTCGTAAGGACTGTAAGTGAAATCCGGGGCTCGTGGAGGTAAAACTACCAGCCTATGGCTAAAGGATTTTCAATGCCTCCGGCGTGTCAGCACTTGGGTAATTCCTTCCAATCGTCCTCATCCCCGTAGAAAACACACGCCATTTTTCCAAGAAGTTGAAATCAAATTTTCGTTGTTTGAGATTAGGTTATCAGTGAAACATCACGCGTTCGTTTGGGAGCTGGCTGCAGCTTTGCAAGTAACACTTGGTTCGTAAGTCTGCCAATACCCCATGAACACGACTCAGTAACCAAAGTGTGTTTTCACTACAAATCGGCTGCTCATCATGCACTACCTCTGCACATGTCCTCGCCTAAGAGACCATTACACTGCTGCGACGTATCAGTTGATCCTTTTGAGCTCTTATGTGTTACTCCGTCAACTTAGGCATCAATGTAAAAATTCTGAACACCACTAACTACTGGGGTGTGTTAAGTGGCTGCGTTGTATTCAGATGCACAGTAGAGACTGTGTCCTCCACTTGAGTCCATGTCTTGAGTTGCTGGAGTTGCCTTTCCAATATGCAGCACTCACAGATGCTTTGTCCCATACTTTTCAGTGTATCTCATTATACGCCACACGTTACTTACAGCACGACGTTTGACTCTCTGCTGATCACTTTCTTATACTGGAGTCTTTAAGGCGGCGGATGCAACTATAAAAGTAATTGTTTTGCGGATATAGCCTGAGAGCTGAAAGAGAGTTACCTTTCCTCAACATACTCCCGGACGTGAATGAGATTATTCCCAAGTAAAAAGCACAAACAGATCAGGGAATATTTGTGTTCTGAGGAGCACAATTCATCGGTGTTCGCCATCAGCTGATTAATTTAATCGGGTAAAAGCACATACTGCCCAACAGCTTGAGTTTCAGAAGAGGTACTGTTTTACCGAACGACATTAGATGCCCGAAAAGAAAGACCTCTAATAAAGAAGACAAAAGACAAAATTGAACAACCAGACAAGACCCACATGAGTCTTGTTCAAAAGGTCTGTCTTCTACAGACTGTCTTCTTCTGTCTCATTCCCGACCAGTACGTTTTGCACCATGTTTGTAGTGCGTCCTGTATTCATACCAACCTGCCGGCAGTTCAGCGGTGGAATACTCCCCAAATACCCTACCAGAAAGTAGCTAAAGACCTCAAAGACACTTGGGGCAAAATAACAAGTCAAGTGATTGGCTTGCAAAGTAACAAAGTGCGGAAGTTCAATAGTACTTCGTGCTCGCATGAAGTTTACTTCCCGAGCAAATATGAAGAGCGTTTAAACGTCAAATCACTTTTCGAATAAATGCAAAAGTGTATTCCCGTTAGGTGACTACTTCATCCTCACTGGGTCATCACACCAACACTCTTGTAGTGTGTGGGCGAAAGCAAGTTCCCATTTAGGCTGGCCTTCTAGCTAGGCTTTTCTGGCTTGTATATACAACAACGATGACGCAGGGCCCAGTAGACATTCTGTTCTTAGCCACCATACTCAGGAGTCAAGTGGAACACAAGGGTGACAGAAACGTGCAGTCAACCTCAAAATGATGATGGCTGCCTGGTAACCATAACGGTTGACCTTTTAGAGGGGGCCTGCATGCCCAAAGGCCCCAAATACACGAGTTTACACGTGTGACTCCCGTGCCATGATGGCTCAGTTTGGCGGCTGCTTGGATCTCTGTTGCTGCGCTACCGGCGCGCGTACATGAAGTAAACGGAGACCCCGCTGGGGCCGAAACATCTGTTCGTTGTTCACTCACTGGCTGTCTCGCTCTTAGCCGTTTATGCACGAGGCCAGAGCGCTTCGTAAATTGTACCGGCAGTGGAAATCGTCCGAAGAAATTACATTCACACCACTCTTAATTAAACGGTAGTTGTTCAGTCCTGGCGTAGAGATTCTGGTGAGTCCGCAGCAAAATGGACAGTATTGGATTTGACTTGCACTCTTAATGAAGCTCAGCAATAGTGCATATCTGTTTGGCCGTACCGAGGTGTGAAATTGGGACAATCGACGCGCGAAGTGAGTGTGTTACAACTGTCTCACCAACGCCAAACTCCTATTGGTGTGGATTGTCTAGAATAATTGTTCCAGAACAAGAGGAGAACTGTTCAACTAAAGTCAGTCTGAATGTGGATTCTGTTTACTCACAACCCCCGAGGAGAGTTCGCTGATCTAACGAGTGGAAAACGCCATCTCCTGGCAGGCATGGTTCAGTGTCTATCTGATCGAAAGCTGATACCCCTCCGGGGAACCCCACGTGATCTTCATTGCAATTTTCGATTCGCCTTGCAGGCATTCGGGTACGTAATATTCCGGAAGAGGCATCTAGACCACGTTGGAGAATTCATGTGCGAATATATGCCATCATGTGTTATATATTACATCATCATACAATTATATTTTTTGTATAGTATATTACGTAAGACCAATACTATGTTAGACGATAACATGATACATTTCATATAATATGTGGACAGTATATTATTATAACACTAACTATTATATTATATTGCGTATTCGTAACATATTATGGCTATTATTGTTATGTCAATTTATTACATACAATATATAGTATATATAATAATATATCTATAATATAATATCTAATATCTATAATAATATAATAATATCTCTGAAAACTAGTGATTCCTTGTTACTGTGAGGTGTCACTGGGAAGTGTTTCAAGCAAGCGAATATGCGAATCGATGCGCCATAATCTCACGAAATACGATGATGTATTTGAAACCGTAGGCGCTGCTTATTAGTAAGCACTCTATCTTTATATTCATGAATAAGCCCATCAACTGGGATTTTCTTTACAGTGTAAAACATTTGTCAAAATTCGTCCACCACAGAGGAATTGAGAAGCGATTTTATGCCTGTGAGTTATTTAACAAAAAGACGGTAACACTCATTTAAACTCGGATATCGTGTGCGTTGCGTCATTCTACCGCAGGCAAGACTGGACATAGCCGAGTACATACTGCAGTCCATTGGATGAGCGAAAAGGTCCGTATAAAAAATAAGTTACCGGTTGACAATTAAAGTTAGAGCAAGAGATCTTTTCACTCACTGCTTTGCCTCAGACAAACTGAAAACCTACGTATGACGTATGATGTCCATACCTCCGACTCACAACACTGAAAGGGCTAGGATGTAGCGTAATCTATCCATTTATGGCAGACACCTTCAGTTTATCGTATCAGACAATGGCTGTTAATCCCAATTCCAACGAAAACAGTACAAATCTCAGTGTGATGATGAAACAAGCACTTGGCACCTGCCGAACCACACCGATTTGCTCTTTTACTTCTTCTCATAGCAGAATAAACTATCTAGTGTTTATGGGGACAAAGTTTATTTTAGTAGACTTTACCCAGTTTGCCAACGAAATTTGTCCATTTTATACAATAACAGGTTTAGTACGAAAGACCAAAAGGTAATAAGAGGAACGTTTCTGTGACAAGTTTTTGTCCATGAGAAACTGTTTGTACCTATAGTAGAAGCATTCATTCGTTTCAAAAATTGAGAATTTATCCTTCAGGGGAGATAATCCGAATGATAACGCGCTGTGCCATTTGCGTGGATCTACAAATCAAGCATCAAAAAACAACGATTGATTTATCCAGCAGTGCCACATTGCGTCAGCAGATTTAATGGAAATCAGTTAATCTCTGTTGTACGGCCAACAAGGTTACAACGGTACAATTCAGGAAACAAGATAAAACATTACATGACAATTCATTATCTCCAAATTCCCAAATGATTAACACGCTGTCGGCGTGTTAAAACACTTCTTTGTCACAGTTGCTGTATTGGGTTTTCGTTTTATTACCATATGGTCTCTGGGTGGTAAACTTGACTCGATGAACGAGAAAATTTGACTCCATGAGTTCGGAAAGCTGATACTACCGAAATAAGTCACCTTATTGAGTGAGAATGGAGGCGGAGCGAGATTCTGTGTGTGTACTCACACATTACAACCATTCACTTTTGAAGAACATCTGATATCTGTGGACCCGACTTGCTAAATAGTGTGTGCGGTCATCCTAAACTGATCAGTTCGTTCGAAACTGACGTTGCGCTGTTGTTCGTATATCCATCATTAGACTAGTTCGCTGATTGGCGGTTTCGGTGGCCTTCTCTATTTGGCCCGCTAGAGATTTGTGTCGCTTCGTGGTCGGTCGAACTCGGATTCGATTGGCGACGCATGACATCAGTGTTGAACACTGATGCTTCACTGCCGCACAACCATGATTTATGGTTTTTCACTTGAATATACTTATCAACCAGTTCTGACATCGTTGCTCTTTCCAGCTAGACTGGATTGTAGACTGGCCAGCCACAACTACGGTGGATAAATCGGCGTAGTTTGCAAAAAATGTTACGCTTATTGGAACGCTTTAAAAAACAAGCTTGTGGCTAAGGATGGAAAGTTCCTTTCACCAAGCTGGTGATGAAGTTGCTCGGCGGATATTATGTCAGAACTACCATTTCCACCGATTTATCCCCATATTCCCATTTATTTAAACCCACAAACTTTTGTTACTTGCTTTCTTCAAACTTTTTCCCGTCTAATAAACTGGGGCCTTAGATGAGCACTGTACTGGCGAAAAATGTTCTAATTCATCCTGTGGAGAAACGTTGGACATCAAAATAGCTCTTGTTGCGTATGGCTGCCTCATTATATATTCGATTGGTGCCAGGTGGTAGAGAATCATGAAAACCTCCACAGATCTCTTTTATTTTCTTCTCTGTATTCGCTGGTCTGAATTTATAATATTTGAAGGTCCCCTTTCTATCTACCAAGATGTTGGCTTTCAGCTTCTTGAATGCAATCAGTTCAGCGCAATCCATTCCGTACGTCACTGTTAGATTGTTCGCTTTAGTTGGTGGCTGCCTTGGACAGATAAGATGCGCCTGACCGTATACGTATGAATGAAAATTCAGTGGGAAAAGAGCTTTACGGATGTGGAAATTTCGCGGCAGAAATATTTGTGAGGAACAAGCGGTGCAAGTGAAATTCACTTGGGGACGTTGGCACGTCACAAAATGCTCACTATGTGTACTGGTGTGAGAACGACGTATGCTCAGGCAATTCCGTCTGATTTGGACACGGACGAATATTTTCAGCTAACAGAATTATCATTCAAATCGGTGTATGGATTAGATGGCGCACAATAGAACTTTCTTCCTATTGGTATATAGTAAGCCACGCACAGCTATCAAAAAACACTATTCGAATTTCGAAAGAAGAAAACGCCTCGTTGCCAAAATTATCCGAGTGACCGTGAATTATAGTTGATATGACGCACGTACTGTCTGATGAAATTTTAAGGAGATACACTGGTAAGGAGTGATTTATTCACACTCTAGGCTTGGGGTTGAAAATCTGTCAGTGTATTGTGTGTGACGTGACACATACAATAACGTCATATTTACGAATAACGGGTGTATACAAACCAATAGGTTATAGTGCAACCTTGCGTACGGTGAATAGCTGGAATTTTTTAAAAAAAGTGGAGTATTTTCCTGGACCGCGGTTTCTGTTTCAAATAACAACTTTGGAAATTGCCAACTTCCTTGTAACTCCGGAAATCGTGGTTTGCGTTCGCACTACCGAGGGTTCCCCTTTTCTGGAAAATGTGAGGGGAACGTCATCTTCTGTAGAAACGTGTTCCGTTTATCCTTATGTATTATCCAGGAAATTGGTGAGGTCTTTGAAAATATTCAGCCACATTTACTGATTCATGCTTTCTACAAAACAGCGATTGGGTTGTTTTCTGGTAATTTACCACCGCAGCTCTCAAGTAAGAGTCGCGATTCATCAGTACTGTGAAGACATTTTATTGTTGAAGAAATCTTATGATAAGCGTTCCTTTAAAACCAAAATATCGATTCTCACTCGTGGTGTCCATGAGTGAGCCAGTTTACGCGATTCTGTTTACATGGTTTAATTTATGATGCTGTTTTAAATGATGTTCATGGTAAACTGCCCCTCATCAAACTAACTGTTTGCTCCGTCTACTCTGAGATTTCTTTTGTTTTTTGACTAATAAGAACTCTACCACGAATCACTTAAAACCTTTTCTCAACCATGATGATATAAGAAAAAGTGAATACAAAAAAACGAGAGATTCAGGTGAGTCTCTTATTGAAACGAATGAGTGTTTCGGTCGAACTGCCAGCTATTAGGTCTTTTGTATCGGGAGGAATAACTGGACTTGGAAGTGAGTGTTTCGGTTGAACTGCCAGCTATTAGGTTTTTTGTATCGGGAGGAATAACTGGACTTGGTCTGTCGACAGGATTTTTGTCACAAAGATCATACCAGCATCGTTTATTAGCTTAGAACAGCAGCAACAAAATGACGGCATGCAAGTTTACTCGAACATATCGCAGATTGCCATTTAGTTATGAGTAGTATTCTCGAACCCAGAACATGTTATCAGAACTTAAGAACTACCCGCGGTTTTCCCCAGCAAATGGTGTGACCCTTCTGGCGAGACAGTATTCACAGCACCATGTCTAGCCCTGTTGTTATTATCAGGAGTGCTTTGACGTTTTGCAGCTTATACCGAATTTTCGCAGTCAATTTACTTTGGTCCTGTGCCGTCGGGTGTCATACAGGTTGACTGAGTAAGCTTTACAATTGCGGACTGCAAAAACCGTGTGGGACCATAACCTCCTCCGGATGCAGCTGGACAGTATAACGGCAAAAAGAAGACTTACTAGCTTGATAGCAAAACAAAGTAAGAGATATTTCTGGTCTGGGGTATACGTCACGAAATTCTTTGCTTTACATGAACATTTCTTAGTTTGAAGCCAGTGGCAACGCCTGAAGTTAAGTCATTTTTGCGTAAGAGTGTGCAGTCCGAGTACTTCATGCTTTTCACCGAGAAATTAAGTGACTGAAAACCGAAAGTGTTGAGGCACCCGTGGAAGTTCTTGTTTCGGTCAAGAGAAAATTGCTTTTCGGTGTACTTGCCTACTGAAGCCTGTCAAGTCGTTTTGTCCTAAGCACGGCGTACAACATTCTCTTTCGCGTTGTACCGCAGTGCTCCACATAGCCCACAAGATATAAGTATCTCTGAATGAAGAACAGTACTAGCTGAGAAGTCATCAATCCAAGTGCCAGTCAACATGTGGATTCTGGTATTGAGGCTGAGCGGCGCTATATTCTGTCCATTTGCGAGATAATCACATCATTGAAGGTCTAAATGTCCAACTACCAGATGGGAGATCGTGGATCCGAGACTGCCTGAGGTTTTATGACATTCATCCTGCAGAGGACTCCAAATAGGGATGATACAGCTAAACTTTGTTTCTAGGCCTTTCAGCTTAGATTGGCTTCACTTACAGGGTGAAATTCAAGTTGAACTATGCTGAACACTACGAACAATAAAGTTTGTACCCAAGTAAAATTTCCAGGTGGCTCTTCAGTCGTAATGTGTGAATAAGATACAATGGGAATATCATCACCATAACATCTACAGAAGGCCGATTGTGAAATTAGCGAGAGCGGTTGACTGTGTTCATAAATCTGTCTTCCAAATTGGCTGAAGTAGAGAGCTCATCGCTAATCCATCTCCCTCTCTGCAAATGATCCCATTAAATAACAATTTTGTTAAAAATACAAACTACAACGGTTCCTTGGAGCCGAACTAGTTTATAAAATCACAGAAACACTTGACTAAATTGTTGTTTATAGAAGACAAACCCAAGAGACCACCATTCCCTCCTTGGGTATTCGGATTAAGCCGACGAAGTCAACATTGTCAGGCAGGCGATAAATCCGCAGAGTTTTGTCAATAGGCTCGAATAATTCCTCCAACCAGCGGGAGATTTCACGGAACGGAGAGCCAATCATATCATGCCACGGATGGCAACCAGGTTTACGAGTACTGGGTGACCAAATACACGACGGATGTGCGTAGTTGTCGGCGCAATTGTTGTAGCGTTTTCGTGATATAACGTTAATCATAAACGCCATGAAATATGCGTTCATCAGCTTGTTCGCCCACGCTACCTTGGGGGTGTCTGTTAGCGACTAGGCTATCCGAAATATGTGTACGCTGTTACGCTACTCTGGACCACATATTCTAATAAAACTCATATCGGTCATTCTTGTTTGAACTTTAGGAGAACCAAGCAACTGATTGGCAGCATCACTACTCAAGAAAATCTGCAGCTTGTACTTTAAATCCCATGGGAACGGCACTGAGGTAATTTTTTCTCAACAAGGAAAAAATATTCTTGCAGTAGGACTAATCAGAATGTCGTTTGCTGTAATTTTTTATCAGACTGCCAATCAGACAGGACCAGATCTAATCTGGAATTCACTTATATTACTGGTCAGAATTAGATGACCAATGCGGAAATTGCGTGTCTAAGCAGTTGATTTTCGAAATTTTTGCACGCGCCATTAAAGGATGACCATTTTTTGTGTGTCCTTTATCATCACCAACATTTACGAGATTCCTGGCTTGGCTTTTGAGAAATTTAATATAAACGGGATTTGCTTTTAGTTATCAAGATTAAATTACACAGGATGATTGTTGGTAAACTAATAAGATTCACTGAGACATTTTGTCCGCAACGTTGAGGAGCAACAGTCATCATCATCATCATCGACAGCATGACATCAGTGTTGAACACCGATGCTTCGCTGCCGTACAACCATGATTTATTTGAAAGCCTTATTGTGAAGAAAAAGAATAAAGATGGACGGGGAGTGGACTTATTGCTGCCATACTGCAATCGTTCCGAGGTGCCTACACCTCCAAACACTCATTCAGGCAATCTGGATAGAAACTGACAACATTGCCGGAAAGTTCCAAGTGCTGAGGTATTGTCGAAGAATGAGCAAATCATATGGTTATATATAAATACATACATATACTCAATTGGAATTCGGTTGAGTCTCCCGTTAAAAACAAATTGCCGTGCAAATAAGTGCATTTCATGAATACATATACCCCCTTATGACTAACGGATTAGCTACGATAATTTGGTTGAAAAATAGCAATCCTATCTTCGTTGTAACATTTATCTACATTATGCTAATTAGTTTGACCAGCTAAGGTGTCAAAACATTCAAAACCTCTTTCCACGCGATTAAGGTGGTTCAGCTGAATCACGCGATAAATTCTTATTATTTATATATTTTGCATGTATGTGTTGTTTAGAGGTAGTTGAATAGCTGGCTAAGCTTGACAGTTACTAAACAGCCCGTGATAAACTGCCAATCAGTTCGTCCGAGCTAAGGTATTCCAACAGACTGCCGTTTATAGTTCATATTAACATTTCTTCAGAAAGCTCACGGCACGATACCTGATACTGTTTGTTTAGGGCGCCTGGTATTCCAGCTAAGTTGTTTTCTGTGGGTTAAAGCTAATGCCAAATGTTTTGTTTGGGCCAGTTTCCGTCAGTCTCACCCAAAGCAAACTTTGAATTGCCAGTTTGACAGGCACGGTGTAATTACAGACATTTGAGTCAGGCTGTTTTTCTGCACACGTGCAACCCTCCCCCGACAGATGATGTGGTGCTTAAAACCGGAATGTACATGACAGGGCTTAGAGCTACTACAATCGTGTGTGTCTAACGGCTTACCTCCTCCCATTTAACAGTGAACACATCTATTAGTTGAAAGAAAAAATTTCTAAACGCTTTTACCTGAATTTCGCCTCATCCGTATTAGTATCGACCTTCTGCGACGTCCGTGGAAGCGTGATGCTCCACTACAAATGAGCAGACAATCCGTGTTTATTCTGAAAGTGTACACACCCTGCACCACATCGTTTAAGAAGCAATCCCTTATTGTTTGTTCCGCGCCATTCCAAGCTACGGAGCTTCGTCGACTGCCGGAAAATATTCAATGTTATTTGCGTGAAAAATGGACTTTCGCAGTCCTAAGCTTCCATACTGTTTGCCCGAAGGTGCACAGCTGTATTGTCGTCGTTGCAACTGCTGAATGGCATCCAAGTTGTTTGCTAGTACGTCAGCTGAGACCCATTCGTCGACGCAGATGCACCATTCGAGGATGTGCACGTAACAGAGCACTTTAGTTTTGGATTGGGAATAATAATTAATTAGTATTTAGACAATAAATAGTCGATAGGTGTTTTGATGGTTCCTTCGGTAACGTCTTTATTTCTAACACAATCGTGTGTGAACAGCTGATTTAACGCAGGATTACAGTCTCAGACATCGTCATGTCCGTTCCATTGTAACCACGTTTAACTTCCACGTAGTCGTATTAAGAGAAAATAGTTTGTCAGTACTCAGAAATCTCTCCCTGTCATCTCTTGCATTTTTCATTTACTCGTTTTCTCCGTGTTAGTCGACTCCTACTAATGATGAAACAGAATTTGCACTAACCAAGCAGTCACGTGTCAGATCAAAGAGCAACGTCGTTTCAGACAGACAGTTGGCATCAAAAGATAACTGAAAAAGTTAAAGATTTATGAAGCAATTTGGTTCCTTGGCTATTGGTCAAGTGACAGTCGTTCTATTCGTCGAGCTTGGCATTTAGCTTACAATCAGGTTGATCAGCAGGCAGTTAACGCACCCGAACTACCAACAATAATTAGTTGGGTAGAAAAAAACCTTTCTGGCGGTGCTCCTGCGCAAATTGTGTTTCGGTCGAACATCGATTTCTGTGGACTAGCAGTTTGTATGTGATTTACTATAATGTGAGTTTGGATGCAGCAGGTTTGCCTGCCTGTAGAATGATCCTTCCTACAAGCGGTTGGACAGAGTTTTCAAATACGTAATGCGCCGTTATTTTTCTTTTCCAGTTCTTCAGTACGTCAATGTAACTACACTCTTATGATCACTGGATGGACTTGGATATTCTAATGTTTCGACGGGTTACAGCTGCAATAGTGTAACCTATGGTGATGAATTGCTTTTGGCCGATAAACTTGTCCGAAGAGCCTATCCAAACATCCAATAACGGTAGTTGATTGTCCCCCTTACATTCAATTTTAAACCGACAACTCGAAATGCAATCTTGGATGGTTCATGTTCACTTCGTAATCTGATCCGCTTCGTAATGACGCAAGCATAGTCACCTAATGCATTCTGAAAATGTCTGTCCTAATTTCGAGACACTGTTCTGCTCCATCCATGAGATAAATGCCAAGTATTGTGGTTGCTGAACATGATGGATCGCTAGAAGTTTCCTGGAGGCATGCTGCAGTGGCGGTCTTGGAAATACGATGGGATTTAGAATGTCCAACTTTACGGAGATAAGGCAGTTTACTGACTATCTAGCGATTGCCATCATGTTTGGCCAGCCGTTGCAAACTAGTTCAAATGTTTTTGAATAGTTATATTTAGGAATCTTACTCCACTTGTTGCTGATAACAACCAGAAACGAGGTTTGTGAGGACACACGTACAATTAACTGTTCGTTGATGAATGTTTTTGAATCGTGTTCACGATGAAATCGATATCAAATATATAAGACACGGCTCCCTAAAGGCGACTTTCTAGGAGTGAACGAGAGCAGGTTTCGATAAACAAAAGCCCACTGGTTCCTTTTCTTAAATGCGTGATGTAAATTGGCCCAGTATTATCCGACTGGTGGCATACTCCACACACTTCACTAAAAATCTGCGGTCATCTAAAACTACTCATCCCAGAGTGACTCATCTGCGCCAATCGGGTTTGCGGGGTCACCATTTCTTGCTGCTCTGTAAGAAGAGTAGACAGTCAAGCAAGGATAAATTGATCCGGTCCGGGTTTCAGAACTGTCTAACCAGCTTCTATCACTTCTCCCACGAAGTTCCAAATGTGACACCAACTTATATGACCACAATCATTTACTCGACCGATGTGACAAGCCGTGCTACCGCAAAGACGGTGCGCATAAGAAGGAACAGAAGAGAGCAACTGAAATTGAATGCGGTCTTCACCAGCGATAACTGTCCAGAATGGGTTGGCACAGTTACGGCTGTTGGTGTGCGGGTAAAGAAATCCTCAGACAAGTGAAAAAACGGGATACAACTACAGGTGGCAGAAAGTGGATCACAGCAATAGCTCCTTACTGATATCTGCTGTAATCGAATATGACAAGTGGTAATCAAAACGTTAACTAAAAAGGACAATTTCTGGAATAAGTTTACTCTTGTGCAACAAAAACTGATTTACTTAAAAAATGGAATGCTGTTGAGTCAGTTTTCAGTGAGATGTTCTTCATAGAAGTTTGTGAAATCGTCGTTGTTCCAACCGGTAGCCTCCAATGTGACGGAGTTCTAAACCGAACAACTCCTTAGGTATGACTTAAGTCAGATAAAAGTGTTAAATAGGGAGTGTATTTGAAAAAGAGTGGCGTAACTTTTTAGATCGGTAAACAACCTTGGTTTACGGAATGCCATTAAAGGAAATTAGGTGGTAGCTGCTAGTGGTTAAACATTCCTGTTACAGATGAGATGTAACTGGCGGTCGCGAAACATTGTGTCACTAAACTTTAATGTCTTTCCACATACGTGTGAACCGATTTCGGCGTGAACTTACCCGTGGTATGAAAAATTGGGAAAAATCAATTGACGACTGCCTAAAGTGGGCTGGTCCAACTGGAGTGGTGTGTATACTGGGATGAGACTTGGGAACTTGGCGGATTCACCTCTGTGTGTAGAAACTGGATCCTGACTGAGTAAGTGATTTCATGTCCTGATTGACTTGGCGATTGGACGTTGAAAATGCTAGTGTGTGTGTGAGTATGAGCCGCATTTTGAGACCCCGCGTCAGCGACTGCCTAGGTTTCCACCTAACACTGAATCGGGCAAACCAATTCTAATGGAAGAAGGATTGTCCCCACCACTTCAGATGACACAATCGGAGGCATATCAAAGTCTAGGGATTGTATACACAAGCAGAAGGATCAAAAAAATTGTCTTGTGACGCCAAATTCCCTCAAATCAAAATGCTCTCTACTCAAACGAGCGCTTCATGAATCAATGTACCAATGACTCTCAACGACTGCTACGCGCGCATACTGCTTAGCGATTTCTCAGATTCTATCAACAACAATCCCGTCTGCGGGATCCGTATTTTGGGTTGGAATAATTTTTTATATATCCGCTTACAAGGGTAAAAATTATCTAATATTAGGATGGTAGGCAGTGGGATAGCGTGCTGCACAGATTTATTTTATCTCGGCAGCATCCTAACCACTAAACAAACGACGAATTAAAAGTTGGACTTGCAGACGTCGAAGGGTAGAGTCGCATTTTGAAGCTTCTAAAGTGCATCTGGAAAAAGTCACCATCCGCAAAACCTACACTTCTACACTGCAGTAGTATATCGACGGTATTGCAGCTTCGCATACAAATTCTCAACCCATTTCCCCTAGATCGTCTGAGGAAGACTAATCGCGGACCGGATCTAATCTGATCAAGTTGTCCGAAAGATAGAATTTTATAGAATCGAACGCAATTGAGTGCGCTGGTTAAGCCATGCGGAATGCACGCCATCGAGTTGCATTCCAAAAGAGTTGTTATATGGACTACTAAAGGTGGGCCTGAGAGGTCAGGGAAGACCGAAACGTGAACGAAGGAAACACCATTTTTGAAATCAAAAAGTTGAGAAGGCGCCTGGTGCGAGGCCCTACGTAGTCCCTTGACGCATTCCGAGAAGAAACTTTTCTTGACATTGGAATATAAGCGACCGTCTCATAGGCAATTGAAGAGGACATAATAACGCTAGTAAATTTATGGGGTTGCTGAGATTTTGGACTCCTCTGCATAAGAAATGTTGTACCTGCCTGTTATATCCGTCACCACGTCATAAAGGTCTCAAGGGGCCAAAGGGGGTTTTGAGCTCAGTTTCCTCCTAAAGACAAAACACTACTTCCTAGGGCAACTTCAACGGCTTTTTAGCCATAACAATCATAATGGGTGGTCTTGGGAACCCAAGCCAACGTGGCTGCATGATAATGTGCTAAGGAAGTAAAATACTCTGGTGAAACTTAAAGAACATGACTTGAGATGACGGTCTCATCCTGATGCCACCCCGCCCGGGCGGGTTGACTGCTCCGAACCAACCTCTGCCAACTCGTCCGCAGATCTTATTATTCCTGGTTCGCACTGAATTCACGTAACATCCGCTTTTTGTGCGAATCTTCTGTGTTGTTTTAACTGCGCACATGGGTTCAATGGTCCAACACTTTTGGTAGATGAATTCTTATGGGACAAACGCCGCTTAGATTTCACTCTGAATTTCAGCCTAAGTGTAGCCTAAAGCAGAGACAAAAGCCGTTTGTACGAATTATCCCCGAAATTCCGACTACCTTAACCGGGTGGTGAGGTGCATAGTAAGGTTTACCTTATCTGACCTGAAAACAGTGCAAAAATGTGTTAAACTAACACTGCATTGGAAACAATTTTGAACATCTGTGAACATGTCCTCTGGTGGATAAACATGAGGGCCCATTGGCCGCACAATTCTCTTAGCTGCAAAACCTTTCCGAGCGGAATAAAACTTTTTGCACCAAAATGCTGCATTTTGTTGTGAATGTGCTCAAACCGAAAACCATTCTAATCACCATTCATATTTTCGCAGATCACCAAATTTCATTGTCCACTGAAGCAATCATACCTCTGGCGGGGAAAAGTGTGGTGGAATACTTTCCTAGCATTGCTGAGACGCCGCGATGAGGTCCAAAAGTTTGGACTTATACTCTGAACCCAATTGTCTGCCTGTTTTAGTCCATCATGGACACGTCGTAGCGCTCGAAAATTCAGTTCCATTGTGCGAATACCGAGTGCCGCCCCACCAAAATTTTGGTGATAAAATCAACTTGATAATGGTCATGTCTAAACTCATGTTCACCGTTTATACTTGAGGTTTTCCTTCCCGAAAACGCAATTCTTGAACGACTCAGGGCCTGTTATGTCATGCTTTGCGCCAAATGAATATGCATTTTTTGTCAATTTAGGTGGACAGAGGAACATGTGGTAGTGAAGATAAGATTTACCTTACTTCCTGATGAAGCTGAATACAAATGCACTTTGAAAAGTTAAATCTCTCTTGAACTCCAGTGGATTCATTGTTATACGATGGTCAGTACCGCAGTAAAATGGTAATCGTATGAACGACGTCATCTTTGAAACAGTCACCACGATACTCGGCGCTTATATGAGTATTTAGTACACTGTACAAGACTTCTGAGTAAGTCACAATTGTATGCTGAGATTGCATTCCTCTTTTACAACATCGAAAACCGTGTCCCAGAAGCTTTATTGTTCCCTAGTAAATTAAAAAAGTAAACCCTTTTAGGTTTAAAGCACTATCAAAAACCTGAACTGCAGGGAACTGCAAAGTTAAAAAACTCCTTAAAACTACGGTCCGTTGGCCTTCTCCAGTTTTATTTGTCCAATTGTCTGCCTGTTTTAGTCCATCATGGACACGTCCTTGCCTTTGAACACTCAATTCCATTGTGCGAATACTGAGCGCCATAAACATGTATTCGGAGGAACAAACGAAGATCATGTCTAAACTCATGTTCACCGTTTATACTTGAGGTTTTCCTTCCCGAAAACGCAATTCTTGAACGACTCAGGGCCTGTTATGTCATGCTTTGCGCCAAATGAATATGCATTTTTTGTCAATTTAGGTGGACAGAGGAACATGTGGTAGTGAAGATAAGATTTACCTTACTTCCTGATGAAGCTGAATACAAATGCACTTTGAAAAGTTAAATCTCTCTTGAACTCCAGTGGATTCATTGTTATACGATGGTCAGTACCGCAGTAAAATGGTAATCGTATGAACGACGTCATCTTTGAAACAGTCACCACGATACTCGGCGCTTATATGAGTATTTAGTACACTGTACAAGACTGCTGAGTAAGTCACAATTGTATGCTGAGATTGCATTCCTCTTTTACAACATCGAAAACCGTGTCCCAGAAGCTTTATTGTTCCCTAGTAAATTAAAAAAGTAAACCCTTTTAGGTTTAAAGCACTATCAAAAACCTGAACTGCAGGGAACTGCAAAGTTAAAAAACTCCTTAAAACTACGGTCCGTTGGCCTTCTCCAGTTTTATTTGTAACAATGTTCCACAAAATTTTATTGCAATATCACTGTTTTCGGACGTTCTCTTGCTTGCCTAGTTCACCAGTGCGTGTATTTAGTTTGCGCGGACATGCAGTGGGCCAACACCCTCTGCTGAGAATTCGAGCGGTTTTGTTAACCGGTGCTGGCAAAGAAACCTCGCTACTTCTCGTCTTCTGGTGATACTCTAATTTACTCGATGCCCCAGGATCACCAAAAGACACTGTTTGCTATGGCTTAGTTTGTACTCCCACAAGTCATTTATTTGGCTCACATGGTGCTGGGGTACGGCCTTACCAACTGCCAGTTCTGTCGTACGTGAAAGTCAAAATGAATACAGCTGGATACGGACAAGAATAGGTCGTACAATAACTGAGATAAAAAACAATGGTTAATCACATGGATAAGCTCTGCGTGGTCAGACATCAAAAATGGAACCAAATTATTCGATGTTTGTGTTGTCGAAATCACTGGCCACCGAGTGAATAACATGTGGAGCCACTTCTAAATGTTGCGGGTTATGTTCTTCACGTCCGGGAAGTGCGGCAAGATTTACCGCTTGCGACAAGATGCTTAGGGACGAACGTATAGACACTGTGGTTGTTTGCAGTCCAGGTCTGGTCCCCGGGCATATCCCGTGACAAGCGAAAAGATGTCTCAAATATCGATGATAGACGGAACAGGTAGCAATGAGTAAAAGAGGACCAGTTACCGCGTTAGATAGCGCGATTAACATGGAAAAATCTAAAAAGATTTCCATAGCCTCATTATTTAGTTTGAACGCTCCGATAAGCAGGTTTGCAATGTGATTTGGAGTCCAAGACAGAACGAATAATGCGGCCATTAGCACACAAAGTCGGGTTAATCGTTGCCTTCTTCTAGTCCATGCGACAGTGTTCTGATGTCCCATCAGTACCAGGAGCCGCTGTGATTGTTTCAAGTGTACGGTGATCACGTGTTGACTTACACAGACCACAAATAAAGGAATGAGATAGATAGTAAAGATGAGCACCAGGTCAAAGGTAAGCTGAGCTTCTCTGCTCCATGTGTCTCTGAAAAGAACAAGGAAAAAACGGAGAGCTTTTTTAAATCTAAGTAATAAGAAGATTAAGGGCAATTGTGGGAAGAGAACAATGAAGTGATTGATCAAAAGTGACCTCATTTTTAAACGTAGACATATCAGGCGGTCTTGTATTTGGAACATCAGTGTGTCATAATATCTTATGTGAGCCTCGAAAAACTGAATCACCCCTAAAACGTGACACGCACCAATCAGGAGACAGCATATCTTAGAGTTGCACCAGCCCCGATTAGATGGCGAAGGCTTTGCATTCTGTACTGCATCCAACCAATCAGCAATCGAGGAAATCGTTGGAGGCGGATGGTGAATGCCTTAAGAAATTTTAGAGAACCTGAACGGCGACATGACTCCGAAATATGCTTGCTTATAGTTGTCCTTCTAGCGTGCATACAATTATTACCGTGAATGAGAAGAATCCTGATTAATGGTGATGATGCTGCCAGAGAGACCTGGGGATACCTGTAGCCATTTTAAATTGAGTGAACACTTTGTAGAATTTCGAACGCAGCATTTATTCGCCCAAGCATCTTTTGGTGTGCAATGTCTATCGAACACGGTGCCAGTGCAAATAACCGGCCTCTGCCGAATGGAAGACCTAGATCACCACAACAGACACATTGTTAAGTCAGTCACCCAGTGAGCAAGCGCCAGCACGTGAATGATGCGCTAAAAAAACCTGTACGTGCGGACCAATGATACGAGGGATGTGAGACTGATCAACACGGAAGCACGCATCCAAGTGTCTGGATCAAACTGAAGGTAAATGACTAGACTTATTTAACCACAACACTGCGCGTTCATTCGTAACATGTGCGCGACGGTTCCAACGGGTCAATCAGTCAACCAGTATGGACTGGTGCATAGATATTCTTGGCGTCACAGTAAACTAAACGAAAGAATAAATCTTAAGGGGGAAGTTCGCCAATTTCCTCATGCTATCAACAACAAAACATATAGGTTTCCATTAGGTCAGATGATTTTGATCGACTTGTGCTTGTGTTGAATGGTGTACAATTTGGATTGCTTGGATATAAGCGGTATATGTATTGTTCCTTGGACAAAGAGTTCTATGTGGACGTTAAGCAGGAAGTTCTAACTCTTCTCTCAAGCATCTGGCAATGGTGAAAGGTGGTACAGTGCACATTCCGGTTCCCCACTTGTCCGCTGCTTTATGAATATGGCTCATGTGTTAACTGATTAACAGTCACGTCACTCTCGTTTTAACAGAGTATGAAGGAACTCGCTTTGGGTAGATCATTAACTTGGTTGTGACAAGCGAGGAATGAAGCTGTAGAATATACAGCCACGTTGTCAGACTTTAAGGGAATCTCCTTGCTGATGGCTGTATTGTATATGATATCGCGTCGAGTGATGGGCAAATCACTCACTCCAAACGACAGAAAAAGACACTTCTACACTTATTTAAGCGCAAAACAAAGTTTCCAGAAACAACTTTACAACTATGGAGCTCGCGGGGTTGTATTTTCAAACGTCACAGACGAGGAATATACACTCAAGGGTGTCGTGCTTGGTGAAAAATTTGTGGACCTAGGTCACGCGGACTGAATTTTGATATTCGATGGTAACTAGTTTGCTCAATCTACATCATACGGACGGCTGAATGCGGTTGCTTGTTGCGGAAAGACTTTAGGGACTTTTAACTGCAGTATCCTGCTTCACGAGTTTTAACGACCTTGTGATCTTTTGAAATTCCGAGGCAGAGAGTTTGAAGTTATCGATCCGTTCACATATCCCGGCGCCCTTCAAAACAGAACCGTACCGAGTGCATCTTGTTTTTAATCGCTGTTTCTTTTTCGCGTTATTTATCCCACGTTTTCTGCTTCTCACCAGTGAGTCCTTTCCTGGGCCAGTATTTATCCATGGTTTACTGCTCTGGAAGATGACGATACGGATGATACTGATAAATCTGAGGCGTTACGGCTCCTAAAATAAAATGCTGCTACAGTTAGCGAGCGCTAAATATAAGATTTATCCTCATTGTTTTTATTTTTTTACGGAGACTTAGTGTAACCTTTTTGAAGAACGTGTAAACCTGCTTTTACTAATTCATCATAATCGGAATTTGACGCGACAAAACAGAATTGATTGTTATGGAAAATGAGTTCTTGGTAAATGAGTGATTTGCAACATTTTTCCATGTTCTTGCCCATTCTATTTCTGGAACAGTTAACAAAATGCACAATATAAAAGGGGTCCAATTCGTTTACAGCAAAAATAAGGACTCCCGGAGGCTGGATGTATTCACCGGACTCCCTGTAGTCTCACTAGGCATCTACCAAATTAGGAATTATCTGAGCTATCGAGGGGACTGTGATCACCAATCGCTTATCCGACCAGTGAATTTTTGCCTGCAGTTGAGGCGGTCAGGGTGCACGATCTGAGACCTGCACAATAACCCGAAGGTTGATGTCGTTTGATTGCTGTAAAGCCTTAGTATTTAGGCAAGGTCAAACTCAGGATTTTCAACTGTTCTCATCTGCAATATAGCCACTTAGACAACGCACCTGAAGAAAGCATTTCGTTTTGTTTGGGGCCTTGTGAATGCATACGAAAGTGATGAAAATATAGGGATGCACAGTCTAGAAAACAATCGACACTCACGGCTAGTACGTTACTAGTCATCTGATCGTCCACGAAGTGGAGTCCACGCGAAAACTGGATGTACCAACAGTAGAATAAAGACTTATTAGCTACCCAGACTCGGAGTAAATTTTCGGATGAAAATACGTGGTTCCGAATGCCTCTAATTATCTGATAAACAAATGTCTTTCATGTGCAAGAGTTCCTATCGCAATTTAAAAGGTAATGGAAATTGTGTCGTGTAGTATATGCATCTTACTGGAAAGCGTCACCACTTCAGAAGCGACTTCGTATGCTGATGTCATTTACTTATGGGACGGGTGCAATATCTTCTAACAAGTTCTTGTTTAAAGAAGCAAACACTAGCTTTTCGTCTCAACAGTTTCCTCCTTTAGTGTATTTTCTTCCCATTTGCCGGTAACTCACATGTAAAAATGCGGTAAATCAAAGTTACCGAATGATTGTTTTTCAATGTCAGTCGCAACATCCTGAGATCAACATCGATACCTGTCAAACAGAGGGTCAATCAATCCATAAACTAGACCATTTCGTTCGTTAGATCATCCGAAAAAATAACTCTGCGCCTTTTTCTCGCAAGTAAGTAAAGCAAATGTAGATGAATATCCAACTTTGAGAGCACCGGAGGTCGAGAAACTCTAAAGGACATACTGCAAGTCGGACGTTTTCCATACTGACCTATAAGGATCTTTGCCGAGGTATCCATAGTCTCTTTAGCTCTCACCCTCAAATGAAAAAGCATCAAAGACCTCCTGCTATTTCAAACTGCGTTTTGCAGAACACCCACGCTTAAAGCAGAGGTAAATGTCAGGTAATAAATAAAAAAAACCTAAGTGCTCTTAAACATAATAGAGAGAAAATTGGTGGAAACGGGATGCACTCCCGGACTAATAATTGTGGCTATTCGATTACATTTTGCTTCTCTGGTTTCATTTCAAATTCTCTTGGGTTCCTGATTGTCATCTACAGAAGATTAACTAATTTACAAACTTTGGATTATGATAACTTTGGTTTTCACAACGGATCCTATTTTAAGCCTTAGTTAGTTGTACGACTAACACTAAATGCGACCCATTGCAATGGGATTGAGCATTTGCTGGGTTATCTGACATCTGATAGTCCCGGCTATCACTCACAGAGACCGGGAGGTTTAGGTTTGAATGATCTGCTGACGATTTCTTAGAATCTCACAACCCTAATTCAAATTGATCATCTGAGAGTGTATCCAGGTAAAGTACTAGCTATGCGGACTGTTTAGATTGATATTGTGGATCCGAGATGTCAAACAAATGGGCGAATTGAAGTTTGATGAAATCTTGCGCACAATCTTCGGGGGACCTTTAAAATTTAAGTTTCCATTCACTCAAAAACCCTGCGGTCCGCTTTGGTCCCTCATATTGGTACTGTGACGAAATATTGGTAGCTCGGGTGAGCGTTGGTCCCTCATATTGCTAATGTGACGAAATATTGGTAGCTCGGGTGAGTTTATTGGTTGTTGATCAGGTGACTGTTGAACTGTTCGCCGAGCTCGGAAATTGACTTGCAGTTTGACCATTTATCGACCATTCTGCCTTGCTATTATCCAAGCTTGTGGATGGTTTATTGGTGGTCGTTAGGTTACGCTACGTGGGAGCACGCGTGTCCGTTAACATTCATGAAGGAAAGTAGAGTTGTTGTGTTCTCGGCAACCTTGTTAGTAGATCCCTTCAGTTTTGATTGTCTTTTTCTTGCTTGAAATCAAGCGTCGTGCATATCGTTGGTAGCTCGGGTGGGTTTATTGGTGGTTGATCTGTTGATCTGTTCGCCGAGCTTGGCAATTGACTTGGAATCAATTGCCGAGCTTGGTGAACAGATCAACGCTCCCTGATATACTTATGCCAATGAACTGGGTAGCTCTAGAACTTTGCGAAATTTGACTAACACCAACAAGCGGATCAACGGACGTTTTCGAATATATTACGATAAGCCCTTTTTCTGTTGTTTGCAGGACCAGGTGAACACATTTGGTTCAAAGTTAGTGACAGTAAGCTTGAATGATGCATTGGGAGGGGGGTAATTCTCCTGGGATTGAGAAGCATCTTACTGTAAAATTTGGATTTATTTATTGGTTTTGGATCCGAAATTAGTGAACTGGTACCATGAGGGATGAACTCTTCAAAGCTGCTTGCTTAAGGAAGTAAGATGGTCATTTAATAAAGGTGGCATTAATGATCATAAAGACAAAAGCTGGCACTTTAGAGATGTAGCCGTTGCACATAGGTCAAGTTTTACTTCCGTTCCTGTATGTGAAGTGAATCGCTTGAGTTCCCGGTTAACTGGCAGGACTGATGTGAGGTTGGAAGTACTGCCTACAGTGCTACCTATGAGGCGTTCAAATATTTGTGGAATTCCTTACCCTTTAATCTGATTATATGGAAACAAATTAACGTCAAAAACAATGTAAGCATTAAATCACGTCATTCTCTGTCCTTAAATTCCGGCTTGACTGACACATGATAGTCTGGGTGCTGTGAACATGTTTTGCAAAACAAACCAAGTAGATAAACGATGTCTGGATCGGGCTAACGAATTACTCAAGGGTTTATGCATCCCATAAAATAAATTGAATGAATCTAAGTGAGGTACAGTTATTTTGAAAAGCCGAGAAGAGCTGTTTTGTCCCTACTGGAAAAAATTGGCGGTGCTCACCTGGGCCTTTCAGTATGGACTGGCTTCACATACAGGAGGAATTAGCAGTTGAAACTTCTGAAATATCCTCAAACTATAACAAACGTTTGACCATCGTGTGGACAAATGACTTTCCAGTTTATTTCCTTATCTGCCTTTTGCCTAGTTTTGTCGGTTTTCTGCCGCTCAATTGCTCCAGGTTCATTGGTGTGGCTAATAACGGAGTTTTTCAGGGATGGCTCTCTGGCACATATTTTGAACTGATAATTTTAGACCTAATACTTCTCCAAGCATTTAATGTATGAGGCCATCTGGTTGCCAGCCTTGCACGTTCCAAATTAGTGCGCTTGACTGTGTTGCAATCAGGTAACTGTCAACGTCTGAGAAAGCTATGCTACGAGTAAAATCCCTTAGAGTGCAAGCATATTTTTTGCCCAGATAGATAGTGGCTTCACCGGAGTGAAACAAGCAGTACGGCCTATTCAGTCCTCAAAAGAATTGAGAGTTTGTTGAACATTCTGCGGGGTAGCTATTCTAGATGTCACGGATGAGTTTGAGCTCCACGACCTATGAAATAAATAGGCTGAGACAGTGGGATAGCGCTTATCGTTTTGGTCCTGCTGCAATCTATTCCTGTATTGTGATCCATGAACACGTTTGCAAGGTTGATCGTAGCGGATTGCAGAGAGACTGCTTATTTGTACCCGCCCTAACATACATTTCTAAAGCGTAGCTGATGTTATCGTTCAAATACCGGACGAGCAAATAGCCAGGAGCGAGTGGTTAGCAGTTATATCACAAAAGCCTCCTCAGCCTCTGGCTACTCATAACTACTCTCCACATAGTTTTGTCTAGCTACCAGTTGATATCAGCCGACCATGCAGCGATGGATATCGTCTAGGTATCTTGGTATATTTATGCGACTGAACTGAGTACCCTGATTTGGCGTTCTGCCAACACTTTGTGCCTGAATGGTTTGATTTCCAGATAGAAGATAGCTGGCAGTGTTTTGCACGCTCGTCCTGTGCAGAAAATAAACCAAATGTAGAGAGTTTGAGAGATTTCAGCTATCCATCCTAAAAAAGGTATGCTTTCAGCATGTGTGCATCGCGCATACAAAAATGTCTTTCCCGCAGTGGCTGCTTCAGCAGAAACTTTAGAGTTGTGCGTGTTGTAACCGTTGATATTTTATATGCTTAGTGGAATTTATGACAAAAAGTCACAGGTTAGCCAGCTACTGTTTTTTGGGGACATTGGACAATCAGTTAAATGACATGGAGAAATGCTTTTTGGCGGACGTATTATTGATTCAGCTTTCTGCATTATGGAGCGTTTTTATTGAATCATAAGTAGTGGGGAAATTGTCCTCACTTAGTTTCGGAACAACCTTCGGGAAATGAAGTCAGAACTCGTCCATTAACTCGGCAAACGATGGTTTAAACGTCGGATGCTAAGCGAACATATGAATGTGCTTGGAACCCAAAGATTTAAGTGAATTGTTACATGCCACCCTGGCACAGAACCGCAGTTATCACAGCCGCATAACCAAAATTAAACATAAAACACCATAAGAATGAACTTGCTACCCTCTCCGAGGAAGCTGTGATAGTGGGATTGTTTTCAAATAAAGCGTTAGTGCAGAATGAGATATAGCTGATATTCTCCGGCACTAGTAGCGTAGGTAGGTTTTAGGACGTAGACCATGAGTGAGTTTTTGTGCTGCTCTTACACTACGTGCAATGCTGCGTACCGCCAAACATGTGGTCAATTATCACCATGAAAATGTATTATTCCAAGCAAAATCTATTTATATCAGCAGATGGAAGTGTTGTGAGTTCTTCTGTACATGAGAGTCCGCGTCAAGAGTCTTTCCTACGGAACACCACGTTCTTAGTTTGTTGGCTACCGCGCGAGAATAGCGGAACAACGCGAGCGAAATAACGGTGTTTCATATTGTTTGCGCTCCCTTAAGTGGCGGATAGAGGGTGTAAAATACAAAGATTTTCACGAGATCAACCATTTGGTTGACAAGCATTAGTGTATTCACATTTATTCTCACTTTTGAAAAGAATTCCATCTTTGTACTCCATTTTAACCTCACTAGAAATTAATGTCTTTCGCGGTGCCGGGAGTGTGCGTTACCACTGAGCCGGCAGTATGCATTAGCCAAGCAAAATCATTCATGCAGTTATGGTAACAAATATTACCCTGATGCCCTGGTGACGAATTGGCAATATGCCCATTTTGGGAACTTGATGGGAGCATAACTCGCGTTCGCTGCTTTCCGCTAGATTTCCCGGAGGGTTAACGTTAATAGCGGGTGAGCACTGTGCGGACCAGCATTGCGAATACACATGGTACAGACTCCACGACTGTCGACAGTCAGTGAAAGCTTTGCTTCACCGAATGAGCAGCACTCTGAACTGTAAAGACTCTCCACGTTACAGTCTGCGACCGTGGTTGTTGCACCTACTTACGTGACAGCTGCGGCTGAGTTGAACAATATGTTTCGTGCAAATAAACACTTAAGCTCACAGTGCATGCCCCACCACGTCCACCACCACAATGACTTTCTGTATAGACGGAATAAGGTGTAATTCATTCTCCGACCACGCAGTTAACGTTTGATTGACATTTGATTGACAGATCAGGTGGGGCCCTTTTATTCTTCGCCTATCGCTCATATATATATATATACACGATCAACTGACCGGCACCCGAAGCAGATGAAACATAAATTGATATAGTTATATTGTCCACGAACAAGAAAACCTCCATTCATCGAAACAAAGTATCCGTCTTTAAAAACAACCAAAACAGGGCAAGGAAATACACTGTCAAAATTGTCTGATACCATGAAACAACACTGGCAACCAGTAGATCTAGGCGAACAGCCCCATGAAAGGAACGGTCAACAATTGTTATATTTGTGCCATACGTTTAAACTAGAAAACAATTCGAATCATCCCAACCGCATTCGTATTTGAAATTCTCGGAATGAAAAGTATTTCTATGCGATTGATTCACAGCCAATGAGATGGAAAAAACACTGGAACAGTAACTCAATCATGGTTCACTTGTTTCTTGATGAAAATCATTCTAGTCAGGGATAAAAAACAACGTTTTACAAAATTGAGAGAATCTTGTTTCTGGTCGTTTATTTGCACTACTGCGTGTTCTAGTTTTGGTATCTCAAATCTTTTTCGTGCCTGACGATCTAATTTGTTTGACGTATGCAAAAGCTAACCAGAGTGAAGTTTACCAAAGTTGACATTCTTTATCCCTCCATCCTCAACTGCTGTAATTTGGTGAGTTCGAGGATCTCAGATACATCGTTTTGATCAACATTATTTACAGGTTAACTTAGCTGTTTTGATAAATGCTTAACGAAGTGTTCGTATATGAGAGAAAAGTGGTGAAGAACTCCTGTTCATGAGAAGGAACCTGGCGCGTTTGTGAACAGCAAACACAAAAATTCCCGGGATATTTGCGTGACTTGTTTTAGGGTGAACTGGGAATTTACTAAAACTGTTCCTCATATCTGAGTGGAATATTTCTTTTACTTTCAAACATAAAATGTCTATTCTAGCGAAATCATATGATGTAATGGAAACCTGCGTCTTTTATTTTTGATAGCATGAAAAAATGTGCGAACTACCCGTTTGTTTGAGATTTATCCATTCGTTTAGTTCACTATGACGCCAACAATATCTAGCGACGTGAATTTTGCTACTTATTGATATGGTAAACACGAGAAGTAAAGTTGTCCCCATCCACTGAATCCATCGACAAGATCCCGGTTTTACTAGTCACAGCTTTCTCAAACGTGACTTTCTGATTGAGGCCAAATTTGATTGATCACGTCCTTGTTGTTTTCCGACAAGAGTACCTATACGAAAAACCAACGACCGCTAACACGTTTGCCAGGTCCATTCGTCTAAGTCACTTGCTTTGCCGTTCAAGGAGGTGTCCCATTTGACAGAGTTCACTAGCTGACGGTTATAGCCGTGTCGGTAATTGCACCCAAAATGCACTAGTCCATATTGGTTGACTGAATGAACTGTTGAAACCATTCCGCACATGTTACAATTGACCACGCAATGTTGTGGTGAAAACGAAAATAATTCCAGTCCTTACCTTCAGTTTGATCCAGACAATTGGATGCACACGTGCACTTTTAACATGGTCAACTGCTCTTCTGTATACTGAAGATAAGCTGGAAGCTCCTTATTTTTGAGGATTAATCTGCCGAATACAAACCCGATTAGAGCAGTTGAGTCCAAAATACACGCGCTATTTGGATGACGTCCACTATTTTAGCTGTAGCAAATTGCGTATGTGTGGTTACAGGCTTTGGTTCCAAAATCGAGGCTTCCGCAGTTGGCAGGATGCTCGTTACTAGCCCAATTTGTGCCGTGCTACTGTCCCCCAGTTGTCACACCAGTTGAAATACTAACCACTTTTCGCTCGGTGTTTACTAAATAATCATTGCTCTGGCGTGGCACAGGACACTATATTGAGAGCTCTATTCCATGTTAATGATCAAGCTGGGGTAAGATGTATTCAGCCACAGTAAACGTAGAATGTCTGGCTTTATCAGAGGCACTTTCAAATGTCTTACTTATGTGAAATGAAGACAGCATAATAATTGTTGAGGATTTTTGCATCTATGTGCCAAAAACCGGTTCGTCCTCAGCAGTACCATGCTTAGACATTGTATTTCCCTGCGATAAAGAGAAATCTGAGCTGAATTAATCATGAAATCTCCAGTCACTGACAAACAGGCTCAGTTTTCGACTGTCGATCATACTCTCGAGTGGTGTAGAATGTCAGGAGAACTTTCCGGTAAGTCCGAGAAAACGGACTTCTTGCAAACAGATGAAAACAGGAGAGAAGAGTTTGGAGAAACACATTTACTGTATCGTAATTAAAGAGCAGCTTCTTTCGTGACCGTTGATTGTAACTGGACTGAGATAGTCTCAGCTAAGCATTACTTCAAATACTCTGCTTGCTGAGGTGTTTGACCCCTAATTTGACTATTCGCTTAAGCGACTCATAAAACGAGCTCATTCATCGTAGATTTCCCAATTCCCTTTAAATACTCGAGTAAACAGTGAGGAGATTATTCCAGTAGCTCCCGTGATGGAGGCCAAAGATGCCATAGTTTGTCAAATAATGGGAATTAGGAACTGCGAGTAGGAGAATCAGTGGTAAAGACCATGTCTCTGAGCAAGTTGTCAGTTATTCAAGAGCAATTTTCCCAGCTTTTGCATGTGGAAGTACACTGCCCATTCGAGCCAAAACTACGATGTCTACAGAAGGTGAGTTTTCAGTGAAGATGCTGGTGGTGCTGCCTAGAAACATATAGTCCAGTTGGAACTCCAGTCTTGGATTGAAATAGACAAAATTGCATGAACCCATACAAATCAGATAGAAACCAAAAACATGTTAAGTTCACGAAATTGTGGATCTAAGTGTCGTAATTTTTGCAGGAAAGAGGCCATCGAATTCAGACAGTTGTGCAGCTTGAGTACCAGATGTAACGTTGGAAAACAATCCCTTGGTAGTAAGTAGTGTGGCGGAGATCACATTCCTAAATTTAAAGTGAGATGCTTTTCGTGAAGTGTTTCTAGTAAGCATGTGACAAAATACCCCTCTTACTCTACGTGATCCCCCACTCCTTGCCTCATTACGAAAACTCGCAATAACGATTTATAGGCTTGGTTAGTGTCACCATCCAATACTGAGTTCAAGCAGCCTCCCTCGAGGACTAAAATTCCATTAGTCATTTCTGTACGACTCACGAGAAAGAATCTCAGGTATAAACTTTCTACACACTTTTTCAGTAGCGAGTAAATAGCACCGGGGGACGCGTAGGGAGTTGCAGTTTTTCCGTATGTTTGCATCTAACTGCGGCCATCCAAACAACGCAATTTGTCTTCTTTCTACTCACATTCTCAGGAAGCGCGCTCTCTGAACATTTCATAGTTAAACCGGAATCACTGTTCAATGGGCCGGAACGTGACTGGAAGCAAAGGCTAGTAACGTGACCCTTAGTATCTCATAATAATACACACAAATGAATTAAAGTGTAGTTGGGGATGTGTTGCGTATTCGCTAAATATAAATTCTAATGTTGGAGAATTTGGTCAGTTCTGGAGACCCATGAAATCAAAATCTGTTTTAGGAGGTACATAGGACAAACTGCTATTGCCGGACAATTTTTCACAATTCAGGCATAATTTTAGCTCCCAAACAAACGCGTCAGCGACCAAATGGCACCCCTTATTAGGAGATAGATGCCTTTAGGATTTACCTTTCTACGAAAGGTGAAGCTTGTTCTTATCCAGGCGTGTGAATATAGGGAGCAATTCGTGCAAAAAGTATTTTGCGATGATTCTTGCGTGGTATTTTTTTGGTGATGGGCTTGGGTATTAATCTATGAGGGAGTATTTTTTTACGATCCATCAGTAACTTTACCACGGTCATCTCATACAGCAAGTAAGGTTATTATCATTTTTTTACAACAGCATCCCCATGGACCACTCGTACTTTCTTATCGTAAAACTATATTAATTTTTCTAGGAAAAAAAACAATTAACGTAATCTTGTAATTAATGGGGGAATTAGGGTGGGTGCTTAACATCAGTTTACCACGAAAGCCTGACGTGCCTACACCTCCAAAACTCCGTCAGAATAGGTGGATGGAATCTGACAACATGGACGCCAATCGCAGGTAAGATAGAATTCCAATAGTTTTTTCTTCCCATCAATCTTCCTGCAGTTCTTGTGAAAATAATGTCACAATAAAAACGAATGCCCTGATTATTTTGTGCTATTGACCGTTTTTAGTGAGTTGGGAACAAATTTAGCAGGAAATGACGGTTTGCGCAGAACATTTGCAAAATGGAAAATTGAACCACGTTTTCTGTAAGTTTTGAACGTGTTTCGCACATGTGCAATAACCACAGATCGCTGCAACATGTCTCCTTTATTTTCACTGTGGATTCGTTTTTACGGAGTGATTCTCCAGCAGAATCCACAGCAGGAGCCCCCCACCGGTTGTCTATCGGATCTCCCATATTCAACCACAGAGAAATTTTACGATTTTCTTCTACGGGGATCAACGTTGACGTCACCAACCTCCTGGCGTATATTGAAGTAAAGTACGAAGTGAAATATTTCAAGGGTGTTTGTTATTTTGGTACACAATCCAACACGTGCCGTTTGCTTGTCCACTGAGACAATGTAGACCGCACATACCGAACAAGCCGAAAAATTCCATCTTTTCCAGTTGGGCTTACATTTTCAATCGTAACCTATCCTCCTTCCATATGCAATTGCTCAGCTTCGTGAATTCTAAAATTAGTAATCCGGTTATTGACATTTATCAGCAGATGTTTACAAAACACATGCCGGTTCTCATGGACGATGGTTTTCATTCCAAAGAGGACAGAACTGTTATTTGCAGCAGTGCTCCAGTGGTAATCACTGGCATTCTGTGCGAACCTTACACAACACAAGCTTTTTATTGGGACTGGAGATGACTGCGTGCTTGCTGCAGTGGTTGTATATTTTTCAAGGTTTCCCAACACAGTAATCCGCAGCTCACTGAGAATGACACAAATGGTCATAGGTAAGAGTCAGTCTCTCTTTGAGGGAGTGGCCACTACCGACCGCACTTGCGAAGAGCAATTTGCGAGATGTGACTGCCGCAAGTACCTGTTTATAAAGGCCATTTTAACCTTTCGCAGACATCCTTACCGTTATGATAGTTAGCAAGACCTTACTTACGTGTACTGAAAGACAACCTTCCGAACGTACATTAGTGTAGTTACTGCAGCCCGTGCTATATTTCGAATAATTCATAATTTTTGTCTGTTACTCACAGTTCCTCCTTGGGCTCTCTTATGTAATAGTTCATATTTGTGAGAGCCACTAGGATGGTTGTAGATCTATTGAGCGCTGTGAAATGTTCGCATAGAAAAAGGCACAAGAAGAACGAGAACTATGCAGATATCTAGGCGAACAAGTTTGCGTTGCTTCTGGCAGACGGATGTTCTAATCACCAAGGCTGCTACGGAAACTCCACCAACCCCTCAGGAGTAGATCGCTAATATTGTGACGCTTCTCAGGTTTACTCAGCCATTGATTGTAGTTCCTAAATCTTCAGTGCGTCACCATGCAAGCATTGTCCACATGCGACTTGCAATATTTTCCTGGATCCGTTGGTCACAGCTCTTAAGACTGCAGACAAATCAAGATGTTTATCACTAACCGACTGGAGGTATTAACCGAAAACTCATTTGTCAGTATGCTTTTTCTGTACACCCCCCACCTGTGGTTAATGTTATTTTCTTTGTCTCGGAATGGGCGGCGATAAGATGTCTATGAATTCACAATGTCACGATGCAACGGCAACAACAGCTGACCGAACTCGTGATGTGTAAATTTATGCTATGTGTCTTGATATTTGAAAATGCCTAGGAATCTCGGAAGGATGTCAACAGCATCGCAAGGTAAGAATGTGCACCCTTTTTGGACGACCAGCTTGTCAGGCATTGCCTATATCATGCGGGGTAATTTATTTGCATAAAATAGTAGACGCATTCGCGAGAATGGCGCACTAAATCGTGACTTTCTGGGGGTTGTCATATAAATTCCAGTAGGTGAAGAAAATGGATTGGGGTATCTTCGTGATTGTGGATGACAAGGATTGCTGCTGTGTCTCCTTCAGGACATGGCCTACATTCCGAGGTGTATTACTGAAAACATAATGTAGATTGTGGGACCCACGGAGCTTAGAGTTATGTTTGGAAACGTCTTTAAAAGTCTAGAAAACAAAATTCTGCACAGTGGGATTAGACACGTCCATATATAATTTCAGGAAATCAAAAAAATCATCCATCTCATACTCAGTGACACCACGAATGATTTTTGCTGGAAGTTGGTGATTGTTCTCGCAACATGTAAGTCTCAAACCCACCCTCACGGGAGCAATGTATAGTGGTCTTAATTGAAAGAGGAGAGCTTGGTCCGGGGATTAGATGCATGCAAAAAGAATCTAATAAGTACCGACCAGGAGGACTGGTGTAATTTATTGCATTCTATTTGACCATAGATGTTCCGATTTCTTGTTATGTCACCATTCGCTTCAGCTGGAAATTTTCCTCAACTAGGTTCACAACTAAAAAATACGTCCAGGGGTAGACTATGGTGTGGTATGCAAATTGAATTTCCCTTCCACCTTAATCTGATTAGTTTAACTTGCTACTGTCTCGATTCTGATTTGCCACAAATTACTTCCCCACGGGACAGCTTGTCACGGACAAACCACTCTATGCTGATTTCTTGAATATCGTGAAATCACCGGTGACCAAGCACTTGAAGATAAAATAATGCAGGTGCTAGATGCACCGGTTTTTCGAAATCTTGTGATCAGGCACTATGTGAGGTGAGAAAATCTTTTGTGGCATACTGTCTGAAAAAGAGCTTTGAGTCTACTAGGACGAAGCTGGATACCACGCAGATTCTAACTAGGAAAATTGAAACTAGAGGTTGAAACAAGCTATAGAATACAAATGATAGGCGCTAAGCTATTTAACGAGCCATTCAAGCAGCCTGACTTTCAGATTCATCAGCGTTGTTTGGGCAATTTCTTACACTGGGAGGCAAGTCTGCCGAGAAATACGGCGTAATGTGTTTCAAAGTCATCAAGTCCATTTTCAGGACTCATTTGGCATCCAGAATCCTCGAAGACAGACTACAGTGGAAGAGACAGAAATCGCTTTTCCCTTGATGACCCTTTTACGCGACTACGGTACTGTGCGTAAGGTGACATATATCGGTGGTACTGAAAAAAAATCGTGATGTTCCTTGATAAATAGAAGCTTACTGAGAATAATAGTTTTGCTCCTCACTTCCGTAAAACGGTCAGTCCCTAATGGAATTGAAATCGGTTATTAGGTAGAATGGTCACTTTGGTGGGGAAAGGAGTGGCAGTTCACTCAGGTTTGATAAATAACGCGTGTTTATGTCAGTTCCCCTTTAAATCAATAATATTATTTCATCTGTTGTTCGACTGTTGATTGTCTTTGAAGAATTCTGTCAGCAAACAAAACGGGATTCTGGCGACCCTTCACGATGCTCTCATATGAGATTTAACGTTATCATTTTAATTCGTTGACGCGTGAGGTAAATTGTTGACAGCTTGCTGTCTGTAGGCAGAGCCATTTCGAGACTCGTGTCGTTTACTAAAAATCCCAGTAGGCGTTAAACCAAAACAAGAGACACGCCTCTTCGGCCATTGAATACATTTTGTTTTACTCGTGCTTAACGGCTACCTGGCATTCACACGCATACATGGGGAGTCAGGTGACACACAAGTGACGTAAATGTACTAGAACATCAGGGGGGTGAATGACCGTTCTGGTTCTAGTAGAGTGATATTTTGTGAAGCTAAGCAGAAAAGTGTTACTGGCAAATGACTTTCAGCGCAAGGCGATTTTTGTAGTATTTCCAAGGCTTAAAAAACGTGCGCATCAAGAATTCTGTCGATCTAGGAAGAAGCAGCGTGGCAAACTAATACTGGAAATAAGGGTAGTGAACACATTTCGTCAACCCCAAAACCACGGCCTAAAACGACCTGCTTTAGCCTCTAGGAGTTGATAGCGATGAACTTGATATTAAGTATATCTATACATGAATACACACATGTACTTCCACATATCTACCTCATGTTCGTCTCTTGTCCATTGTTTCGCCTCGGTAAAACGTATTACGGTACCTCGAATAATGTACCAACTGAAACATGAGGCGGATTGGTGCAGAAAATTCAACTAAACAGGATCATCATCAACGACAGTCTCACCTGGGTTTTCAGGTGAGTCTCCTTTGAGAACCAAATTGGTGTTTGAACGAGTGTATATATCGAGTTACTGGCAGTTTGTGTCCAAGTAGAAAGTGAGGTTGACGGAAACTCGGGGCACCGGTGGGCCTCAAGAAGAGTGAATCCTTTCATGGGCTACCAAAGATTGTTCGGCAATCTTACGAGAAATGTGCTACGTATATACGCGTTCAAAGAATATGCCGATTAAGTTTCAGCGGTGAAGACAAGTTTTACGAATTTTTCTTCGATAAGTTTACACTTTTCACATTCGTAGCACTGTCGTATAAATAATGGTCTTCTTTGAATAAATTCAACAAATCTCACAACCATCTACACATAATTAAAGGCTACGCTTAGGTAATGGAATAAAAAAAGTGGGACTTTGATAAACGTTAGTCCGTGTTACGTCGTTATGTGTCCTTCACATCGATGACATAATGAAAAGAATTATTTGTAGGCTGATGTTTCAACACTTTTATCGATTTTACTAAACATATGTGTATGATTGGCACTACGTTTTTTTTCTTGTTTTGGTTATACAACTGTGTTTCATCAGATAAACTTTCCGGCCCTCCAAACATCACTTTACGTTCAACTTAATTTGACTGGGCTAGTTTCTTCAAACCACAGATGGTCTGCTCCGGGTTTGGCTGTATACACAAAAATGTACAACAGCTTTCCCATTCCTACTGTTCAGCTCAATGGCTAGAGATATACACATCCTGAAGGTCGGAGCATGAAAAACGTGAAATTTCAGATGTTTAATTTTCTAAATTTCTGAGTGAAAAGTTTTATTAGCGAAATTTAGGGATATTCGCATTGTTGGATTTGGAAAAATGATGTGAGCACAGAAGTACGTTTCGATGTTTATTCTACTTTCTCCTCGTGAAAGGATGATAAACTGACTAGCCCATTAAGTTACATGCAAGCTTAGAAATCAGACAGCGTAAGGAGATGAGAGTAAGTCATGTCGTTTGATGGGATTTATCAAGTGAACTATTCGCTGAAATGTTTTGGAACCGATGAGTTTTTCGGATCATGCATTCAGCAAGCCGGGCTAGAAACGCATTTTACGCGCGCTTTTTAAACATATTTAGCTTTTTTTGGAAGTGAGACGCTGTCGGCCTAGCAACATTTGATTGATGGCAGTCATAATTTACTTTGGTCTATATAATGAACGAAAGTCGAGAATCTGTTTTAGTCAATTTTTTGTCTGGACATTAATAAATGTCCCAAGCCCGGATAAACTGAAGCCTGGACGTTTTTTGTTTCCAAAACAGAGATTGGTAACCAGGAAGGGATTTACTGTGAAGGATATGAGGCTGAAAGAATATGTGTCTGTCAATCTACGTGAGCGTTCTGCCCATACTCAGTCTCACGAATACCAAGGAGTCCTCCCCGGTAATTCGTCGTGGGGAGCGTTCATTCTGACCCAGAGGAATTAAGTCATTTTGGCGCTGAGATGATTGCCATCCGCATCTACTGAGAACTATTGCTGAACTCAGCTGCGATCGGTTATTTCGCAGTGCGGTGATTAGGTCACGGGACTTGGTGAAACAGAAGATATTTTACTCCAAGAAATCATTTAGTAGTGCGGTTTTCGGTCTGTTGAGAAAAGCATTGTTTTCGTGTCCAACTCGTAGAGGTGTAGCCCTAGGACTGGGAGAAATATGTCTCGGCAGGAGAAAAAATAAAGAAAATGGGAAATGCGAACTGCATTAGGTGAAATGGAGTATAAGATCAATGCAGGCTAAACACTGTTTTTGTCAACCATGAACAAATATATTTCGAGTAGACACAACAACCCTGTTGTTTAACTGACCAACTGAGCAGAACACCGGCACCTATGCCAGCAGGCAATATATCTTGTCAACACATGATGAAGAGGATATCCTTCCCAGGATGCATCGGTCCGAAAACAAAGCCAAGTGTACACAACAAAGCTGTTTCTCGAGAAGTACACTAATTTGCAAATCAATTTGGTTTTGCGAGAGACTCACCTGGAACCCAGCTGAATCTCTCGTTTGTGGTGTTTCCAGGTAACTGAGTAGTGTGTTACGTATATACATGTATCGCGATATCTCGAATATCGTAGCAACTGGAACATGAGGCGGCCTGGTGCAGCACATTCAGTTGCCTGAAACATCAAAAACGGGAGGTTCAGCTGGGTTCCATGTGAGTCTCTCGCAAAAACCAAATTGATATGCAAATGAGTGTATTTCTCGAAAACAGTGCAATTTGGGTTCAAGTAGAACATAAGGTTGACGGAAACTCGGGGACTGCGCCTACCTGATGAGCCCCAAGAAGGGCGAAACCGGTCGTGGGCTGTCGAAGAGTTTTCAGCAACCTTATGAGTAGTCCATTACGAATATACATGTATCGCGATATCTCGAATATCGTAGCAACTGGAACATGAGGCGGCCTGGTGCAGCACATTCAGTTGCCTGAAAACATCGCAAACGGGAGATTCAGCTGGGTTCCAGGTGAGTCTCTCGCAAAAACCAAATTGATATGCAAATGAGTGTATTTCTCGAAAACAGTGCAATTTGGGTTCAAGTAGAACATAAGGTTGACGGAAACTCGGGGACTGCGCCTACCTGATGAGCCCCAAGAAGGGCGAAACCGGTCGTGGGCTGTCGAACAGTTTTCAGCAACCTTATGAGTAGTCCATTACGAATATACATGTATCGCGATATCTCGAATATCGTAGCAACTGGAACATGAGGCGGCCTGGTGCAGCACATTCAGTTGCCTGAAAACATCGCAAACGGGAGATTCAGCTGGGTTCCAGGTGAGTCTCTCGCAAAAACCAAATTGATATGCAAATGAGTGTATTTCTCGAAAACAGTGCAATTTGGGTTCAAGTAGAACATAAGGTTGACGGAAACTCGGGGACTGCGCCTACCTGATGAGTCCCAACAAGGGCGAAACCGGTCGTGGGCTGTCGAAGAATTTTCGGCAACCTTATGAGTAGTGCAAAGCTGCTTCTCCTTATTTGTGAGACGTTGCCTCGCGTCATCAAATGTCCCATTCCAATCGCAATGCACCCATGTACCCGTCTTACAGCTTTAGTGACTATTTGCAGTCAGCTGCAACACCTTAGTTCCCGGACCGGTCTCTACCGGTCATCCCTTTGGTTCGTCCCATTATATTGATTGGTCTCCATGTGGTAAGGAATGACACCAATGAGCCAAAACTGATGAATTGCTGGTCACCTGGTCATGGAACAATATCCCAAGAAACAAGCTATATGCATAGCTAACTCGATGGAATACTGAAATGTTGTCATTCAGCGTGCAATCCAGGCTGCGTAACCTTGGGTCAAAATCCGAATGCTTATTATGCAAAAAAAAGATAGGTTTTTCCGAGGAGTGTAAAAGTAACCTTGTTGTGCTCATGGCTTCGGAATTCTACCAGTCTAGAACCACCATCAGTGAAGCAGTTGTCGTCGTCGCTTCACACTTCTGCACATTGCGAGATCTGTACCACCTAATTGTTCGCTTTGTCAATTAGTTTGTTGTAATTCTACTGATAGAATCTTTCGTTCAAAACCTTTCGAAGCTATTTGCACTTGGAATATTAATGTACTATGATAATATGTCATTTGACATGAATACCCAAAGTAATCGCTCAGTGTCACGACGTATACTCTTTCGATGAGGACGCATAGCTCATAACCTGTGATTTACTCATTTGGCGCCGTTCAGTCAAGCAGAGAGCTCCACTGAGTGGCTTGGAGGGAAAAAAATCCAGAAGCAGTCGATAGGCGAACTCAAGTTGTTGTACCCAACAAGCCAAACCTAACTTAATTGCCCCAGAGCGAATCTGCTTTTTGTGTTTCACATTGACGGACTTCACTAAATTATAAATAAGTGGATTTGTTCATAGTTTCCTCGACCAAACTGGGGTGTATCCCATTTTTATATGCAATAAGAAACTCAACATAATAGTGCCGTACAAGCCAATGAATGTATATGCACTCCAAGATTTTTTAAACGCGTAAGATGCCAGGTTACTACTAAGTTGAACAAGTGTACTGGGAGGCTGTGCACCGAGAATTGATTTGAAAGACCTGAGAAATTTGCTTCAACCGTCGGCGGTTACAAAATGTGTACGAAGCGAAGTAAAAAAAAGCCTTCAGTGCAATGATTCATTCGACGGAACAATGTCCTCGCAAACAGCATAGTTATCTCTCAAGTTAGCAAAACAGAGTGGCAATGTTCTTTGTCGAGCGAATTTGACAGTTGTTTGTTGCGAAAACTGACTGCTGTCACTTGCGGTATTTCTCTATCGAGTCACGCCAAGAGGTCTACGGTTATAAATTGACCGATTGTATTAGAAAGTGGCGGCGCTGACCATATAAACCTATCGCTAAACTCAATGGTTCGACTGCATCTGGTCAACATGATACAGCACTTCAAGATAAATTATTGGTTTTTGCGGTTTAAATAATTTTCATCTTACTCTATTGTTGAAATCAACCTTCACCAGACAATTGTTCTCACTTTTGAGCTGGGACGAAAAATACAAATCTTACCAAAAAGAAATGGCCTGCCAACAAGCGTACAGGTATGTCACCGATGCACTAGCGCACGTTTGAAATCGTTGGATTTTTGGACATCCGCTTCGATTGAAATGCGAGATTATATGCGACGCTGTCTGTCTTCGAAAATTTAGGAAACCAGAAACTTCCCACGACCAGGTGCAGAAGACAAACTCAATGTGGAGGATTTGTGATGAACAGAATTATGCATTTGTAGGGGAAATAAAATCTAGCCAGGCAAGATAATAGTACTTTTGAACAGCCACTTGAAGATCGAAACCAGAGAAATCTGATGGTAGTTGCTTGGCCGCTTCATTATTTCGGACAAAATATACTACCTGTACCCACTACTTGGAAGTGGGTCATCCATTAGTAGCCTGTCACTTTCCAGTCTCTCTCTCGGGACCTAGCTAGCCACTAATGACGAGTCTGAGTGCATCAGAATTTTCAATCCGTCTTGATGACTTCTCCTCGCCCAAATATTTCAGGCCGCTACTAATCGAGCTACAAAGTGTTATGTGTTTGAGTAATACGATGTTCGTGGGTGATTTTGGGAAGCACACTGGATAATGGAGTCTCTACAAGTTATCGCAATAGGCAGGACAGTGTTTTTTGAATATTCGGGCGAACATAAAGCAGCCAGGTTACAGTCTAGGTGAGGAAGATACCAGAATAAGACAACAAGGAATCCAACGAAATTTTGATGATAAAAAATGCAGCTGGTCGACATTTTGCATAGAAGAAAATTCTTGTTGCAATGGACCCCCTTAAGGATAGTGGAGTTTGTGATTTAATTTTTTCGTTAGGTCATACCAATGTCCGAAAAAATTCACAAATATCGGTTCTGTCTGCAGATGACCGGAGGATTGAAGCAAACATCTGTGAGTGATCGCTCAAGGTTAACTTAGGCCTGGAGTTTCATTTTAAGGAGAACCGAATGGACGGTGAAAAAATCAGAGCTAAGAGTCAAGGGTGTCATCCTCATGAACGCACCTTGTATACATGAGGAAACAAAAGTGGTGACGAATTTCCTGTAGGTGTGGTCAGATGTAGTAGTCAGTTTGGTGGGGGATAAATTTTGATAGTAACACAAATACGCAAGATTTAGCAAGCTTCTGTGTTAATACAGGTGTGCAATATAACCGGAACACTCGTCCCAGTTGATTGTGTGGCATCGCATATAAAGATGATGCACAACTTGGGAAATCAAAAGGAAACCTTGTCGCTGAACTTTGGAAGTGGCGATCTTTGGGGACTTTCAACAAAAAGACGTGAATTTATCAACTGCTTGTCTTGTAAATGTGATCCGACATTATTCGAACCATCCATACGATTTGGTCTGAGTCCAGCTGTTGTTTTGTTTATCTGGCTGCATAGGGAGCTGTCTTCAAGGTCAGTCGCCACCTGCAACATGTGAGCAAGGATCGACGCACACTTTGCAGTGCTGTTTGAGAAAACTGCAAGTGATCGATAACCTGCAGACAAAGACAAACTATGCATTTTGCTCATCTCCAAGACTAAATTACATTCCACTTCGAATTCGGGATTTTTTGCATGGCTTAACCCTGGACCGAGTGAAATACTGATGTACACGTCACTTCTTGAGAGTCATTTCCCGGAAGTTGCCTGCTTGACTTAACGATAAGCGGATGCAAGTAAGTTTTTTTTCAATCAAAAGCCCTGGCAAACGCAATGGAAACAGGGAAAGCCCGTTTTTCAAAAGACTCCTGAGGTTTTATCCCTACTGGGTGAATCAAAAGACCGTCTTATCTCCTAGTGTGGCGACCTCTACGACCTATATTGTTCATTTTTTTAAACGGGAGGAAGCGGCAGGATAACTGAAGAACATTGTCTACATGTTGCACCACGGGTGCATTTGCTACGCAGTATTAGGCCGTTTCTTTATGCTAGGTAAGTGACATGCAAAATTTGCATCATCACAGTAAGCGTCATGATAAGTGCACGGCTGAGTGGGAACTTCCATGACCTCTGAAACTATTCATATAAATTTCAAACAACATTTTCATCCTTAATAGGATGGGTTTTTAGAGGATGTTTTTGCCTGTAATTTGAATGATACATTTGACATTTGGTTCGTTGACTGGTTTGAAAACCTTCAAGTCAAACCTCAACTTCCTTTGAGGTGTGCCATACAAAAAAATCGAACACAAGTTGGAATGCACTTTGAAAACACGAAGAAGGGTGAATACCATCCGAGAGTTCAGGCCATATATAGACTTAGGTGCAAGCATTGCTGCAACCGTTAGGTTCAACAAAGTATAAGAGTGCTGTCTGCCAGACTGCAGAAACACCAGCTTGCCGTTAAGAGATACAATCAGTTCCAACTCATCCTCAAGACTGTCTACCAGATAGGATACTAATTCATCGCAGTGTGTACCGATGATATCCCTTTGATTGATCGGTCGGAAGCTAACTGCAACGCCAACGACCATGTGATCAACTATTTGGGAGAATCCTGCTTAGCTGACAAGCAAATAGAAAAATTATTCCACGACACCCACCCATATGAATAAACGCCTTTCTATTGGTCTTGTTTATAACAGTAATTTTTGGAAAAGATTAAATAAAAATTTAAATTGTGCATTTTGCTTTATTTCAAAATGTCTGGGCTATAAGCAGATGAACTGAGATCATCGATGACTTGCATCAAATTAAGTCCTTTGGATTGGACGTACAGAAAATAAATTGGTGACAGAAGCGAATTCTAGCGACAGATTTTCAAGAATGTTCAAACAGTCCCTGCTCTAAGGTGCTGTTCTCCAACTTGGCATCTTGTCGCCGGCACTTTGCAAGTTTAACCTAAGTCCTGTTAAAATTGCCGTTTTTTATCTGTATTTCTGCGGTGGTAGTATGATATTGCGGCCGACGTAGAAAGATTTGTGGGGTTACCAAATAAGCCTGACAGGTAAGACCACGTGTTGATAGGATAGGTATTTGCCAAACGGAATAGAGTGCAATGTTTGCGCAATAATGTGTTGTATCGTAGGCCAAAAATTGTTAAGCAACCATTCCGTAAACCACTTCCTTCTAGAATAAATGCTGTTCTGCTGATTGCTTCTAAAGTGGATGTAGAGAAAATAATGTCCCCTGTTTACTTTGTCCAAACAAAAATCCTTCTCCTAATGTGACGGTTAGTGATGAGATAATGTTCACCTGAATTCAGAAAAAACCCATCAGTTTCACCTTGCTTACTTCTTACTAGATATGCGTTATTCTTGAATTTCATTTCATCTCAAGGGAAACAAGGAGAACATTTTAAGGGAAGAAATTTTGTGCGTTTTAGATAATGTTCGTATTTGACTGTTGTGGTGTGGATAGTTTAAGACGAAAGTGAATATCCATTCCCTGCTGGTCTTCAACCAAATCTGGTGCCAGAAGACTCGTTTAACGTAGGCTCAAAACAACCGTTCACTCCGAAATTCTCCCCTTTCTGATCCCATTTCAACGTGTTCATTCTGCTCACCCCAATAGTGTAAGTGGATTATCTTCATGCCTAAAAATTTAATGCATCCGATGAACTATGTCAGGAAATGTATCGTCCTTAGCGCCGTCGAGTATCATATCTTTCTTCTTTTTACGTTCGCACTCAAGGAGCACAACACTTATCAAATCATCTACGAGGATCACAAAAAGATAGGAGTAACTTTCTTTTCCCCTAAATCGTCAGTGTTCCTGAATAGATATCATTGTACGTGCTGAGCTAATGGATCGCAGTATTTTGGATTCAGCAATCGTCGGCGGCCCAAATGATTCTTTTACAAGCTGTTACAACCGATAACTGTGGAATCAAGCGTTCAACCTTACTAGATCCACCTGATGAGCCCTAAGGAAGGGTGAGGTCATTGTGGATTGCTCCTCAAGGCTAACTACCTACAGCCCGTTTAATCAGGTTCTAGGCTGGACATTGTTGCTGTAAAAACGTGTGAATAATTGGGAAGACATGAGGAGCATTTAGGTTTCCCACATGCTGCATCTCCGCGAGGGCTTTATTCTCAAGAACACACTCACGCGCCTGTTACTACTTTCAGAGATAGGCTGACCAGTTGCTTTCCCATCCACCTCATCAATATCGTGGCTAATTGTCGCAGTATTCTTTCACTCCTCTGTGTCGTGGTGGAACCCACTACCAAACCTCCGCTAAACTGCAGACTTTACACAAGTCACCTTGATGGCTTTGAGATTTGTTCACCGGAACAATTTCCTACATTAACCCACCATTTTCGTCCATAATACAATCTCCAACTGTTACAAGCAGACCGTGGTTAGTCGAACGTTAGCAAATAGACTTAAACAACAATCTAGTCACGTATTTTATATGGCTGTTTCACCGTGGGCCGTGTGAGATTATGTGATGACACTGAGCAATCATCTTTAAATTGGGCTGACCTGTCCTCAAATGAACCTTGCTCTTGATCAGTCAAGATTGCCTTCCAATGCGGGAAATTCCGTGTAAGAGGGTTCCATACCCGCCTACACTATGCAGGTGTAAATTAGCTCTGGGAAATTCCGTGTAAGAGGGTTCCATAAACGCCTACACTATGCAGGTGTAAATTAGCTCACTCACTAACCATTTACAGGTTGTTTCTGAAATTCTTGCAATTTGTTTTGTTGTTCAAGTTTGACTCAGTTTAAAACAGTAATTTTATTAGGAATGCTTGTACAGACCCAATGATACAAGATGCTGCTTTACGGCTAAATTGCTAGCTGTTTTGGTCCACTTTGCCTTTGCGACAGACAGATTTCCGCAAAATAAACCAATGGATTTTTACGAACTCGTTTAGAACAGCCTTAGGATGGATGGAACGCTTCCGGCAAAGCACTTAATCTAAATACGAGATTTGCGTTCAGAGGGTCCAGCACCAAAACAACGAAAGCATTTGCCATCGGTCGAAGGTTTTAAATTCAAAGAATATACGGAATAAATTGAGATAGCAGTTTATTGTGACTTATCAGGGGAGTTTCTAAACTTTGTCAGACATATGTTAACGATGATATAGTTAATTTGTGAGTAAGGTTTAATTTCAGTCGGTATTGGGTTGAGGTGACTAGGCAAGACGGAGTTTTCTTAATCGTCTGGATATGATTATCGAGTGAAGTCCATCGTGGCCTGAGTTGTCTCTCTGCCCATCGGGCCAGATGGAGAATAAGGCTGTACTAATTCACTCACAGGATACGAGTCACGTTTAGTCACTTGGGACAGCCGAAACTATCGGTGGCATGCAATGCCGGAAATAAATTAATCTTAAAACCGCACTCTTTTTTTACACTATCTTCCTACTTAATAACAATCAATCCACAAAATCAAAAGAACCAAAATAAATCCTTGTCCCAAGGGAAAATCAGTGCACATTATTCAATTGTTTGTACCATGAGTTGCTGGGGCATTACTTCAACAGACGCTTTTTGCTTTTTAACCTGCAAAACCTTTTGGCCAGTTTTTTTTTACTGGACTAGGACTCATCGAAATTCTAAAAATATCCAGTAAATTACTGAATCGATAAGTTATGAATGTTCCAAGTATGCAGTTTCTGACATTGCCTTCTGTGGTTCAGTGGTTAGAGCGCGAAGTTACTGACCGGAAGGTTCGTGGTTCAAAGCGGCATCTAGGTCTCAACTTCTCTTGTCTAGGCTTGGGGAAACCGGGCAGTATCCAAGCCCTCGTACTTCCTTCGGGTGACATGACAGCTAGGCACCAAAGGGTTTTACAGCTGAACGGTTTTAAAGTGTACCAGACATTGAAATCTAGGTCCAAGTATGCAAAACATCCAAGTTCATTGATCTGAGTTAGTTCCTATCCCTAACTTTGGTGCCGGACGGCTAATGCGGATGAGCGCCAATCTATGGGCGCTGATTCGTGATTATCCTCATGGATTGAAACCGCTAGACAAAGTAAGTTCGCATCCAACCTTCGTAGAAAGTTCAGTGTACGTAATTTTTCAAATCGTTTCGCTGAATCGACGTGTAGCGAAGAGGCACAGAGCCAAAACCAGCAAATTACTGGAGAAAACCTTCTTAAACATGTTTTTGTCTCCATGCATGCTTTTAAACCTGATGTGTGCAATTTCCAAAAGTTGTATTCGACTAATGTTCTCCCAACAAACAGTACCGTCAAGTTGCAGATGGCACTTTTAGGCGGTTACTGCTTGTTGCGAGGGTGCATTTTAGTTGAAATGAATAATCATTTTGACAGCTGCTTGCGTAAAGAACGGATAAAACCTTCCAACTGCGACTGGCACGGCATGGTAGAACTCAAAGTGTTACGTGAATTCTATGTTTCAAGGATGACGGGAACTATTGTGACACCTGTCAAATCACTTCACGCATTGCCCATAGTTTCCAAAACATTTTAACTGGCTGCTGAATCATTTTTCGAGTGAGACTTTGCTACTGCTCGTTGATAATATTGTTTTGGCATTGTATATTTCCGATTCTGACAAAGAACCATAAAGAGTACTTTCCACTGAAATTATAGTTTCTAGTTTCGAGGTTCACTTCTGTCGAAGCAGTCGCATAATAAGCTTACGAGATGGTCGGTCTTAAAGGGCAGACTGGGAATAGTGGTGGGACATTGGAGCTCATATTCTGGTCAGATTTCTAAACGTTTACAAGGAAACTAATGAGACTGGCTTATGTGTCACGATTCACGTGAAAATATTTCAGCTGACCAGGCTGACTGTTTGTTGCACCACCTGATGCAAAGTTAGCCCTCTCTGATCTCAAAAGGGAAAAATGCAAAATCTGGAGTTATAGTGAGAAAAAGAGAGTGACAACAGGGTAAGGTATTTGCAAACCCTCGCGCTTCAGAGTTGTGCAAACTCGTGTTCATACGTACCGATCCATGGCACTACACTACGCAGGTCAATTGAAGTAGAATGAAATGGATTTGCGTGCTTCAAAACGAAACGCCATTTTTCAAGTCGAAAATATTATGAATACTAAGGGTTGGTCAAAGTTTGCTGAAATTTTTAATATTTTGTTGTTTGACAAGAATTCCAGGTTTCACATTTTTAGCTTACTCCTGTGAAAAATGGTCCGGAAAAAGAGACGATATATGCAGAAGGTCGCTCAACGTGAACATCTCTCTGTCAGAGTTTGATGAGAGTTTCTGAGGTTAATGATTTCGACATTCCGCCGCACCTTTTCGTTGTAAACCCAATTATCGAAAGCCCTTGGTGTAGGCCACCCGCCAGACTCGTAAAATGTGTGAGACTGGTACAGCTTTAGAGCGTATTCACATTAGCCTCCTACAATAAATCAGTAAAAAAAACAGGACCACCTGTTAGACTGATGTAGGACCAAGGAGACTAGGAGTGTAATGGGCGCAGTTGCTGAATTGTCCAATCCAAATATTTCATTCACCTTATGACACAAACATCTGAGACCTCAGTCATAGCCAGTATATAACCCTTGTATTTTCCGCGGTCATGCATTCAGAAAAAAGCTCTTATCTAGAATCCAACTAGAAGATTTTCGAAGACGCACACAACCGCTAACGTTGTGCTGACTGTCGTTTAGTCGATCAGCGTCAGTGTGCGTTGGAGGATTCGCTTTTGCCCAGGACCACAGAATCGGTGGTTTCACTGAGTCACGATGATCGGCCTAAACACGATTTGCTGGATAAATGGGAGTAAAATCTTTTAAAAAACACATCCGTTGGTGAGTTTTTAAGCACATTAAGTGGATATACAGAAACGACCGATACTTGGCATCCTTGAAGTCCCGTGATTACTACAAACGGAAGTATTAAAAGTATCTTACAAACATCGTAAAAGGTCTACAAATGGGTCTCCTTCTAGCTCAATGTTCAGAACACAGTAAAGTGGTGAAGTTTTGTAAATGGCAGTACGGTAAACCTGTCCTGTCTTGGGGTAATTGTCTTGTTCAATTGGGGCGTAGTAGTTATTTTGATACGTCAAACTAAGCAGTCATACAATAAACGACACACTGGCAAAGTCCTACAGGAGCATATAACTCGTGAGAGGGGCTGAAGCAGCCATTGTAACCACAGAACAGCGCGCGAGATTGAGTAATCGGAAAACCTGGTTAGTCACGGCGGGACGTGAGGAAGACACGTCTCTTGTGCAAGTAACATGTATCGGCAAGACTGTTTCATCCAGAAATCATGCCAAGACGAATAAGTCAAAATGCTCGGACTAATGAACCGCGTTGGATTCGGTACGGATATGCTGGGGAAACACTGTGCGTTGCTTGAAGCTAAAAGAATAGTTAACCAGTTCCTAAAGGTCGTTTTCTGGACTCTTTCGAAAACTCAATTTTGTGGAGGCGGTTTTTGCTTTGCTTATCATGATTTGAAAGTGGTCCCTTCTTGTCAGTTTTCTGGTTAGTTTACTCATGCTGAGACAACCTCAGGGTAGTCGGATATGGGCTTCCGTTAATAAAATGTAGAGATTTTTTTTAGGTCCCTTAGCTTTTTGGCTTGAAAATTAACCCAGTACCACAGGTTTTCATGAAACAAATTCCCGTCTAAGATGAGGATTCTCGTTTGCATGCTTGAGAAGGTTTTACATATGCTAGACGTGTAGCATTAAAACTCACATTGTTCGGTTTACAGTGTTCATTAGTAAGAGGTCTTGCATGAATGAACTTTTTCCTTCGATAAACTCACGAATCCAGCCTGAAAGTGCAAAGTTTTCAAAAAATATTTTCTTGAGATTTTTTTAACATCATTTAGAGCAAACGTTTCAATGGAATGATAGAGTTAATTTGCTTGCGTATGACATTTCCCACAGAGGTTGCTTAAACCATATGGATGACGGAGTTTTTATAGGCTGCCTCAAAATGGGTTTTGAAAAATTAAAAAGAGATTTCTGGAAGTGGAAAAAAGTTAATATTTTGGAAGGCTTTAAGTAGTAAATAAAAATCAAATGACAAGTAATTAGACAAGTAATTTCCTCCGAAGCAGCAACTTCTGGAGACTTCCAAATAGATTAGGTCCCTGTACAATTTATCTAGCGCCTAAAGTCAGAGTTGCCGAAGGCAGGTGGCAGTAAGTCTTTTCTAATTGCATGCCAAGAACACCGCTGAAAAAAACCTTATGCCAAGACGGTGTAAGAAGACAATTTTGCCGAATGCACGTGAGATGGAAATAAAACAAGCTCCTCATACGTACTTTAAATGTGTATAACTCCTAGTCCCTGAGCAATTAGGTTTGTAAGGCATGTTGGCAACCATTATGTCTCTGTTTTTCTTATAATCTGTTGGGCACACCTCAGAACTTTTGCTTGTGATGACAAGAGTTATTGAAGAATTTTGCTTGGTAGAATGATGTTTTGCAGCATGCTTTTTATTGGGCAATGAATGCAATGTTGTTCGTTTGCGTTTTCGATAAGCGTCTTTAGGTATTCCTTTGTAGCACGGGTAGACGATTTCCTACACATTTTTTAATTCTAGAGTACCTGGATAAAGGAGATCTCGTTTGATATTGTAGTAAAATCGTGTGTGTCGTGCATTGTTATTCATAAACAGTCAAGAGAATAAAACTGCCATTTCCTAAATCAGCGTAATCCTGTATTTACGGTGTCTTTCTTGTGTAGCCTCTGAAATGGCAATTGGGAAAAAAGGAATAGCTTTCCCTCACAACTGTTCTTCTGTTTGCATAAAGTTATGACAGCCAAGTGAAAAGGATGGATTCATCATAAGTGGGACGGGGGGGATGACGTTGCAGATGTCGCACTGTGCAAACCGCCTGATTAAGCAAAGGAAAGAAATAATTCGACTCAGTGGTTGACAGTTTTCCACAATCTATGAATAAAGGGAACAATAATTCGTTTTTTGCGGGACTTTGAGGCGATTGATTTGAGCACGTTAAATTTGTAAGGGAAAGCTTAGTTGATCGACTTGCTTTCTGAAGTTGGCGAAAATATGCCTCGACAAGCGAGCAGACAGACAGTAGTTTTATCGTACTATACAAAGGAAAACATCCAGAAAACTAATAGAGCTGCTACTGATTTCCAGGGTCTCAAAATACCGCTGTCGAACTTTTACTGTGTGAGGATGACCAGTTAACTCACTTTAGGTTTGAGGTGGTTTATGATTCTAGACCACTGGCAAAAGCCAGCAAAGATTTCCAGCGTAATCTTAGGTGATTTTTCCTCCTCGGGCCGGTGTGTTTAACTATTAGGCGCTTGTTTGTACATATGGATCCCTAAGTGGCAAGTGTTTTTCCTGTTACTTTGGAAATTTAGGTTTACGGCCTTGGTGTCAGTCCCTTCGGAAACTGTTTTGATCTCAAACAAACCAACGGGGGCGGCATTAGTCAGCCTGCAATTTGGCACATACCCACGGCATGACTGGTGTCTGTTCAACTTACTGATAATTGCAGTTCTTATTGCAAAATCCAAAAAGGTGAAGCATCTCACACAACCCTATCCTTGTCAAGCTTCCTGAAATGTAACGGTAACTACCAGCAGAAGTCATCGCCTTTGTATAGTATGCTGTAGCTCGAGTCAGCCAGTAATAAGACATGCGTGGACACGCACTAGTTTAGGTAGTACTCACTTGTTAACACAAGTAATGAACGACCTTGAATAGGCTAACTTTCTGTTAGCTTGGAAGGCTCTGCGGAAAGCGTAAAATCCCAGAAAACAGGTACTGAGGAAAATTTTTGAAAGTCTTAGAGAAGACTTTGTAATATTCCTGCCGGATCCTTACGCATACAGTAGGCTTATCTTTCCGAGTACGTTAGTGAGAGCCTGTGAGTCACAAAATGAGATATCACTGAAATCCTTTTATTGGTTGGTACGCTTGAGTCTACTGTGAAAGAGGCTTGATAACAGTGTTGAGGAGCGAAAGATAGTACGGAAAATTTGAATAAGAAAACTTATCAAGTTACCCCCAAAACGTTTATGTCATGGGCTTCGTCAGCAACAGATTGAAACGTACAGTAAAGTGAGTGTATGTGCATCTCCTGACTGTAAGCCATATTTGAGGCAGGTTCTTTGATGCCCAGAGGGTTGGTTAGTGGATGGAGTTTGGGTGAATCTATTCTCTGCTGAGGGTGGTGGGACAATCCATTGCTCCAGGGTCAGGTTACAGGTCACCCAGACTTGTGTTCGAGCTTCTAAACCGAGGCTCCGTTTGTAGGCCCCAACCACTATTGTTTCCAGATTCAGTGGCAACTACGGTAGCTCTGCTTGTATGCATCCATGCACACAAATAACCGAATTTTGATACCAAACTAGCTCTCATTTTGTAATATCAGTCAGGTCAATCAGACTATTTCTCACTGTGCATCTGTTTCATTTTGTTTCAATTGCGTACAACCTCCCGGCGGAAAAATGTACTTCCAGGAACTCAAGATGAGCTCTGACACACAGTAGTTGCAAAATGGACAGAACTCTATTAGTTTCTCCTAAGGATATAAAAATGCTTTCCAGGAGGAAAAAAAGTTTTAGTAAAAGTTCACAAAGATATCGAATGATGAATACGTAAGAAACATGATTCTACCTGGTGCTAACATAAGTATATTTCTAACTTCCGTCATAATTTGACTTTAAAATACTCAAGTAATGTGTGTATTAAAACCCAACCACTAAGTAACTAAAAAATCTTAGGCTGTCAGAGCTCATTCCCAACGAAAACTTGATTCAACAACATCCAGAATACAGCGAAAAGGTGTTTTAGCTGACAGCACATTGAAAAAATCAGCATGTGTGTTCATTCCTTTTTCCCAGATTTTTCCGCGGAAAAACGCACTCTTTACAGTAGTCTAATAATCCACCTGTACGCTAACCACAATTACTACCGCAACAATTTTTTTTCTGATTACGTGAAGACCATCCTGTTTACAGGATATTCTAGTTCGTAATGAAGGAACGAGAAAGCGGAAATTTCCTTTTGAAGTTTTTGAGCGTATCTTTCTCAAGTTGAAACATCTTGTGCTAAAAAACTGTGCTAGTCAACGTAAACTGAACTGAGTCCTAGCTAATCGTTTTCAAGTCCCACAAAAATTGGTGCTTGAAATCGATAGCCGCCAGCGCCTTGAACACTACAGTCTGTGCCTTCACTTATAATGCAATCGTGAATTTGATCAACGGTCTCCTAACTTGCATCTATTCAGTGACTTATATTTTCATGTCCTCAAATCCTAATTTCTAGAGCGTTTCAGTCACATTGAGAACGTTTTGACTTAGCCTATATTTTGTGAATGCATTCCTCGATGGACATTCTTCCAAAGTTGTTGATTTCATTAAACCATTGAGAACAATTGCGGTTTTCTGACATTTGTTCGAATTTGAAGTGGGTGTGTAAGTCTGGAAGGAATAGATTAATTTACATATACGGTGTTTTTTTACTCATACCGATCTACTAATTCTGTCTGATTTGATGAATAAATTTACAGATAATGAGATGAAATAATGGATCTAGCAGGACTACTATAATCTATTCTCTAAAACGGTTCGAATGTGATAACATAACCGTTAAATGGGGATGATGATGCTCACCCTGATTTATAATTTCTTGGGATGTTAGCTGGCTGGATTGTGCACAATCTACAGTGAACTGATAAGAGAGAAAGGTCTGATGTAGAAATTGTCGGTCACGAGTGGCAAATGAATTCATAATGCGTGAGCAGACTCCCCATTTCGTTTCCGGCCCAATCTGAATGTTAAAAGTTTTTTCACCGTTTTTCCACCCTGGTGATTCTTCTTCCAGCAGCTTTTCTTTCTTCCTAATTGGACTATTCGTTGTGTTAGTCAGTAGCCAATTCTCAATTGCGTGGTCGCACAACGATGAAGAGGGAATGGTAACTGTTTTCGACACATGGGTGTGGGGACCTCAAATGGGCCTGCCTCCATGCACTGGGACATATACAAGGCTGGAACGACTGTGGCAACAACCTAGGTTGAACACACCTAGAGTGCAACTGGTTCGTTTGCTGACAATGGTGAGATCTAAGCTGGATGGGGTTTGTTGTGAAGTATCAAGAGAAGGATCACATCTATGGATCTGTCTTCAGTAGCAGGTTGATTACGCATTCAGTGGACAGTCGAAAATGTCAATGGTTCGAACATTATATAAACCGGTCTAGCAAACGCACTTCTGCCTACAGTGGCCGAATTCAATAACCCGTTTGGCGCTGTAATAGGTAGCGTAATTATCTTCTGTTGAAACATGGCAACAATGCATTGTTACGCCCGCCACCATTCGTTGAGTGAGGAATTGTAAATGCAGTCAGTCACAATTCCGCCTCGGTCGGTCGCGTGCTCGTGTCAGTCGGTGACTTGAATGCCTACAAAGATGGTATGCGTCATCTCTGTTAAGAGTCTGGTTCAGTCTTCCGGCTGAGAGATAGAAACGAGTCTACTGCTGTCACATTGTAAAAATGTTACACTTACATGTGTTCTACCGAAATGCTAGCAGCGCAAACAAACGGGAACAGATACCTTTCCAATGGAGAGGCTTCCAGATTTCGAAGCTAAGATGTGAAGTGATTTTTCAAGTGTGTTTTTGCGAAACATTCGATGGGTTCGATTTCATTCCTGAGTTTGAAAGTGTACTCAGTCAGTTCGGCGCACACCCGTAGAATCGGGCCCAAAGTTTGTCACAATAAAATCGCAACTTAATCTCTTTGTAATAATGATATGTAAGGATGCTTGACAACATTGATGAAAGCTAGTCTACCAAATTTACACTTAGAACAGCTTACCATTTTGTATCTTATTGTCCGTGAGCAAAATACCCTCATTAGTTCATTTAAGTTGTAATTAAATAAATGTTGTTAACAAATGTCTATTCATTTTTGAGTACTTACGAGATAAGGAGATGAGACTGTATATACGTAATGCACTACTTATAAGGTTGCTGAAAACTCTTCGACAGCCCACGACTGTGTTCAACTCAGAGGGCATTGTTTATCGTGTGATCAGAGTACTATACTCCACTTATAGAGCAATTATAAAAAAGTCCTTGCTTTTGATCACAGTGATATGCTAGCATCGTCTTAGGCCTATCCCCGCCTCAATCTAAAACGATGGTGTGGTTTAGAATTCACAGCGCTGCGCTTGGAATAATCTGGTGTTGATTGAACAGACCCCATTAGCTCTACGTAAGAACTCATGTCCATGGTTGTCCGGTCAAGGCGTAATTAGGTATGGAACTCCAAAGAATTTAATTTCCGACCACGTACACAGCAATACGGACGTTTTGGAAGTGTGTTTTGGGTAACTCTTTGTATCGCATATGAGACCGAACCATTCAAGTTCGTCCCTATTCGTTTGTCGGAAGTGAGTGCGTCGCGTGTCAAAAGTTAGCGAAAGCCCGCGGACGGACATAAATGATTGTGGGTTTTCAATGTTTCACCAAAATACCCTAACAATAAATGAAACGTGTCCATCGAGTATCAGGATCTTCCGAATCCTGCTTTTCCTGGTGAGAACAAAACATCTATCATGCAATAAGACATCCTACCTTTCCTTTGACGTAATGCGCGTCGTTCAGTTCCGGTTTGCTCGCGATAGGAAGTGCTATACCGTCACTGACCTCCTTTCCCCGGCTTTTGACCAGCACATGCACGGACACATTCCAGATGCTCCGAACACGGACAGCCTAATTTTCTGACCCAATCATGAACGAAAGTGGACAAGAGGTGGAACCAGTGCGTCAGTTACCGGCAGAGAATTGCGACAACATGCTCAACCAAACCGGACGACCAACGCACTCGTGTTGTTCTTATTTCTTTGCAATGTCATTGTGCTTGTTACTGGTCAGCGCGAAACGTTTCTGATCAACGTTCGGTTAGCAGACATTCTGATGGCATTCAAGCACTTGTACAGCCATTGATGAAGTGTGGAAGCATTTATCAACTGCGCTTTCATACGCACCTCATACACAAGAACGTCCTGATTGCGATCCTGTATTTCGGTCAGTTGGAACACGTTTCATCTCGAAGCAAAACCTGATGAGCTTATTAAACAGTAGTGAAGAGGTGCGTTATTCCAAGTAGAATACGAAATGCAAAGCTGAACAGCCCAGTCATTCCAGCACTAAGATAACCTTGTGGCATTTTGAGCCCTAACAAATCTACACAAACTCGGTACTCGCGCATAAAATGGAATGAGAATCATTACTGTTGAGGAGATCACTCTTTGTTGTAGACACAACAGTGTAATGTTTCTGCACATGCGAGTAGAGCGTACCATTGATAAGGGGATAAACGTTTCAGCAAACGAGGCTTCGTATCATGCAATGGTACGCCAGAACTAATTATCCGGCCGACAAGCGCGACTCAATAACCTAGCCAAACATGAATCTTTTCATTCTTCATAACGATTATTTTACAATCTTTTTTCAACTCTTGTAAACACGGCAATTTATCTTGTAAGCTAAATCAGGCTTCTCAGCTAAGCTTCAGCTTTAATTACAGAGCTGTATCACTGAGCTCTTTTCAATAACTGATTGAAAGCGTCCCACCCCCCGTTAGAGAAAACGTCTGAGGCTTTCGTCCGCCGGCCTCAGACAAGGCTGGCTTATCGTTACTTAAGTACAGTTAAAATGAAAAGGGACTATTAATGTGTGTGAGGGAAAAACGCAGGAAGAAAACGCAGTCTTGTTGGACAAATAATTTCCAAATCCCTGTCCAAAAACGCGGTATGAGCTATGCAAATCGAGCGCACACAACGGTATTAATGGGAAAATTGTCCACAATTTATTTGGTTAGTTACTGGGAGTGCTCAGTGCTCGGATAATCAGTTCATCAGAAAATACCACGTGGCGTAAAATTGCATGCAAATGTGATTGCTGAAACAGCAGTTGAACGAGTCAAGGTCGTATAATTCAGGCCACGGTCAAACAATCAACGGAGTAAAACGAATCTATGGCTCAAAACTGTTTAAAACGGCTTATGTTTTAAGCTTTCAGTCAAGTTCCTGGCTAAGGATGCGGAATTCATATTGTACGGTTTGCTGATGCGGAAAGTCTCCAATTCGATAACGTGCCTGGCGGTCGATGAAACAGACTTATTCGTAGTCTGAATGCCTTGTGAAATGACTCCAATAAGGCTGCTTTGATGCACTAGTCACGTGTTTTTTGCCTCATAATTAAGTTCTTCTTGAGGTGTGGGGTTGCTAAGACCATGAACGAGTCGGCGTATGATACCGAAAACCGAATACTAGGCTGAGTCGAATAATTTTACCCAAATTAAAACTATTGCTCTCTGTCTAATTTACTGGCCTTGCAAACAGGCAAAGCCGCCTGTGTCCAGCCGGCTGAAATACTGCCAGTCTCACTCAGTGCTTGTGGTTTTGTATCATCTGAGCACTTTTGAAGTTTGTTCACGGTTTATCAAACTAGTGGACCTAAACTCCGGAGTCAGTGAACTGTTTGGTTTCATCCCTATGGGACTCAGAAAACTAGTTATCTAGGCATAGTTTGGATTGCGGTGGCCTTAATGTGGTATTTTAGACGAAACCTGACAGGTTCAGGAACCATCCATTCTGCAAGGAACACTAATTTTGGTTGCATTTGGGGTTTTGCGGGATAGGTATTGTGTTCATATTCACACCACTCTCGTTTGAACGGTCGTGCTCCTGTTCTGGCGTAATTATTCTGGTGAGTCAGACTTGTTCAGACGTGAAAATTCAGATGCGTCCAACGTGCTTTGGTGGAGTAGTGGTAACACGCTCCCTCGCATGTCAGATGTCCGGGGTTCAAATCCCGACACGGCCACTGGATATGCACTGCTGATGAGCGAAACTCGAGTCCAGTGCTTCCCTTTGGTGTGGGCTCACCAGAATAAGAAGAAAGTCACCATAAAAAGGCTACAAAAAAACTTATGAGCGAAAGATGCGGACATATAATTTTACCGACATATTCTTTGACTCGCAGGGTATCAGTTCAGCACAACCAGATGGAACTGGATAGCCTACGGTGCGCAGGCAATGGCTTAAAAATGATACGAGCTTGACGGCGTATCACACATACTGAAGTGGATTGAGGAAATTTTCGTGAAGCTCACTGATACATGGTAGCACATCTGAAATCGGTTATTTCCCTTACAAATTGCAAAACCCCTAAATCTGTCGGTTCTGAGGGGGACAGCAAGCTAGAGGAGAGACGACTCTGTCAAAATGGTCTGTGTTTTGGGAGCCTGAAAGCTGACGCCGCTTGTCGTTTCTGCGAAGTGTTGTACCACAAACGTGCCCTTATACAGCTGTATCATGTGAGAAGCAACAATTAAGGAAGGTATGTTCGAAGATAAACTTGTCCCGCTACGGATTTCTTCGGAATCAACTTTGAATTGTGATAGGTGATGGGAGGAAACAAACCTGGTGGGAGAAAATTAAGTTTCCTTTGGAACACAGCAAATTACTAAATTTTGTCTTCATACACCGCAGCTACCTTCAGCAACCACTGTCTAAAAGCGTGTGGACTTCCGTGAACTGTAGAAAGACTTCATTTCTGGAGACGGATTTATCCTGGCGCTCAGTCGCCACCAGGTCAAGGTTTTGTGGTTCCGGTTGGTGCACATTTGCGCAACGCATCTAATTGATCCTGGCAGAATTCTGTTCTATGTTGGAATATTGGTAGCTCCAGTGGATCCAATGTTTGTTGGCCCGGTTGCCGAGTTTGGCAGCTGACTTGCGAAATCGGGGACATCATCAGTCTGGGTAGTTCCTTTCTTCTTACTTTCTGTGAGATAGTTTGCAAACAGCATCTTTTGGCTTTATCGTGATTGGCTATTCATAGGTTGTCTTATCTGGAATCGAGGTTACCCATCAGAGATCTGCTTTGCATCATGGTCTGCCGTTCTTTCGTACGACGGAACATCGCATACCATTTTCGTTGTTTTTCTTTACTCTTCTAGAGGACGTTTTTGTGGTTCTTGTTTCTTTATCGCCTACCTTTTTCTTGTGTGGAGCCTTGGTTAATTGGTTTTCAATCTTGGCAGTTTTTTGTATTTTTTTTGGACTGGCATATCCCAAACTCGTGGTTTTCACTGGATCTGGATGGATAAATTGCACGACTTCTGTCCTCAAATTTGCTATTTTTCGTTTAACTGTTTGACTTCCTGAGTTTACCGGATCTTTTAGAGAGTTATGCATCCAGGCCTGTTTAGTTCCTCCTCTGAATCGAGACTTTTCTTTCTAGTTATATCGTTTTCTCCTTAACTCACTGCATAGCTGAGAATTTGAGAATACTGCAGTTCCTCTGTTCTGCATTTTGGGAGACAGGACTGATCTCAGTATGTCCGTTTTCAGCTCTATCACTCGGAACCTATGCCTCCGATTCTTGTCGCCCGCACTAGGACGGTTAGAAATCAGATGCGATGTGTCAATATTTGTTCAACTATCTTCAGTTGCAAATGCAAAAATAGTGGAGTTAATACGGAAAACTTCGAAGCAAGCCATAATTCTACAATGGCGGTAATCAGTTACCCACCAGCAGACAAATTCATTTTTTGTAATAACTACCCTCAGATGTTAAAGTTGCAACTGCAGGTGGTAGTTATCACATCACAGCGCATATCTTCTAGATGTTCTAATGATTAGATTCGATAAATTAAGAGCTTCGATCCACCCGAATGAAGAACACATGCCACATTCAAGTGGCCTTTCTTGACCATTTGCTCATTTCAGTTTGCGAAATATCAACTCTCGATAGCAGCCGTTAATTAACAACATCATTCTTCTAAATACCGCAAACTGCGAAAGTCAATCACGTGATGCTCATTCAAATTGGCCCATTGTGGCCCACTTACACTCGAATCGGAGAACTTTTTTCTAAATGTTATTATCGTGAACACTTCTAGATGATACTTCCAGGCACAACATAGCCTCACAGAAACTGTGTTCGGTTGCCCCAGTTGACAGCACTGCCAGTTGGCTTGAAGTTCAATCTTCTCCTAAGACTAGTGAGAAAAACTATCACCTTAGTCTTGTTCCAATAGGTCCGTGACGATTCGACAGCATCGGATCTAATTACTGGGGAAAACGCTACATTTAACAATCCTTCAGTTCAATAAAATACCGGGTATGGTAATTCTGTGAGACTACACGTCAAAAGCAAACAATAATTACGATAAATACACTCATTTGCGAATCAATTTGGTTTTGCAAGAGACTCACCTGAACCCATCCCGTTTGTGATGTCTCCACGCAACTGAATGTGCTGCACCAGGCCGCCTCATGTAACAGTTGCTATGATATTCGAGATGTCGCGATACATGTATATACGTAATACACCACTCATTTGCCTAAAAACATCATAAACGGGAGATTCAGCTGGGTTCCAGGTTAGTCTCTCGCAAAACCAAATTGATTCGCAAATGAGTGTATTTATCGAAATCAGTCCAATTTGGGTTCAAGTAGAACACAAGGTTGATGGAAACTCGTAGATTGCGCCTACTTGATGATCCCCAAGAGGGCGAAACCGGTCGTGGGGTGTCGAAGAATTCTCAGCAAGCTTATGAGTAGTGCACTACGTATATAAGCAATAATTACTTAGTCCCTTAGGGGTTTGAAACAAATCATACTTTGGACATTACCGGTTTAGTTAGTAACAAGCCACGCAAGTTCAACCTTCCTAACCTCACGGTTGTACAACAGAAACAGAATACCGACAACTGAATCGCTCGCCCTCAGTAGCCACGTTGAAGAGATATTAAATGGGCGAGGAAACACTTGAGCACGCCACAGGTTTTCCATAAACAGCCCAAACAACCGGGGCAGATTTTTACCATTGTATTATTCGGGTAACGCCTAGAAAACAGCCAACAAATGTTGGTTCCGCAATGTTTTGAAATATTTTTATTGAAGCTGCGATTGCCTTGGCAACGACTAGGACCAGTAAACCAAGCTTCGGCATTGCGCAACATGTCCTCTATTTTTTGAATGAGGTAACCGCACAACGAACGCTTAATATCGCATCAGCGTTGGTAAATGAGTTTTTTTGAACAATTGTTCAATTCCTCTCTGTACTGAGATCACATTTGGAAACGTGAACTTGTATGAACAAACCATTCAAAGTAGGAATGGTGCGTAAACTCCTTAAGGTGCTAACTTGAACAGCGAAGTTTTAAAAGCAAAAAAATATCTACCTAGTGTAAAACATCAGTCAAACAGAAGAAACAGAATTTCAGATGGACCACTTCCATTCCTCAATAATTTCGAGTTCATTTTACAATAGAATTATTTATTGCTGTTATTTTTCTGTCGTACATGCACAGCTACTCCGCACTACTTCAGGCGTTAAGGGGGACAGATGCAGTCCGTGATCTTGGGATGATAGAGCAAAACTCTATGGTGGTAAATCACCAAGTAGTTTCTCATTCGGAGCCGTATAACTGAGGGAAACATATTAGTGGATGTATTTAGCTAAAGTACTGAAATGCTCGCCGAAGGTTATGTGAGGAAGAAGTTTAGTATTTTTGCATTTTTTCCAATGAGTTGGCAAAAAATAAGCTTACTGATTTCAATATCTTGTCTACCAGGCGGAATTCAAATTTGAGTGGTGAAATGTAGAATTTTGTTCCTCACAAGTCAATTGTGGTATGCTAGTGACGCAAGAGAACCACTCCAAAAGCAGTTAATTTTCCAAAGTGTTATCAAGGCAACTGGTACGTGATACACTTGGGGAGAACACATATTATCTATTGTTTTCATTATGTGCAAAAACTCTAGTGGTCTTCGTGACGAGGTACAATGTCTGGGTATTTTGCACTGTGTCAGTTTATATTCGTACAACCTTTTGTCTTTGGGATAGGGATGGAACAGACGCAACAACTCTGTGTTATGTTCAAACCAACAACCAACGCAAAGGGAGTATTTGTATCATGTATGATAAGGGTCGTACATTGGTGATTATCTAGTTTGACAGCAAACCACTGTAAATCATTTGAGTTTTCATCTGTTTTCATATTTTCTAAATAGGTCAACGATTAGTTGAACACAAGCTATATATATTATACAATATAATAATCACGATAAAACTGAAAAAGTTCGAGAGGCTGGATACGGATCGATTTGAATATACAGAACGTGAATATCCATGCACACACACCCAAGCCATTTTTAATCGCAACTAACAGGGATATCAGAACGGTGAAATAAAAGGGGTAACCTGTGAGGGGCAGTAAGGGGTATTGGTAGCATAACGTTTAGATGAAAGTGCAATACAGAAATGTAAGCGGGAAAGCCTCTCGCTGCGAAGTCGGTTATTATCAAACACCGATTAAATAGTTACAAACTGTTGGACAGGAAGTTAAACGTCTCATTTGCACATAGTTTTTAAAAGGTGGGCATTCTCACGCGTTTCCTTGAATTTTCATGGGTATTCATCGACTGTCACGCAATTGTGAACAAACACTACAGAGCAGTTCCACAGGTTCCGTCATAAACTCCATCTTCCTTTAGATGCGGAGCGGAGCTTTGAAAGGACTGCAGACTACTCGCATGCCCCATCAGTAGTATCTGCCGTTACACTGGTATCAGGTCATCCGGTAATCGACAATTCTTATTCTAATTCCAAGTACCTTGCCTCACTTGTTGTTTCCTTCTTTGCTTGCAAAAATATGTTTTCTTTACGAGACACATGTATGGGTGAGATTATTTCTCTTCGAAAATGAATGTGTCCTATTGAATGAAGGAAAAAATCAAAAACCTTTCGCAGGTTTTCAGCACCTTGTTAACAAAAAGCGCAGTGGGTGTTTTCAGCAACAGGCTGCGAAGCGATGAGTTTAGTCATTTAATGCCGCATTATGTGCCTAATCAATAAACAAACCTAAATAACCACAAGCATATATATATATATATATTGACGCATCAGGAACGAACGAGCGGTAGTCAGTCGGTGGTAGGACCCCTTGCTTCGAAATCTTTGTTAGCACAACCTAGTTAGTTAGCTTACGCCATCCATTAGGGCGGGAATGGATAGAAACTTCAACGACAGTTGGAAACCCTTTAAATCGGGCGAAATGTGGTAAGAGAGTGTTTTCAGCCCTAAAATAGCCAACTCAGCATAAGAAGACTGCACTGGCTAATCAAGTTCATTATAGCCCCAGTGGCCCTTTTCACTCAGTATAGATTTTTAGTTTACGTTTACGGTGTTAATCCACACCAGCCAGGACAAAAATTGCGCGAAGGAACAGGCAACGCCGGAAAACATGATGCTAATAAATGGAGTGAATGTGTTTGACCCCAATTAAGTTGTGTGACACGGTAACCCATGTTCGCATCACGCGCCAACGACAATTAGAGTTGTGGAGTCAAGGCAACTATTCAGGGCCTGTCTGATTATAACTATCGCCGGACAACAAACTTCAACTTAGATAAGCTAGGTGGAGTAAAATCTAGACCTATACAATTTGATTAGCCCACATGAGAAGTAATCTGCTGGTTTCAAATCAGGCATATTTTGGAACCTGGCTCATTCAAGTACCGAGGAGTTCGGAGTGGGTTGTACAACTAAACTGTCAAAGTGAATTAACTTTGGGTTTACGGCTGGTTTGTTTAGTCAACTTTAAAACAAGTTCCTGGGTGGAGCAGCCAAAAGCAAGCACCTCAGAATGAAATTCTTTTGGTGTATATTGGGAAGAGCTATCTTGCTGTTTGTCATCATTAACCCCGAATATACCTTGAGCGGTCACAATGAGTCGTTTCAGCAGTTGTCTCCAAAATGAATTGCAGTTTCTGGTAAAAATGTCACACTATGGCACATGCAAGAGTAATGCAATTCGCAAAACTGGAGCTCATAAAATATTCTGCGGAAGAGGAACACGTTTATATTAGTAGCAGATCGCTACCAAATACGAACATTTTCAGCTGCAAAGCCATAATATAAGCTGTTTCATTTTCATTTTGCATTCAGACTACCAACCGAACACAATCTTTCAAGATTCACCAAAAGTTTCGGCATGCGCCGTTTTGCCCTATAGTCAAGCAATGTAGGTTAGTTCTACAGCAAGGCGTATGTGTGGAACAGAAACTCCTTCCAGTTACTTGTTACACCTTAACGAGCCTGGTCATCCCACAATAGAAGGACATGCTTTACGTGTCATATGACAGGTGATTCGCCCACGAACTGTTTCGATCAGGATGTAATTGTTCTTTGAGCCGTTTGGAAACCCACAGCTCTGTGTTCCGAAACCGATGGCAAGTTTGAACTTGTGTTGTCCAACAATAGTCTTGTGATACCTTTTGACACCTTTGTATCCGGCAAGTACCGCACAGCACACTTGATTATGGCAGACTTTCCCAAACCTTTGTGACTTTCAGCCTGATGGCAAACGTTGAAAGCATATATTGTTCAATGTACCCCTTGTTCTGATGAATGACACGGATGTCTTCATAATTCTTCCTTCAATGCGACAGGCACATAGGATTCGGAAAGCGGACGAAACAACGATTTAGTGCTCCTCAACTCACATCTTGTACGTTCAGTTCATGAATCATCTTGATAACGAAGGGGTTTGGCCTCTAAATTAAGATGGGTAAATCTGCTCGTAAGTTTTATGCGCCGAAAATTTGGCTTCCAGTATGCTCGATTGAATAGTAAGTTTCCATTCCGGAGCACGAACCAAAGTTACGCAAAATGGCTACTGACAGGCCATTTTTTAAATGATTTCGAAAGAGTATAAACAAGTTTAGACGCTGTGGTTTGTTGATTTATGTGGAAAATGCTGGTGACTCCACAGCGCGCACAACCCGTTAAATAAACAGACACGCAAAACTACCAGAATTCGCGTGGCTTTCACACTAGTTCATACACAGGATATCAAACTGACCAGCCTTTGGTTAGGCATTGCGACAATTTGTAAGTTCACTGATTTGTTCGTTGATGAAGACCATTCTCGAGGGTCTAAAAGTCGAACAGTTTAGTTTAGCGTACCTGCTGCGCATTCACCATCGTTTTTTTTCTATACGACTGAATCCTGAGTGATTACCTTTAGTGTATCTGTTTACTGTTCCAAAATATTCTTTCTTTATCTGAGCCTATTTACGTTATGGATCTTGGGGGTGATCAGCCATGCCCTAGTATGAAAAAATGCAATCTATCTGCACTGAGTTCTAATAAAACCTATTTTACCTTTGTGTGGATATAGGGGAGAGAATATTCCGCTCATTTTCGTTACTATGAAACAACTGTAAAAAAAGTAGGCTTGTTCCACTTATGAAATTACTAAATGAGGTGACAAGAGCGCGCAAAATGTGTCTCCTTTTGAAATAATTGGATTTGAGGGACCCAGAGCATCTGAGAATCTACCACATAGCTGGTCGGCACAGAGTAATTTTGAGCAAAGAGGTACAAAAACCTGGCGACTCTCACCCACCAAAGAAACTATTTTACAACTGGTTAACGCTATACTATTACGGAGATGGAACAATGGAAACATCCCAGATTTCGGAAAGGTAGGGTGAGGTTTCTCGGTCGGTTTGGTATTACGTGAATAACACCATGATTCCGGAAGATGGGCGGAAGTCCAACTTTTGACTAATCCAATTGTTTTGATAGGTTGTTTGACGAATCAGGTTAGGTGAGTGAACTGACTGATATCGCTACGATCCTGAGATGCATCGTGTATCCCGAGCGCCCTACTACTTAAAGCGCGATGCAACACGCAGGTCCTTCGGTCAGAATGAAGGTGGAAAAGGGTCATTTTTACGGGTATCTCGCTTGACCAATTAGCAGATTTGCTCAACCATCTGGTATTCAGGTCTTTGCAGTGTTTTTTCGCAGCAACAAACGTGCGATCCTAGTTCGCTATCCACGGAATGCTCCATTAGAAACCCAGGAGTGAGAAACCATAGTTTTTACTCTTTCCCTTGCCGCTGTGCAGCGGATTGAACTAAACAAACAACTAAGTAAGTGTAGAAAGGTGTTCGAGATTAAAACCCCTTACCAGCAACTTCAATGCGTCAGTCATAAGTATCGTTGTTTCATCGAATTGAGCCATTTCAGCACCTGAGTTTTTAGTTTGGCTGAACTCGGCTTGAGACATGGCAAACTTAGCTTGCCTGAACCTTAACTCATACGCTGTTGGCTCACTTTCTGTTACAATCAAGCCCACTAATACAGGAGTGACCAAGTTAACATCATTATAGACACATTCTAATGCAGTTGAAAACACGATGGCACAAAATAGCCTCAAAGGAAATCTAGACCGAAAAGCTAACGTCGTTGATTGCGAAATCCTTTACCAGGGCCTTTCACGGAAAATAATGCTTTGGAGTTTGTTGGATGATTGCGAATGAAAACCCTTGACATCTGAGGTCAGTAAATCTTATCTTTCCTCTATAGAACAGGAGCCTCACAGGTCTGTTTCAATGATCACCTAAGAATCTGGGTTCCTGCAGATGAATCAGGATCTAAGCAACTGATCCAACATTAGGTGATGTACCCCATCAAAACTTGAAGTGTTCTTAGCACTGAACGAAACAACGGTACTAATCGGGGTTGTAGCCAACTTCCGACGTATATTCTATGACGAGATGCACTATACACAAATCATTGGACCGCTTCTTGTTGAGGTTGATTCATTTGAGAAGGTTGTTGTTCAACGTGAAGAATTTCCTCCAGATTAACTGACAAAGGCGAACTTGGTACTCAAACGTCATGTTTGACTCATATGCGGAAAAACCATTTTCAACCTTTTTCAACATTCCTGCTTGTGTAGCAGTCTACAAAGTACTGCCTTAGAGGCTACTCCTAAACGTTGCTGATGATGGAGGCAACCGTCTGTCGATATATCCGTTCTGCCACTGATATTGTGATAGAATGCGGACTTTACGGACGAAACCTATGAATCCAAATTAAAAGTGGAGAAGGGTTAGTGATCCTGAACTTTTTGAAAGCTGGCTTCTCAGTTGACGATTCTTCACCTTACAAGCTACTCCAAACAGAAGAGCTGTTGATTCCATATGCTTCTAACACAATCATATTGCACAGCTTTACTTCTCAATTTTCTATAAGTTCATGAACACTGAGACTTTACAACTGCGATTCGTTTATCTCCGCTGCTGCGTGCGTAACGAATTAACTGCTTCTGCTAGATGGCCATGTCCACAAGGCAAGTGCGATATTTGTTTCACCCTGTATGTTAGGGTTCTCGTCCCTTCGATCAGAGGTCTTAAAAAGTCTCAAAAGTTTTAACACCAGAGCCTCTTTTGTAGAACAAGAGCTAGCGTGTAGATGTATTTACAAAAAAGTGGTGGTGTGATAATGAGGAATAACTGGAAATAGAGATTACCCACCTACATTCGTTTGGTCTTGTGCCCAAACAACGTCTTCTATGCATTCGTTGCCCTCGCTTCGACACAAGTTTCAGCGGAAACTTTGCTACACTACGAAGAATCAAGAGTCTGAACTGGGCAGTGAGACTGTTCCCGTGACCTGATTGTCAAGATCTTGACTAGAAGTTCTATGACAAATCTAATGTAATGAATCCCATTTATGACATTGTGGAGGTTTACTGGCCGGATCCGGTCTTTGTGCGTTTCGCATGTGTTTGTAAAGCCTGCCGGCTCAGTACAGCTAATTTTGTCTCAATTCCACGCTCCCAACGCTATCCGAAGCTGTAAGTCTCCTGTTCTAGGTCGCTGTCACTAAGGCCCCGGAGCATTTCGTAATATGTCCAAAAATTTTTTGTTACATTCTTCACTTGACTTGAAGAAGTAAACAGCAGCAATTACTGCCGTTGTATCGATATCATTGTGTAGTTGTTATTATTGATGGTGGAAACATAACTTTTAGATTACTCTTACAGTAGGCGGGTGTGATTGAAAGTTTTGTGTAGAAGGGTGATGATTTTCTACAAACTCCTTCACAAAAACATGAAATTTTTTACAGCTCAACACAATTGAATCACTTGTGAGGAGAAAGATAGTTCACTACTTTGATGTTCAATCATCGGTATTGACAAGATGGCGGCCGGCAACTGGTTTCAGTTCGTCCACGAGGACTTGGAAACTGGTCGACCCAATTGGAACCTCTTGGAACTAATAACTCCTCTGTTTTAAACAGAAATTCACCAGTCAGAAAGCTGGTATACGCCACCTAACTTAGTAGGCAAGACAAACTTCGTTTTTTGGTTTGAAACATCTTCCGCACTTGTGCCACTTTCCCTCAGTGCAAGTTTTCAACCCATCTTTGAGTAAGCCCAATTTCTTTGTCTGGCACGAACTAAGTGATGGACCTTAGAAGAACGCTCTACTGCCTTTGAGATCAAAAGAAACCTCATTTTTTGTTGTCCGCTGAAAACTGTTAGAAAACAATTCTCATGTGAAAAACACAATTCCACCAAACCGTTCGTAACCGAACGAACGTGCACAAATTGACAAACGACCTACCTCCCGGATTCTTCTTGCTGTTTACTATTGAACGTAGCAGTATTTTGTTTGGCTTCTGGCATCCGCTTCAAAATTTCTTGTTAGATTACAAAGACGAACTGTCACCAGGATTCAGAGGCTTCCGACCCATTGCTCCCCGTGCTCAAAACTAGATCAAGGACAGTTGTTATCGTAACGGTAGTCGTAACGTCAGCTGATAACATCATCAAATATCCGGTAGAGATGCACAGAAAACATTAAGACGAACTTGAAACAACAATCGTTTTATTTGGACTTTCTGGTAAACAGATGGCAATGATCAATGGTCTGTACCACTGGAGAAGACACAGATAAAATATTAAGCCAACAAAACGTTCCTACGTGAGTCAACGGAAAAACAGCGTGAGAACTCGCGAAATGCACTTGTTTGGACATTTATTTAGTTTTAACGGGGAGTAATGAGCAACACTATATACGAAACCGATCGTGGGGTGTCGAAGAGTTTTCAGAAAACGTATGGGTAATGTTCTGTGGGCGGCAGAACTCATTTTGAAGAGTGAGAAAAACATACTGCACTCTAGAGACTGCTATGAGACAAACAATGCATGTATTCGTTATTTAAAACCACGGATATGCTGTTCATTTTGAAAAAGGAGATTCCAGGGAAAAAGCCCAAAGTTAATAATCGGAACAAGCAAACGTGTTCACTGACCACTGAACCTCTATGAAGCCCAAACCACTAAAGCACTAAAACAGGCCATGTTATGCAGCTGTGCCAGTTCACATCGCAATCATTGGGTACCCAGCCATATGCATAGAGATGGTGAGAAACTTTGCTGACAAATCAGTCAATTTCAACGGTCAAACAAGTTTAAAACGATTTTCTCCAAAAAGTTGTAGGACAACGAAGATGCAGTTTTGCCTCATAAAGTCCAGGTTCTGGGAGATGAGCATTCCGGTATAAGTTCAGAGTATCATGAACTCACGAATTATGGCGTACATTTTCTGAACTGTGTGCGGGATCTTCATAAAAGTACAACACTATCAGGTTCAACACTTCATGAAAATTCCACTTACGGGTTATTGCCACACGGCAGACAGAGGACTCACATGTTCAAAATTCTTATGTTTTCTAGGACAACATCCACTGATTCCGCTGACAAGACCTCTTTTAGTTGAGATATGTTACGTCTATGGCCTCAAGAAATCAACTAGGTTTCCATTCCATGGAATGGCTTGAAATTTGCAATCACTTCTAGTGTGACAATCTATACACATTTTGGTTTGGCGGCAAAAATGTTCTTCCCAAATTGATCATTCACCCACAGTGAACATCGCGACCAGCTAGCTTGGAACTTTTGCTTGTGTTTGGATGATGAATGAATAAAACCCGTTTCATTTGCTTTAGCAAAGTTAATAAAGAGCGCCAAAAACATTAAATAACCTCGGTGTTTTGCGGATATACTGGGGGTATTTACAGTGCAGTGCACAGTTAGCAGTGCCATATCCATACAGTTGCTTTCTTCTGTAATTTTCCTTGCACTGGTGTGTTTCTAAATGTCATTCCACCGGCATCCCAGGCAAGCGTCTGCGCCATCGACACATGTCCGACGTACTTATGTTGTTTGAACAACCGAGTGTGTTCACGCTTGAACGGCGTGAACTCGGCACGAAATGTGCAACTCCCGCAACCAGTCAGACGTAATAAGAGATGACGTCGCTGTTTTATTCAGCAAAGACTGATCTGACTCTAACTACTGAAGCTCGGCTAGGAATTCAAAGTATGAAACAAGCACTGCAGTGGAAATGAAAACTGACTAGGACTTATGGATGAGCAGTCATGCATTGGAGGATCCCAAGCCAGGATGTGAGTCAAATTCGTCTTGTTTTAGTGTATGCTATGTACAAAATTTCCGACTCTTGAATTATTATTTACTGAAACGACATTTGATGCTTTTACTGAATCGACCGCGGGAATCAGTGCTTGATGGGAAAATCTGAACAAACGGCATTTGGAGAATTCGAATTATGAACTCATCTGCATACCAATGGGTTTAGACTCGACTGCAATGGGCTGTCTCATGTTTCAGTTGGTATGAAATTTGAGATATCGCGATACATTTTATAGTGGTAATACGCTATCCGTCAGGCTACTGAAAACTCTTCGATAACTCATTGCGAGTTTTGCTTTTCTTGGGGCTCATAAGGTAAAAGTAGCATCAAAGTTCCTTTCAACCTTTTGTTCCACCTGAACCCAGACCAAAGAAATTAGCGAAATGCATTTGTTCTCCCTTGCAATTCATTTTGGAGGGGAGACTCAATTAGAACCCAGCTTAATCTCTCGTTTATGGAGTTTTTAAAGCTTTGGAGATGCTGGTCACAAAAGTTCGCAGCAAGTCATAATGGTGGTACAAAACAAAAATGGTTATTGCGATTGTTAGTCACTCACCGTTTGATTAAATGCTTCTTTTAGGTAAGGATACAAACTGATTTTCAGTTGAAACCTGCGTTTCCTTATTTAAAACAGATCAGAATCTGAATCAAATATTAAGAGGCAAGTATCCAGTCATATACGGTTCTCGACACTGTTTTCATCAAATCTATGATAAGGTACGTTAGGAAGCCATTTGCTGTAAACGTTAAATAGCGATTCGCAGTCTTTATGAGCAAAATGACTACAAGATTTGCGGTACATGACAATTATCTTACAGTCTGAACACCCAGACAGCCGTTGTTAACCTTCTTCATCAGATTATGTGGCCAATGACGACGCTTCCCTGCTACCGTAAGGTCACTTATGAAAATGGTTGAACAGTGTCAGGGGGAATCTGTCCAACGTGTTTTGCCTCGACCTAACTGCTCATAATGGAACTGACATCAGCTACAACGGCTGACACTCCCCTCATTTTTTAGGGCTACGTGTGGCAACACTGCTGTATCTGAAAATCCAATTCTAACGAACACAGCCCAGTTTTCCAAAGGGCGTTTATAGAATGACCAGGTTAGGTTTTTAGTCGAGCACCCAAAGTATGTTCAGTCAGCTACCGTAATATGACTCACACATTGTTCCGATTCGATGAGGAGAGCTATCAGCTCTTTCTACGAGGACAGTGCTACATGTTGGTCGATTTATCGTTAAGCATCTACACAGCTTCATGAAAACAATATTGGTACACGTTTAAGCACCGTCAAACTGTTGACATATCATAAAATTTGATTTCTTCGAATGATCTCTGCTTGCCGTTGCTGACAAATTTTTACAAAATTGCTTTATTCGAGACACTAGCGGATCAAGCTTGAATTTATGTGCTATATAAAAGCTAAACAAATACAACAGAGATTGTTCCCGAAAGGCAGGAAGCTTTTTTTAATGTCCCAAGTTTAGTCGTGCTTACAGTTCCGCAGGAAGTTCTTTCATTCTGGCGAACGAAGCATGAAAACGGAACGAGTATATTCCACTCCATGGATCCGATTCCACACCACATACTCTATGTTTGCGACAACGGTGAACTACCAGTTCAAGCCCCTATGATTTTTTATATAAAGGGGAAAATTGCGATCATTAGACCGCTAGCTTTTTTGGCCTAATATAAGTTGAAGGTTTAAAAAATGGCAGTAACTTGAAGGACTAGACAGCATAACAACACTATTCTTAATGTGATTTCAGTCGGTGACAATCACAAACCACATAATTCTAGTAATCATCCATGCCGAGTTGTTTTATTCTTTTCCCGTAGGCGATATCACCTTTAACACACTCTCGAAGGGGAGCCATGTGCACCAGTCGCTAATTTTGGTGTTATAATTAGGTCCAAAGTAGGTACTATTTATGAATAACACTAAGTAAATTCAACTTAGCTGATACGGTCTACTGGATCTATTCCTCACAACTTTCAATTGTTCGAAGTTTTACCTATCGAGATCAATCTTTCCTGGACCCATGATCATTGTAGATAACTTTCGCATGAATCAATGTCTATTTTTTGAGCGCCTCCGTATTTTACTATTTGTTGATACAGGATTTCGTTGCGTTCCACTTGGACAGACCTTTTTTACTTGCATTCATTTAAACTTTGGCGTGTGAATCAGTTTGTTTCAAAAATAGGGTCTGACATAGATATCACAAAAAAATTAATCTCGTTTTGATCTGTTTTGTTGTGTTCCCCAAGTAGTCGCAGTTTTTGGTTTGTCCTAATTCTCGAAAAAAACACGGAATGTAATGCAATTTCCGAGCTATTTGGTAAGTCCTTCAGCACGAAACGTTTTGTCGCATTAAAAATCGGTGACCAGTTTAAATACGATCGTATTTGCTGGCTTAAATCATATCGTGCTAGACGGATTGACGTAAGGTGCTTCCAAAATGGCCGTTTAAGGTCCACTGAGTTGCTTGAAAGAGGTCGGATAATAGTCAACAGTTCTCGCAGGAATGTTTGTGTTTTGCGTTCAATAAATGTGATTTCTGTGCATTATTCTATCTATATAACTCGCATTGGAAGAGAGTTTCGCTGGCCTGACGCAAATTTCCTGCCTATTCCAATCAGCATAAACTTCTGTTTTGTCGGAAAAGATGCCGCCAAGCTAGGTGGCATTCTTATCAGTGGTGTGTGACCGAGAATCGCTGTGATTGGTTTGAAATCGTTCGCAGTTATAAGTACTTGTGTAGCTGACGATGTTTGTTTGTTTCTACGTAGTCTGAGTGTGACTAGCAAGGATATCTGTGTTCTTTGGTCGGTTCATCTCTCAGTATTTACTCCTATATGAGTGGCGGAAAACTGAATATTTCCACGATGCTGCTTGTGCCTCTAAGTTGTTCATTTCGGATGATTAATATTATGGAGGGAGAAAATTCCCTGAAATATGCCTCGTATGTAGAATATAGATGAATTTATTTTATTCATTTATTTATTTTGACGAACCATTTTCAGGGTGCTTTAGACCGTTCTATCTATGGCGTGTTTCCTCGTAATGTGGAGCCACAATGTTGGGCCTACTGCATGATTTTCGCATTGATATCATGCACTTCTTGGAAAGCCTCGACGATGTGGGACTAAATGGGATTATTCCTCTGGTATGGAGTAGACCAGTACCCATTCACATCCGCGATTCACAAGCATGTGGTTGATCTCGTCAACTGCTGTCGTCTAAGTCCCAAACGAATTTATCAGGTAATCTTGGATGGCAAATAAAACATGGGTGACTGTTGGGACCCCGAGACGTGCTGAACTACTGTTTCATCCTATTCTTCGGCTGAAATGCCTTCGACTGGTATTTCCCTCGTGAAATCCTTCAAGCTGTATTCCCCTGGAGCCAAACTATCACCTAATCCAACACACAAAATCCTCACTTTTATGACAAATTTGTTACATTAACGACGGTCTGATAAACGAAAACAAAACATCTATTCCATGCACGGTACACACATGCAAATGAATTTGGAGGACACGAAAGCAGACTTCATGCCTGTAAAAAACTGTGAAATACGGCCAGTTAAACAGTTATAATTGGCAACCTTTGGAATGGTAAAATCGGTGGCAGTGTATAGAATGGCAGGGTGTTTTAGCCATTTTCGTTGTCCACAAGGGGAGCGGCTCTAACGCTGCAACACACTTCGTCTTGTCCCGTGGATTGCAACAGTGTTCTTTATTGTTTCCAGCTATCGCTAGCAGGCAACCGGTGGATTTCCGGGGTTTAACCCGCCACTATGTGGCTTTCGTTGATGTAGTAAGGAAAACACTGAAATAAGCTTTCAGTAACATTCTTACAGCAAACTGACTGTCCGTAATGTCGAAAAACCCACAGCGCCAACTAGCAGGATGTCTCACAGCTGTAGATAGGAGGACTATAATTCCATGGATATTTTAAACATTCAGAAATACTGAGGGTCAGATATTTGTAAGACTTACTAGAGACAGTTTTGGTGTATCCGGAGTCTGCATGATTGGGTGGCCGTTTGCAATGTAGTTTGAGTGGGTTTTGTTTACACATATTATACAGTATGTTATGTTACTTGGCACTGAATGTTTTGCTTCAATCTATTAGTGGCAAACCAATGACATCTCACACGAGCAAAAGAGCTACAAAACTGCGAACGTTGCTCTTTGTGTAGATGCCCCGTCTACACTCACAGGAGTTGTATGTGCCAAGACACGCGTACAGAGCACAAAAGTTGGAGAACCTCAAAAGTGGTGAAAATTGATTCTTGGTCCGTTCTCCGAGCTTGGCAGTTGGATTGCAAACGTTTCACCACCAATCGAGGTGACATCGTCAGTGCGGGTTTGAGTGGGTGAGGAGGAATGGGTGGGAGGAATTCACCCACTCAACCCCGCACTGACGATGTCACCTCGATTGGTGGTGAAACGTTTGCAATCCAACTGCCAAGCTCGGAGAACGGACCAAGAATCAATTTTCACCACTTTTGAGGTTCTCCAACTTTTGTGCTCTGTACGCGTGTCTTGGCACATACAACTCCTGTTATTGTTGAGTGAGAATGCGTTCGCGGGTGCTCCGAAAAATAGTCGTATCATACGTACTAGGAACACACTAAATGGGCGACAGGGTTTGAGACCGATTGCAAACAACAATGTTCTTTATCGTTGTAGAAGTCTACAATACGGCAACAAAAATGGTACAGACCATCTGAAGATTCTCGAACCGTGAATTCATTTTAGGATCATCGTCACCAGTAACCTGTAGTTTCGAAAATAACTTTTTATGCCAATTTTTTTCGTTTCTTTATTTTATAATCCATACGCAAGTCAGTCTAACCTTACTGAAGACAATTACTGGAAGACAAGATCGAGGATTTTGGAACCTGGTAAAATTTATCTGCCAAAAGTTGCATGACAGACGTAGGTGAACGACATGGGGATGTGCGTTGGCCGGTGAAATCTTCATCTCAGTTCGGTAAGGGTAAAGCAACACAATAAATACGACTCAATATACCACACTAGTCACGATAATACAAGCATTTCTCAAGATTTTTGCGGAAAAACTATTGTGAACGTCAGAATAGTCTACATTCTTCGTAAGCTCTTTTTAAAAAACACCTATTGTAATATGAATAAGGTCTGGCCTGCTTCCGTCTTCTGTTTCCTTAGTGGGACTATTTAAAAGCAATGGTAGTGATTTATATGTTTTTGTGTCTGTCTTTCTCCAATGAATTGAAAAGAATGAACGTTGTCTACGCGAATATCACAAGCTGAAACGACTAAATAAACAAGGATGAATTCAGACATTTTTCAGAATACTTGATTATATAGAATCCGCGGGAATTTCGTCCGAACACCCCGTGTATTTGTTGCTCTAACTGTTTGAAACCTGAAGCCATTATTGGTTGCGTGGTGAGGACCTCAGTGGATGATGGTTTAAGTCGAAGTAGCCGAAGGAATTACCACTGGTTGTTTTTTTCTTTATGCCAGCGTTTATAGCTTTTTCTGTCAACGGACTACAGCAACTTTGCCTAACGATATAAATAAATAGCTGGTTAAATCGAGAGCTATTAAAACACGTCCTCCTATTACTTTTTGCTCATGAGTTGCTACTTAACGAAAAACACCTGGAACAGGACGACCGTTTCTACGTCAGAGGAGTGGGCTATCGCAAATTAAACATGAATTCAAAAAGTCCATGTTGGATTACGTTTTTTGGACTTCGCAATCTAATTACCAAACATTTCCTCGTGTTGTAACCGACCTAAATACTGCTAATAAAACTGTCATTTTTGCCACACATCTCCACAGTCAGACTAACGAAGTGTGTTGCGAGAACAATTTTGTGCGCGTTAAAACGCTTTTAAACAAAAAATAATCGAAAATTACCGATTACGTCATGAAGGTTGAATAACTGTATCCACCTATAATGAGGCACACATTATTCGACCGCCTGCAAAAATAAACCCTGAATATGGTAAGGTCAGGCACGACGTGAAGGAAGGCGGAAACTACTCGACTGCACCACGTGGTAGCTAAAGCTAGGAATGACCTTGCGAATGAAGTGATGCTAGTCATATTGAGTACATTTTCAACTTACTGGAAAACGACACATGAGATGTTCATCCGCGCAATACCTATGCAGGAACAAGTATCACACAGTTCATCAGATTAAATTATGACGATTCTGACTGGTCGAGGACAGATAGAGCAGAACGCAATTGTTAGATGTACAGAAGGGTGCACTGTGTTATTAGTACTGACAGCTACAAAACCCCGGTTGCTAAGTGGACATCACAATGCTTCAAATTTCAGAAGCCTACTACAACAGTGCTCGTCAGATACGGTGATGGCAGCATTAGTTGGTTAGTCGGTGACCCATTTGACACGTATATTGTCTCGTGTGAATATTTCGATTAAGTGAACTTGGGATTCGTATGATTATGGCGTGGCATCCGGCCCCCCCCAAAAAAAAAGAGGAAAAGGGGGATTAAACTTCAGTTCACTACTGAAGAGTTTAAGTATATTTTTGTGTTCAGTCGTATGGTCAAATTACTTTGATTTCACGCACACACACGGGGTACAAGTACGTACTGCAGGCATTTTTGCTTGTTTTTATGTACAGCTTTCAGCGTCTTTACGACCTTCGAGCCACACGATGTTTTCATTGTGTTTCAATTGAGATCACCTCCTATCTATTCCGAAAAGCATGCTACAGGTATTTCATCCTTGTTAACAAACATTATCAGTGCACCTCTCACGAATCTGCCTGGGGATGTGCACCCTCAACTTCCCCAATCATAGATGACTGATACTTTCGGCATAAGTGGCTGAGCAGAAGTGGAAGCAACTCTCATTTTATTTTCCTCTGCATACCTAAAAACAAATGGATCCATGTTAAATGTCCCACAAAGAGTAGAGAGTTGGCTACTGGCAATCCTTCATTCAATTCTACGACTGTTGTTATTGGCTGACATCACCCGAATGCTGCTTAGCTTATTTGGTGTCAAGGGCCGTCTCCAAAAAAAGGAAAGTTATGGAGTCATTTCGTGCAGCCAGAAAAGGTGAAAGGCTACCCTACAGCTTTGATACAGTTTCAAAAGGTTACAAGATTCTGTAGACAGAAATGTTCGTATCGTATGCGTGCATATGTATGAATATATATATATATATATTTTGGAAAGACTGGTTATTAGTTTGGAATCCATCAACCAATCAGTACGATTGAGGCCATACTAAACTGGTCACTGAATTCAACCTGTCTGGAGTAGTCTAGAGAAGCAGTCGTGAATACAGGTGACTTCATTTTTGGAACTGAGTTTGTCCACATGTGATGGCTTACGAACGGGGTTGAACACAAGAGGTCCTGCGTGCATGCAAAAGGCGGAGTCTGATTGTAAACTAAGAATCAGTTCAAACGGAAAGGTTTTCGAGACTTTATCGAATGGGGTTGCATTTTTTTGAGTTTAACACCTTACATTAACATTGCACTAAAATTCAGTCTTCTGTTATTGTTTTAGATCCCCTCACTGGTCTGCCGATGAGTGAATCATCACCGATACGAATTGGTCGATACCTTTCAAAACTCGCTTTACTCGCATGCATTTGTTCCATATGTTGGCAGGTTTCCCCAAGGTACACCGTCCAATCCATATCGGAATCTATCGTGTTCAACAACCAAATAAAATACCCTATGCTGTCAGAAGATCAAGTAAATCCAGTTAATTTGGAAACGGATTTGGATGTCTCTTCCCTGGGTATACCATTGTCGACAGAGTTTTCTGCGTCATTCAAATATTAGTGCCATTTTTGGTGCAAGTAACAACAAACGTCACGTAAGAAAACTTAGGAAGAGTATAATGTTGTAGTCTTGGTCAGTCACTTCGATGAATAAGCAGATTACGCTGGACTAAAGAAATCCGAAAAGCAGGAAACTTCGGAAATTCAGCGCCTAACCAAGGAAGATAATGATGCGTGCTCGGCCAGTGAATTAAGCTGGTTATGCGGAAAATCACTGTAGGCAAACTAAGCGGCTCAGCAGGTTACACTCCGATTGCACCATTTTTTCGAAATGTGTCTGGACAGAATTGCGTGTCCAAGAAATTGGATATGAAAGGCGTATTCTGCAACAACTGCACGGTTGGATTTACTGATGGAAAAAATCAAAGTTACCGAAAAATGAAATAAATCTGAAAAAGTCAATGGCCGGTTTCGCCCTTCGATATATTATTTGCAAACCTAATCGTGAGACGGAAAATTCTCACGGTCATCTGTTGGCATTTCAGAAGAAGAACAGTCTCTCATGAGAAGTAGAGACTTTTTGCGTTTTGTATGTGATGTAACGTGATGCCCCCGTGAAGGACTGATCTGTTTTAGACAGCTGTATCGAGTGTATATCATTTTGTCCACGAGACGTCAATCACACAACTACTTGTGATCTCTCCTCACTACAAATAAGAAATTATGAGGGATGCTGCATATGTTCCGTCAGTTGAAAGATTTCACCATTTTATCAAACGTAAAATAAGACAGCGAGGAAGCCGAAAAAATGAGCATGCAGCACCGTCACCACCTAATACTTATACGATTTGCTGAACAGAAACTGACAGTCTTCGACATCTGCGCTACTACTTGTAAAAGAATTACTTAGATGGATCGCTGAAAACAACTCGATGAAATATCCTGTCCAGTGATAGTTTACTGCCTGCTAAGAAGTAATGCATGTGAGCTGCGTTTCCAGGATTATTTTCAATTGTGAGCATAAGAATAGTCTATCATAGTTAAGAATTCGTCATGGTGTTTTTGCTAACCTACAGACCAAGCTGCCAAGGAGATTGGATTTCTCTTGCTAAATATCAGATGACATTTGACTGAACAACAGTTGCAGCGCCAACCGAAATGCCCAAACTTCACCAGCAGCACAAGACAGTGTTTCACCTGACAGCTAAGCGAGAACTCAGACGCAAATGTTCGGAGATTCGACATTCATAGGGACAAGAAGATAAGTGCTTTTATCCATTTCATCGATCGTTACACGGTAATTTGTCAGCTTTGCTCTAATCTTTTGAGCCGTTTCCTAATTTCGAAGCCAACAGCTGTCTTGTTTTACTGCATTGCAGGTGAATGAGAGATGGTTGCAAAAGTGGGCACCTTCAAACTCTACCGCTCCGCTTACTAAAAAAACTACGGCCAACCTGAACCCATGCAATTCTACCCAGCCCGGATATTCCGTAATCAATTGAAAGTTAATTTGTGTAAACACCGGTAAAACGCAGCCACATAGGCTCACTGTTGTAATCGCAAATGCACCTACCTAACCTCAGATATAGATCAAGTTCCTAGCCATCTTACACTACGAACCACTATTTTTCACCAAGCACTGAATTAACAGTCATCTTTTAAAACATTAAAATCGTTTTTTTACCTCGAATTTAACTTACAGTTGCTCTAATTGAATTTTTCAATGTCCCAGATATGTGAATGGGTTTGGATCTACCCCGTCAAAACTTTTCTGAGGGCATGCCGATTCGCTTCTAGTCAGGTGTTTTATAAGAAATTTTGACAGAAGCGTATGACAAAAATTCACTACATGAAAATGACATTACTCCCGTAGACGTTCACCTAAAATGCACCCATCTGTAACTAACACCAAAATTAGAAAAACGTTAGGTGTAATGCACGTGCAATTGATCCTTTAATTTAATGCAAAAACCTCATAGCTGTACGCGTATAATTTCCGATAGAATGAGCATTCAGATTTGGACTTAAAATGTGATAAATAGGATCCTGGTGGGCACAGCGTCTTTGGAGAGAAATTTGTGTAACAAATTAGTGTGGGTTACAAACTAAAGCCACTTAGTCTACAATGACGGAATAACCGACAGGTTTTCCGAAACATTTGTGTCTTTGAAAAGACAAATTAAATTTAGGGACAAATTTGGGCTTCTGAGACATGTACGTACCTCCTGGATTAGATGTTTGGTGAACTGATTGACACTGATGGTCAGGAAAGATAAAACACGGTGGTCCTACATCTCAATTTCATCATTTGCGCACTGTAGCGACGTTGGTCCGAATAAACATTAATACGTTAGGATTCGTTCCATTTAGTCAGTCTTGGTTGACGCCAATACCCATCTCATTTGGATAAACTGTGAGTAGCACTAGTCAGAAAGTACTTTTGTTGTTCAAAGTTGAATTATGGCCCATTTCGTGACTAACCCCTCGAACCCAGCAAAGACGTACACGTCTAATGTGGCACGCCGGTTGCCTCTCTGCAATGCAGGCAGTTCAACGCCGTACTCACAGATTTTGCGGATTGTCGACATGGACACAAACAAGAAAGTTTGACACCAAAAGGATTGCAGAATCGAGTTTGTGTACTGTTCTCCCAAACGGTTGTGTGGACGCTTGGCGAAGGGCACATATTTTAATCAATCAAACAAGCATGGTCAATCTCTGGGGTCTTCACGGAGCACACTCAATTTGTTGTGAGAACACTGAAGGAGTGGAAATAGGGGTGGAAAAATCAGGTGATACGAGTTTATGTCACGGGCCAGAATAAGAGTTGATTTATGCAACTAAATGCCATCCGCAGGCAAGAAAGTTTATTTTTTGGCAGAGCTAGGATGCAAATGCGGTGAAGAGTTAGAAAAAGGCATTTGTGTTTGTTTTGAGGGTTCAGATTGAATGAAATCACCGGTGACCTATGAACTAGAATCCAAAAAGGTCGTATTCTGATTTGGGAATTTTCCTGCCGCGCTAACTCACCGAAGGTAGGATTGAATTCATATAGTAATACAAACGAACTAAAACATACCACATATCTTTTATGGCAATTTCTGAAAGCTCCCCCCGGAAACCAAAAAGTCATGTACTCACAGTTGCTTTCTGAAGTCCGTATCAATCTTGTGTGAAGCTTGCTCAGTAAGTAAAAATCGGACAATCTACGGTAGTTGAGACAATCTTTCACGCACCGTCATATTGCGTTACGCCGCAAAATAAAAAACCCAAAGGTATTCTTACTTGCATAACAAGATTGCACAGTCCTTCAACGAAATCGTCAAGTTAGGTAAACGATCAAGTCTTGGTTTGTAATCCTGGATGAACGTGCCACACTCTACTGTGCCTATCCATAGTTTAATGGCCTACTTGAATTATTTTTGGCAAAATCTTCCTTTTATACTGAAATATTATTGTTCGGGTTGGTCACTCAGAATTTTTATCCTCAGTTAAAACATAATTGTGTTACGCTTCACAGTTACCATGCACCACGTGAATTACTGCGTACATTGTTATGCAGAGATTAGAGCATTTATTAAAGACAAACCGTATTATCATTTGGCGATGAAACACGACGAAAAACTGGAATATTTAAATGCAAGATTATATCGTCCAGTTCTTCATTTATTTTCTCTAATGCCCTGTCTGAAAATTCGGTACCAAAACCAGTCACAAGATGTCATGTCACGTGAAATTACGCTCCGGTTGACACGCAACTGTGAGAAAAACCGCGCGCAAAAGAGTAAATGGGTTCGTCGTGATTCCGCGCATTTGATCGGGACGTTGAATGATTCAACTGCTGCTTTTCCAACACTGGGGTGCTTAGGTCTTATCCACGTCTGCGTATAATTAAACAATTATAATTTTTTTCAAATGTTGATTAAATGATGTGCCTAGAGTACGTCCGAACCAATGTTGGTTTACTAAAAACGCGTGAGAAGAACGCCCGTTTTCTGCTCAAAAACCGGTGATGAACTGAAGGAGGTAAGAAACGATTTCGGATCGGTTAGCTCTACTTTCTAAAAGGAAAAATGGTTTTTTACGCGACCTGCTCAGTCAAGGCTTCAGTACTCTTTTATGAGAACTAGCGTGAACTCAATTCAAACAAGGGCCTTGCAATATGGCAAATGGTATGTGATTTCAATCCAACTAACCTGAGCTAACATATTCTGCATTTCACCCCACTCATGTTATTGAAAAGTTCAGGGAGGAACACGATATGAAGGCCTTAGTTAGACTTGGCTCAAAGCGTTGGTTAAGCAAAATGGCGGACAGGTTTTCCCGTATTTAAATAATCTTTATTTAGGTAAGCAATTCATTTAGAAAAGACGTAGAGCCACTGGCTGATGACATTTCAAACCAAACTACTGCGCACATGGATGCCTCATTGTTGCTTTGTGCGGCCAAAGAAAACTATTCTGAGAGTAGTGGTATTCGGTAAACGATTAAAACAAATGCAGCATTTCAGGTACATTCCTATTCTGTTACGATTATCTGTGTTCATCAGTTTGTGAGGTATATATTTCAGTCTAAGCAAAACCTGCATGCTGTCAACCCACATAATATTAGGGTTTTGTATCATTTAGGTACAGCACTTTTCACACGCCGTGGCTGGGACATCCAACCAACACAAACCTCTTGGTTAAGATGAAGAACTTAAAAATCCGTGGAATACCGAGGTATATTAGTGGTGCGTTGGCATTAATTGGTTTATTGTCTCAGAAAAGAAAGCCATGTCAAACTAATACTCTTACAACTGATGTTTGGACAGCCGAAGATAGATTGAGAAACGTTTGTTCCTTCTAGTTAAAAAATGCCACCCGTGTTTCCATTGAAATATTGATGTGTGGCCATGTAAATCATTGGGGCTCAACTTGATTTTCGATTGCTTTTGCTCATGCCAAAGACAATTTGTGAGTCTCACGGATACTTATCGCAAAATGGATATCTTAGGTTTGCCTAAGTGACACTGAGTTTGAGATCATTGTTGTCGGACTAAACAGAACAACCAAAATGTATCGTGGCTAAATCTTTATAGCAGTAAGAAATGTAGGAGGGAAGTGAATCATCTAATAAGTGGGGTGGTGGTGTCAAACGTTGATCATGCATTTTCGGGCGCGATCAGTTCCCTGCTCTTCGTATGTCTAGCACATTGTTGTGGTTGCCATTTCAATCTTCAGCCTTGTGGTGCAAAACTTTGGAATACCTCTTGTGTGCGGTCATTTGAATGATAGCATTGCACTACCAAGTGCCCCGCAAAATGTACACAAAACGGACTTACTGACAAACTTTTGGATGCGATCCTCGTAAGTGCGGGTTCTTTTCGATTGCTGCGGCAATCGGAGCCGGAAGTGGATATTTAGTTTCCTTTTTGGTAAAACAGCCAGAGAAGGCAATCAAGAACGCGACCGAGATTGCAACGCTGATGAGGCACTTGACTCGGCATGGAACATTTATCGTCGGAACAGTGGGGCTTTTTCCACTTTCACTGATTGCAACAGCCCGATTGAGGCAGATCGCAACGAGGATAAGATTGTTTAGCGCCACAAAAAAGTACATTGTGAATGCGGACAGCTTGCATATGATAGTTCCGAGTTGCCAGTTATGGTATACGGCGGTGTAGGCCGTATGCGGAACAACAAACCACACGAGTCCGAGATCACAAATGACACGGAAGAGAAGCATACGCCGGTTGGTTAAGGACTTTGGGTTTCGTAATCTTCGAATGGTGTGCACAAGCACAATGTTGACAAACGTTCCAAGGATAAAAATGAGGATGTACATAGTGAGTAAAACGCATTTGTAATGGTTGCTGAGGAGTGTATTGCTATAATAATAGAGAAAATCTCGCATATGAATGAAGTCAAACTGCTGCAGGAATGGAGAGCTGGTATTGACGAGGAATTTGGAGCTATTGTCCAAAGTCTTGCCAACAAATAGTCGCGGACGGTGAGAATTTGTGAAATTCATGGTGTATTGAAATGCTTAGCCAAGATCTCCACAGTTTAGGATGCTAAGTCGCACAGAAAGCCGTTACATTGTGGCGCATTTAGATCCGTATTACCTTCAAACACAAGAACACCCACACAAACGTCAGATTTATGTGATTGGACTGAGCGTATTTTATGAGGCAACATGGAAGATTTTTGACAAGCTGATTGGCTGAAAAAATAGTGACGTATTATTAAGGCTGGTGCTATCTAAAGAGATTGTGTAAAAGGCGCTAAGACTCAAGTTGTCTAAGATAAACCTCACCATTGCTCTCCAAGGAAGTCAGAGATGACATTTTTAAATGAGGGCGCCTATTCAAGAATGTGCATCAGAATTGCTAGTGTATTTTTCAATGATGTTTCACGATGACAGTGATTTTGGAAGCAACTGAAATCGGGGGGCTGGTCAGAAAGTTACAGTTACAGATAAAAACAACCAAAGTCACTGGGTGTCCTGAGACACTTGACACTGTTAGCGTAATTGTTATGGTGGGATAACTGTTGTCCAAGTGACTATTGGGTGTTTTAGCCAGAGGCTGAACTTTCAAAAGTAGCGCGTGGATAGTGCTAGTATAGGGTGTAAGTAGGCAGAAGTTTTGAAGGACCCCTGACTATTTAATAACTGTTGTCCAAGTGACTCTTGGGTGTCTTAGCCTGAGGCTGAACCTTCAAAAGTAGCGCGTGGATAGTGCTATTATAGGGTGTAAGTACGCAGAAGTTTTGAAGGACCCCTGACTATTTATGTATTTAAGAAACCTATCGATTTGCGTCCTACACAGTTGCCCTCAGAAATAATAGAGATGAGGCCAGTTTCGTAACGCGATTGGGGAAAGAACATTTTCAGACATCATGTATCAACTGGTTAGTAAACAGATTATGTATTTTTCTTGAACGAAGTGGCCAGGAAACAGAAAAGGCGAGTAAGATGGATTTAATATTCTCTAAGTGCCTGGAACACCAAGTACACACGCATCCAGACATTTATGGATTTCATGACAAGACTTCATTACCATCGGAATTATTACGATTATTTTGTGTCCTTGACAGTTCCAAAAGGTCAAAAATGATTTATTTCGAAGAAAATAAGCAACTTTTAACTACTTCCATTTTGATAGAAATTGTGGTACTTGAATAACGAAATACTGGCAAGTTATTGTCCATTTGATGTACCAGTAAGATTCCTCACCGCATCGTTCTGGTACAATTTTCACACCCTGCAGGCACTTTCCATTGCTGGCTCACCATCCTGTTTCCTTATAATCTAGTTTGTATTTCCATTATATATATACATCAGTAGAGAAATTTCATGTTATTTAACACCAATTACATTTCCAAAATTTGACTTCTAATATTCTGGAGAGAGCACTATCCTCATAGGGGGAATAAGATTTGTCGCGTGAGCTGCTACGCTGACTAACAAGGAACAGTATACTGACAAACGTAAAGAAAACAATTTTGGAGGTACTAAATTGACTTTACATAAATCCAAAGCTAGTTTTGTTATATTTTTATAGTATTTATGGTTGAAATATTACTTCATTTCGGCGTTTTATTTTGAAACATATTTCAGATCACCCTACACGTATAAAAATTCCGAGACTTTTATAGAGAGCAATGTTTATACCGTCACAAGTCGATAAAAGTTTGGCTGATAAATTGCTGTAACAAAAATCTGTCCATAATGTCGAAAAAAGACCTCAACCGAGGAACGCAACAGCTTTGAGAAGAAGCGAGTGCAAAATTTACAAGAAGCATCGTAGTGTTTGAAGCGTACTGTTGACCTTAAATCCTGGCTATCCGATCGGAATTTGATGCACACTAAACATTGTCGGCCGTTGCTTCTTTAGGGGCGAGATGGCACAAGTGGTTAGGGCACGAATTTACTGACCGGAGGATCCGTGATTCGAACCCGACCTCTGCTTCTCGACTTCCACTGTCAAGGCTTGGGCCAGCTGACACTATCCCAGCCCGTGTGCAACCTTCGGATGGCATGGTAGCTAGGCGTCCGAAGGGTGCTACAGCTGAACGAGTTTTAGAGTTGCTTCTTTACTGCGGTTTATAAATCTCAATAGGTTTCGGACATTCTCCGATTATTTTCAGTAATTTAACCTTCCTCATATAAACATGCTGTTTCTTTCTGTTGCATCGGAAATTCAACAAAATAAAGAAATACCAAGAAGTGACACTCTGGCTCGTCAGCTAAGTGACAAGGCTGAGCAGACACCTCTTCCATTCGAAACCACGCTGCAGTAGATTAAACTAAAACCATTATTCCTATCCACTCTGTTGTTTTTCGTGTTCTTTCCAACGATGTCGTTTATTCGGCAACAGAATATTCTGCAATATTCTGCTTTTGGGAACTGACCTATTTTCCCTCTCCGATAGAGCTCTTGAAACCATAAGAGTGGTTACGCGGGCATTCTTGTTGATGTGTGTATAGAGCTTCACGAAAACAACTGCGAATGAAATTGCGCGTAGCTGCTAGGAGCGACGGTCTTTGAAGTGCAGTATTTTTTAGATGCTGGCTTTGGCGACATTGATTGAGAAGGCCTTGATGAAAAACAGAGTAGTCTGGAAGACACCCCAGTACCATGAGCATTTATTTGGCATGAATTGGTATGAATTGACTAGTATTCGGCCAAGCTGAGCGTGAACGATTTCACTGAAAAAGGCATCTTTAACTAGCAAAATAAGAATAACAAAAGATGGTTTACTACTAGAGAAAGCCGGCACTCTAATACAGATTAGAGAGGCATTAAACATAGTTCTCATGAGTTTACTGAAAACCAGGTTTTACGCAACCACTGAGTCAGTAGCCCAGGTTTAACGTATACCACATGCAATAGCTTCAACCTAGTTTACTGTGATTTCAAGATTGGCTTTTTACAATTAAAAAATAGCCTAAATCGGCTCTCGAAATAAGATGACGTTCAATCATTCTCATGACTGATATGTGAACACCAGCATGTTTACATACTCTTTACTTAGTTGATGGAGAAATCTGTATCGAGGAGAGAAATATATCGATGCAAGTCAGTGTGAGAATGCTATGGTTCAACAAAGCCGGGACGGGTTGATTAGAGGCTCCAGTGGTGTCAATGAAACACAAAAACCATCACCTGTGGCTTTAGAAATTTTATCCAAGTAAATTTTTGACCGAAATGATGGCTCTTACAAGCGAATGCAATGGAAACAGTTCAAATCTGTCCAAGCAGCACCTTCAGCAAAAAACAGGGCGATGTTTCATGAAAGGCAGAGAAAATAGGATGCATTCTGACGAGATTTTTCTACTCACGAGCAATGAATACTTGTGGTTAGTTGGGGGAGCCATCAGAAAACACGGGTTTGTGTAACAGCGTTCTATTGCCAAAAGCGGTGTATTTCTAGGTTAGCTGAAGCTTCAGAGCGAACTTGCTGATTTGTATCATTCACTGGTCATGGATGAATCATTCTCAATGTGATCGTTCTCCTAAAATTTGTGTGTGGATAAAATTCTGGTGTGGAATGAAATCCGCCACTGTAATTGTTTTTGTGTATTCAGTTTGTCGAAGAAGAGTATACACGGTTTCTGGACGTTCGCACTTCTCGACTGTTGGAATAAATTAGCTTATGTGATCACTCTGGGAATTCCAGTCTTGATGGTGACAGAACAATTCTTGATCAAGTCATTAATCGCAAACTTTCAGGCTCGAAGTCTGCCGAACTTATTCAATTTTGTCCTAATTCAAACTCAGCTAATTTTGCGGACCATTATATGCTGACCTAATCGGTAACCTGAGTGTCTTTCAGAACATGTGAACACGCCTCATTTTCCAGACGTCTTGGCTTGTGTTCAAGAGCAAACGGTAAGCTGATTCTCGCTAGCTTGGGTACAATCTCTACCTCTTTTAGGACACTTTCTCTTCGGTTTGTGCAGCAGCTAAGCTGGTACGGAGTTCGGCACACCCTAGAAATATAATGGCTTTATACAATCAGTTGAGTCACATCTTCTGGTTATGAAATGAGGTTTCTGACTAACCGGCACTCGGAACTAGCTCGATCTCTAGTTTGGGTCTATTTCATTCTTAACAAAATAATACAGTATAGTGGCCGAGTCTATTGCTAAGTGAAAAAACCCTTGGGATCTTCGGGAACTCCATTACTTCGGATAACTCAGCAAATCACTTTTGGGATGGCGCACAGATAATTAGGAGAGACAATTTGCCCCGCGAAGAGGCCAAAAGCGACTGAGCGTTTCTGGTACTGCTGTCATTAGTAGGAGGGACCAGAGATGAAGCTGAAATGAGGCCACTGGCCACCGCACTTACAACACACTGCTTTTCACATTACTAATAAACGTTTCTGAGGTGAGTATCTTTCGGCATGTGATTTACCAGGCTGGTTTTATTTATCAAACCTACTAAAAGGCACTCACAATACCTTTGTGATTTCACGGTGGGGCAGTATATTTTTAGGAGAGATTTTGCATTCACTGATAAGAACAGACTTTTGAGCTAGTCTCACGTTCAGATATAAGCATCTGAATTTTAAGGTCGAAGGTATTTTGCGAACTTGGATTTATGTATCCACTTAAATACGGAGATGATTGTCTCACAGCTCACTGGTGCAGACGATCAACACGGTGGTGAGTGACGGACAAGAAACAACACCGTGTTCAATTCATCGACATAAAAGGGTTACTGAAAAGTTAAAGGCGCTTGCATTTGTTCTCGGCACCTCTCATACCAGCTTCGCACCTCTGCCACATCCCTATAGTTTGCTCAAGTACCGCATGGTTGTCCTCTGCCATCTGGCGTCTGACACAAACCAGAAACAGAAATTTTTTGGCTTCCTGTAGTCAAAATAATACGCCTGTAGCCTCCTTTACGGAACCCACCACTGAAACTTGTAAAGTTGTCTGGACTATCATTTCGTTCTTCCCAGTTTTCATGCGGCATCTAGGCTTTCAGTTCATATTAGTACTAGTTGGGCTAGATGCTACAGAAATCAATCGGTCTGGTGGATTTTTCTGCGGAACACATACTAACGAGAGTAGTGTTGTTTCGTTACGAATAGACCGCCTAAAAAATCAGCCATAAGAAGTATCTCCTCATAGGTGATCTGGACCGCCTAAAAAAAATCAACCATAAGAAGTATCTCCTCATAGGTGATCTTGTCCTGAAATAAATTTCAAGGTCTTCATTGAAATTGCTAGCAGCATATCTGGTCGTTGCTGCAGGACATCAGTCCAAAGAAGCCTGAGAGTAGATTGGGGAACCTTGGACAGTGAGTGCTTCAAAGCCTTGAACTTCAGCAAGGTTTTATGTAGATGACAGATGTCACCACACAGAGTTTGATAGGGTGCATTTTGCAGAAAGAAAGTACATTTCATGAGACAAAGCACAACGGTTTTCCATATTTTTCTATAAAGCATTCTGTCACACGCAGAAGCGACCAATTCTGGTCGTTTTCATTGATTTACCTAATAGCATGTAAGATAACACCCCACGTTTGCGCACTCAAATTGTGTTTATGAAATGGACGTCAAAAGAGCAGTATTCGAATTCCTGCAAACGGAAGTTGTGATTTTATGCTGGGTTTCTGGGCTGGGCTCTTGAAGCTGGTGCCACAGAAACAGATCAATTTTGTCCCTTTGAAGGGAGAATTATTGCGGCACATTACTGTCCTCATTCTAGCCACTACTCACTTTAGTCATCCCTACTGAGATTATTTCGGATTATTGCATTGTAGAACATTGTTGAAATGGATCATCCCCCGGGCTGCTTTTCACCTACTAGGACTAACAATGTCCTCTGTTTCCAGTCTATGGTGCCGGTTGGTCCTTTGGATGAGGCTATCCACGGTGTTTTGTTTCGTTCCTCTTCTGCGTTTGCAAATCCGTTTTTGGTGTCAACCCAACTAGATTTCCATAGATACACACTCCTAAAGATTGTCCTTCGCTGGCGTTTTCATTTGGACTTTGGTACATTTATTCCCCAGAATCCATAAAACCGCCTCTTGTGAAGCTCTTTGTATCACCTGGTTTTCTAATGATAATTGAGTTAGTTGCTGACTGCTTTAGGTGATTAGATCAGATTCACCGTATGCGTGAATGCACAGGATGTGCGAGGACGTGGAATGCACAAAACAAACATTCCAGTGAATTTGTTCAGCTGAGTTTGCAATTCACTGGACTGCCGTCAACAATGTAGGTTACTGCAACCACACAGTGAGTGGCATTATGTCCAATTCACGTAACAATTTCCTATTCACTGGACGTTCATTACCAAAAGAGCTCTACGGCGACTTTGGGAGCCTTCACCTTTTAAATCTGCCAGGTTTCTCCTTGGATTTGATTTTTTGTTTAGGCCCACATAATACTGTCCCTGTCCGGTACTTGAGTGTCTGAGGCTGTTTGCCACACAGGCCAGTCAGCTTTCGGTCAAGTATAGTCTCCCTAGGAATCCGGACCACAATTCCGAGGTTGTATGAGATCGTAATCTTGTATGAGTTTACTTCATCTGCGTGAACTCCCTCAGAAGGGTGAGTTAAACTGGCTTGTCTGGCCATCGGTCGCCCAACGGAGCTTGTTGCTGCGTGAACCCTAGGGCCAGCGTCAACTGCGTGTTAGTAAAGTTTCCATCGTATTAGCTCCAGATGGAGTTTGTCCTGGTAATGCTGAGCAGGAGAGTATAAGTTACAGAAATCAAAACTAATTTGAAAGAACAGAAATATTTACCTTTTCATCCGAGCATAATAGAAGGCTGCATCTTGCAATGGGAGCACGTTAGGAGCCGTCTCGAGGAAACAGATAATTGACAACTCTGTCTGATGTGTTGCCAAGTCGGGGGAATACGTTATTCTTGGCCGTATAGCTTAGGAATCCAGCATGAGGTAAGTTTGCCAGTACTATGCACACCATCTACAGCCCAAAATGCACGCCGCAACATTTTCTGGTCTGTTACCCCTTGAATACAACCCAGCCAGTTAGACAATAGCTCTCAATATTTGCATTTCGGTTACTTCCCACTTTGCAGATAACTTAGTGATTGCAGACATGGATTTACGGGTAATCGCATAGTCGCACTTATCTTCAATTGCGTCTCACATCTATTCCCTTGAGGAAGACTACTGACTGATGTAAGTGAAGTTGCCATGGGTTATCTTTTGGACGCAGATCGGTCGACAATTTATATCAAGTCTCGAATCACAGTACTGCACACATCATTAAGCAAGAAATTTATCGTCTACTGATGCAAGGCACCTGAAAAATATTCCAATATAGACGAAACAATGTTTTCCGGCTATCCAGTATAGCTTGGCTTCACTTAAAGGAAGAAGTTCCAAATGAAGAAGTGTACAGTTGGCATGATAAGCTTCGCTCAAACAGCAAATTCACTACGGAAACTGAGAAGGACGACAAACATGCCCTGCTTAACTTGCCAATGATGTACTCAGAGCCGCGCACACTGCTTACTGGAAAAGCTCACGTTTTAATCCAGAGGACCTGGATTGTTCCGGTCAATCACAAGAGGGCATTATATGATAACGTTTTTTGCTCAGCTGGAATTCCTTTGCTTAGTGCACTTGGATTAAAACGTGCCCGAGAAGATGAGAATATTCCGATAGGTTCTTTTAAAAAGCACTTGTTTGTTAGCAACTCATTATGCAGATTGGATCACTTCCTGAAGGTTATAAAGTTTCATCCGGAATAAATTTTCTCTCGAAACGTGTTGTACAGCACACATGTGGAAAAAGCAGCGAGTCCCGTTTCTGCTTGCCAAGCCTTGCCATCTCAGAATGTATCCACAGATGCGCGTTCACGTGTAGAGATAGATATCTAAGTGGAGCATCTAGGCAATTATCCGGACGAGCGTTATAATATTTAACAAAATGAGTAGTATTACTACCAGAACACACCGTTGGTTATCTCTAAAATGGCACCTCCTTCTGACGGGATGACCTCCGTTTCGCTTTCAGGCGTTTTCCAGTTATTTGGGGATCTCCAGGGCCTTATGGGTGAACAGTGTCAAACAAATTTTGCTGGCGATATTTGAGACGAACTGAGGGAAACACCGTGTATTTAATTGGAGATGCTTGAACCATATTGAACCACATTGCTTGAACCCACATCCCCGTCTGTCAAACCACCAGACATGTATGTCACTTCTGCCTAGACAGCTTTCATAGTGGCCACCACGAAGATTCAGTTAACTACCAAGCGCCTTATTTATATTCATCTCGAAGTCTGTCCAAAAACAGCTATGAGTTTTAGTCTACATTAACGTCAACAGAGTTCCTGGCTGTTGGCTTCAAAGCGAGGGATCTGAAACCTACCGAAGAACGACGATTCAAGAATACCCACTACGTAGGTTCAAAGAGTTGCACTCTATGACTCAGCGTCCTAGTAAAACCAAGAAAAAATGATACCATTCATTGTGACTACGAAAATGGATGAGGGAAAGGCCACAGTAGCGATGAATAAAAGACAATAGGTCAACCAACGTCCTGACTATAGACCTTAACGAAAGATTAACAGTACAACTAGTACGTCAATAGGGAAAAACACCAGTATTAAAGGTAGGTAGGTGGCCCACACGAACCCATTTAAGGTTAAAGTAGTAGGTATCGTTTGTATCAAAAAGTACAGTTTAGTCACGACTTCACGAACTGCCAAAATCGCACCAGCAAGATATCCTAAATAGACTAATGGTAGACGTCTTAGGTTCGCCACCGCATGTACTAGCAAGATTCTCAGGGAGATTTCTACAACCACCCATGGAGGAATCAGTCAAGTACGTAAGGAAGCCTTTCGGCTTTGCCGACGTAATCGCAGGATTCCCTTTGCAGGTTATGTTTTGGTGTTAATTCTATGTGTACCAATATGTTTGATCCGCACACTTTGACAATATTCGAGCGGTTGTTATGGATGAATACAAAGCCCACGTACGAACTCAGCTCCCGGTAGACGAAATTTTTGAGGGCGTCAAGGCATGCTTAAATCTTGGTCAACTTGTTTTGGACTAAGTTGTGTGCTGTTAAGGAAAATATTTATTGGAAATTCCTCAAAGAGAAGGCTTTGGTTATGTAACTGTTTACTGAGAGTTAATTTGCTTTATACGGACGACAACTCACACTTGACTAGGTCAACGTTTTCTACATGCAGCTTGTTGCGTTGATTCTCCACAGAATTGAGCAGAAAAATCAGTTCACCTCAGACACACTGCAGTGTCCGGTTTGCGTAAAGAATGGTAGAAAACTAAAAGAAACAGTAACTAATGAATACATATGTTATCTTAAACTACTTGTCCGCCCATTCTAACTTGGCATACACTAGCAATGTCTCAGGATAGTTTGGTGGGGTCATAGCGCTGTGTACAGTAGCCCATCGAAGAACAGCCTAGTCTGAGGTCAAACAAATACCTCAAGACAGTGTTCATCTAGTGAATCTGTGTAAGCGGCAGTTGAGAAGAGTTTCTTCTCCCTAGTGCCAAAACCCATTAAGGGATGGATAATAATGCCTGCCACTTCTTACAAGTTTGAAAACATATAACGCTATATGAAGGATGCTAAAATAGCCAACATTAGATTAGAATTCTGGAAGAAAACCCACTAGGCTCAGTCCTGAAAGGATTGAAGTACTACATCCTCGTTGAACAGACTGCACACAACATCAAACGCAAGAAGTGCATCAATGTCTACGTGGAAGAAATCAGCGGTATACCACACATCAGAACTGATGAGCACAGTAAGAAAGTAGAAAAACCACCAATATATTCGGACGAACATCACATGGTGATCAAACACACGGTAATGGAAGGTCACGGGCTAGACACGGGAGACTAAGTCTAGGAAATTAACAGAATTCAAAGTAGAACCTCCAATTCACACTACGGCGACTGATAGCTCGCGAATAATAGATAAAAGTTATCAGCAACAGTCAAGAGGGATCTCCAAATAAAGTGAGTAGGGAGAGACTTAACCGTGCGAACTCATGTAAGAGTCCCCCTAGCCCATCTGTCTTAGAACTAGCTAACTCTATCTGACGAACAAATTCTCTAAACAGTAACCTACCAGAGGGTTGGCCTGTCAGCAGGAAAGTGACGATTTTTTCTTCTGCCTGAAAACTCAGTCAACACTACAACCTAGTCATTTGCAAAGGTGAAACTTAGTGCAGTAATAAATCTACCATTGCTTTCCAACTTCTGACGAAACCTGGTGTCCATCTTTGAGCATGGACAGTGGTCTCGTGGGATTCAATCGGTCATACATGTTTAAAAGAATATGGATTCAAAAATGGCGTCTCCATGGTGAGCTGATGAACACACCCCTTTTTCTTCTATTCTCCATATAATCTCCCACAGTAGTTAACTGCCTTTCAGATTTTATATACAAAATCTTATGAATAACTTTATGTATCCTCTTATTTTTCCATTCGATTCATCATTACTCAAAGCCTAATTTATCTCAATTTTTTGACGTCCGTTCTGTGCCGGTTAGTTATACTTGAGTGCTTTGGTATATGCCAAAATGCTTATTCTTGTTTATTGCTATGTGATGAGACGGTGTATTGAGATGTCAGAAAATTGCCGTTTCCTGCCCATGTATGTACGAATTATATAAGGGATGTACGCAGGAAGGAACTCGTTCTTCCCCCATCTAGGTTGATATAACCCGTGAGAATAAGATCGGCAGTGAAACACAGACGCCTGTGGACGGCCACTATTCATCCTCATCCTGAAAATCGTGTTGTGGCAGTGCGCCTGCATCATCGGTCGACTGAAAAACGACAAAGGAGAGAGTGCAGCAACTGGCTAGACCTCAACCCTAATGTTCATGCTTAGATTTCTCCAAAAGCGTCTGCTTGAGCAACCGAATACACCGCATGTTTGTCTCAGGATAGTTTGGTGGGGTCATAGCGCTGTGTACAGTAGCCCATCGAAGAACAGCCTAGTCTGAGGTCAAACAAATACCTCAAGACAGTGTTCATCTAGTGAATCTGTGTAAGCGGCAGTTGAGAAGAGTTTCTTCTCCCTAGTGCCAAAACCCATTAAGGGATGGATAATAATGCCTGCCACTTCTTACAAGTTTGAAAACATATAACGCTATATGAAGGATGCTAAAATAGCCAACATTAGATTAGAATTCTGGAAGAAAACCCACTAGGCTCAGTCCTGAAAGGATTGAAGTACTACATCCTCGTTGAACAGACTGCACACAACATCAAACGCAAGAAGTGCATCAATGTCTACGTGGAAGAAATCAGCGGTATACCACACATCAGAACTGATGAGCACAGTAAGAAAGTAGAAAAACCACCAATATATTCGGACGAACATCACATGGTGATCAAACACACGGTAATGGAAGGTCACGGGCTAGACACGGGAGACTAAGTCTAGGAAATTAACAGAATTCAAAGTAGAACCTCCAATTCACACTACGGCGACTGATAGCTCGCGAATAATAGATAAAAGTTATCAGCAACAGTCAAGAGGGATCTCCAAATAAAGTGAGTAGGGAGAGACTTAACCGTGCGAACTCATGTAAGAGTCCCCCTAGCCCATCTGTCTTAGAACTAGCTAACTCTATCTGACGAACAAATTCTCTAAACAGTAACCTACCAGAGGGTTGGCCTGTCAGCAGGAAAGTGACGATTTTTTCTTCTGCCTGAAAACTCAGTCAACACTACAACCTAGTCATTTGCAAAGGTGAAACTTAGTGCAGTAATAAATCTACCATTGCTTTCCAACTTCTGACGAAACCTGGTGTCCATCTTTGAGCATGGACAGTGGTCTCGTGGGATTCAATCGGTCATACATGTTTAAAAGAATATGGATTCAAAAATGGCGTCTCCATGGTGAGCTGATGAACACACCCCTTTTTCTTCTATTCTCCATATAATCTCCCACAGTAGTTAACTGCCTTTCAGATTTTATATACAAAATCTTATGAATAACTTTATGTATCCTCTTATTTTTCCATTCGATTCATCATTACTCAAAGCCTAATTTATCTCAATTTTTTGACGTCCGTTCTGTGCCGGTTAGTTATACTTGAGTGCTTTGGTATATGCCAAAATGCTTATTCTTGTTTATTGCTATGTGATGAGACGGTGTATTGAGATGTCAGAAAATTGCCGTTTCCTGCCCATGTATGTACGAATTATATAAGGGATGTACGCAGGAAGGAACTCGTTCTTCCCCCATCTAGGTTGATATAACCCGTGAGAATAAGATCGGCAGTGAAACACAGACGCCTGTGGACGGCCACTATTCATCCTCATCCTGAAAATCGTGTTGTGGCAGTGCGCCTGCATCATCGGTCGACTGAAAAACGACAAAGGAGAGAGTGCAGCAACTGGCTAGACCTCAACCCTAATGTTCATGCTTAGATTTCTCCAAAAGCGTCTGCTTGAGCAACCGAATACACCGCATGTTTTATCACTCCAAGCGTTCACTTTCGCATCCGTTTGAACGTCTGCAGACAGCATTCTACCGAGCCGGAAGAAACCATCAGAGCAAACTGTACCGAGAACAATACCTTACATTCAACTTTTCTGATTTCGTTAACCCAGAGCAGCCGATACAAAACAGGTATATAACGATAACTTATAACACTACTATAATATAATTTATATAATAATAATTTATAATTCTTTATAATGAGATACTACAGATTTTACCGGAACTAAGAATGTTAGCCTACATTGTGCTTTCCCTCCCGAATGTATGAATAAAAGTGTCATCTAAAAAACCGCATCTGGATTTTAAAACCATCAGATCGTACTGGATAATATTGCCGTCTTGAAAATCAGGAAAATTTGGGGCATTTGCTACTTGGGAGTCAAAACAATGACTTCAGTCACCCGCTTAACGTCAAATGGCTCTTAAAATAGTCCATATTAGATTGACGGTATTTGTCATTGTTAACAGATTCTCGAAGCAGCCAAGCGTTTGTTTAGCGCTATAAATCACTTGTCAGAATGCTGAAGAAATTTGTTGGGGAGATATTACCAATGTATGGTAGGTAAGCTGACCCGTTTGACTTTAGATTATATTATGCGTATCATATATTACATTTCCAAATTCATCCACATCAGTGATGCTGAAGTGGACGTCAACTCTGACGTAATGGTACTTCATGTTGTGTCTCTGGCACGGAGGAGTCTTGCTGTCGGCTAACATCATGATTGACATTGGCCTATGGTTTTCTACCACGAACTTCACACTCAAAAATATACGGTATAGACGCACGAAGCTGTGTCTGTGTGTGCGCCGGTATCACCCAACAAAACCCTATGTAACATTGACTAACATATTCGCGATTACATCAACCACCCAAAACCACGTCTTCCCGAAATATTTAGACAAACATTGCGTCAGTGGATAATTCACTATGGAAATAGAGGAGATAAGATTTCCTGGACTGCAGGCTATCTGTTAACGTCATCCGGCTCTACGATTTTTCTAATCTACACTACGAGACAGCTAGCAAAATGTACGATTGGTTGTACCGATTCAAGCAGATGAGATGAAATGAACCAGTATGACGCTGTAGTACCAGAGATGCCCTTAAGGTTCAGTGCACCCTGAAACGGAGAGAGGGCGCATACCCTACAGAAATGCTAGTTTCCGTGCCCTCCAATTGTTGCATCTATGTACGGCATCAAGACACTCCTCTGAAAGGATAAAACCTTATAACAACACCTCGTAATAGTTAGGAGCTCCTACAGAAACCGAGCCAACGAGCACCACACTTGCAGTATTCTTTGTGCGAACATTTTGGTGTAATGCATAGATCAAACACGCCGGGCAAGTTAGAAACGGAATACAAACGGAAACTAAGTGTGTTTAAAAGGCCTGATGGCTACACGACCGTTGCACTTCCCGCTTTCAAAATAAACGATTAAATCGATTTCGGTGGCGAACGCTTACCCAGCCAGTTCATTGGTGGAAGGGGTTCATGCTAAATCAACAGCCCGGTGAACATATGGGTTTTGACAGTCCTAGTGGTGAAGACAGGTTTGCGTCTATCCAATTTGAGCTCACTAAACGTGGGGTTGTCGTTGAACGGCAAACTGGACAATGGCACAAACGAGACACAGAACAAACGCTTGAACCACAACCCCCTCAGAATGACATAATAACAAAGGTACAAACACGGGCGCAGGCTGATGTTATCCTCCTCGGTTACACACCACTCAGGATGCATGATTACGAATGCACTGGTCGTTATGCATGGCCAGTATTTAATTGATTGTAAAAATTTCCAAGAAAAAGCTTATTCACCGGATTTGGAAAATAGGACCATAAAATCCTGCTGCAATACTTTGTGCTCCCACTTTAAACGTCTCCAAAAATCGAACCAAATACTTCAGTTAACAGAAAAAGCACCAGGAGTGAATATATAATTAGCATCTAATTAAATTCAAACTAACTCAAACGTAACGCTCTAATTCCCATTTGAAACGGGTTCACTAAGACAAGTAAAATTTCTCATCTATTTTGAAGGATAGGCGTGAAAAGAAGGAAATAGTTGACGATAACCAACGGAACTTATGCTTATTTCGTCTTGCGGCACCCAGAAAAAGCGTGTGGGAACTATTCATGCTCTCTAAGTCTGATTATTTAAAAAAAGGCGCTGAGACGAGCCTGTTTTATGAATACACAAGTTCCGGATATCGATTGTGTTTCTACTTTCGAATTGAAGGGATTTAGGCTGACTCTTGTTGTCGCTACACATAAAAATCAATCATTTTGCATTGAGTTCATCAAGCAAATGGTTCAGTATTTTTAGGCTCCTCGGTGTGGAGTGACTGTATTCAGAGTTGGGTAATCGCATTTGAGGGGATAAGACTTAGCACTTGAGAAACACTATAAGCAACAGCAAAACATCAGAGTTCAGCATTGGCACTTCACCTCCACAATGTGAACATGGACTTGGTTGAGTGAAAACCAAAAGTGAGCCGCTGCAGTACTGCGTCGACTAACTTCCAGTTGGTGAAGTGTCAAAACATACTGCTGGTTTGGGACCCGGTGATGGGGTCACTCCGTTTCAATCGATTAAAATGACACAACAGTCAACAGAACAGCAAATATTATTCCACTGTTTATAAAACCGGTAAGCAGGTCGCGTCGTCGGCTGTTTGGCGGTAAAACGCGCCGTTGTGTGACCGAATGTTGGCGCCTCTTTCAACATGTAGGCTCTCTGTGAGTTCACAGTTCATCACAGGGAACTCATGGAAAATTCTATAGATGAATTAAAATGCCTAGTTTAGTGAAATCAGTAGGCGGTCTCAATAAGTTTGGTGAGTCATTTGTTATTTCGGAACTAAAGGCACCACGGTTCTTGTCGTGCACTGAATACTACGCTTTGAAAACGTAGGAAGAACAGCACAGAGCCAATAATTGGTAGCCAAGTTTCTGTGTAACAAGTTGCTCTCGAGAAACTGTGATCTCAGATTAGGAAGGCACAATAACCGATTGTCTCCATGGTAGTCTCAGCTTGGTTCCTCAAAAACGGCTGTTTTGGTTGTCAAAGTGGATCGTGGCTGTTTACTTTTGAGTCTGCTTAGATGCTGATAAACGTCCAGAGCACAGTCGTTTTGGCTGAGCAAGATATTTTGTAAGCGAGAGCTCCGGTTGACCAAGAAACACGTCATGATATCAATCCATACCGTTTTTTACAGTTTTCTGTAGCCTGCAAGTCTGCGGCTTGGCCAAGGACAAAGCGGTCCTAGTTAAGTCATGTGACTCTTCAATTTGACTACGTGAAAGTAGTGCATACGAATTCTGAGAAACTGTCACCAGACGTATTCACTCTGCCGTATGCCAAACAACGTACTAGGCACTTAACAATACTATTTGTTCACTAAGCAATTATGTGTTGTGGAATTGTTTTCAATCATCATTATTTAGTTCTCAATCACGGACGTCATCTCAGATGTAACCCCAAAGGAGAACTTCGACAAAAGTTGTATTCATATTACGTTGAAAACACTTCAGAAGTATTTAATCAGTTACAGTTTATCTCTTAATTCCAACCTTTATGTCTCGGCAAAGCCCAATTATCGCGGTAAACGTGGATTCTATCAAAATCTTTAGTGTAATGGTCATGTCTTTTTGGCGTTTTTCTGAAGTGTAGAAACATCACTCATTGGTCACAGGAGAACGTTCCTCTGTTTTTATTCTGACCAATTTCACCTGTACTTCAACCTGTCTGTCTGTCTGTCCGGTGGAGTGAAATCCACAACAGGAGGCGCTAGTCAGGAGGGCCGCAATCCCCAGGTGGAATGTGCAGCTTTGTCGAGGCTCTTCGAACACATTTTGGTAGCCAAAATTGACATGCAATGTTTATACCCTCCTACTGCGCAAATAAAAACATAACGCTCCACCCTTGTAGTTCAGAATTTCAGGACAAAATAAGGTTGATGATAATTTAACCACTCATGGGATGAGCAGTGCTATATCCCGTCTAATTGCCAGCCAAACATGCTCGTCATCAGCCGCTCATGACCGAAAGGTTGAGTGTTCAGAACTGTCAGCCGGGAGGTCGCGGGTTCGAGATTCTATAGAGTTTTGTGAGATGCGCAATGCTGATGATTTTTAATAGGGATGAAATAGTCGAGTAGTGCTTGTTGCCTTTTCTCCACACACTGGTTTCAGTGACAGGATAAAATCTCCACTGAAATTCCCGAATCTTCTCACACTATCAACTTAAAGTTGCATTACCACATCCAAGTAGAAACGATTGTTGTTTTGCAACAGAAACGGCTGACCACCTTCCAAATTATTTGCAGCAATCTACACTACAACTGTCACGTTGGTAACACTCCGTTGCCCGTCTTCATCGACTGTAAAGAACAGATGGATGAAAAACTCTCCATCTAATCCCGGAAAAACTTTGATTGCCGTGTTACGCAATCCGCTTGATTGGTTCTAAGCGATCCGTAGGAGTTCATTGGCCTATGAACAACAACCGGTTTTGCGAGCCTGCTAAGAGCTGACTCAAAGCAAGTACCTACTGTTCACTACACTCAATCCGGCCTATTGTCACATGATTCCTTGCGTTCTCTGTAATGTTCTCAACGTTTTGTGTACTCCTGTATACGTGTTCTATTTGAGACAGGATGAAATTTGAATACATTACTCCTACCCCATTTTGTTTAACGTTTGATTAGTCTGGGTCTGAGTTTAGCCTAAAGGACCAACACTCATTTTGACGGCTTTCGGATTTGCTGATCACGGGTTGCTAAACGCTTTCCCAGATCAGTTTTGAACAAGAACTAATTTCACATGGATATTCAAAGCACAGAGTAGTGGAATAAGATGTTGGAATCCGAGGTTTCGGCTTAAGTGGGCAATACTTTGTAGAATGTGGGTTGTGGAAATCGATAAAAACGTCAGATTAAAACATCTTATTCCACTGCGCTCTGATATGACTTTAAACTTCAATAACGTATACCATATGGCGCAAAATCTGTTTCACTAGATTCCAGTCGAGTTTGGCCTGGAACCCATAAGAATTAATTTCATCAAGGAAAGGCTTCTAACAAAAATCTTACAGCCCGTATCGGTTCTTTTAAAAAAACGGCCTTCATTAAAAAATGTAAGCATTTATAAGAAAACCGTTTAGAACCGTGTGAACGTATAGCATAAGTGAGATCCTGAGAACAAGACATTTAGACAATGGAAAGTCCCTCGGTTTATCATCACATTAGCTTAGCACAATAAAAAACCACGTGCCCATTAAATAGTCACTCTGATACTATTTTCAAAACCACTACCTAAGATGTCACACGATACGAATTATTCCACCTTATCAAAACCAACTTTGACGCTGGTTTGTGGGAAATTCGTGTAACCTAATATGGCAAGCCTAATGGGAAATCGAAAAACGCATGCCATCTAGACGCATAAATAAACTTGGTTTACCGGAAAGTGTAGGATGTGAGATCATCATTGCATCCGAGCGATTCACAAATATAATGCGCTCACGGCTTCTCCCCTGCCTGATAGGCTGGCTGAATGAGCAGAAACTGTCCCACAAAATATGATGAACCCTTATCCTTCTAAGAGTTTGCCAGCGTCTAAAGTCTGACCTTGTAACCCTTTGGTGTAGAACCTGTTAATTTCTCCGTATGGTGTGAAGGTTGTAGGCAGTAGGTCTTTCAGAATCGACTGGGTTGATGTGGACTGGTTTCTTGGATGAGCTGGGCAATGAGATTGCGAACGCTTCACCACGAATAGAGGTGCGTCTTTAGACGGCAGAAGAGATCAGCGGGGGTGTGTTTTCGAGATGAAACTTGAACTGAGTAGGTGCTTGAAAAATCCGACCTCTTGCTCACATAAAGCGAATCTGGACTATATGTCATGTTACTAGTCATTCCCATAACGTTTTAAATCATTGTCCGGGGGAGAGGACAAGCGAACATATTCGCTTTTTCTCGTAATACGTCACGGAAACACAACTTGTATTGTGTCTCTGTCAAGAACCACGGGATTATTAGTTGGAATTGATTCAACAACTGATACATTATTTAGAAGTTTTTTTTACAAAATTTGCCTGCCACGGCGATAAGAAAATATAAAAATGATCAAGTAGCTGTCCTGGTTTAGTCGAAACCGGCTTGGTCTACTTTAGATATTTTACATTGTTCAAAATTTATGCCACTTTTATTTAATCGGCATGGAAATACAGAAAATTCGTGCTTCACCCCTTCTTGGGCATGTCGTTTTGAAAGATACTTGGCCTCTTTCCAACCGAACCAACCACAGTCAGACACAAAAACATCAACACGGAAAAAAACTGGGAGGAAAAACTCTGCCATACAAAAGTCAATGGCGAATATTTCCACTTTCCATATCACACGGGCACTTATAGATAAGGAAGTCTCATTACAGTTGGCGAAGCTTTGACGCAGAGGCTGGTAACCAAGCTTAACCCTAAGTCAGGAGGTCAAAATACATACATATATTCAAGCAGCCAATGTGGATGGAAGGATTTGGTGTTCATCAAAGCGCTTCAAGATCCGGTGAGCACTTAGCCCCAAATCAACTCCGTGGTATCAGAGTCTAACTTCTCAGACATCTGCGGAAAACATATGCAGTGAATGGTAGACCAAACAAAATGATGGTCTTCAGTTGTTTGTACAAAGATCACAATGTTTGCGAAAATCATTGCAGGAGTGAGAAAAGCTATGGACCACAAGTTCAATATCTTCAGGTAATAGAAAAAACACCAAAGGAGAAAAAGTAAAAGCCCGGAAAATTTCTGCCAGCGTGGAAGCGTCAGCATGCGATACTAATCACACTTCTAGGAAATGTTCACTTGGACTGTGAAACTCATCAGACTCAATATAGACTGGACACCTAGTTAACGGACTTTTCTAATACCAACTAACTGCTTAAGGCCATAAAGTGTGAGAAGAGGGGAAAACGATGCTCACGGAGACCTGAAGCCTGGAAGACCAGTAGTGCAAAATTTTGAAGACTTCAGGAATGCAACGAAAATTTGTCTATGCATGGGGGATAAAGCCGACAGAATACGTCCAACTTCAATTGAATCAGCCTTCTACGCACAGACTTATGGCTTGTATGTTGCATAGTCATCTAGTCGATGGTCTCAGGAGGCAAACGTTCCTGAAGGGCAGTATGGATTCTGAATTACAATTATAATTACTTTACTACACAGGGAAACTTTAAGGAAAATATCCTGAACAAGAGGAGCCCCTCCGTGGATTGCTATGAGCTCGCAGAGCACATTAGACTCGATCAATAAATGGACGTTGTGGATTGTCCGAAAAGAGCCTGGTTCCTCAGACAAATTTATCAGACTAAGAGAGGCTCCTCACACTGAGATGGAAGCCTGTGGACTCAACAATGGAGGTGATATAAACATTTTGGCAAGAGTATTCATCAGAACCGCACAGTTTTATCCAACGTAAACCAAGCTATAACATATTGGTCATTAATAAACTACGGTTATCTAGATTTATTCATCCTACAGTGTGTTCCTATCCAGATTCTAAGAGTATGTAATTCTCAAAAACGAGCAATTCATTACTCAAATCTCACGAGTTCCAACCTCAGATGCTGTGCTCAATTTGAACATCTTTGAGCGGAATAGACGCGCGCCCTATTGTCACTGACAATGCTGTTGAATAAAACTTTTGGAGACGATTCAGGATGTATGTTTACGGACCAAACAATTACATATGCAGCCTTTTAACGCTAGTGGGTATATGATGCTGTTTTATGAAGGATCAAGATGTACGGTGCAATGAGAATATCCACATACATTGCACTCTACACCAGTCGTTCTGAACTGCGTTCATGGTGGATGCTGTTTGTGTTTATCGATTTTAATCTCACCTGGAAGTTATCTGTAGTCCTTGACGGCCATTTCCATCTATTCCCACAGGGCCATTCAACAAAGTGTAGGAATCCTTCCTCAATATTTAGCAGCGGGGCATAACGAGCAGTTGTTCGGTCGCAGTTGTTTGCTGAATTAGTTTCCAGGGTTAACTTTGTGAGCGCCTACATATGAGATCGTAACATTCACCTCGGTTTCGAGTTTTTGATTCTACCTTACTTTCTGTATTTGGTTAAATTCATTACTTGCATTGATGGGTTACAAAGCGTACCCCTCGGTTTAAAAGCCTTTTCAAAGTTACACATTCCGCCTTAAAAAAGCAGTCACCGCCAGTAAAGTCACGCCAGTGTTGATCGTCACTCAGCTGTCGACTTGATTACATCGAATCGCACATAGAGGTGAAAAGATAAAAATAGGTTGTTGATCGGGTGGCTGTTGATCTGTTCGCCGAACTTGGCAATTGACTTGCAAACGTTTCGTCACCATACGATAAGACGTCACCATCTTCAGACATCATTAGGCATCATCATCATACATCAGCAACTACGCACTGATGACGTCTCATCGTATGATGACTAAACGTTTGCAAGTCAGTTGCCAACAGCCACCTGATCAACAACCAATAAACTCACCTGGGCTACCAATATTTCGACAGATAAAAAAAATCAACCCACTTATATTCCACAGACCTCACACATCAATAGGTAAGATCCTCCACAGTAAGAACTTACAAAATTTTAGACTGACATGATATTACCATGCTTCCAGCTGTTCTGTAAACGTAAAGGACATTAAATGACGTTTTTACTGCCCACATAAAGTTGGAAAAATGCCCACATTCAGCATAATAGTAATCCATCTCGGTGTTTAACTAGTCACAGGAATCTGATTGTAATCGTGCGCCAATGATTTGAGTTATAACCAGCTGACAGGCCAAAATCAAACACTTAGTCTAAAAACAAAGCACAGGTTACACAAAAGCCACAAATTAGAATGGAATGTCTCCATCTCGCATCTCCAGCTGTTTACGTCATTTTGTTTAGTGATCACTGATCGAGTGGATACTGACAACAGACTAGCTTGACAGCTTTTGACGCGAGCAAGCATCTACTCTCCCCTAATTCCGCAAAACTGCAATCTCACCTAACTGTGTTTAACAAGCTTTTACTTGTGCAGATGGTCGTACACATCATGTCATTCAAAGTCTCTGTCGTATTTTTTCGTGCCAAAATTGTATGCCTGGTTTTGCCACTACTAATTAAAACGGTTTGGAGGAGACCAAGCTTTACTTCACTGATGGAATTTTTCCATCACTCTAATAGCTAGGCACATTAGTCACCAGACGACTTGTGAAAATCTGTAAATGACGAAAAATTTTATTGTTGGAAACACCCCTCTAATAAATAGGTGAAATTTAAGAACACAGGCTAACATGCTTGTGTGGCTATTCTGTTTGTTTCTGTCGCTTGGAATCGTTGAAAACTGTAGTAATTTGAACACCAGATTGATGGATGTACGTGCTTAATCCCTCAATGGATAGGAAGTGTTTGTTTACTTGCGTCAGACCAAAGCCAAACATTCTGTTGATCTCAAACGATGGTGTGTTAGCTTTTGATTAATTACAGTAAAACCATGATCGTTTAATAACCGATGTGAGAAAAGTTGCCCTAATTTCGGCACCACGCTAATGATAGCGTCCTAGGTAGCGTGTGGTTAGGCGACCGGCGTTCAACCAGAATGTTACCCACTACTCAAAAGTTTAAGACCATCTCGGTATATAAGGTGTAGTAAACGAAATAAGTGATTCTAAGCTGTTTCCAGTTCCTTGAAGCTGTTTTTAACGTTAGGAACACAATGTGACTGAGATTTTTTTTACTGTGTTAGGCTAAGTCATCCGCACGGATCAGAATGCACACAAGCGGCTTATCAGTACAGATTGGCTTCACTGCAAGGATAAAATCTTTACTGAAAATTACCGAATATTCTCAAACCAATATCTCTTTTCAAGTGGCGCAGAGGAAGAATAATTCCACAAGCCGAATGAAACTTACTTGCCACAAGTAGTCACTTGAGTCGACACTCAATAAGTGATGTGGTTTCGATGATTGGAGACTCATTGGCGCTATGTCCTAACTAAGTGGAAGCTAGTCACACTGGTGATCAATCGTTTGTGGCCAAACGGTTAAGTGTTCAACCACCAACTTGAATGTAGCGGGTTTAAACGCCCCTGAAGTTTTTCGACATTGCTGATGAATTCCAACAAGGTAAAACTGCCGTACAGTGCATCCCAACTGTTTGCAATAGAGCGAACAGAGGAAAGTTTTATTAAAGTTTACGAAATCGGCTAACACCACCATCAAATTAACGGTTGTCTCAGAATGCAAACGAACTTCTACTTTCTCAAGTCAGTGGACAGTCTATAATTATCATAAAGTAAGTTGCTGTTTTTTGAGGCTTGTGCAAAGTGCAAAATATCCACTGACAACAGGTTGAATTTTGATCACAATGGGAGAGTTAAGCTATGTTTTGCACACTAGGCTTCTTTTCTATTTTGGCGACTGGCTGAAACATCATTACAATCGGCCTCCGAAAATGTGCCGCCGTAGTCAAAACAAAGCTTAAGCTGAATAGAATAACATTTGCCTGGATGCCTGTCTCAGAGGGCGGAAATGAGCTTCCTTTGAAGTTACAGTGACAGGCCACCCTATGCTCTAGGTGTGGGCAGAACATAACGCGTCGTTCTCAGTGTTGTTTACTCAGTAAATACATGAAGAGGAACTGCTAAAACGTTCTTTTGCGGGAACCGAGTAACGTATTCAAGGCAAGTTTTGATGGTACGACTTGTCAACTGTTATTGTCCTATGTTAGTCCGTATCAGTAAACTTTTCCCCGAGTTTGTAACTTGAAATGAGCACTAAAATGTTGATACCTACCCGGAAGCTGTTATCGTGGACTTTTAGCCTCTATCCCTCACCAGTGGATGAAATGTACTATAGTAAAATAATGCCTTGCCACACTGTAAATAAAGTTTACCGCAGTGCTCGATTTGTCGAGTTGAGGGGGCGATGATAAAATTGGATTCCCGGGCAACGCCATCCTAAGCAAAATCGACTAACACCTGCAAAGATTTTGCTATTGAAAGTGGGGTGTAGAAATGTTTTTTTGCGCAAACAGTACTACCTCGCAAAAATGGGCGTTGCATTTGAACGACCCATATGCTCATATGCACAAGTGAAACATGGTCAACCTTTGTAATGCTCGTCTCAACCCCCGCTGAACAGGTCACCCTGGACTAATGATTTCTCCATCAGACTTTAATATGATCTTTCAATTGAAATATTAATTTAAGTATGTTGGCTCATCCAATTTTCCAAATGTACCACCCCATATAAAAAACTGGACCGCAAAGCGTTCCTGAAGATGGTGCCGTATGCTTATCCAAGGCAAAATGTTTTTGTCGAGCAACGCCCAGCTTAAAATATCCATCAATGTAAAATGGCGTTTTTTGGTGGTGACAAGGCTAGCTTAAATTTATAGGTCTGGTCAATTAAGGTTTATTGATATTTCATTATCAAAAGTAAACCAGTCATTTGAAGAATCAGAATTGTTCGCCCATCGGCATGTCTCTTTTTTGGAAGAGGGGCTTGCCTACTTGACAGAGAATTACAGCAAAGGAAGTTCGTGCCCCGAGAAGTTCCATCTCGATTAAGGTTTTCTTTCTTGAAGAATTTACCCGCTAGTACACACACAGTTTAATATGAATGATGCTGCCGTATACAGTATGGTGAAACCACATTGTGCTACATGTATGCCTCGCCAAGTGTATATTGTCTGGACGTTCGTTGGGACCGTAATTTTACATTTTTTCCGGTTGGAACAGACGCTTGTGTGCACAATGTTACTCAAACTGATCCTTACAAGATTTCCATTTTTTCCAGTCGTATATCCTTTCCATGTGTTATTGCTAAGACCTGAGCTTATATGAACAAAAACTACAGAAATGCGAACTTCAATTGACCTCAAATGCCAAGGGTGTAACAACACCAGTTTATACTTACTACGATCAACACTTCAAATTGCCATCAGAACGTAGTACAAATTTTTAGCAGGAAAAAATGGTTTTTAAGCACCACATGCGCCGTTTGTCATCAGCCTCCTTCTCATGATTGGCCGAACATCGAACGTTGTTGCTGTCGGGATGATGAAACTCACCTGGAGCCTAGCTGAATCTCTCGTTAATGATGTTTCTAAGCAACTGAATGTGCTGCACCAGGCCACTTCATGTTTCAGTTGGTACAATATTCGAGATATCGCGATACATGTATAGACGTAATATACTACTCATAAGGTTGCTAATATTTCTAAGACACATCATAAACGAGAGCTTCAGCTGGGTTCCAGGTGATTCCCTCACAAAACCAAATTCGTTTGCAAATAAGCGTATTTGTCTAATTCGGTACAATTTGGATTTAAGTAGAACATAATGTTGAGGGAAACTCGGGGACTGCGCCTACCTGATGAGCCCAAAGAAGGGCGAAACCGGTTGCGGACTTTCGAAGTGGCACATCCATTTTTATACTAACTGTTCACTCGATAAGCTTGTCACAGATAACGTGTAATTTCTAAGCGAATCAATCAATCAATCATGTGCAGTCTCTATTTATCATCTCATAAAAATAACTCATCATTTTTACAACACTTTATCAACGTAATTTATATGGGGTGCCCTGTGAAAACTTTATCCTGGTTATGTTTCTGCACAAGCGGTTGCGCATTGAAACCTTACTGATTCACTTACTATGCGGGCGGATGAATACTAATTTATTACTCTTCCTTATCTTCCCCAAGTTTCACTTGTAAAAGCCGTTACACTTGGCTGCAACCCGTGCCTCCAGGGGATACTGTGTTTCGGCTGATAATTCAAGGAGATCCGACAAGGGTTTAATAAAAATTTTGTCCTATATCCGAAGCTAATCTGTTGTTGAGAACCAACAATCAACAACCGCAGTGAGAATTTCATCAATTTTCAACTTGTATTGAATCCCTTACTTTCCGGTCAGCACTGCAGGACTAAACCTTGGGCCAGTAGCGCCTGATTAGCACTATTATTGATTAGCATTCACACTTCTTGTGAATTATTCTACCGTCAGAGGTACTTATATTTCGAGTTTTTGTAACGCTTCGCGAGACGAGCATTACTGATCTTTCCTAAATGGATGAAGCAGCTTTTCAATGCGTGTTGCTTTTTTCTCCTTGGTATGTTTCTTTAACATGTGTTAGAGAAACATATGCTTCTCTGATAAGGAACTGCTGGTTAATCCAAACTTCATTCTCTAAAATTACAAGTTTTTTTTACTATAAATGGTTTCAGAGCAGCCAAAATGTTATGTATGCAATCATTAGTACACCCATAATTTTTTTATAATTATAAGCGAAACACACTCCCCTATCAAGTTCTTGATGAGACCACATTTTAGAGTAAAGTTTGATTGAGCCCCGTGCCGGTACTTTTTCCTAGTTGCCTAGGCGCTGTATTAAAAGACAGGTATCGTGAAAGAACATCTGATGTTATTCAGCCGCATGCATCTTGTCTGGGCATTTGAAAAGATCGCCATCGACTTGGCAGCTTACAGATGGTCAAAACGTTTTTTACAGTTGTCTAACTGTAACACCCTTTTGATGCCTAGCTATTATGGCACTCGAAGGAAGCTCGAGGACTGAGGTACTCTCAGGTTCTCTCAGAGGTTGTGTTCAAGTCATAAACCTTCCTGTCAGTGAGTCCGCACCTCAATCCCTGAGCCATATCGACCTAGCCGTAGTAAAAGTTTCGAAGTGTAGACTCATTAAGACAGCAGACTTTTCAGAGACTCCTTAGAAAAGCTTACATCAAAGCACTGCAGAAAATCCAGGTTAACCGCTTTTGGAGTAAAAGTGCAGGTATCACGGAGCGATGCTTTTCAGGAGGCTATGGTTTACAGGAGGCCTATTGTGTGCAACATTTTAAAAAAATTGACCTGTCCCTCTACTAGAAAATGACCCTACTTCATACTGTGCGGCTGTTCTCATTTTATCTTGTGAAAACCGTGCGAAAAGTACACTCACGAGTGAATTGTCCGCCAACGTAGGGCAAAACGCTCATGAAGTAGTTGGGAAAATTACTATGAAATTTCTGAAATTAATTACCTAGTTTATTCACCTGCTCAGTGCTTGGGCTGAGCAGGCCTACTCTCGATCGACCCACACAGAACCTGAGTTTGGCAGTTCTGGAGTGTCGATCAATCTCAGAATCAGTGACGCGTGATATGCTTGGTCTTTTGAAGCAGGTAGAGTAGCCTGACAGCCGATCGACAGGTCTAAAGACCATATTCCATAAGGGACCGGTACATTTTGAGACTGTTGTCTTTTACCATATCAAATATTGTCAGGTAGAAAAATATATACACGTTCAGCTAGACAGAGGTCGATTTCCAGTTTAACTAGAAAACATTAGGCTTGAAATATTATTGAGTTCTTGAAGAGAACTCCCGGGAAAATAACCAAGTGATAAAACTTGCTCGATACCCGTTAAATCCAGTTGTGAAATGGTGCAATGTTGCAGATTATATCTAGAAGAGTATTGTAAAAAAATGAATTTTTCATGGAAAGCTTTCGTTTTCCTGAGACTGTACTCCCATATCACGTGCAGAAACAAGGAAATCTGTGGAAATATTGAACGATGACTATTCACGGTTTGTTTCGAATGAGATTTTAGTCAAACGTAGCTCCATTTGGATGCTTATGTGCATATGCGTGTGTATGGATAGACGATAGATCCGTCAGCATAGCTCACTTGGTTAAGCAAATCAAGAAACGGATACTGGTCAGACAGTAATGTATCTATGTAGAAGGAAACATTGGTATACCCACAGTTGGCATGCATATTTCCTTACAGACCCACGAAGTACTCAACCACCGAGTATCAAATGGCAGAGTGGACACATTAGAATCATACTGTTTAATCCACGTAGTTTGTTAGTCTTCATGAATGAAAACAACATGAAGAATGGGTTTTTTATCCTCTCTTCGGTTTGATCTTTTTTAAGTACTCTTTTCTGGGGTTTTCCTATCAAAAATGCTGTTTTTATCCCCCTAGTTGGGCGGCATCTCCCAAAGAGTCCCTTTTGAGACATCCTCAACTAGTTCCTGCAACGTCAGCTACTAAGTGGATAGTATATGTATGTATAGATATATATATTTATGAAATAGGCTCCTCTTATCTATTTGTACAACACAAGAAGGTGAGAAGAGCCAACTGTGGTTGACGTTTCTTCAGCCGCAATAGTAAAAACAAGGCTGCTTCAAAAGAAGAAAAAACTAGTGGAACGGTAACAGTAGTATTTTATTTAAGGACGAACTTTGCAAGATTCTTAGTGAACGCGAACTAACCAGGTAGTTGCTGATCAGTGTTAGCTGGTTGCTGGACATGTTGGGATTCGTTAGGACTGTCCTGCTCCTGTGCTGGTTAGTTCTACTGGGGTAGCACAGGACTCGAGTTACGCTCTTAATTGAGCTCCTTGACAGTACTTATTCTTCGCCATGATTGGGTCTTAATTCCGGCAATCTGACACTCTAGGCAAGCGCATCACCGCTATCCTACCATTGCTGGGTGGACGCGCTTGAACTATCGCCTAGGAAAAAGCGAGCGCGTTCGCCCCTGAGCGACATGATTGGTTCATATTCATCTTGACCTGATATGTTTGCCAAGGTGTAAACAATACCCATCCGAAGTGAGTGAATACAATGCGAACGATTGATCTACTTGGCCTTCCTGGACGCCGACAATTTTAGAAATAAATCGCGTAGTTAAACATCCGAACGTTGCATTAGGTTGTGTTTTTGAGGGTTGAAGTGGACTGCGAAACATGTGAGGCAGCTTTCTACGCTTCAACGTGAAGTTTCTCGATCGATAGATTGGTCACTTGAGCAGAATTACGCGGGAAATCTCAAGAGGTTCTTATAGGTTCTCATAGGTTCTTATCTTTCTTACTTATGTATATCTCTCGCGAAATGCGTACACATTGGTATTCAACAAGTGAGTTGAGGTTTCGTGATATACACTCTACGAATCGGAGGCGTAGCTGCTTCGTTGATAAAGGAAAGATAAGTTGGACAATGACAAATCGTGAATCAAATTGCAGAACGGTCTGCAATTTGATGACGACGGATTAACTACAGACATGTGATAAAGATCACATGATTTACTCAGTCATACGCATCCATCATTCACTTCCTAGCTTCAGTGTGGCTGGGTTGCTTAATCATTTTAGGTCCACTAAAAAAATGTGATTGCGTATTCCTTCTTCACAGGTATCCCGGCGGCACATGTCGGGCGACCTTCGAATGAAATAAATGAACACCCTTCTCTCTAGGCTATCACCAGAATCCATGGATCCGTAAAAGCTCTATTGCTTCACAATTTACTAATATCGGCGAATGGATCGATCCAAGTTTGTTGCATTACGCTTTCTATAGAGTATCTCAAAGATAGCTAACAATGCGACTTGGCAACAGCAAAAGCAGACGCCTTATGTGTACGAAATCAGGTAGTGCGCTGTCAAAGAATATCCATAGAAATCCTGAGTCGGCTTTAATACTTTTGACTCCCCAGTCTTTCAAAGGCTTTTTGAACGACCTTACTTCACCTAAATAGATAAGACTTCGAGAAATACACTGATTTGCATATCAATTTGGTTTTTGCGAGAGACTCACCTGGACCCCAGCTGAATCTCCCGTTTGTGATGTTTCCAGGCAACTGAATGTGCTGCACCAGGCCGCCTCATGTTCCAGTTGCTACGATATTCGAGATATCGCGATACATGTATATTCGTAATGCACTACTCATAAGGTTGCTGAAAATCCTTCGACAGCCCACAACCGGTTTCGCCTTTCTTGGGGCTCATCAAGTAGGCGCAGTCCCCAAGTTTCCGTCAACCTTATGTTCTACTTGAACCCAAATTGGGCTGATTTCGAGAAATACACTGATTTGCATATCAATTTGGTTTTTGCGAGAGACTCACCTGGACCCCAGCTGAATCTCCCGTTTGTGATGTTTTTAGGCAACTGAATGTGCTGCACCAGGCCGCCTCATGTTCCAGTTGCTACGATATTCGAGATATCGCGATACATTTATATACGTAGTCACTACCTGGCCTGATGCAGCACATTCAGTTGCCTAAAAACATCACAAACGGGAGATTCAGCTGGGGTCCAGGTGAGTCTCTCGCAAAAACCAAATTGATATGCAAATCAGTGTATTTCTCGAAAAACAGTCCAATTTGGGTTCAAGTAGAACATAAGATTGACGGAAACTCGGGGACTGCGCCTACCTGATGAGCCCCAAGAAAGGCGAAACCGGTTGTGGGCTGTCGAAGGATTTTCAGCAACCTTATGAGTAGTACATCACGTGGATAAGACTTGTTTTTCGCTAACAGCAGGATATCTGCGTTCCGGATTTTTGTCCAAATGGCCTCTCTCAATTTGTCTCACTGTTCATTCTTATTTGATCGTAATATACATACTGGCCTAACGACAAGTTTCCTAAGACCTTAACGTCTTTCCCTTTGTTTTCTCATCGCAATGTTTATTGTATTCGGACTACCAACTATTACACAGTTTATCAACTTGCTTGGGTTTCAAAAACAAACTTTAGAACGAATGTAATGGGTGGTCCCGTCCCACAGATTTATGTCTATTTATTTCTCACTGTGGAGGAAAACCAACTGATTTTACTATTACAACTGATAGAATATAAACGAAGCGTTATTATCAAAATAACTACAGTTTAAACAGACAGATATGATTGTGTCAACATGCACCTTCTGTGAAACACCCCACATAACTTTCGGTATTGCTACCTTGATCAGTTGTCAAGCAATATTGTGATATAGGTATTTGCTATAAATAATCCAAGTTATTATTGTTGCCCACCCGTGGCTTTGTATGTAGCCTGTCAAACCTGTCACAAAAATCCCGAAAATATATCAGAAGCTTGTTTGCCCTATCACAATAAAATTGTTCCCAAAATTGTGTGTATTTTTGTGCTCAGTGTTGACTGCAAATATCTGGAATTTTCAACTCATCCCACATCATATTTACAGTTTCTGATATATTGAGGTGTATATAGAACCTTTCAAGTCGTATACGTTAGAAATCCCCCATGCATTGACATTCGTCTGGTCTATTTCTCATTGGGTTCATTGCAGACGGAGAAGTAATTACCTGTACTGCTGTTTTATGATAACTACAGTACCCTGGCATTTGATAAATTTGTGAATTCCCCCTAAAACATTGAAATAAGCCGATAGGGGTAACGTACGAGGACCGTGAACGGCATCGGGCTTTAGACGTGGCACATGGAGTCTTAGCAGCACAACGAAATTGTGGTTACAGGTGCTGGTCAGTTCTCGCTTTTGTGCGATACGTCACAAACGTGGTTACCAAACAAAAAATCCGGACAAGCAAGCTCTGTGTTAAATCTGTTTGTGTATCAAGTACAGACTGTGTAGGGTACTGCTACATAAAACGAAACGCTCGCTCTCAGACATTTGTAGTTTTAGGACAGTACACGTTTGTTAAATGTGCACACTAGGCTAAGGTTGTGTGACAAAACTAACCGACAAATAAGGAACTGTTGAATGGTTGCTCAAGTCACATACCAGTCGTATAGTTGACAGATGCAGACACATATTTCTTGCGCAGAAACTGAGTAGTCTTTTTTACGCTTTTTACTGCAGTATGTCCAGACACCTTTAAGTCTAAACGTGATATGCAGTGGTCTGGTTGGTGAATAACCGTACTCAGTGGAGCAGCTGTCGTCCTTTAGTATGTCGAGCACCAACGATGATTAATGTCTTTTCATCTTCCATCGCGTTTAATTGTCCAACAACAACATCAAATTGTTTCGAATGTGCTGATACAACCTCAGTTGAGAATCATGATGGGTTTTTTAAACAAACAATGTTTTTACGAATGGGAAATTATTCGTTTTTAACACAAAAACGTCGTTAGGGCACAACAGTTTGGTCGCAATGTGGGCCGAGTTTTAAAGCCGATTGAGAAGCAATCAGTAAAACCCCTTCAGATGGGAACACTAAATTAGTCGCAAATATCCGTCCAAAGGTTTTATCGGGTGTTGCGATTGTCTGCATATTACGGTTGATGGTTTGGGGGAATTTGAAATAATTTTTTATTGGGTTTGGGTCCTTGAACTTCCGGCTCACGGCACTTCAGTCTGTGTGGGTTTATGGGTACTACAACAATTCGGTTGGAGAGGATCAGAATACAAGGAAACTATGGTCGACTTTGGTTCAGGCACTTCAGATCTAAGGCGCTGCAGTTGATGACCACGCACATCACGTGACAGATCGATTGATCTATAACTGTCCTTTAAATGCTTGCTGGTTCTTCATCTATTTTAATCACATTGGGATATTTGGTTATTTTCACCACCTGGACCATCGGTGTAAATCGTATTTGCTGCCTCATATCATCAACATTTCTCAAGTCTACTTTTTTTGTATGGCTAGTGTCGTTTGCATTGTAGCAATCGATATTCGTCTGCGTTTCTCAGTGGCCTGTTAATTTTCACTTGAGCTCGTCTATTCTAATATGAAGGTCTCTGGTCTTCTGATATGAAGTTACACAACCCATAAGCCGTAAGGTTTAGGCACATAGACACCACGAAAGACCTTTTAACTAATATTCATCACTGATCTAGTGTGCCTTAAAACACCGGCAGCTTCGACTAAGGAAGTTTTTACATCAAAAGCAAAATGCCTTCCAGTAATAAAACCACCGACTTTTTACTAACATCTATCTAAGACCTCACATTTCTAGGTTTTGGTTCCAATGGTTTTGTAGTGCGCTCACTGCGCGAGAGTTTTTCAATTAGTTAGACAATTATTTTAAAAAATCAAACTCCAAATTTGCTTGTAATCCCTGATTACGGCTCACGGATGATCGAAGATTCAAAAACTTACCCTAAAAACCTAATTTGCCTAGTGGCATTTCTTCTAGGTTTTTCCAGTGCTAGTAGACCAATTAAGAAAGGATCTAAAGACCACATGACTTCATTTACTATACTCAAGCAAATTATTGATTAGAACGTCTCCCATTTATTGAAAACTAAATTTTGTAACCCGTTTTTGCTGCCATTAGTTTAAACGTTTGTTTAATCACTTTTATTTCACATATGTTCGGGCAAATTTGAAGTGAATTTCTTAATGAGTTCAGAAGAACGACACTTTTACTGCTGGTTACGTGGTTTGCATCATTCTGGAGTGTTCAGCTTTAATGTTTTCGTCCAAGAGGCGGAATTGGTACGAATTCCAGTTGGGGCATTTGGTTTTTTCATTTTAATCTGTCAGTTGCACGTCATGCGTGATTTACGTTACTCGGATTTCAACTTAAAAAGAAATAAACGGCCAGGTTTTCATCATGTTTCAAATAGCTATTTAATGTTTTCAGGAAAACCTGAAAAAATGCCAATCAATTTTGTTGACTTGATGCGAACAAGTAAGCAATTAAAAAAACCGCTTCCATCCCTCACGGCACAACCAACGAGGACCTTGGTTAATGTGGTCACAGAAAAGACGTAAACAGGCAAATCCAAAGTTCCAAAATTGTCAGCTTATCAACGAACAAAACTAAAGATGAGAAATCTATCTATTAACATTACAAAGGAAACGTTCCGATATTATGCGACTTGGAAACACGCAAATCCTAAAGCTGCACCGTTGGTCTCAGAAGTTCAAATTTTCTTACTGTTGCTTATCTCAGCAGCAATCAACACCACACGAGTAGTGTCAGTTGTGTGCTTAGTCAAATGTCGTATGAGGGTTAAACATTGAATGTCTTCTTGTCTTTACGCGTCAGATGATGTTGGAAAGTGGTTTTAAGATCGGGAACCAGCTGTGGATTTTATCCATAGCAATAGAATTGGTGGGCCACGGTGCAGATTAAACGATTTACAAATGTTTGTGTGCATTGCATTGACCTGTCGTTTACTCTCTCCTCTTTGCAGTTATAGGTGGTTGTTCCCCCGTATAACCTGACCTTGTTAGCAGGTGAACAATATCAGCACTTTCAGATGCGAAAGTCGGTTGAACTCAGCAGCGTGTATCTCATTACTTTTGTGGTTATTCTTCATTTTCGGCGAGTCTTTCTTGAATTGGTTATCACACCGTACATTCATATGGGTCCGTTATCGGGCGAATAATGTGAGCAACCCACGCACTTATTTGTCAGAGTGAAGGTCCACTTTGCTTGTTCGTTTCTGGAGGCTTCGGTAAAAGTCCAATTTTTATTACCTTGACAATTCTGTCCGGGCGCAGTGTGATAGAAACAAAATATTATCTTGGATGGTGTTAGTATGTAGTCCCTGTATGTCTCAAATCAAGTTTGAACCATCGAGAAGTCGCACAAATTCACTCCAGGTCAGGATAGCACTTAGGCGTGAAAAACAGGGCCCTGTTGGAGTGCAAGGACGACCCACTTATTCCCCAAGATCTCCATTCTGCATAAAGTCAACCAGTGTCTGTTTCATAACGATTTTGGGACCCTTAATCTTTCCCATCCACATCAGAAAGAAAAGTCGGTTAAACAAAATCGATTTATCTCCAGTCACGTTGTTAGTAGTTTTGCCTTTCATCCAACTCAAGCTTCCGAGTGTCTCGTAGATAACAGATGTTCGTCTGGGAATATAATGAGTAGAACTTGGGTGCGACTTAGTCAACGAATGGTACGATTCCTACTAAGTTAGAAACACACCTTTAGCGAACACTGTCATTGTCAACTTAATGGTTTAAGGATGCTCGTTTCATTCGTGCTTGTGTGTTGTTGGATTAGGATGCTGGAAAGCTAATGCTACTATCATCAGTGCACAGTTGAGCTGGGCGTTCTTACAAGCATACCGAGACTGAAAACGTCTACGTGACCGTAGGGGGTAGTAATAGTAGAAGCAGCTGGCGCGCTAAACCTCGTGGTGCCAAGTGGGTTATCTGAACGTCATTCTGGGTGAGCTAAGAGTTCAGCTACTCGAGACAGTACTCGCCACCCTGGTTGGTTTAAACGTGTCAGTTACTTTTAACAATGTACAATACGAATCACCTGACGCCTCCACGCCAGTGCTAACAAGTACAGAGGAGAAACTCGTGGAGCTTACGAGTGAGCATTGTGGTAAGTGCTGCAAATCGAAACCTGGCTTTGTAGCCCACCATCGAGTTCCTGGACGTGATTGTTCAATTGACCTGCGCTGATTGTTGCCGCCTTTTCCCCCACCAACATTGGCCTAAGTTAAAACCACCGGCCAGAACACCCTATCCAGCATAATGCAGACAAGCTCGGCTGAGTAGGGAATTCCGTTTTCCGCTGGTCCCAACAAGAGTCACAATCACTCTTATGCCTGTCTAAAAATCTACATCCGTCTTGGGAATTGCAAAGCGCGCTCCTCGTGAGAGTGGAGCAATATTTTCCTGGTCTACCAGACTTCAGCATCAAAACCAGGTTACGTGTGCTTGACTGGTAAGCGCAACTGAGTGAGTAACCATTTGGTAACCCTGAACAAACCATCTGTCAAACATTTTCCTATTAGTCGCAAGCTGATAAATATAGCATCTGGTACAAATAAAGCGTGGATTGTGGCGTGTCACTCTTGGAATCTCATTTTGACATTTTGCTCGCTAGTATTGAACTCTTGGTATTTGCCCCAGGGTTGCAGTCCTGCATCATGCCACCGAAGCAAATCCTGTCAATTCTGGACCCCCGTGCCTTCAAAACATTTTCACGCACGTGGAATCCTGTCTCATGACGCTGTTTTCAGCTAGCCCATCATGCACCAACCAACCGAAAGTAGATCCGCCGGGCCAACTACGCCGAGATCCACATTCTTTACTGCAAAATAGCGGCAAGATGCCACTGATGAAACCGAGCTGATGCTGACGGCTCATTAATCAACGATCGTTAGCCCATAATAATCAAGATAAAAAAGAGCGGTTTCTAATTTACCCGTTTCCATGGTAGCCTCCTTGTTAGACATAATCACCCAGATATGTTGCCACAGACGGGTATTCATATTTTGCTCAACTCAGCACTGCTGCTGGTCATGCCACAAGGCAAAAGGTGAGGATTTCAGCTTGTGCCACCAAGTATATAACGAGGACTCACGATGAAAGAAACAGTTCAGTGTCTATTGGTTGTGGCACACCTGCTCGCTCTTTCTGTTTAATTGTTCAGAAGTCCTTTCATATCAGTATTCAGAATAATCCTGAGCTTTCCTCTGAAACCGTTTTCAGCCACAATAACCACTGTTTAAATATTATTTATCTTGATTTTCGGACTGCCGGTTTGTACGGTGAGGCTGGTGCAAAGATTAATGCATTTCATCGCCTACCTTTATAAGACTTTGTTTGTGTGGTAGTGAGCCTAATAAATTTGGAGCAAATGAAGTATTAGTTGTAGAGGGCTGCGGGTTATTCACGTCACTCTGGTTTGAACAACCTCCCAGCCGTCCTGGCACAATTATTCTGGTTGGTCCAAACCAAAAATGTCAGCCCAAGCTAAGGGTTTTGATCTTATTTTGTCTCATCAGCAGTTTAGATCCATGACTCTGCCGGAGTCTGAACCCCAGGACTGTGATGTGCAAGACAAGACTGTTACTATCATCTAAGCAATACAGATTGGAATCAGCTGAACGATCAGGTGTACGAAGTCGAATTTCCTAGCGCTTGAAGCCTCCTTCAAGCTCAAACGAGAGTAACGTGTTTATGAACTCTACTGAAACCACCTACGGATAATCAAAAATTGCTCCGCTGGTTTGAAGCGTTGCTGGTCCTACCTAATTCAAAAGGTTTGACATAAACAAATTATTCTTTTTCTGATATAGCTAAATTTTAAAATTTTGATACTTTTATTCTTCATGTGGTTTTATCAAAAATTTGGTTGCAGGGAAATGTTATGTTGGCGATGCATTCTATTACCTGGTTAGTTTGAAACAGCTAATCACAGAAAAGTTAACTGAGAGTGTGATTCCGTTTCAAGTTGTTAATTACTAACGTCTTTGTTCGTGCTGTTTTCCCGAGATACTGTTGTGGGTGCTGTAGAAATCCGTCACTGTAAAATGCCAATTCTGCTATCTTCTTTGGGGAAATAATCCCCTTCTTCACTGATTTGTGTTTTGGCATTTCTTGGTAATTAGTTTCCATGTAAACATAATTTCAGCAACCGAAACACCATCTAGTGTTGCTTCTAAATGTTGCTTTCGAGCGTTTCCAGATTTCGTTCAGCGAATCATCTACTGGTTTCATTGATAATCACGAATGTGTTACTTTTTTCATCCGTCCCAGCACCAATTTGTTAGAGATAACATCTCGTTAAGTGTTTATAATGTTGCGAAAAACGTGCTTGGAATATCTATTAGTTTGCGGTAGTGAGTGTATTTCTGTTACTTATCGCTAGCTGGCAATTGTGCCGGAGCATCGTCCAGCAAAAACACTGGATTAAAATATTTTCGTAAACTAAGTGTCCAGAATGCTTCAGTTCAACATGACATCAGGCAACAGATTGCAAGTGGTTCAACTTCAAATTTGTAAGTGCACCTGCTCCCTATTCCTCTTAGAACGAACAATCAGGTCAAACGTTGGGGTGCAGAATTGTAATTACTGTTGTCATGAGATACTGTTCGATTCCCTGTCCCCAGCTGTATTAACTTTTTACTGTTTTTCAAATAAGAAAATTCCTGTTTAGTACTACAAAAGAATGCAATTTCTATATGAATTTAATTCTAATTTGCACGGTCAAACACTAATAAGTATAAGGCTTTCCAAACGTTGAATATTTAAAACAAAGATCACACAAGCACCACGCTGCGTATGAATCCCAAAAAGCGAGCAATATGAATCATCAATTGACATTTTCTGCAGACAGCCATATATTTTGATAGAAGTCTAAACTGAGACGGGTACCGGCAACAATTTAATAGACAATCCGCCTAAACAGCAGTTACCGAACTTCCATGGTTTGTCAGTGCAGTCCGACAGTTTGCGCTACGTTGCCAGTTTTGGTAAAAAAAACAATATGCAGCAAACAGTTAACAATACTGATGGTAATACTGATGAAGTTCGCGTCACTTGAGTTGAATATTCTCAGTACAATAAGGTGCTACGATCTCGTCAGTTTTGAGGGAAGGGTCTCCGTGCTTTTCAGTGGAATAAATTGCAGAAAAACTAGGGGATAGTAATACCCAGTGGCTGACTTCTTATAAATTGTGTAGTCGTATGTGACCACGAGCGATGTGTCGCGCAACAAGTTATCTGGTCTATGAAAAGAATCAGACGAATGGTGCGGACAACAGGAAGATTTCCAAGTATGCCGCAAATTGCAGAAGAAACTCACATTTGAACTGCCCCACAGATGAAGCTAACTAAGAAGTCAATTTCCCAAAGTTATTCCGCATCCAAAATTGCGGAGTGTGGCGGTACTGAACTGTTAGTTGGCTTTCAAAGTAATCCCGGGTGCACCATTTCCCTTGAAAGCAACATCAAACGAGAAACGGCCAATCTGCAGATGAGTACTCTTTCTTATTCTCATCATCGTTTGAGTTTGTGAATAAGGTTGTTTTCGTTAACAGGAAATTTTCAAAGGACACACTCCATTGGAACTTACAACTTTTTACATCGCTTTTTGCATATGATCGAAATTGCTTGATAACACTGTTTTGCGATAATTTAATGACTATTGCATTCACAAACATTGACTTCAACAAATAATTTCAACTGGGTAATAAATTAAGTACCTTAGTATGAAGTCTGAATTTAGACACTGTAATAGCAAATTTATGCTAGCGATTCGCCCGAGGAACCTACGGTATGCTCTCGCAAACAGTTGCAAGATTTTTTGGACTATTATCAGATTACCGTATCTCAATTATCACAGAACTAATATTTTCAAAATGTAGCCTCGTAGATAGAGAGCTCAGTGCGGCTTGTGTGTATCTTACCTACCTCAGCAGTTGAGGCGTAGACTATCTCTGTAGCTAGAAGTAAAAAACTGCTGGAATATAGTCGAGCTAAAAGGTTGATTAACACTTTAAACTTGTCTTGTTTTCGTTAGGAATAATCACAACCTTAAATTGCACGCTGTATTGATGCAAGGTACTCATTGTCCCGTTCAAAACAGAGTCCGTCTTCCCTACCGAAATTGCCGGGTTATAACACTGTAATTTCCGTGTTACCGGTTAACAGATTCCATGTTTTCTGCGCCATATACTTTGGTGCATCATATCTTGATTTAATCCATTGGTTAAAATGTTTTTTAACGCAGCAATATACTTAATCAATAATACGTGTGATGATACGCATACTTCTAAACTCTATCTTTCAGTGTACAATTTCCCCTCCCGATCTTCCTAATGAAAAGCCCACTTAAAAACCCCTTATTCAAGCATTTATTATATCATAAACCTTCTTGGGCAACTACCTGATTCTTTGCAGCCAAACACGACGATGTTGAAGTTGAGTGCACTTCCCTGTTGTTGATGAGCTGATTGCCGATTAACTGGCATGCTCAAGAAACACACAAATGGCCACCTTATCAACAATTAACTTCTTACCGAACGATTGACTACTGCCTGTTTATTGGTGGAAACATCTTTTGCTTGGTTCTTTACGCTCGCCTATTCATTCAAGCATCACTAGAAACGATTAAACCCGGTTAACAAAATTGGTTGTATTTTTAGAAAAATACATTCTGTATGGTACACTCAGGTGCACAGTATACGGCCAACACACAGTATTCAGGGAAAAATTGTGCTTTGTTTTATAAAGTCATTTTGCTTAGAAGAAAAAGAAAAGTCGGTTGCCTTGGAAAATAAAATTTTCTCACATGCATGGGACCGGCAATAATCGGACAATTCGCCACCCTTCAAATCATTCCGTTTTTACCACTTTTTTTTACTGTTTCGCTGCTTTTACAAGGTGAATTTGTCGGAAATACATTCACTGTTGTTTTGTGTTCTTTCAGGATTGTTCATTTTTATAATATGCAGGCGTAACATTGGGCACGTTTCTTACAGCCAACTCAAGTGAATTCAGAACCTCATAATTTTTTATTGAAAGAAAACTGGTGCTCAATCTTCGATTCGATTTGGCTTTACTGGTTGCCCTAAAAAAGACGTGTCCCACGGAAGTTTATTTTTCATCGCGTACATTTGGGGAATTTTTAACTGGACCAGTGAAGACCCAAACAGAGCTCCAATGATTTACCGTTTGATGTCAAATTTCAAAACAAATTCGGACAGAGAATACTCAACAAAACAAAATTAGTCTGAGGCTGTCACACATTAAGCCTCGCTAACCAAAGAGTGAAGTTAAGTCGAGTACAGCTCATCAAAATTACGAACATCCAGTTCAAACACCGTTCATTGTGTTTTGAAATCCTTGAAATGAGGGCATTGTTATATCAGTTCGTCAGATTAATCCAGCTTAGTAGATCTATTTTGTCAATTCTACTCTGTGTCTTATCTGTCTTGCGTCAGGGTAGAGTTGTATTTGTTCACAGTACCTCATAATAATATATTGCTAGGTTTTACAAAACAGTTGCTGACAGTTCCAAAATATGTTTGCGAGAATAGGGATAAAAATTTAATCAGTATTCCTAATATTCCAGACGAATAGGTAACAATGCTTGGTCTGTACGGTTGACTTGAGTTCCCTCGGGAAACTGTCAAATCTGAGGTAGCCTCGTTCTTCTTGGTCAATTTCCAAAACAGGAGGACGATGTTCCAATTTCTCTGGTGTTTTTCAGATCAATAATCCTGGCTTTTATCTCTTCTCCGTCCGAATGGACTTTTAAACGAAATTGCTGACAGTTTCGCAGTGCACAGCAATCACTGATTTCCGCTACTGGCTGCTTACCGGCATAGTGTTTAGCTGAGATTCCTGAGGTCCTTGTGCTGTAAGCAAAGCGAACTAAATAGTTGTCCGGCTTTTCTTAGCCTTATTAGACTGCCTGGTTATGTTCTCCATGCTGCAACCGAACATTTGAAACTTTTGTTTTCTTGCTTAAAAATTAATTCGAGACCATCTTAACAAAACAGCTGTGAAAGCACATATTGTGAGCGCGTTCCTGATTTTTCAAGTGGCGAATCGGCTAAGCGGTCATTTGCTGGCCAGAAGGATTCGGGTTGGAAATTCTCCGAGTCTCGTGAGCTACGCGTGGCCAAAAAAGATAAGACATCTGTACAGTGTTCCTTGGTTTTTAGCCTTGATGATCCCACAGAAGGAACTCTCAACTGAAAATTATCAGATTTCCTTGTGCTACCATTCGTCGATTTGCCCGTCATCTAACGGCAATGTTGCATCATTTTAGGTGCGGCATATCTAACCTACGTTAAAGGCAAATAATTTTAGACTTGAGCTTTATCCAAATCAGTTTCACCGACGAATAAATCCACGGATTCATAGCATACCTATTCACAATAACCTTTAAATTTGTCCCGATACATCTGGCTTTATTCAACAGTTTAACTTCCTCCTTGAACCAATAGTCATACTACTTTCGGAAGGAGCAACACCGCTCTCTGAGGAGATGTTGCCGATGGATCTAGAGTTGTGTACGTCACTTATAGATAGCCGAAGCAAAATTGCTAACTATTCAATGAGATAAACTTCTTCTGACTACCAAATATAAAAGAAACGTATAGATAGAACTACGCTTTACGCCTGAAAAACCGCGCTGGGTATATATTTTTATTTTGTTCCGGTTTGCTTTTGCAGAGAATAACGACCGATAATTTTGTGTAATTGATCGTTGGTTTGTTCGCTAAGCTGCGCAATTGTTACGCAAAAATTTCGTGGCCCATCAACGTGAACTCCTCAGTATGTCGTTGTGCAGCGAAGCGGTGGAGTGCGATATTGAGATGCTTCCACTGTTTGGCTTTCCTGCAGTTTTCAGTTCTGTTCATGAAGATCTACATCAGTTTTCTATTCTATGCGTGATAGACGCACGAACATCTTGATTGTGCGGAAATGGAAACATGCAAATTGAGTCTTAAAATTACAAAACTTCTGTGAAAATTGCCATTGTTCATTGAAAGTTCCTGGTTTTCGATACAAACTTTGTTCGTAATGATTATGACGCCGCCCACTTTTAGCAGTTCGAAATTACCACTGCTGAACTTAACTTAACGGCCTCTGAGTAAACCGACGTTGTGAACCAGTTTTTCCTAGCATGTTTTGATGACTGGATGTACGTTGCGCCATTCAACAGTTTAGAAAAACACTGGAATATTTTGCCCCGTACACTGCAAGGATCATCCCATACTATTTCGCCAGATGCGAAATATCCCAGAGGCTTTTAGGTACAGAAGTGATGAGGCATCTCCTTGTGTTAGGATAAAAGATTGCAAGCCTCGAGTAAAGGCCAAAACATCATCGATGGTAAGTAATTTCTCAGGGAAAGGCCATAGCAATCCACGATTATATTGAGAAGAGTGATATGCGCTTCATATTCAGACGAATCTGGAGCTGCCGGATCAAATTTTTGGTCGGAGTCATTAGCTGACAAATTGTTTAGATGAGCTTACCAAGTTAGCACACAACCTCGTTTTGCTACTGACGGACAACTGACCAGGAAAACGTTATTCCAGCCTCACAAAAAGCCAATCTCCCTACCAGAGGATGGTATGATTTTTCAGCCAGGTGTAAAAGTAACTGACCCATGGAGGAACTGGAAGCTACTTTTTCTCGCAAACGATCAGCACAGGCCAATTTCAGGACGACATTTTTTCCAAGATTTTTAGGAAATAGAAGTTCACCTTGAATTACTAAGACAGCTTTCGATTTGCGGCACTTGCAGCGATCTGCAAAAATGAGCGTCAACAGTCACGCCAGTCTTCTGGTTAGAGCCGGTACAGGACTGCTAGTTGGATAGTGTCATTCACTGTTGAAAAAAGTTTGTTGGTCGTTGGTTTGTTCGCTGAGCTGGGCAATTTGATTGCAAACGTTTCATCACCAATCGAGGTGACATCAACAGTGCGTTGGTAGGGAGCGTGGTGGAGCGTAGCGATGGGTTGGTGGTTGTGCTTGTTTGTTGTTGAAACCAAACAACTTAGTCGGGCTCATGTGTAATTGATGAACTCTCAGGCCACACAGATTGATATCCCAGAGGACACTAAATGGAGGTAGTTCAGCTCGACCTGCATATTATGTAGTATAATACAACATAGTACAGGGTAGTGAGAAGGAGTTTCAATTTCCACAAATCTATCGGACACAAGAGTTCCGAATTTTGATTTGTTTTTATTTGTAGGGAAAGGCGGATGCAGGTAGCTTTTACGGCAGCAGCGGTGCCTGACTGTACGTAGTTATCGGTGGAACAAAACAAAGAATAAGATATCAAATCGATCTTTGCCGGAGGCTTGGTTCAAAATTTGTCAGCTTCGGCGATGTTTTGTGAACGATAACAGTGAAATGTTTCTAGTGATAAACAAGTGGTTATCTGTTACCTTCACCGTGAAAACAAATTTTTGTGTGAAAAAATATTGGAGATTTATTTACCCGCTTTAGTTTTTCCCGAGTTTGAAGAAAACGCAGATAAGAACTTCCCAAGATTCTCATATTAAGTGGGAGCCATGCACAAAATTATATCATTTTATCATAATGACTGTTTTCTTTCGGATAATTTCAGATAAAAAGCCGTTGTCGGTCTTCTTGTGACATCAAAATAATTTAAACTGTCATTTACAAAAAGAGGAGCTCGATTGTGCGTTCAGAAATTTTTTTCCGGTTCAGATGTGATAACTGAACTGCGGCCAGCTTGCATCTGCGCAGTGGATTAGCAAGCTTGATTTTAAGGTCAGATGACCGAACATCGTTTCCCAGAAATGCAATGTTTGTGCTCAGAAGGATCAAGGTTCTGCTTCAAAACGACGGTAGGCTTGAAAGGCGTGAACACGTCCTCGACAAACCCTGCAAATTTTCGGTTACCAAAAATGTTTCTTGCAGGCCATTCGTAGAAATTTCTCGGGGCACAGGGGACTAAAAAATGTAACAAGGTTACAATTCGTCTAATTGTGCACTATAGCCACACAGCAGACTTGCAATCTGACTAAATTTTGCTACTTCTAGCCACGCAATACGAAGTTTATGCGGCTAGTCCCATATTTTTAGCTCCTTGCAAAGCAATAATCGAAAAGCAGAGACAATAGTCGACACATCATCCAGGAAAATAATCTTCTTGAATTTTGTGTGGATGAATGAACGCCATAAACATAATGGCATTTAATTTGTCTTATCCAGGAGCAATTTTTGCCAGTGTTGTAACTCTTTCATGGAGCGGGGTCCCAGCTTCTTATGTCTTTGTGTTATTTCATTGCCACAAGCGTTGTGTTCTTTGTTTTCGGGCCTCTTCCACCAGGATTATAATTCACAAGGTATAAATAATGAATGCTTTCGTGCATAAAACGTGGTCAATGAGACAGACAAATCAACCCATAGCGGACTGGCTAAGTTTGACCCCGCTACCAACAACGCAGTGCACATTTTGTAGATGTTCTAATCAGCATTTAACTGGTTTGTCAATATTCACTTCGGCGGCCGTAAATCAATTGTACTAAACGGCCTTCATCACACTGGATTCTAACTCGCCAGCGCTTTTTCATTTATTCACTAAGTATTGCATTCCCTGTTGAGGGTAACTGGTTGAGCACCTCCGCTTTTCATACGAACAGAAGTCTCATGCATTTTACATCTGTCCGCAAGCTCTTACGGCACTAGTTGCGTTTCCAAGATGCTGAAAACTGCTCAAAATATGAACACAATCAATGCAGAGATGCTTACGCTCACTTGTTCTGGTAGGCAGATGAGTTCGACTGAAAGGCCTATCTAATCCGTCCATGTGGTTTACGAATCTACTGATACGTTAGTTTACTTTTTTACCCATTTTCAGTCATCGTTATTGTCACCAACATTTTTGTCTGATCATTATAAGATGCCCGGTGACCGTGTATTTTAGAAGCATATAGAGTGGATTATCCGCCAGGAATTTACATAAGAAATTTTTCAGCAAAGCTGCCGTAATCATCAGGCGATCAGCCTAGATTTTGTAAATAACCCAAGACCTATTCAATGCGATAGCCCTTGTTCGCCTAAGCGGAAGGAAGTTGTTTAACAAGCTTTATGGGAATTTGATTGAGGCTAATTTTTGAAATCAGTTCAAAGCATGGAAAAACAGGAGATTTGTGTGACACACTTAGAGCAACTCTTGCTCCTGATTTAATCTGACCAAACCCCTTAAGTTTGGCGAGAGTAGATTTTTTTTACCCTCATAGAGAGAAGTGTGATGAAGAATTAATATAAAAGTCCGTATGTCAAAAGTTGTTTTTTTTCATTCTGGTGGACAGGGAATCAATAGTTCATCTCCAAAGCGGTACAAATCATTCCACATAGCCAGCTTCCTACAAAGCTCAACGTGATGCAGACCAGTGGTTTGGAAGACCATTGAATTGATCTGTACTGCAACTTGGCAGAGCCAGCGAGATGTGTATTTGAGGTAGCTGGATTGACATACATAAAAAGACCGTGACGGGCAGCTGATCAGATAAGAGTAAAGAAGTGTCTAGCTGCGAAACAAATCACTGTAGCTTTGAACTTACTACGAAAATGCACTCAGTAATAACAGATCGTGGTTAGTTGGGCGACGGCAAAGTATAGCCAAACTAGTGTAACAAAATGGATGATGCACCAGAAGGCCTAACCGCACTTCGGGAAGAGGGAACATGGCGGGAAAGTGAAACGAGGAAATAAAAGGTTTTCGTTGCACCGCTAGATTATTGGAAAAAATCTACCCGGCAATACCAAGGTTAGGTAAAAGGATGGGACAAAGATTTTATCCAAGTGACACCCTACTAAACGCCCTGCCATCGGACACAGAGAGACGCGTAACTTGGAGTGAAGTTCATAACGTGCCACACCCCCCTCAGTTTGGTCAGAGTTCGACCCCCCGCCCGAAGAATGTTTTCAACACATAACTTTCAAACAGAGACAAACGATAACTGAACTGGATAAGCAGAAACCTTATTGCAAAAACAAGCATCGTAAGCATTCAATGGCCCCCGGGATTAGCGACCAAGCGAGATCCGTGCGTGTTGGTATTAAAACACTGACGGCACTTCGCACAAAAACGTTGCTATTATTTAGCCACGCATTTGTAGCCTCACTTCTGCTAGAAAGCTAGCTCAAGCGTATTATTCATTGGGTTGGTTCCCAAAAGTTCGTTTTTGTAGGCCCATCACCAACTTGAACTGATAGGATTCTAAAAAGAAAGTGAAGAGGAATCGGAGTAGACAGATACGAGCAACAAGTGAGTCAGATTTGTTTGCTGAGTGATGCGGATAAAAGATTATGTTTGTATGGGCTGGAGTAGACGTGTCTAATATGACAATGTTTTATCAATTTATGTCTCTGCTAATCGCCATACCGCCTTAAACGTTTGAGTTTGGCATTTTATTTACTCAGACGTATTTTGCTTACTTTTTATTTCCTTGACTTTGTACCGCTTTATTGTGTGAGGTTTGTCAATAGAGGACCGTAACGAATGCAGCATTAGTTTGCATTTTTCCAGGATTGGGCACAAAACAATCTCTTCTCGCTTCGAAATTACTGATAGTCAAACATTAGAATTAACATGTCACAGTTAATTGATTTTTACTGTGGTCAAGTCAGTCAATTTGCTGTATGAGTGTAATAAGGAGCAAGATTTGCCTTAAAATGGCTCGGTTGGATGCCATTATGCAATCGGTGTCAAATTCCCTCTCTCTCATCGAATCTATTCTGAGCAGTTGGTAAGCTGAGTCGAGCTCAACTATTCCGCGTAAATATTCTGATGGCTAATGTACGACTGTCGTGACCAGATAACAATTGTATCAGAAATTCCGACTGAAGTCGAAAAATTAGGCCGAACTGTTGAATCAAAATAACCCTAAGAATTTTTATCGTTTGGATAAGATACACTGTCACCCATCATCTTTTCTGTTCCGCCAAATCACCCAAAGAGTGGCGTCTGCCTCACAAACCCCGAGATTGTGCTAAGCGACACGCGCCTAAAAATGTTACGCACCATCCAACTAAATATGTACGGTTCTCAACCATTTCGTTTGGCTCCCTATAGGATGACATGTCGAAACATAACTTTCGAAACCTGAACTATTTTCCAGTTTAGTGCAAAATGTTTATAGTAAACATTTTGCTTTTCAAACATCCTGAGAGTTGATGTGACACAGTCAGAATTCTATTAGCGTGCGTACTCTATTGCGTACTCTTCGATATATCTGATTGTAAGTTTTTGTTCTATAAAAAACCCATGAAATAGGACAAGAGTGGATTACGTCCACTAAAACAACGGTTACTGTTTTGAATATAGAAAAGTTTCAAACATTAGAAGTTCTTTTCCGCAATGGCCAAATACACGCAGTTTTACTACATGTGTATTGACATGAACCTTTTTGCAGCTCTTAGCTTGGAATCACAGTTTAAAATCGATACAATTTTGTTTGACTTCTTCCTGCTGATTTATTTTGCAGCTATAGGAATTCCACTAAATTTTCTACACAACTGCCAACGCACATGACACAAATGGATTTAGAACTTAATCAAACCTAACTTTACTCATTTCGGACAAACCTTGTTAAGTCCCTTCATATTTTGCACCCTATAGTTTTTTTTTGACTCGCAAAAATGTTTGCACGAAACTACTCCAGACGTGTGAATTATCGGTTAATGGGGATATTTAAGTCCTCTACGGACTATTTCCTCAGTTCAATTCGTGTTAATTGTGGGCAGCAATTATCTCGTCACATCAATCGCGATAGGCTGTGTCTATGATTTGCGAATTCTCTTACTCCTATACAAAGAATTATGGGGAGTATCACAGCAAGTGCAAATCGTAGTCTAACTTTGTCCAGGAATGCCAACAGCGCCAAGCAGATAACCATTGTTCTGTTACACTATTACTGCATTGTACTATTGTCCAAAAGTGCAATTATTTCTTAGCCAGTAAAAGTAGCCCTAGAAACAAGTACAACTAGACGTGGAATACAGAAAACTCGGGTGCGCTGCTTGGTTGTTAGGCGGTCCGCTGACGACATCTCCTCGATTGGTGACTGGACGCTTTCATTCTAACTGCGAAGGCCGGAGAACGGACCAACATCACGAATGAGGATTATTCCCAACGTAAATCTGGGCCTTGAAATGATGTTTTCACTTCTGTTTTCTCGTGGACTTTAGATTGCACATGGACGGTCAATGTATACGCGTTCCGTGTTTCTTATCAAATACCAAATTGACCAATAAGGTTTATCTAGCCACTTCTGTCCTGTACTAGTTTGTAAAAGACTCGCGTTTGAGCCTAGACACACTCTAGCTTGCTTGCAATGAACTTTACTGAACTTTACTCACAGACGCACGGTCAAGGTGGAGCGTTTATACGTTCACGATTGAGTTCCCTTTAGCGAACGTATCATTAAAAATACGCTTACTTGCTTAGGTCTAATTATTCGCTAGGTAAAGATGAAAAATCTATTAGTCTCTTTTCCGATGAGTCGATTGATATGGTTGGAAATTGAAAACAGAGGTCATCACACTTTGCTCTTGATGACCTTGTTCCAAGTACTCCCATCCTTTCTTAGAAGGGAGAATCTCATGACCGGGAACCACTGGAATGGAATGTTTTTTCAGACCGCAGGCTGCAATGTCACCGCAGGCTGACTATAGCTTATAGTTTGGACGTAATAGTGGTATAAGTACTTTCTTGTTTTTTTTTTAAGTATTTTTGCTCTGCAAACTACCTCTTCCTCACACAATCATCCATTACCCGAATTATCTGCTTCGCTTCAACCCTCCAGTTGTTCGCCGTCGAAATACAAATACCAGACCTGGACCTCTTTTTCAATAGAGACTAGGAAAGAAACGCTAGGCCACGGCGTAACGTCCTATGGCCGCACTTAAATTTACCTAAGTTTTGCTTTGGTACCATTAGTTGTTCAACACACAATGGGTAGGTTGCCGAAATCCGGTGTTCACTACTCCATACTCGAGAAGAGCCAAATATCGGATTCACAAATCAAGAAGCAAGGAACTGCTGGGAGTCGGATCAACAAAGGTCACAAGCCGGAACCCAGAGAGGTCAACGACAAAGTTCACCCCAGCATCGACCAGAGCACGAGGGCACGGGAGGCCAGGCAGGAGAATATTATTTTGCTGAAAATGCTTCGACAGCCCACGACCGGTTTCGCTCTTCTTGGGGCTCATCAGGTAGGCGCAGTCCCCGAGTTTCCGTCAATCTTATGTTCTACTTGAACCCAAATTGCACTGTTTTTCGAGAAATACACTCATTTGCATATCAACGGGAGATTCAGCTGGGTTCCAGGTGAGTCTCTCGCAAAAACCAAATTGATATGCAAATCAGTGTATTTCTCGAAAAACAGTGCAATTTGGGTTCAAGTAGAACATAAGATTGACGGAAACTCGGGGACTGCGCCTACCTGATGAGCCCCAAGAAGAGCGAAACCGGTCGTGGGCTGTCGAAGCATTTTCAGCAAAATAATATTCTCCTTCCAAGTATGCAGTTCATTCTGAGGCCCCGCGGCAAGAATACTTCAGAAAGTTTCTTGGAGTCTTCCCGCTTCACAGGAAACCTGCACCGCAAACTCGTGGAGTTAAAACAATTTTAGTGGCTCTCACAATTGAATAATTAATTTTTTGATAGACCAACTCCTCTTTTAATCACTCGAAAAAACGTTTAACTACGTTAAGAATGCGGCGTGTTGAAAGCAATGTGGGCTTTGGGTTTTTTGCCCGATTGTTCCACTCCAACTCATCTAGCAGTTAACACAAAAATTACCCTTTATTTTACCCATCGAGGACAATTTAAATCGAGATAAGTGAATGTACTACTCCTTCAGGAATGAGTGTTTAGACTGTCCTGACTGATTGCAATTGGTCGTAGTCATCTCTCTTCATCGGTATCAAGGCCATATAGATATGTGAATTAGGAGTTAGAATTCAAAGGATTGTGTGTGCGTGGACTGAGTGATACTGCTAGGAAAGTCACAGCTAAAAAAACCAAAGCATCCATTACACAATAACAGGATCTCTTTGTTTACAGATTGTTGTTGAGGCAAAGTGTCGGACCACACTGAAAGGATCTGCAGACTGTTGCAAAGAGGTCACAATCTTGCATGCTTATTGACGTTGCATGATCACAGTGGGTCTTCAAACAATAATGTTCTTTGCATATTCGTACCGAACGTATCCGGCACTCCACAACAAAAAGTCGGCTACTAAGGCAAATAGGCATGTTGCAGAAATTGTACTTAAACGAACGGTAATACTACTAGGAAGATGACTGCAATAAAAAAATTCACAGTCCTGGACCGCATCAGGTTGTTTTCACGACATGCATGATCACGGGGACTCATGTTGTAAACAAATTCTAGCTGTAACCATTTCCTGTTAGCAGAAAGAACTTTGAGACAAACATGAATCTAGGAAAGCAAAATTTTACTTAGAAAAATGTAAGAAAATTTGCATTGCTTCGGAATTCGCAACTTAGATTTTGGAAAATCCGTTCTGCTGCGAAATAATTTCCACCCAATAGCCGAATCGCTTGTTAAATTCTACTCTCTCGCATAAAACGCTTTTTTTGAAGTAGTATTTTTTGAAATCATCTGTTTCTTCCTTCATAAGCATTGCCTTCTATGACGACTCTTAGGGTTGACCTAAATTGGTACACAATTTCTGGGATTTTGAGTATTCACCATGCCTGGTTGAATGATCTCTGCTCACTGGAGGCGTCTGAAAAACGCTGACCTGTTCAGTAACTCTAACGCAGTCTAAGATTGACCGATATTGTAAACAATCCCAGAACTGCAGCCTGAGTTCTGAAAGTATCCTTTGAATCAGCTGGAATGGTTTTCAAGTTCTATAATGCAAACGCGATAAGACATTGTCAGGTAGGGGAACTAACAGGCAACTAAACGATTTCGCGCGCATCCGATCACGAGCTAAGCGGCATATGCTGGGTTTTCCATTGGATATTCTCATGGGTTTTAAATGTGGTGATCTGGATTCATTTCCCCTCGGGCGCATTCAGACAGCTGGCTATACCCCGTCATAATAATTTGTTTATCGGTATCCGGGTGAAAGTGTTTGAGCAATACTGTTTCAGTCTGTCCGCTTGCTAAGTCTAAAGCGTGCGCATGCGATTTCAAATCTACGAATAAACAGGATATTTATTGTTTAAATAAATATTACCCCAAAACTGTCCTACTGTTATGAAGGCTGCATTATCTGTAGTAGGAATATTTTTAGCACCGTCAAGCATGCACTAGCCCTATTAGTAATTACTTTTCAGTAATGACCATTGATTTTAATCAACCTAACCCTTACTCAGCGGGTGAATCAGTTTTCTTCGTTTGCCATGTTTTGGTTATCAAAAGACAGATAAATGCTTACTTCATTCTGGATAGTGCTAAGTTTGTAGTGCAGTTTACTACCTTGTGCACGTCAGCTGAGCGGTGGTCATCCCAGCAGTTCCAATGATTGTCCTTGTAATAGGGTCGGAACTAAGTGCACTCAACTAACAAGAATTTGCCTCACAGTATTTTCCTTCCCGCTCAACACCGAAAACACGTTATTGGAGTAATAGTCCCCAAAGCGTAGACCAGGTCACATATTTGAGTGTCGAGAATCCAGATAACAAAACAAACGGGTATATACGTAATGCACCACTCATAAGGTTGCTGAAAATTCTTCGACAGCCCACGACCGGTCTCGTCCGTCTTGGGGCTAACCAGGTAGGCGCAGTCCCCGAGTTTCTGTCAACCTTGTGTTCTACTCGAACCCAAATTGAACTGATTTCGAAAAATACACTCATTTGCAAATCGATTTGGTTTTGCGAAAATGAAACATCACAAACGGGAGATTCGGCTGGGTTCCAGGTGAGTCTCTAGCAAAACATTTTCGCAAAACCAAATCGATTTGCAAATGAGTGTATTAATCGAAACAAACAGGCTTTTGTACATACATATAGGTACTGATTCCACAAGCTATGGCGGTTTACAAATTAGCAGATTGAGCAAAACAACGAATTTCAATTAGTTTTTTGTTCTACAGCAGAAGTTGACCTACGGCAAAGAGTCGAGAAAAACTGTGAGAAACTTCATCAAAGCGTGTCTCACGAAACATGACCTTTTGTTGAGAACAGTTGGACCAGATTTCCGCCAGCAGTGTGACCAACCTGCTTCTAGATGCCATATGGCGCTACCGAATTCCGCTCACGCAGTTTCACGTCATCTGATCATTTTTTTACATGGTCTCCATCAGCTTCTTGACTGATGACTTCTCATGTTGGAATACACTATGGGCTGTGGTAAGCTCACTAGGCAGAATAATGAATTTTTGCCCACTGCCTGATTACAATTATCCCAATTGCAAATTCACGCATGATAAATGCTCACATTCCAAAACAGAAAGCTCGCTACGGTTGTATATCTCTGAATGAATGTATCCAAATTGCTCAGATTTCTCAGTGGATTTACGATGGCTGTCCCCAATAGCAAAATGATGTTTTGTGGGCATTTTGCTTTTACGACCAACAGAATCACAGACTTCTGAGCCAGTGATTTTGAGTGACAGGTTCCAAAGATTTCGACGAGGCTGAATTATCGGAATGAAAAAATGTGTAAAATAGCGTGTGATTAGCGTTTTTCACTTTGAACAATATTTCTGACTGTTTATTAATTCTTTTGAGAACCGAAATCGACCAGATTTTTTGTTACATAATATTGATTGACACCAGGATGACTGACATTATACATTGTAAAATCTAATGATCGACGTCATTTTTCCTTGTTTGTGTAGACTGTGTATTTGCGTAACTCTTCAAAATGTGTATGGTAAACTGTTTGGTTTTGTGACGCATGAACAAGACTCGCCAGGACCACAACCCAACCACACACGCACACATACCATAAATCTCAAAAGCTTAGCTAAACTGACATTATACCCGCATCGATTGAAACATTCTACATTCGTACATGTAGAATAGTTTCCAGAGGTAATTCAGGGCTGTCCGACTTCTAAGCGAATCCACTCAACACGTTCCTATTAAAAAATTCAGCATCGCTAGGAGAACGGTAAAAAGTCTGAACTGAACAATACTGTATGTATTTATTGGCGAAGGCGTCTGCTGGAAAACAAACAGTCTGGTAACATTTCTTGCACACAAAATAGCCCGTGTTATTACGGCAATAAGACTATGTTCATTCCCATCAGCATCTAATTGCATGGCAGAATCAAAATGAAAAAGTATTTTGTTCCGTAGTATCCAACACAAGGCGTCTAACCGTAACATTTACCGCAACAGCGAACTGCTACAAGCGTCGGAACAGAATCTGGACTTTAAATCTTCTCCGATTAGACAATAAGTGCAACACAGAATTACTCTTCGTCTGCAACGAGAGGCACCAAACAAGTGGTGTACTTTGATCCATGCTGGGTGGATCAGTAACCTGCAGTTTAAAGTGGCGATTTCTGAAAGCCAAGTAGCAAGCTAGACTTTGGGCTACGCGTGGATGAGTTTGAGTGTGGTTTAATTGCACTTACTCACGCTTTACTGTCATTTATCCTTGAGTGTGCGTAAATCCACATCACACCCTTTGTTTTATGATGGCTCTGTAGGCCACGCACTAACGGATGATAATCTCTGCAAACTACTTGTGATCTTTTCAGGTAGCTTCTACTAGTTTAGGTTTACTTTAGTATTTATTGCCTCCAGTTCATGGCCTTCTCACTGCCTTAGTAGAATGGTTAAAGTTTACTCTAAAAGCAAAGACTCCAGTCGAAATTGGGCACGCAAGGAACAGCAATTTATTTGTTCTGTTCTGATTGTTGATTGGCCACACTGTGAATTCCGTTTCTATCGTGTTTCAGATTTACTAAGATAGCTGGCTACTAAGTTTTCTGTCCGGATGACGAGATATGCACAAAAAGTCAAAAATCGAACCTTGTAATTATTCGTCGCCAGAAGTCATGGAAGAACATTCCAGTAGACACAACAACGGGTTTTTACTTCTGTGAGAAACAATGCCAAAATTTTTTGCAAATTCATGGAAGTCGTTGTTTAATCGACAAATCCACTGTCATTGCCTAGATACTGTATGTTGTTGTCACCCGCTGTCTCTAATAAATCGCCGGACTGAAGATTCGATCGATTTTCAATACTAATTGCATAAGCAATATTGATTATTACAGGATCAGATTAACACAGCTTTTAACCAAAGATGATTTGAGAATGACACTGAAACGGGTTCAGACAACCTATTTTGGTTTGCTTCCCCCAACTGTTGTACTGCTTGAAAACTTCTAAAGAACTACTTCGGTTATATGAGTAGTACCGCATCAGGAAGCAGCACACAGTTGTGGATAAAACAGCTCAACAGATAAATAAGTAGCTCAAAGGTGGAATAATTTCATCGGAGCGGTCATTCGAGAAGCCAGTTAACACGTGACTACGAGCTGTGATGTCCGTGATTGAAAGATTGCTGGCACCATACCCTGTTTGGGGAGGCGTTAGTTAGACTGCTGATGAACCACTTATGGTCGATCGGTTAAGTGTTTAAACTACCAACCGGTATGTTGTGGGTTAGGGACTCCCTGGCGTTTCGTCAGATGCCCACTGCTAAAAAAATCCCCATAAGTAAACGGCCTACAGTGCCTCTCAGGTTTTCAGCGCAGATTCACCTCACAGGAAGAAATATCGATTGTAATCCACCAAAATTCCTCTATCAGCGATTTTAAATAAACACTCCGTGTTTTTAACTCAAATTTCCGAATTTCGCAACCCTCTCCTGACAGACAGCTACCACTATGTTATTAAATGAAAGCAAAGTTATCTGCCCTTACCACTTCTTGTTTTTGCTGCCTATTGACCTGCTTTAGAACTAACTGCCACTTGATCATCATATGCTCATCATCATAGCTCCAAATGTTATCACTGCATTGCATGAACAGTGTTCATTTTTTTTGCTCCATCTTCTGGAACACTGGCTCATCCAGCAACGCATCGAATGATTTGGTCGATTGAACTCCTTAACATACTTGTGTCTATGTTGCCATCTAGAATGGTTAGTTAGTTTTTGCTCGGACAGTGAGAGTGGTAAGGAATAATGAATAATTGCATTACCGCTAATTAAAGCCTACGTGGCGAAATGTAAACAAGTTGTCGTCACAATTTGATTATCGTGGACTAAACTGAAAAATTTTCTAACTGAAATTAGACGACAAAAAACAGTGCCAGTTCAGGTGAAAACTCACAAGCTGAAAGGAAATTGCGAGGGTATTTAAACCAAAGAAGATGACAAATTTGCAACACAATCACAATATTTCAAGCCATTGGTCACTGGAAATTTTGTGAGAAAATTTGTTTTATCAACGATCAGTTTTTATTACTTCCCGAGAGACAAGACAGTTTTGTGAGAACGTCAATTAATTCCACTTAAGATAATTTTCCGAAACTATTTTCCATTCGCAGCCAGACAAGTGTATATTGAGCGATGCCAAGTGTTTGAAGATTGTCGCTGGAGATTCCCTAATTGTCCGCTGCAGGGAATCATGTTCCCAGGAGCATCACAATATACGCGGACATTGATCTCACCGCATCGCCTGCGTTGCTTTTGAGTGAACTCACACACACACACACACGGACAGACAACTGGTGAGAAAGTCGTCCACAAACAGATAAACTGATGTTTGCACACCACTCATAGATGAGACAAGCGGCTTCCTGATAGGTATGCACGACCCTAATAGTGAAAGTTGTAGGGAAATATGTTGCACTCACTCTGCTACCGATTACTCGGTCGTCATAGTGAAAACCAGACACCTATCCTGTACGACTTTTCCGTCAAAGTATGCTGCATTGATTGTAGCGTCATTCTTACCGAATCTATAAGCCATGTTCCAGCAGGTCTGGTGAATTTAGTCTCCTTCCTCGGGTCAAACTGCAAGAATCAGACAACCATCCCCAGTATTGGCACATTTTTTGGTCAATTCTCTCTAGCTCTGTAGTTTTTTGAACACCTATAATAATAATAATGGTAAATGAGGCACAAATATGTTGCACTCTAAAATGCATTCTGCCTATTGGGGACAGGGATATTCCATGTTATCCATTTTGACCTGCTGAATTCATTTCTCCGATAGGCCTAATGAATGGTAACGGGTAAGCTAATGAGTGAACAGCGAAACAGAACTGTATCCCTACGGTGCTCCGTCGAAGTTCACACATTATTGGGCAAAGAGGAAACACAGAAACCACTCAGCTACTGGTATGCACATGATGGTTGCTCGAATTTCCGAAAGGAATGTAAAGTACTTTGGCGGTTTGACGTCCTTGATAAATGTCCACTGCAGACCTCCAGCAACAGCTGGTGTGCGTTTTAAATTACGATTCTAAGACTATACTCATCTAGATGTATAATTGGGTTTAGTCAAGTTTTTATCAGGGCTAATGAGCACAAAAGCATCGGCTAGAAATGCACACATTGTTTATTACTGCTTTTTCCATGAAAACTTTAATCAATCAATTTGCACTTCCCTTGGATACTCATCTACCAATTTAAGTTTAGCTGCGAGAAGAGTGTTTGAAATGGTGAAACATTTAGGATCATTTGTCCGTGATGGACGAGACACATTCGACGACCGACAACAGGCCTTATGATACGTTAACTCCAAGGAAATAATAACCTGTGGCTTAAGGTCAAATTAATTCTTCATAGCTCAGAGGCACTGCCCAACGTTTGCCCTTGAAGTTTACATCCGGGTGAACGTGATCCAACCACAGTATCGGACCAACCCCATATAGGTATATAATTAACCTGGTTGTGTGAATTGTCGTTTGAGGGATAAAAATTCCTCTCTCAAACGTCTGTTAAATGTGGAACATTCAACACCTCAACCAAAGTTCCTTGTGACTACAAAACCAGCATATAAAGTATATACGTCCCTCTGATAGTGACCTGGCTAGTCCTCGGAAATATTCCTGTTAAAACGCAGAATTGAACTTCTCTTCTCACAAGTAACCTCTCCTGTGTCGGAAACGAAAATGACTTTAAGATAAATTCAGGTAAACTGTGTACTTCTCAGAAGCCAGCTACTAGAACTTAAATATGCTGACTGTGGCTAGTCATCATACGCTAGACTTCACTCTGGGACATGACCCCGAGTGACAATCAACAAATAACCATTTGCAGAAGCTTAATGTATAAACTCTCGTGCTCCAGGCAGAGGCACAGGTGGTGGTACAGCTCTTTGCCTCAGTTGAGTAATTGTGTCTTTCTCTGCTCATATCCCAATAAGTCCGTCTCTTAAACAGTTGTGTAACTTGGCCTTGTACGCTGGGGTCATATGCTTAGTGACGCATTAAGGAGATCAGGTCATACGTAATGCACTACTCATAAGGTTGCTGACAGTTCTTCGACAGCCAACGACCGGTTTCGTCCTTCTTGGGGCTCATCAGGTAGGCGCAGTCCCCGAGTTTCCGTCAACCTTATGTTCTACTTGAACCCAAATTGCACTGTTTTCGAGAAATACACTCATTTGCATATCAATTTGGTTTTTGCGAGAGACTCAGCTGAATCTCCCGTTTGCGATGTTTTCAGGCAACTGAATGTGCTGCACCAGGCCGCCTCATGTTCCAGTTGCTACGATATTCGAGATATCGCGATACATGTATATACGTAATGCACTACTCATTCAGTTGCCTGGAAACATCAAAAACGGGAGATTCGGCTGGGTTCCAGGTGAGTCTCTCGCAAAAACCAAATTGATTTGCAAATTAGTGTATAACTCGAAAAAAAGAGATCAGGTCACGTTTTGATCACAGAGGATTTTGCTTTTGAAACAGTCCCTAGAATTAATGTACAAATGATTTCAATGAACGGCACACTAGCTGTGAGTTTTGGGTTCCCGGTGAGATTAACGGGGCCGATGCAAGAGGTGAACCAACATGAACACATTTAATAACTTACAGTCAGTCCATGCATTGCTTTTCTGATCTCGTCACGAATAAAGAAGTCCGTTTTTCATATCCGTCAGGCATTTGTCTCCACCTAGCCTCAGCTACCAATCACTTTGGTGATGAAGATGGGTAGGCGATGGACTTATCTCGCAAAATTTCCGATTTTAATTAGGAAGACAGCTTTTCAAACGACTAATTGCAGTCTTCTGATTGCCGTAAAATCAGTCAAAGCCCATGGTCGAAGCAAACCTGAAGCGACCGAATTCAACCGCTTGAGTCCTGTAAACTATATATCCGAGTGCTAAGCTTTTTTGTTTATACACCCAACACTATAGATCACAGTTTGATGGGGTGGCAAATTACTGAATGACGAACAGATCTTTGTCCTGAAAATGTTTCACTGCAAAGTTCCAAGCTGTCAATTTTCCACAAATTGAAAATTGTCACGGGAGGTGTTACTTTGCTTACTCCTCTGTTTATTAGTAGTGATAGTGCAAGCAAACTCAACTCTGAGAATCATGCTAAATTGCGCTGGTTTGTCTAGCTTCTACTGGTCAAGGTCAACCCAATTTAGTCCATCCGCTCTGGCCTAGAGCTGTTTGGTTACGCTTTGAGAATGAACCAGTAGGCCTCCCGGTATGGTCACTGTTGCCTAGGAAGTCCACAAGCTGAGTAACTGTGTCAGTTTGGTCAAATTAACATCCTAAAAACAAGCCCAAAGTTATCCGTTCAGGCGGTTTCCCAGTCGTTATTTAGTGCGGTGGAAGCGTCAAGGCTATACCATTTTGTTATAAAAACCTTGTACGTCATTCTGCCCTCAATCGTTGTTGAATTGGTTAACTTCATTTCTGGTTAGGTAGCCAACGACGGACACCTGCTGTATTTTAATTGTTGCTTGTTAAAATTGATGCTCAAGAATATTACATCAAGTCTTATCAGCTTCAATCTGTAGATTTTCATTAAGCTAAAGGTTACTCATTCTTGTGTATGAACTACGGCACTGGTTGCATTGGTGCTTCTAGCCACAAAGTCCGAGGCTCGAACCCTTCTTGTGCAGTTTGCGCAGATTTACCATACACACGGTTTTTATGTGGTTTTCGGTATTGCAAGCAGTTGATTTCGATAAAACATTCATTGGCGAAAACATTTATATGTGATCTACACGATGTATGAAGAAGACTCCATTTAAATCACTAAATAAGACTCAGCCAGTTTAGTTGACTTGGTTACTGACGCAGTGTTAGCTGGCGTGGTTCAAACGGCGATTACGTGGCTGTTGTTGCTGCCCTTTTTATCGAAAGGCTTTCGAGAGATTCGGTACACCATGTTAAATATAGTAGCTCACGTGGTATGTTGCAGTCACCTGACTTGAAATACCGTGGTTTTGCCCAATTTGCTTTGCCATACCAGTCACAAATTTGTGCGAGCTAGCTGACAAGAAAGATGGTTTAATGACTTCGTAATTATTTAGCCCCATATTTATGACCTTGCTTTCGTCACATATTTTTAAATGCCATGCCCAAAAATATCGAAGCATCTTTCCCATTTTTGCGGACAAGCGTGTCAAAAAACGATAGATGAGTGAGTTTTCGGAAGAATTTCTCAGTCACCTAACTGTTACCAAAGGACCACTGGCGAAAGGAAGAATATCCTTCGGTGCAGAGTTTTTTACCTAAGTAAATTGAAGAAACGGCCACACGTCGTTAGACACGAAAGTTAAAAATCTCAGCTGCACACAGGTTATGAAAAACTAGCATTCTCTAAGCGTCTGTTTCATAAATTTTCCCATAATTTTCGTACTAATCTTCCATCAGATGGGCTTACAGAGCGTTGACACTTGATCAGACACAGTGGCGTACGTCGTTACACTGGTAGTTCACCAGAGGAGCCAGGCAACACAGAACTATGTGATGTGGAATCCGTAACTGAAGAATGACAGGCGCTATGTCCTGACAACTTGCGAGTTACGCTGCTGCTCGGCTGCTCGTCGCCGACCGGTCTACCATCTACTGCCATCAAAATACGCTATTCTCGGTTGAATTTTTTTCCCAACAAATGTAATTTTTTCCATTTTACCTAATGTTTTTAACTACAACGGTAGGTACTGGGAAATTTTTGGATTTCGTTCTGCATAGCCTATCGGAGTGCCACATAGCAGTGTTTGGCCTAATTTGGCAGTCCAGAAACACCCGCCACCGCAAAAAATCCCACAAAAGGCAGATGTATCCCACAAAAGGTGCATCGCAATAATGGACAGTAGCCGTTTGTTATCGGGTTCCACCTTGCCCATAAAGCTACTAGATGGTACAGCGTAGCAAGAACCTTGGTCTCACCTCACTCTGGGCGAGCCCAGAGCATCTACCGAACCTAGAAAGGTATAAACAAGGAAGACCGTCGTAAACACCCGAAAAAGATGTTTATTTTTATGTTTAAGCTGGCTTTCATGTCGCTAGGTGGATGATGATCAGCACATTCTTAACTAGTCTGTATTCCAGCAAGCATTTGATACGCTACAGGAATGTTTCATGAAGTTTCAGGCATCCCAAAACAGCAAAGTGCTCAGCTGCTTTTGGGTTATCAGGACCCCGGATTCTTCGCTGCCCTTCAAAGCTATACGGCTTGGTTGTGTTATCTACTATCGCGGCAGCTAACCATTATCAGTCTATCAACGATGTTCCCGTCATGGAGTGAAAACTTTGAGCGCTTTTCCGTAAACCCGTGCATTGCGCACTTTTGTGACTGATAAACCCGATACTGGCGAAGATTCTGGTGGTGTTGCTTTTGTTCTCGTCCAGTTTGAAATAGCAGTAAGTTGAGAACCCAAGTGCAATAAATTGGAGAACCTTGCTTTATACTTTAATAACGTCAGCAGCAAACTCCACTTGATTCCGATACCCACTGTACTGGATTGGTACCCTTCACATGAGAACAAACAAACCAAAGGAGCAGATATATGTTAACCAGCCTGTTCTCAAGTGAGACTATTCTAGATTTATGCATAAAAGCGTGTTTTACTCGTGAATTTCGCACGTTCTTGTATTCAAAACCACAATTTGCCGCTTTCTTGCTACTGCTTATGCTTGGGAATATTTGGCATATCGCTTTTAATACATCCGCATAGTAAACGGTTTTTTAACACTGGCGTCAGAGGCGAATTCCCCAGTTCTATAAAATATTTCATTCAGTAACTAGAGGATGGTGCTTCGGCACCATTTTGCTCAGGCAATTAATGCAGTAGCAAACCTTCAGTCGTTTGGTGAATTTGCCCTTAAAACCGGAAACGAGCTGTACAGTTCTTTACTGGCTACGCCGTGCCCGGAAATGGCGAAGCTGACCAGGAGAGTAGCTGAGGGCCTGGAACTGCACCGTTACGTTATTTTCGATGGATTTAAATCTCAACCTTACACAAGACACCCGGCCCTGGAATCACAATTACATCTCACCCATCGCAAGCCTAGCCTGTGCTTCCTGTTCGTAGGCGGCCAAATTGCGAGAAGTCTGTGGAGGGCATTTATTTATCAAATTAGGCAATCAACTTAAAGTAAGGCAAGCGGTATTCCTGACAATTTTCGACACATCGCCTAGCCCGGGAAAAACACCTAAAGTATAAATTTTTGAATTTTCGACACATCGCTTAGCGCCGGGAAAAACACCTAAAGTATAAATTTTTCCTTGACTATTGAATCAATGCCTGATACTATGGTTAGTGTATTCCGGTTGGGTTTGCGTTGGACGATATCTGGTCACCGCTTAGCAAATTAAATGCGTCAATTTTTCCGTAAAAAAGTGCAACACTCTGGGATGAATTGAAAAACTTGTAGAGAAAGCATAGTCCTCCGCCAGCTAACGACACAAAATTATTCAGTGCTTGAAAGAAACTGAAATCAGTCGTTTTTCTACAAGATATTTATGCCACTTGCTTCTCAGGTCACATATTATGGTGGTCGGCCGGAATTATTTTCACGATCAATGTTTTACAATTCCGCCTACACACTCATCAGCCACCACGTCAGATATTTACAATTTAAAACCCAGTAATTGTCAGAAATTCACGAAAACCACCTCGATGGTATGTGATTGGTATGAGATATTTCGTGGTGTTCTGAACAAGCTGCAAATAGCACAGGACAAAAGCTACTCAGAGTGGTACAATTTGCGCACTGTTTGCTATCAAAACCGTAAACTGTGTCGGAAATTCGAATGATGCTCTACATAGACTGAAAATTGTTTCCACACCAATGAAAACCACATTTATATCCGCTTCTTTTCGATTAAAACAAGCAACCACAACAAGCTACCACTATGTACACAAGACCTGTAAGAGTATTACAACATCCGTTCAAAAAATATCCACAAAACAGCTGTTACAAACGGCCGAAGGAGCGCAACAAACACTGTTTACACATGTTATGTAAGCACCAATGAAAATAACTGGGATTTGAAAGATATTCAGACGGGTAAGCTAGTGAATATGAGGATGATAGTATTAATGACGAAAACCAAACTGTCTGGATCAACACTGTTAACACACAGTACAACAGTCGACACACACGTTCGTGGGAAAATATCCAATGCTCTTACCTGATTTTGGTTGGATCAAGTTACTATTCATAACTACAACGATCAGGAAAAGAGAACCAGAACTCAGATATATGGGATATTTTATAAGCGGTTGTGCAGCTACGTCGGCTACGACCTGCAACAAAACTAATGCAAAATCCTTTGTATTTCATTGACTTTATGAAAACCAATGTGAGCGTAACAGATCTAGAGTTATTTTGTCCGGTTTTTATGAGTACAAAATTGCGTGTAGTTATAAAAAAACGTTCCCATGGAGCCGTTTTCAGTTGCACGAGCTTTCTTTTGCGAATTATGTTGGAAACCCTTTTAAAGGCGTTCGCTATTAATGGTTAGTGTTGGGGTGCAAACAGGAGAGTTATGAGCGTTGAGCAAACTACACTGTACAAAAAGCGACTGATCCGTCAAACCCCATGCCCGATAGTTTCTGATCTAAAACCGGTCGAATTCGGTTAATTTTATTAGTTGTTTAAATGAAATTGGGCAGAGTTTATCAGCCTTCATTGAAACTGTGAATTTCACTAGAACATGGCCTATCGAAGCCAAGGTTTCCTTCAGAAACCCGAGACCAAATGTGGACGAAGCACCAGAATAAACTCATGGAAACCACATTGTCATCGACCAGTGCTGGGTCATACTAGATGAGTCACTCTATAATCAAACATCAAAAACATCAAAAACGGGAGATTCAGCTGGGTTCCAGGTGAGTCTCTCGCAAAAACCAAATTGATTTGCAAATTAGTGTATTTCTCGCAAACATCGTAAAGTTTGGTGCATTTGAATGATGCAGTAAGTGCACAGACTGACTGGTAGATGCAAGCATTTAGTGTCGTCTGGTAAGTTCTAAGGCCAATTGGCGGGAAAAACCCTACAGCTACTTTCAAAACAAATGTTATTGCAAGAATGCATCTAGCTGAGAAGAACTATGATCCACTTAGAGTACTTCGATTGGCTTCTGAAACCATAAGGAAAACTTTGCTGGATTTATTGCGCTGGTCTGGGCAAACCTCAGAACACGGGAATTCCGGTGGCAAAGAGGGATAATAACTGATCGTCTGTAGTTAACAGACGTCCACAAGTCCACTTGATGTATTGAAAGAGAACACTTTGGACCCCAGAACTTAGGCATGCTCTCATTGTGTTGGTGAAAGACCTACTGCCACAGCTGATGGTAACCATATTACATGATCATACTCACGCTCAAGTTTGGTACAAGTACTGAGTTGAATATGCGGTCAAAACCCTCTTAATATCCCACTATAATACAATTCTGCATGGTCGTGAAAAACATTCAACGTTATCCATGTTGTTGTCAAAACAGTCACTGTTGAGGTCTCTTAAAAGCAGGAAATTTCCTCGTCGTTCTCATTGGGGAATAAAGAATTGCACACTTAGCTCTGCACGCTCCACTTTGTGAGTTTTTATAATTTGTCGCTGCATAGGCATCGATTTTTGCACAGAGTGACACCCTGATTGAACGATGGATTATGATAGAATTGTCTTCTGACCTGCCGAACTGAAATTATTGATTGGCGAGGACACGCTACAAACTGCAAGGAATGCTTTTAAGTTTCCACGTATACGAACCAAATTACGCAACTCTGGGATAAACACAATTACACAACCTAACCAGATGAACTTTTTCTGATGAGAATTCAGTGTACAGTTTGTGATTTAGCATCATATGAAAAATGAAAAATGACTCACAACTTGAAAGAATGTCACTTTGTGAGATGCTTGTTAGCCTTTGGAACCTAACCGTGCAGCTTACACCTGGCAATTGAGATATTTACGCAACTGTCCTCATGAGAGAGAAGTGGTCTACGTTGTCTTCCAAGCGCATTGCTCTGTAATGGGGCGAGGCGATATAGCTTGGAGGCCACGATGTCCTTATGATTTCATCTCATTTGTGGGCGAAACTTCGACAGAAAAATTGGCAACCGCAGTAACAGAACGGTTATCAGATAACTTCGTGTGTTGCTGGCCAGGCCAGGAAGTGGACGACTTCTTTTATCACTGTAAGAAACTAACAGCTAACTCGGATCGGGGAAACTACGTTTGCAGTTTTGTCCTTTCTTGAAGCAAAATGTACGCCTTCCTGGAATGTACGATGCCTATTTTGAGTACTCTGAATTAATACGTACAGGCTATTAAAGTAGTGGCCAAAGAGAATATTGGAGGCTCAGTTTCTTCATTTGGTAGTCCAGTTTATTCTGCGCTTATTTCACCAGCATTCTTTCGTTTATCATCCCTATTCCTTTGCACAGCAGTCAGGAATGCTTGCCTATTTAAAGAACTTTGCCTGTTGACAAGCTTTAGCGCAGGAACACCTGTGAGACATAACCAAATAGTCACGTTCAGTAAAAAGTCTACCACCAATTTAGTAAAAACATACTCCAGGGTAAAGCGTTTCCTCAAGTGGAACGTGTCGGACCTAGAACGGCACTTTAGCTCAGTATTGTTGCCGCTCTGTGGCTTTCATTTTATAGCCTCTAGCATTTTACTAGCAATATGAAAAACATGTAGCACTCCAATAGAGCAGTGCTTTTCTGTCGATGGATAGTCAGAAATGTTACAAGTTCAAAAGCACTGAGGGGGGTGGATTCCACAGGATTTTTTAGGTTAATTATATCTTCTCCGTGTCTTGGTTTCACAAAAATGTTTTTCAACACTTGCTACCAAATTTCATTGGCCATTTTATTGCATACCACATTCTTGTGTCATTTAACATTACAAGGGCATCCTTGAAATTCTCGAATTCTTTGAGTGCACATCAAGTGGCATGATTGCTGCTCGTTGAAAAATAGATAGGAACAAGTTAAGTTTATCCAGTGCGGAAGTTTACGCACGGAAACATCTCTTCACTTGTGTTTACGTCACCGAACAGTTTGACAGGACGGCTTTATCTACACTGCTTTATCTGCTCTTGTACAAACCTATCTGATTTCAAGACAATCAAATCGTAAGCAACTTCTTCAGCTTTCCAAAGATGTCCTCAATTTGGATCAGTCGGCCAAACTCGATTGCATTCTTTGATGTTGAGCGGAAAACCTAATCAGCAAATGTACAAAATGATTTGATGGAAAAATGTGGCGGTAGTTAACCGAAATTACAGGATAAAAGTTTAGTTTTGCATCTGATGAGTCTGTCAACGAAATAATTCAACCGTGAACAACTCCGAACTAATTACATTTTGAAACGGTTTCATTGAGGCATTTATTTCTGATTTCAGCAACCTGCAGTAATAGTTTCGCATAGTTATCACTTTCTCGAGGGGCAGTTGATATCCAACCATAATTCCGCAATGTTTCGGAAGCCTGGCATTACAACTCACAAGGAATTAAGATGTCCGAACACAGTATATTTGTTCAGGCCCTGTTTGTGTCATTTTATCCCTCAATTTAAGACGCGCTTTCCTCCTGTAATATATCTCTTGATCGATACTTTGTTGCACCATTAAGGGACCGAGAATGGCTGCAGCCACTAGTTAAGCAAACAAGGTTGCTTAAGAGATTCCTTAGTCTGTGTTTATCTCCATGCTAGCGGAGACTCAGAATCCTATTGCACTGAGTAATGTCCGGTCATGTAGTTCCTTACTGCCAGCGCAAATAAACTTAGGAGTTTCTTAGCACGCCTAGTAATATTTCAAAAACGGAAGTGTCACTGTATGCAAGCTAGAAAACTGGTCGTCACTCCAACTTCAGTAGCAAATATGAATTGTCCTGAACCCAGTTGGAACCTTGCTAGTTTGGTTTGTGACCAGCCGCGGGAGAGGATACGGCTGAGCAGGAACCACAATCACCAGTCACATGCCGAAAAAAGATACAGCGATCATGGAAGAGTATAGACAAATAACTACTTACTTTTACGCTGGAGATATTAGACAGTCGAGATTGAATTGTGAGGTTTAAGGTTACATTGTTTAGCCGCACCCTGATGGGTCGTGTGAGTTTTGGAGTACCGGCTTGAAAGATTTGATACAGCTGCTGACGAAACAGAAATGCAACTGTCACAATAAAACTCAATCACAAAATATCGAAAGATTGGTAAGTGGGGTGTGTAAAATGCCAGCAGATCAGGTGGGACCCAGCAAACCTCGTAATGATGGTGTTCCTCACGATTTGTGACGAAAAATTTACCATCAAATTGCCGAACAGACCAGCCTGACCTACAACCAAGAACAACAACGCCTAACAACTTACCGGTGAATTCGGGTTTTTGAGAGTAGCACGAGATAGTTGCAAGCATTTTGGGTCGAGTGCCTGAGCGAATGCAGAAAGTGATATTCTCCTATTTGTGTCAGCTGCTCGTTGTTATCACCACATTATGTTCTCATAGAGTAAACTACTCACAAGGTTGCTGAAAGCTCTTCGACAGCCCACGACTGGTTTCATCCTACTTGGAGCTCATCAGATGAGCCCAGTCCTCGGCTTTCCGTCAGCTTTATGGACGGATTTTGACAGATAGACTCATTTGCACCTCAATTTGTTTTTCACCGCAGATTGTTTATGATATTTTAATGCACAAAAGCAGGGTGTGACGTCTTCAAGCATACAGCATGCTGGTACAATATCAATCAAGTGAAGAAGAGCACCCAGGTTCTGGAAGCTTGGAAGAAAAAAACAGACGACTGGCCCCAAATTCGAACGCTCGAAATTTAACTTTTTCACACATGTTTTAATAAAGCAGGAGAAGGATGGAACCATCGATTTTAAGTTGTGAGGTCAAAGTATACTTCTCCTCTCACCGAACATTCTGGCTGTAATCAGCCCGAGTTTTTGTTTTGAGTGTAAATGGTCTGACTCAGTCCGTATAAAATGATAGTATTTATGCCTAAAGAAGATTTGCCGCTTTTTTCATTGGAGTTTTGCCATATAACAACTACTGCGATACAGCAAGATTTTCGATGTATCATTGCGGAAGTAAGGATGAACCTAAATTGGGCCGTTTTTCCAGCGTAATTTTTCTGAGAAGGAAGTGTCGGCTAACGCCCTTATAACACTTCCGGATTTGCGGTATCTGACGCACACAGGCAAGTAAGGCGATGGGCAACGATCGACGGTTTACCTTTGACTGGTAATCGTAGCAAGTTGGAATCATCAGACGGGAGGCTACCAAAACAGATATTTTACTTTAGAATGGTGAGGCATGACTGAAGTCCACCGGTTGGTTTAATGGGGATGTGTTTCAGCCTGTTAAATAAATGCCACCAAGTAGGCAAAACTCATCCAGTTTTGGGGAAAGTATTCGTGTTATTGTCATAACCGACTTATTATGACTAGATATTAGGGTCAGCGAAAGCGGACTGCGTTGTATGAAAACGGTGAGTTGTAAGCGTATGTATGAAAACACATGGATGCGAAAGATACTTTCGTTGGACTCCCAAGGCCTGAACAACTTATTCTAAAACGCTCAGATAGACTTCCTAATTTCGTCCGAGTCGAAAAGGAGGAGATCCTGGCAACTTAGTAATTTTTGAATTCGTTCATTTCATTGAGTTGAGAGTCATGGTTTCTAACTGCGCACGCACACAGAATTCTTCTACAATTACTCAAAGATGTGATGCTTGATGGAGTATGATTCCTTGCTTTCACTGTAATAGCTCAATCTACTCATGGGTAGTCGGACATTTCCTGTTTTTCACTGAGTGCAGTACCCGATTCCGTGTCTTAATTTACCCTCGTCACAAAGCTGATTGCAAGTATTCGTGCTGTAGGCATATTACAAAAATTCGTGTAACTTGGAAAAAAGCACATCACGACGGTTTATTTCAATGACAACGCAATTTCATAGAGAAGACGCGAGTCGTCTAAAAATACAGACAATATGGCGGAAGAGGTCATACAAAAGCGTGATTATCTGCTGCATTTCGCTCCCTTCTACAGGAAAGAGGTAATTTAGGTCCGGATCACTCAACTTACCAGTTTGCTTCATGTTTAACACTTGTGATCCTACAAACTCAGAAACAACAGAACTGACCCTTGGATTCAACCTTCGTTCTTCTGGCTGCACTCTGACCCCACGATGCGTCCCAATTTCGGCTTTCACGCCTCAGGAGTATCAACAGGGAATTTTGAACTTTCGGACATATCGATATGCGTTTTGTGTGGACTGGATTTTTGGTATGTGCACTGATTGCTAACGCCGTAATCTAATCTCCTAAGGATTTAGAATAAGGTAAATTCCAAACAGATAGATCGGTTTGTATGTATGAATGGAACGGGTCCGTGAAAGTTTAATTGCTTTTGGTTTAATGAATTGAGTTGTTGTACCGTCATTCGTCACTAAGCCCTTTTTGATACCGGGAGAATATGGAGCAATCGTCAGGCAAGCATTTTTTCAGACTTTCACTTACAGACTCCAATTTATCCTCGCTTTATTCGCATGGATCGCTCACTTTGAGTTTCATATTCCCTCGATCTGTACTGAGCGAAAGAAGCGCTTGAAAAAATTAATGTTAGTCTATTTGTGTTCTGACTTTTACAATGTGCATTCGTTTTCTATTATCACATATTACATCTAATATATATATATATATTGCATATGTTTTAGTAAATTTAAGGCTTGTTTGTATTCTCTCATCCGTTAAAGGACCCCACTTTTGGTCTTAGCTTATTGCCAGTTGTATCTCACTCCGCTATAAGTGACCGACACTGAACTAAGCCATAATGACATGATTCTTTCTATCGAATAAAAATAGTAATCGTTCAGCTGTAGTATTATTTCTGCCCCTAGCTACGATGCCACCCGAAGGAAGCATGCGGGCCAAGATTATGATGAGGCTAACCAAATCTAGATAACAGAAGTCAAGATGTCAGCTCGGAGTTCGAACCACGGACCTGCCTGTCAGTAAGTTGGCGTCTTAACCACTGAGCTGTTCTGAACTCCATCCATCAGATCATCTTCTATTGCAGAACACGACCACTTATTGCAATCTGACACGTATTTGATGATCGTATTGAAAGCGGGAGACAGTGAACCCTTAGTGACTTGGAAAATAATACGGTTATCTTATTCATGTACTGCAGCGTACCCCACGTTAACATTAGCTGCCACCTGTCTGATAAATGTCTGGTGGGGCCATGTGGGGTGATAGATAATCAATGTAGGCTTGCTTTCAAACTACCCATAAGGTCGATGAAGAATATCGTAAACGAGGGCATCAGATGGAATTCAGCCGAATCTCCAGTTAGCACAACGTTCATTGGCAATTGCATGTTTTTTTGCGACATTGGCGGGTGTTCGATTTTCCAAGCCAGAATGTGCGTCTGCCCTCAACGTTTTTTGGCTGCCCCACCACCACACACTGATACCAGTCCGCTGTTGACATTTTCATCGGGACCGATCAGGTGAAGTGTAAGTTTGGCCGTTATTAGATGAAGGAGCCCCAGTTGTCTTGTATTCGATGCAGATCATAAATGTAAATCACCCAGCTACAGGCATTTGTCTGGAGCTCTCTGGCAGGGACTAAATAACGGCACTAATGACAGCAAAAAATGTGCTCCTCATTGGCACAGTTAGACTGGCGGCTAGACAAACCGAACCCGATTTGGCATCTGACAACAGATGTCAAGGAGAAAACGGCCTAACTATAGTCAGAGTGGAGAAGCATTTTGCAGAAGCCCCCAAGTGAAAGAATTCATGGAGTTTCTATAACGGTAGTAATATGAACAGTGATCCACCACCCTTCACTGCACATCAATGCACCTACGATATTGCCTCGATTGGTGCTAAACCGTTTGTGATCTAACCACCCAGATTAGTGGGCACAAAATGCATGCAAACTGAGCTACTAATATTCTTCACAGTAGCAAGCATTTGTTGGTTTTAATTCAAAACGACGTTTGCGAATAACCTCAAGCAAATATTTGTACTAATAATGAGTGAACAACCACTAAATCGATACTTTATGCTTTATAGTCGAAATCCGTTTATTTCTCGAGTTCTTTAATGATCCCTGTGGATGTTTTGATAAATAATATCCTCTTTCCTGGTAAATTGTCATGTTCTTACTCCGAAGTTTGTTCTTTACATGACCCTATTCCGACTTACCATGGTAGCATAGACGTGTTCCTTCGTGCTACACAAACATGTTATTACGAATTGGGCATCATGTTACGCTGATTTCTATTCGATTTCACGGCTGCCTATTGTTCATTCGTAAAAAACTGCACACCGTATTATTCGGAAGTAGGAAGCGTATGAATGCATATTGTGTTCTTTACCACAAACATCCCCATGATAGTCTAAAACAGTTCGAAAATATCTTTAAACCAGCACAAACAAGAATTGGGATCGGTCGTCCGTCAAAAGCAATAAAATAAAATAAAATCCGGGTAATTAACTGCTGGCATCAGCATTTTATGAATATTTCCGATTTGTTTCCAGTAAAACTTCGTCCAAGCTTGTTAAGGTCTGAAAATTGTGACCTCACTCTTATTTGGACTCCCGCTGTTCATAACACGGAGGAAGAGAAGAGGTTTCGTAAATTTTGCTCATTCTGAACCAACCCATCACATTTCTGAGTGTCTTGCAGGTTGGGTAAATACAGAAACAAACTGCTAAGTAAAATGTCCCGCAGAAATCATCATTCCGTTTATTTCGACATCCTTTTAGAAGTTCATGAATATTCGAGTTTGTCACCGTGTCATAACATCAGATTTCTCAACAGGTAATTTCAAATGTGAGCAGCACCATTATTTTGAAAGAAATCGGATCGGGATTATCGCTCTCCCACATCCCTCACACGATCATTTTTGGGTCAAGTCAAGGATCAGTTTAGACACATTGTACGGCATCATGAATTTTCATAAGTGTTGGCTGCTTAAGTGCACACATGTACGTCAGTTATTATTTTTGTTTGAAATTTGTTCACCTCCAAATTAACTTGGTTGGCAATTCGCCCCAAAACAAACTGGCCAGGTGATTTCAACTGACAATGAAACGATTGTAATCAAGCGCAGCGAATAAATCAGCGAAAAATCTGATGAGTCAACAGAATCCAACAACTTTGTTCTAGCATTTTGTTTACTATACATAGCTGCAACTAGCAAAAGTGGAGTATTCATGAGAGTAAACTTCTACCTCAATGGGGCTTGAACATCTATCCAAAGCGATGGCAGTTTTTGAACACTCAACTATACGAAATAGTTTTCCTTCTGTAATGTGACAAAACCGTTTGTTGATCTTGAGCTCCGTTGTCAGAGGAATAAGGACCTAAGAGTCTCCTGTCGTTTAAACTATAAATAGGTCGGACAAAGTGACTACTTCTGAGTAGTCTGAGATTTATTTCATCGGCCGTCGGTCTTGATAGGGTAGCCATTAAGTCACTGCTTTAAAAGGGACGTTCTGAAAAATCTATAGGTTCACCCATGTTCCAGAACAGATTTTAAATAGCTTGCGCATTACAACTCTCAACGTTTTTACGTAATATTCACTGTTTAGCGCCATCAAAAGCCTTCTTAATCGGATGGTGTTGAAAAATGGATTTAGGTGACTGGGCTTGATCACCTGCATATGTAATAAAACCCTTGAATAACAGACCCTGCTTGTTCTATAAGACGAACATCACCAGTCTTTTTTCTCTTCGTTAACAACTATTTTTAACACTATTCATCTTTCACTTTTCGCTTCCATTTCGGTCCCACGAGGGCTAAGTCAGCAGTCTACAGTGCGGAGTTGATTCGTCTATCAGTAGCGTGACGAAAACGCATAGAATTCCCCTCTCAGTTGATTTATTGGATCGATAAAATCGTATGTGGTTGCTTAATCCAATAAAAGTTTGTCTGCCAGTGAACAACCGAACGTATAGTTCCCACCAGACCACATTAATGCCTCAGCAGGTGGCGTAGATGGGCAAGCAACGCAGCACGCTGGTCTGACGGCAGAGGAGAAGAGGACACATAACAGCATTCGCAGTTGTTGTTACATAATCAATAGCTTACCGACATCTGTGGCTTTCCAAATACCTGATGGTTTAAGTGAGTAGGCCAGAAATAACCAGTGCAATGATGTCAGTCGATTCAATGAAGACAACTAATCGGATTGACCAGTCCATAAAAAACGAACGGGTTCTTGCATAGTAAGTAGTCGTCCCTCTTGCATGTAAAGTGTAGAATATTATAGATTGAAAATATACTATATATGTTATAGTTCATATATTGTGTATGTGAAATATAAATATATACATGTATTAAACTAAAATAAATAAATTATAGAATAAATCTTGATTTAGCTAACAGGAGCAAGGTTCTAGTCCTCTGCTCCTCTTCTCGTTTTCAACCAACTAGGACTCCAACAAACAGTTTTTGTATGAAATCTGGTAGCATCTTAAGGCTGTACCGGCTACTAGTGCAACCAAACTAACACCAGTCATCAATAAAAATGTTTAGCACTAAAAATGTCTAAGCAGTAAGATAATTCGATGGACATTGCATTCCGTTGCAGAGGTATTGAACTTCCACCAAACCCGTTGTCAAGTGGACTAAGGGAGAACTTAGGATTCTCTGTATAGTTGGCTTTTCAAAGTCTTTTTTAGGACTGAAGACAAATGCACGAATATTACATATATATGCATATATGACAATCAGTACGACTGAACTTGGAGCTCCTGATGGCTTTTATGGTGAGGCATGTTTCTTCTGCTTCGATTGGACAAGTGTACTTTGGACGCGGGAGCTTATCATCTGGCCACTCCATGTATGTCGTACGTCTTTCTAATCGCTGAGGTCACTACATTCGTTCAGAGTCGCGACCCCTAATTATATGGTTTCAAGACTTCGATGCCTCACTTACACAGTTAGTACATTACTCAGTGATCTTTTTCTGTAGAACCATTTTCCATAGGGGACTGACCCGTGTGTTTATGCCTAACACTAGTCAATACTCTAGCTTGCTTGCGGGTATTTGCGATGAACTATACAGTCTAGTACGGATGCCTTGACGCGAACAAACACACAGTGTTGCTTAGTTCCTTTTAATCAAAACCTCGAAACTAAACGTTCCACTGCTTAGCCTAAAGTGACGTGATTCTAGATCGTGGGCGCCTCGAATTTGTGGGAAGATTCTCGGATAGGCTCACACAACCTTCAAGGGTTGCTAATCATCAAACCTGATGTGATTACAAAAACGAACATGGTTTGATATACGCTTAGGTGATATCCGGAACGTATCTCTCGGTTAACTGTTTTGATCCACCGGATGACTGATAAGAGTACACAAATCATGATTGGTTGGCGCAAGCCGAATGCGAAGCCTCTAGGGCCGATTTGAATTTGATGGAATATGAACCGAGGACAAACAGACAGGGGCCTGTTGCAAACCATCAGTTAACCAGAACATGATGAAAAAACAATGAGTACCAGAACAAGTTACGTCGTTTATGTTCCAGCGCACCTACCCCTAACCCGGGACCCTCCACCAGGATAATGTGACGGCATCCAGGTTAATGATACGGCCGCTCTCAGGAGGCGAAATGTCACGCAGGTATCCATTAGAAATATATATATATATATGTTTGTGTATGTAAACCTGTGTAACTGGCATCCAATTCACATGGGCATACTAACAACAACACCAATGAATAACAAAAAAATTAACAACGCTACTTAAACATCGTAAAGAATACTGCACTGAAACTTTCAGTAAAGCTTTCCAGCAAGCGTCATTTTAGACCATACCTCTAACATATCTAGCCACGGTCTTTTCGGTCACAGCTCAGGGGCTCAGGCGCATCCATCGAAGATCATCTGGTTTGTAAAATCCTCATATTCCGCCTTCAAGTTTTCTGTTTACCACCTGCTGGTCTTTTCCGGTTTTGGTAGAAGGGGGAAAAGAAATGTAATTGAGGTAGTTTAGGCCTTCTCCACCGCATGCTGTACATTTACACATTCGATTTGGTCTCCAACACTGTCGAAACGGATAAAGCTGTTAGTGATCCTGCACGCCTTCGCTAAACAACAGATCAAGTGTTCAGTAATTCACAAACCTGAGAGTTCCCTTTACTACCAAATTTACTTTCCTGAAAAGGTGAAATCAACAAAGTTGTTTGAAAATTGACACTGTCTTCAAACAGAGTCCTTACGTCTATACATCATGTGAAGTCCAGATGAAATATGTCGACATTTCCACCTGACCAATTAGTCGTTAAACCAAGAGAAATGTTACTTTATACACTGAGGACAAACCTATACCGATTTTCGCTTTAATCAAACCGTGCCATGCGCATCAATCATCCAGGTCAACGCAGATTTTGACAGACCTGGAGGACATGGAGTGCTGGTGGGATCTGAATACTCCGCAGTTACTGTGTCAGCCGCGGGGACAAGAAACATCTGTTACAGCAACAGCGACGGAATGACGCATCACGTCAAGTACCAGCGCTGAGTGGTTCCGTGTTTGATCTAAAGGGCAGCAAAGATTTCCGGAAAAGTCACATTTTGGATGCAAACCCGGAATTCAAGCCGTAGGGCTTTGCAAACCTTTGAGGGTGCCCAGCTTCAACGAGTACCCTGGGGAATTAGGTATGTCTTGTCTATTTTTTCAAAAAAAATATGGGTGCCTTTCTCGGTAGATTACAATCCAACATATTCTATTCGAATGATATAGACATAGTGAGTCTGCAACACGTGCAGCTCACTTAACTCTTTCGAACGAGATCCTTAGTCGCACTAGGACCGTTGGTTACCAACTCCAAAAGTAGGACTGCCTTTATTTCCTGGTCAGAATAGCTCCTAGATATGGAACACTGCGGATCGAATCGGTTTTTTGGTAAAATTTAACTTATTAAAGTGCGTGGAAAGGTTGATTCTCACCAAAATAAAATAAATTGTTGGTGATTTGAAAAGACTTGTGAAATTTCAGCGGAGATTTCCTTTGGTAGGTGGAACTGACCAGTGCTTCAAATCAAAGGAACATTGTGCAGCTCCTTTATCCTTATCGCGAATAGTCAGCGGTGCACATCTCGCAAAACTCAAAATAGTTTCGAAACCGCGACCTCCCGGCCAGTAATTTGAACACAACCTTTCGGTCATGAGCAGGCGATCAGTAGTGTAATTAACTCGCATTCAGACAAGTGACGCTCATTCTTGACTCACGGAGTCCAAATCAGGTTGTGACGTGGTGACTGTCTCCTCGAGTGTCAAAGAGCTGTTTCGCTCAAAGTAACGACTCCCTCCATGAATAACAGGAAAATGGAATAAAAGTTTTCTTGTACATATATCGATCTTCCGTGACCCAAAATTTTCCATGCTTTTCCATGTGACGTCTTCACCAGCTCAGTTTCATTGCAGACAAACCGACACGACTGGTAGATTCGCATCGTCCCTTGCTGGCACGGACAAATAAATCAATGACATAGTCCTTGGACGCCACACTCACTAGCCCAATTTCCTACCACGAAGCTTTCATTCCAGAATCGTAGCAAACGAAACTGGTCAACAGACTCTCAACTGACATGATCGAGCAGGAAGTCAGTAGGAATCTGAACCGCAACTGACATTTGGGGAGGAAAAACGCACTGGTGCGATAGTTTTGAGCCAAATTGCAAGGGAAACAGTGGAGGGCTGACCTCCGTGGATTTTGCATCTCATGAGGGCTGAAAAAACAAACACAAACCGTAAAACGTCGTCCGGAGATTACTGACCTCTACTATTGACCTCACGATAAAACTACCGGTCATTTGCTAACGTGTCCTCAATAAACGATTTCGTAAACAGACCAGTTTGCTCCTGCACATTTCCTGTCCCCGTTCACCCACCGAAACCTTAGAAACCACGCGAACGATAACATTGCGATTTTGTCCATTGAATATGATACTAAATTATGCTATTTATTGGTCATCTTCGAATCTAGCTAAGCATCGTTTACTGTGAAATATATATGTGTATATGAAAAACAGATTGTTAAGCAGTGTCATCTATCCAGACTGGAAGCAGTTTCACCTAAGTGATGATAATCTGTTCCACGACCGTCCGCATTGTTATACTTCAAAATATCCCGGAGGTAAGTATCTCATCGGTTACACTCTGATGGTTGCGGGATACTTCTATAAAGGCCATGACTTCGGGTTACTTTCCCTGGTCCAAAATTGACATAAAGTCTAAATTTCCCCTTCGGAAGCGTATTGTATATGTCTTGGTTGAAAATTATCACCAAAAACTGCATCCTTGTGAAAACCGAAATCAGAAGCCGCATGAAAATCATATCGGCATCCGTAGCACCAATACGGTGAGTGAGTTGAACTAACAAGTGATCGTAGGTGCATATTGCAAATTGCATATTGCAAATGGACATTCGGAGTCCTTTGTCACCCAGTTTTGGCCGAACAGTGACAGTTGGAAGAATGTAATGTATACTTCTGGTTATCCACGGTTTAGGACCCGGTTCAAGGATAGAAAATGAGGGCTGAACGAAGTTGCTTGGGAAATGCTTCAAAGCACCATTGAACTCCATGCTACAGACAAATTCTGCGCAACACAAAACAAGGTATACAGATAAAAAACTCAGTAAATTTTATGACACCCGCCCGCATTAATTCAACTTTGATAAACTAACTTGTGTGGAAGGAGACTCCGAAAGCAACAAGAAGAGTTGTTGAGCAGTGTTCAGCGAACAAGCTACATACGGTAAAACCGGTGGCTAAAGAGGTCTTCTTCAATGTAAACCCCACTTGACTCAGATACTGGACAGCAACGAAAGAAATGACGGTACGGTCAGATATACTCGTGTACCAGCATAGGCTATCGAGATACCAAGCCTGGCACAAAAGTACTCGGAAGACAGTCAGACAGAAACCTCACTAGATCTCTCTCCTTCTGCCGTCGGCTTGTTGGGTAACTCGTTGTCTGTCCACACGAAGGCGCTGCAGACAACTGTATTTGACTAGGGGAAGAGTTGGATGGGTACTCTTATGCACGCGGTAGACACAGACAACCATACGACGATCTTACCAACTGATTCACTATGCACTGGCATCTCGTGTGTTATCCGTATGCTCTGCTGAATACTGAGAGTTGAGTTATACGTGCAACCGTGCACAACGCATGAGGCAACTGACCATATATTTCCTGTCACTGCGAGGACAACAATACCAACGTCTCAAACAGGTGAATTTTTCGATTATCTCAAGAGTTTCAAAATTGTTTGAACACTCCTAGATTTATTCCATCCTGAATGTGTATTTTTAAGTTACATCCGCTGCTACGCCTGTGTCCAAATTACGTCACAGTCCTAGAACAGTTACCACCAGTTTCCAAGCGAATTGTCTACGCCACCCTAAGTCAACTTCAACAATCAGTTCCAGTAAATCATCTTTGAAGAAACTGACACTTCTGACAAAGTTTAATGGTAGTCGAGACCATTTCTTGCGAAGCGTTGTATGCTCAAGAGTTTGCTCGGCATTCTGCTGTCAACCAAGTAACTTCACAAAATTTTCGTCCAATAATTTTAAGGTTTTCTTTCAGAAACATGTTGCTAGTTAGGTGTCGACAGGAAACTGTCGAAATGTGCACCATTAAACGTTGCGTAATGCAGTCATTTTTTGAATTCTGAGGAATTCGCTGGTATTACGGAGTCAGATAATGACGATTCCTTCATGGCAGATAAACACAAGACGCCTTCAAACTAATTTTCACTCACGGTGTACAGGTAAACAACTTTGCACAATGCGATATCACAGGTGAAGCCTCCGGCCTTGTGTGTGACGACCTCATCCCAGGGCGAATGGACATCCGAAGGTGTAACCGTTAGGAGTGAGTCCACAATACAGCTATGTTGGATTCGCATAACATCGTGATCCATGAGCCTTTCGGTAGCCAAGCCACTTGCACGACCCCTTGCGCGGCCCTGAAAAACAGGGAGAGGCGACTCCGACCGAGTGCATGGTCAGAAGTCATACACGTTTTTCCAAAGTGGCGAGAGTGGGTTGCTGGTCTACATTATTGGTAACTGAAGGCAACGTCATCAATCAGGGATCGTAGATGTCATGCTTTTGGAAGGCTTCCTGTTTTCAGAAAACTTCGGTTATCCCGGAAGTTAGTAATGAACGAAAAATTAAGCGCGGTCGGTACGTGGCTGCAGTAACCTGTTGCTGTTTTCCGTATGTACCCAGTCCCATCCAAGTCAACAATCCAAATGAGTCTCAAATAAGCTGAGTCTTTTAGTTTGTCCATTCAGAAATCCGGCATTCACAACAATATCTCAGCTTTCAGCAAGCCTTAACAAGGCGCACAAGGTTTTACAAAAGTCGCGTTTGATGCTGTCCGAGCTACAGGCGGTCAGGGCATAGGCAGGCATAATAAGCAGGCAAGGGTCATCTGCCCGCTTGTGAGATTCCTTCGCAAACCATGTTCACCCACTCTGCTATGTGCAACAAACGAAGTGACCAGTGTTGTAACTTTGTACATCTTTAAAATTGCCTCCCATCTTGAATGACTGTCTTCCCGGTTATAAAATCAAATGGATATCCTTTTTATTTTTGGTATAATTAAACGCTATTTCAGTTTTCCAATGACCTTTAGTTTCCTTGCTACGCAAATCGTTTCTACCGCTTGTGTTATACTATTTTTATGCCAAAAATTTTTCGGCTATAAATTTGTTTCAGTGCACCAATTTGCGACCTGTTTTCGATCACGCGTTGACTGTTGATCCATATCGGCTTTTCTTGCTTTTTGGAGTACGTCACCGTTTGTCGAAAACCGTTGAGGTTTCAAATTTTGTATCCATTTAACTACTTTTATTTTTATAGTACAGCACACTTGCGTGACCATTCGTTCGGAGTTTCGTCAGTTTGGTTCCTAAGTTTGGTGCTCGTCACTCAAGTAATCGAAATGGTCGTTACAAACAGGATGATGGTACCGTGCAACGGACGATGTGGCATGAGAGCACTCCTAGCTGTAAGCTGGATGGGATAATGTCAGGGCGCTCGTGTCTAGAGACAAGGGTGATAGGGTCCTGAATCAAAGTCGTTAGGTCAAGAGCAAGACCGCTAGTTAGAGGCGTTTGGGAGAAAATACCAGTGTATTATACTACTTGAAGGGACAGGTCGCCACATATGTTTGAACCCCATCCCAGAAGATCACGAAACTGTGTTGGTCAGACATCTATCCGCTGACTAACTTGCATGACTGACCGTGCGAATGTCGCACGGTTGGTGGTTCTCAGTGGTTTACGGAAGCACAAACACTTGAACCACGGTAGCGTCAGGTCTTCTCATGACCGCTGATCATGACAAATGCAATCGTACGTCTGTTTAAACTCTAAGACCTTTACGTACCGCATGGAGCAGCTTTACCTAGGTTACCGGACCAAGTATTCTTAAGAGCCTGTGGGGGAAATAATGCTTTTTAGATAAAACTACAGAGCTTGAAAGAGACTCGCACAGTCACAGGAGCCAGGTTTTATACAGTTTTACACCGATAAATATGAACGTGTCTGACAGATTTAGTCCCCAGTCGTTTTCAAACGAAGACTGAAATACATTCGTATATGTTTTTATTTATCGGACCATCTGCAGAATTGGGCAAAAAATTCATTTCTTTGCAAAATGGTCCCGGTAAAAAACAACTGTACCCAATTATAGATGCCACATGTTAGGTGATCGCGCCGAGGATAATTATTTCTCCTTCATTTTTACCGTTTAGTAGAGAATGCGCAAAATCATTCCGAACCTTATTAAAAACGCGACAGTAAAATGGGTTTTGTAAGTAGGACAATTTCATTCCCCTGACGGCACCATGTGAGTTATGTTCCCTGAAGACCATGGTTGCGAACATTTGAGACGCCAAGAGCCAGAAGGGTGCGAAAACCCTGCATCTAGTTGGCTTCATCATTCGGTATGCGTTGCATTCCTTATAAAGTGCATGAAAACGTCTCCAGTTGATGATGGTCCAAGAGTGGGTTGAATTAAATATCGGAATTTGGTTGTGTGCTACAAGAAAAGTTGTGTGAGATGGCGGTTTTCATTGAGAATAAATAGTCTGATAGTAATGTGGGCAATTCCAACATCATAAGTCAAACTAAGCGCTCAATTACTAAAACACTGAGGAACATTTTAAGCTTGCCTGTCATTTGTCGGTAAAATTAACCGGAGTTCACTTCACCAACACTCTCCTCTCTCTCTCTCTCTCTCTCTGAAGGTTTTTATTCAAGCAGAGGTTCAAGGGTCTGGAAAACGATCTCTACTCTTTTATAACAGCATCCCCGAAAAAATGTTGGGTTGATTCTCCACAAACTTCCAGGTTCTCTGTGTGCCTTTTCTTTCAAAAACATCGATCCCACTCACCTCTGATTCCCCTCACTTACACTTCTTCGTGTTTTAGTTGCGAACAAGCTCATATTAAGGCCTATCTTCAGTCACAAACCATTGCCGGATAGTTAACACACTGTAATCTCTGGTACTCTAGACCTTTAAGGTTGAAGCTGATTTATTCACCCAAAGCAACCATTGTTGGAAATTTATGAACCCGTCGGATTTCCTCGTCAGTCTAGTGCAAGCTATTATTTTCTTCAACCTAATCCTTCAGTCCTTTAGAAGTAAACAAACCCATCTACTTACGAAGGTACTTCAGTCTAAGCTTGCATTCGAAAAGATACTTTTGTCTGTGTACATCGAAAGCGTACCAAAAACAGCACCAGAGCTATACAGGATTCGAAAAATTTGCTTGATGATGCAAATGAATAAGTTTCTACCTTCATGATAATATATTGCTTCTATTGTACCAACTAAAACATGAGGCGAAGTTTGTGCACATCAGTCATTTTTAGGAAGAATTACGGTAGCTATCCCCGCTGAAAGTAAATACAACCTGCCATTTCACCAACACACAGAATGTCGAGAAGGAAATTGTACTTTCACTTCCCAGTTCTCACCTTAGACCTCATTTACAAACGATTAAGGAGAAACTTCTTCAGTCCATCTAATTCACAGCGAACTTCAGAATAACTACTCTAAGCGATGATATGGTCCTTTGAAATCACAGGAGAAAGGAGTCCCAAATCCAGCGGACGTGATTCACACTATTAAACCACCATGAAAATTTATTCAATTTTCCAATGATGAGCTCTGTAGCGTATTTCTCGTGTTTCTGTGGACTGAGCACAGAGTTTTGAATTAGGTGAAATGTTTCTTTTTGAGCATTATTACTTTCCGACAGTATGTGTTGGCTGTCTGTAGTCCACAGAATCCGCTCTGACAAATGAAGAATCTGAGTGCCAAGGCTTGATTTCTCCCCTCACTGCAATTCCATTACTTGCAACTACGTGCGCGAGGGATAAAGCTATGCTCTGGTTCATCACACCAAATATGACCAGCGAACTTCTCCGACATTTAGCGTGAGACGTGATGTGTTACTCTGAGTACAGGCCACATGTTGTTATATTGGTGATATGTTGGCAACTGTACACCGCGATGTCAGCCTAAGTGGCTTTTTATTTTGCGCTAAATCAGTCATATGGACAGCTGGGTTAGTTAGTCAAGTAAAATTCCCCATAAGCGAACAAACTCATTCTGATCGATACTACTGCACCACAGAAGCAACAAGTTAATAGCAGTGATATGACGGGAGAACACGGCAGATACGGGGATATGCCTATATCGCCTAAACGAAGACCACCACATAGTGTTCACGGGGGAACCAATCCAGATGGTCAAAGAAACAGGCTGGCTTAAAAAGTACAGTTAATGCCAGGTTCTTTCGGGCAACAGTCTAGATATGATCGAGTTCCGAACGTATTAATGACAAGCGTTCATGGCAATGAAGTCCACACACTCCTCTTACCTAGAAGCACAATTCTATTTCTCAAGTTAGACAGGGACTTAGTTGCTGTAAAGGACCAGGTCAGCGTCATTCAACCGAGTATACTGCCTCTCCCAATTTTTTTCAATCAGCCGAATTAATGATCGGAGACTGGCCATTGTTCCATTAAAGCTAATCAATAACCTTAAGTAGAAGCAGGCTGAATAAGTCAGCTGTCACTCATTCCCAGTGTTTTTAGCGTTCTTGCCAATCAGACGACTACCAGTACTAATATTCAAAGAAATGACTTTAAAATTACTTTCATTTACCTCCCGACAGAGACCACCCGCGTTGACCTTTTCACCATCATCAGTGCGGGGTTGACTGATGATGTCACCTCGATTGGTGATGAAACGTTTGCAATCCAACTGCCAAGCTCGGCAAACAGACCAACAATCAACCATAAGTCTCTCACCATTCCCAGCTCCTCGTCACACATTTCTGAGGCAAGCGGGAGGACAGTTCAAATTGCACTCCTATTCAAGCGCAGCTTGGTTCCGTTTAGCTTAGAGTTTATACGAAGTTGTGCAGTCCACCACCGTCTTCGACCATTTTCCGGGCTTCTCAGATAGGTTTTGTCCCATAATTAACATTATTCTCAATTCAAATCAGACACCAGATCAAATATACGTAGCTACTTGTCAATCAGGATAAGGGCCGACTGGATCTCGGCTGAAACATTGGTTACCAATATTTTTCACCTGAATGTGTTCGAATAAGAAACAGGACTGAGTAAAAGTCGAGGACTAAGCCTGAGTGATGAATAGAAAAAGGAGCGAAAACATTAGGGGACTGCTCAAGCGTTTTCGTCGGGGTGTTTTACTTACACGGAGAATGAGGATTCACCGAAATTATGCTAATGGTGCGTTAGGCGAGCGCAGCTCTATGCTGCTTCCCCAGACTGAAGTATTCCGGTATCTCAATGGGCATCAGATGACGTAAGACTATGCAGAATCGATATATTATCCGAACTTGTGAACCAATTGTCAACAAGATATCCATTATGTTCATCTAATACATCGGGTGTTCTTAAGAATCAAGGAAGTCGTGTTTCAGGATAAATGAATATATTAAGAGCAAAGGGGGGGGTTATAGATAAGCCTGGTTGTAAAAGTTAAAATTCCATGGGAGCAGAGGTTATTACATGAGGCTGTTTTGATTGGAGCTAGGTGAACGGTTAGAAATGCGATAATTTGAAGAATGCAGCGATTGTGGAAAGTATGGAGAGATGTACACACAGTTGGGGCGGGAGACTTGTGTATCAGAGTATTTTATGCATGATCTCTTGATAAATGCAATACATGGAAACTATTGTCTACTGCCGGCATCGGTTTCAAAACAACATGCTCATTCAACAGGAACATCGACCTTTGCAGGATAAACAGATATTGTATTTTCTATTCATCCGTTTGTCCTCGATGGAAAGCGTGACACAAAATGCTTCAAGAAGGGAAAAATAAAGGCTATGTTGTGACAGGCTGTGAACAATAACGTGGACAACATTTTCATTAAGATCTGCCAAAAAATTTACTCCGTATGATACGCACAAACACAATTATCAAGCCGATTACTAAACTAGGGAAGAGAATGTTGACCAGTTGATGGCCGAGTTACCCACGGATTTGCACTTCGCGGACGAGAGTGTTGCAAGTACTGAATACGTTGGGCTGTAGTTATGTTTATTTTCAGGACCGGGCAGTGAAGGTTGCGAAGAGCGTTCAAGGCCACATATTTATTGTGGCATTTTGTCGTGAAGAACATTTGATATATGTGATCTTAGTATATATACATATATATATATATATTGACGCCAAGTAAATCGGGCTGTTTTACGGCGGTCCGCATTTTATTCTACACAATAAATACAGTGAGGGGGTATTTCTTCTTCTGAAACAACTGATCCCAGGCATCAGCAATCCATAATAAGTTTGGACCAGCGCTTTCAATGTCCTATCCAGTCTGACCGCAGAAAATTCCTGACAGTCGATCGACTGCCGAGTTGCCGTTCGAAGATTCTGGCTTACCACTAAAATCCCTCAAGCGCGAACATATTCACCCGTTCACACGTGAAAATTCATACTTGGTGTAGTGGTAACAGGCTTGCCTCGCGTGTCAGATGTGCGGAGTTCAAACCCCGGCACTGCTGATGAGCTCTAATAAGAGCGAAACTCCCATCTTTGGTGTGGACCCACCAGAATGTTTGCCCCAGGATAGGAGGACGACTGTTCGAACAAGAGTAATGTGAGCGTGCATTCTACAAATTCCGCAATTAAATTTCAAGTTTGTCTATCCGCTTCACAGTCCAGTGGAAGGTGTCTAGTCAAAACGATGGGCAGGATGATTCATCTGGTCTGTGTGGAGTGTCTGAAGTGTGGAACAGACATGAACGTGCGCCGCTTAATTTCTCCACACTATGCTGCAAGGCCGGACAGACATCTTAATAATGACGGAATAGAGACATTCAAATCGACTATTGGATTAATCATAGAGAATGGTACGCGGAGTAACTACTGTCTGACTTACAATGCAGACAAGCCATGAACAACACCTGGTTTTATGTTCATTTTTCGGACCGAAAGCAATGAATCAAAGTCAGAACGCAGAGGATGCTCGGGTTGGGCCGATAATTCCGCCCTCAGCTGAATGTGAAAGCCGCGTGCTAGTTGAGAAATGTAATACTGATTATTTTTTTGGAAATAGCGTAAAACAGCAAGACAAGCTTTTCATCAATCACGCGAACTACGATTTTCTTCACTTATATCACGTCACCATCCAGCAGTATTAAGTTCGACGTCCACCACAAGAACTACATCCCAGCTGGCAACACAGTCAATCAGGATAAAACGCAGTTTGCGAGATCCGTCCATTTTAGGACAACAGTCTCGAGCTTGTGAGCCGAAGCGATGAAAACCATTGATATTATCAGGTCTGCATGGATGGTTGGATGTTGTTGAACGTGACACCGCCTGTTTGGTTATCAACCAGCACTGACTGCTGCTCAAATAAACAACCACCGCGGTAACCCCGGCTAGTCAAGACTTGTCGACATTTCCAGTAACGCTTATTTGTTCCCGGAACCTATGTATCGGGTTTCCTCCCACCATTCCATCTCATATCATCCCAATCACGGCTGTGGTGATGCGTTTTTCGACTTATATCAGCTTATCGTGACTGTGGTTTGATTAAAGCAGCTTTGTTCTTCCTCCTGAATCTCGAGTGCAATGCAGACCTGCAGATTCAACGCCCGTCCTAACTTGCCCTTTGGACAACTCAAGTAACAGCCTTCCCTCTGAATTCCTTGGACAATCTGCTTCCCACTGCCACCGTCCATCTCTAAAGCTTTAAAAAACGGCGTTTGCCAACGGAGATCGGTCGATCATTGTTCGCTTACCCATTTTGACCTCAATCATGATCGATATGCGTCCCCGCCTAGACATGAACAGCGGTGACTCACGTGAAGTATTTGACCTAAAACAAATCATATATACATTGGAATAATTCAAGATGTCAATCGTTTCAGGTATCGATCACATCACTGGTGAGCTCTAGGTCAGGTATCTGAGCAAGGGGTGCATTCATGGGGACTCCGTAGTCTAAACCACCGCGCTTTTGAGGAAAGGCGCTTTTCTTCGCGTTTTGCACTATACGTAAAAAAAACTTGATAAATTCCGTCTCGACTGTACCACTAATGTTCATGCGTCTCAGCTTCATGCCTTTGTATCCAGGTGATTGTATAAACATATTACTTAACAGGTGACCTATTCGACGGCTAATAAAAAGTCATAAAATGTTCAAACTTACCAATCAAGGAGATAAAACCACAGGTCGTAAACTGCGCCACATATGCACCCTTGGACGAGACAAACGTGCTGACGAGGGCGCAAACGAGGGTTCCGACAGACTAGCAAATAAGAAAATGCGAATTATGGTTATCGGATATCAGTGGAATGAGTCGTAAAAATGTACAAGTGCCTCTCTCTCTCTGAGAGACCACACTTCAGAAGATACAACTTTTGCTTTGTTTTTTTGAAACCAAATTAACAAGTCTTGATCTTTATAAAGACATGGCTTTGATCAATCTCTTCATGTGGACTGTCCAGAGGAAGAAGGCAGCAAAAAGACTTACAACTGCACTATACACCAGACCATAGTTTACGGCCATATTTGCCGGTCCAAAAAGACTCCCAGTAGCGGTTGGCATGATCGAAAACACCCCGCTTATGCAGACGAATAGCAGGCAAATCCAGATGCCGTAGAATACTTTGAGTGTATTCTCCTCCAAATACTTCAGATGGGGGAAAGTGAACAGGATGAACGACCACATTGCCAACATGAAGCACATTGGAATCTGTGGAAGGGACGAAACAATGTGGTTATCAAACCGTGCTCATCTTACCCAGTAAAAGCAGTACGAGGGTTCACAGTCAAAAATAAACTAACGTCAACGGGACATTTAACTGACATTTTCGGGCAAAAACGGCTCACGCGTAAAATTACTAGACAGGCGACATTTTTGCGCAACTTCTGGGAAAATCCTGGATGCTGGACATTTGAAAAAACGCAAAATTCACTGCCAAAAGAGATTAACATCAGCAGAGCTGTAGAGATCGTCCTTTTACGGTCAAAAGAGGATACAGTTGGATTTGGCGGCAGCAGTCATTTTAGTGGGAAGTGATCACCCTTTGTAAAGTTTTGATATCCCTTTGTGACTGCGTGCACTTTTTGTATCTAGATTGGTTTGTCAATTCCAGGAATAAAAGTGTCTTGATTTTGAGTACCACATACGAGGATCCACGTTCCATTCGGTGTCCAATCAGAGTAGAAATGTATGAACGAATCTATCTTTTTCCAGCCGAGGTGGAAGAACATATATTATGGTGTATTTTGTACATTTCTTGAATAAAAATCAACAAAAAAGAAGCTAGTTAAAGCTGAAAAGATGAAGCAGAATCCACCAAACGATTAGAATGACTATTCCGACGACCAGTGTCTTATCGCCAGAAGAACACATATTATTTCGTCACCAAACAACCCGCGCATATCGAAGAAAACTATGGGTGCTTTATTGGCTGAAGAAAGGAAACGAGATCTGAATACGGGTACTGTAGTTTCGAATTGATGATTTTACTTAGGAATAGTGTTTGGCCAGATGTTCCTTAAAGATAACATTCATTGTTGAGTGCAATAGCCTTTTGGGGTATGATTTCAGGCTGGAAGTATCGTCATGTGCACCTACAAAGAGAATATTTGGACCCTAATGGCGCAGCGGGGAGGACCTTAAGAGATGTGATAAAGGGTAGTCACAATTCGCCCGACAACCACGTAGGAAAGTCAGCCAAAGGACCACGAACAGGGGCATCGAAAATCACGTCCGGAGAAAGAATAATGAAATTTTATTGGGCAGATGACATCGACCGGTCGTTGAATGATTACTTGTCGGACTGAACCCTTGTCGGTATGACTTGTGCATCTTCAAATGGAAAAGTCTTGCCCCAACATTTCCCATCGTATCTTGCTTCACTGAAACTTGGAAGTGAGTAGTAAATTTTGTTGAGCGGCTTACGTGTTTCAGTAGCTGCATACACCATGACCGTATCATAACACCTGAAGTCAATGAGCGGATAACGAAGGGGCGGGCAGCTTTCGCTAACCTATGACTTATCGCGCCAAAGTCGAATTTCTCTGAAGCTAAATGGGGATATATGTAGGTGTAGGAGCACTCCTGCTTTATGGTTGTGGGACGATCCACTCGATCCGGGGGCCTTAGGCATCTTCAAACTTATTAACATCCGTGTCCCTGTAGCACAGCACAGATTAGTTGGTTATTGCGAGAAGGCAACAAAGGGGTGCGTATGCAGGAACTCAGCGACAAATCCAAATCGTTAAAGTAGCAGGTTGAACATACCAGTTTAGGGTGGTTAGAAGGTGCATACTCAGTCACCGTCTGTTCAAGGAAGCGCAGTTTTCTCTTCCAAACGATTGTTCACGAAAGCTTCCCGGAGAACGGACTATTACATAGTGGCATGAAATGAAAGAGGTTGTGGAATCTTCACACCTTCCTTGCTGGAACCCACGTAGTCCTGCGTCCACACAGTTCAAAACCCTACAGGACATGGCACGCAACCGATTCCAGGGCGCCAGTGCTTCCATTTTCCAGCCGGGCTGCCTAGCTGGAGATCACCTATAGTGCGCTGGGCATGTATCGGTTAAGCTTCGCAAAGGGCCTTCAGTCAGTCCTGCTAAGGGTGAACGAATTCGACATGATGCTCAGATGTGTTTATTTTAAAGCTTCCCAAAGTTGTAGGTATATTATTCATTATCGTCCTCTCTAAGGACATGGCGCTTTCTTCAACCCAGGCCATACCTGTCCCCTCGCTTTCCACTCCTTACTTAATCTTTTTTTCCTCATGCTTGTATTGCGGTTTGATGCCAAGATGCACTATTGTGATGGTAACGACGATATTGATAGTGACCAGGAGGGCGACGTGGTGACGACGTAATCCATGATATTTTTGAATGAAGCAACATTGAGACAGTTATTTTCAGGAAGATTAAACTTGGCATTCAGTGAAAAGAACCGATTCGCTTCGAAAGTGGGATGTGAGAGAGGGGGAACTTAATGTCCTCAAGGATTCTGTTTAGCTGGCCTGCTCAAACAGAGCTTATGGAGTCCATAAATGCATAAAGTAAAGGACTGTTTGAGAATCGATCCCTTGCTCGTGGGCTGTAAAATTGGAAGTGAAAAACTACTCCACTCGTTCATCATATACAGATTCATCGCACCGATGATTTCAGCTTTACTCAGTGTATGGACAATACCTGAGTTAAACCACTTATTGAAAGCTGGTGAACCTGACCAAAGTTAAGAAAACAGTTACTCTACAGCACTGTTCATTGCAACCATTGTTTGGTCGGAGGAGATTTCGTCCGTAAGTCACGGATTATAAATTGTTAGTGTTAACTTGATGAACAAGTCAATATTTCAACCTTGACAAACGCTCGAAAGATCGCACCTGGTTCACGATTACTACCTGAATACGATTGCTCCCCCACTTTGCAACCCTACTAAATCGGTGTTATGCAACGAAATAAGTAGATTGAATTAGCGAAATACAGTTATTTCCAAACTAATTTAGTTTTTTGGGAGACTCACCTGGAACCCTGCCGAATAGAACTAAGCTTTTAAAGTAATTAATTTCAAGAAAGTGTTACGTGTGCATCTGCCTGATTAATTTTGCTTTGTGGGTGTTGTAAGAACTTTTGTCGACTCCCAAAATTATGTATACGTGCATGTGGCAGGCAAAGGTAAACAGGCCATAAACCGATTCCAGGGCGCCAGTGCTTCCATTTTCCAGCCGGGCTGCCTAGCTGGAGATCACCTATAGTGCGCTGGGCATGTATCGGTTAAGCTTCGCAAAGGGCCTTCAGTCAGTCCTGCTAAGGGTGAACGAATTCGACATGATGCTCAGATGTGTTTATTTTAAAGCTTCCCAAAGTTGTAGGTATATTATTCATTATCGTCCTCTCTAAGGACATGGCGCTTTCTTCAACCCAGGCCATACCTGTCCCCTCGCTTTCCACTCCTTACTTAATCTTTTTTTCCTCATGCTTGTATTGCGGTTTGATGCCAAGATGCACTATTGTGATGGTAACGACGATATTGATAGTGACCAGGAGGGCGACGTGGTGACGACGTAATCCATGATATTTTTGAATGAAGCAACATTGAGACAGTTATTTTCAGGAAGATTAAACTTGGCATTCAGTGAAAAGAACCGATTCGCTTCGAAAGTGGGATGTGAGAGAGGGGGAACTTAATGTCCTCAAGGATTCTGTTTAGCTGGCCTGCTCAAACAGAGCTTATGGAGTCCATAAATGCATAAAGTAAAGGACTGTTTGAGAATCGATCCCTTGCTCGTGGGCTGTAAAATTGGAAGTGAAAAACTACTCCACTCGTTCATCATATACAGATTCATCGCACCGATGATTTCAGCTTTACTCAGTGTATGGACAATACCTGAGTTAAACCACTTATTGAAAGCTGGTGAACCTGACCAAAGTTAAGAAAACAGTTACTCTACAGCACTGTTCATTGCAACCATTGTTTGGTCGGAGGAGATTTCGTCCGTAAGTCACGGATTATAAATTGTTAGTGTTAACTTGATGAACAAGTCAATATTTCAACCTTGACAAACGCTCGAAAGATCGCACCTGGTTCACGATTACTACCTGAATACGATTGCTCCCCCACTTTGCAACCCTACTAAATCGGTGTTATGCAACGAAATAAGTAGATTGAATTAGCGAAATACAGTTATTTCCAAACTAATTTAGTTTTTTGGGAGACTCACCTGGAACCCTGCCGAATAGAACTAAGCTTTTAAAGTAATTAATTTCAAGAAAGTGTTACGTGTGCATCTGCCTGATTAATTTTGCTTTGTGGGTGTTGTAAGAACTTTTGTCGACTCCCAAAATTATGTATACGTGCATGTGGCAGGCAAAGGTAAACAGGCCATAACACGGAAGGGGCAGAACCCTTTCCTTACCTTGAACGAAATTCTATCCACAATTGCCCCCCACATCATCCGTCCGCCAGAATTGAACAGCGCCGAAACGGTGGCGACAGCAGAAAGAGCACGATCGTCGGAGATATAGGTCTGCCCAAAATACTGAAAGTAAATAAGAGAACGGCAATATTACTGGGGTCTAGAAAAAAGAGACTACCGAGTGCTGCAAGTGTAGATCCAGCAACTTGACTCACCTTGTAGGCTGAGGTTATAATTGTAATTGGAATGATATCACAAAACATGACAATCCACAGTCGGTAAAAATCACGATGGCGAAGAACCTGGGATGGCACAAGATTGTCTTCCCTACAATGGAAAGCAATGAAGCGATGAAGCGTGTTCCAATCGAACGATATGTGCTGATGGAAATGATTACACATATGTTATAGTTTGCATTCTCTGGCTACCCCGGTTGGAGACGCTGATACGAGAAAGGCTGTCCTTGTACTTGAGCACATAATGTGGATGTTTTTAACTAATGCTTGCTAAGCCCATGTAACGGTACGTAGATCATAAGACAAGCAGCTGCCCACCGCAATCCCCGATCTCAAACTAGCCAAAGGATGAGGCACCATTACCCAGGATGGCCAGATACACCTGACAGAACCGTCTGACACGCCGTAATAGGTAGCTTCACACCTCAATTGCGCGGTCTCAATAGCAGATCATTCAACCGTGAATTGATTGTATCCGCACGTTTGATGACAAAGCATTTTCAAGCTAACTGTCAAGATCAGGGAACGTATCAGGTGATGCCTGATCAACTGCTAAGAACAACTTACCTAATTCTACCCATGCAAATACACAAAAAGCTAACCACTGATTGGACGGAATCATGAAACCAGTCACTCACAGCTGATTGATCCCAAAGTATGGATATGAAAAATGAAAGAGTTTTGGTAATTACTGTCTGTCTAAATGGAACAATGAACTTTTTAGGTGAACTAGCAGAGCAAGATAATGTTCGTCTTCCAATCCTGATAAAGATCCTGGAAATGTTGCTCCATTTTTTTCTTACAGAAAATGTTAGTTCGAATGCTTCAACTTGTCATACGAACAAGTTGACGACAGCCCGCTGGGTCCGGTTCGAGCAAATATCCTTATGGTTATGCCAGAATAAAAAAATGCTTGGTCAAATCCAAATTCCATTCTAAAATACATGTGTGCAATAATCTCATTTCAGCCAGGGATATGGGAAACATTTTGGGATTTTCTGATGATTGAATTTGGCTCCAAATACATTCGCGTGATGTACGAAGATTGCCCCATGGATATTTTACAGCGAGAGAACATAAGTTGGCTAACAGCGTTGTTTAAGGGAACCCACGCACGTTTTCACAATTTCAGACCACTACAGTGCAAGGTCAGACTCATGCGAACAGTGCTCATTGGAGCACATCAAACTGTATCGAGAATAAACTACAACTGGTAACCTAGAAGAGAACAGATACTCCGTGCGGCTCATCAAATGAGACAGCGAACACAAAGCAAATAAGAGAGGGTCAAAAAGCCTAAAAATTTAGCCTGTCCCATCAAATGCATATTTACTGTGTTACAACGCTCCAGAACTAATGGTTAAAAGCTGGACCCCGAGACTTCTTTTTGTCGTGAGAAAATCTCCGTTAACAGTCTATATATATATATATATATATATATATATATATATATATGAGTTACATTGGAAGAACCGATACCTGTCTCATTTTTAGGAGGAAGAAACATGTTGATTTGGAAAGTAAACTGGGCTTCAAACCTTAATCGAAGATTGGTTGTCGACCGAAAGCTCGCAGCATCCGACAGTTGTTAAATTGTCGTAATATTTCACCACCGTATCCCGTTGAACAAAGCGGTTTTCCACTGATAGACTGGAACCTAGACTGCGCGTTTGGAAACAGCTGTTCGTTTTTTCTTTGTCAAGTTGCCGTCGACAAAGAGAGTGAAGGTACGTGAAAGTCGCCTAGGCCCTGTTTATTTTTCCTCATTCGAATCTGCCACGTGCATTCGTTTCCCTCGGCATTAGTCATTTGGTACTGTTCATCCAATAGATAGTGGTCTTATGTACAAATTCCTTTCTCTGTCTGTGTCCTTTAACTTAATTAAGGCATGTAAATCGTCTGAATGATTTTGTTGGGTTAAGCCACTACAAGGTAACTAAGATGACGCGTGGAAACAAAACATAGCTCACCGAATGGGATCGGGCTGTTCTTTGGTGGATTCCAAATTTGTTTTCGAACTAATTGATAAATGCAAAACAAAACTCTCGGGTAACTACACAACCACTTTCGTTGCAAGAAGTATATTTTGTTCACCATATAGGTTTATAAAGTGGAGATAAAAAGAGGGCAGAATACCAGGAATACCTGAGGTCCATATTAGTGTTACTTGTGTGACGTCATGTGAGGCAAACGAAGTTTAAAAATGTTAATGTCACCCAACATTTGGGTGTAATGAGACGTTAAAATGAAATAATGATAGGGTATCCTTCGATTTACCAGAGATAGTCAATGGCTGAGCAGATGTACGAATAAAAAGATATGGAAAGAAACTGGAATGAATGCAGCTTCAAGGAGGCCACATACACAAATAACAGCAAACTCTTTAAAAGGCACTAGTGTTTGCAAGTTTAGCTATGAACAAGTCGTGGACAAAAACTCAACGTGAATCCAACACACCCAGAAATACAGTTGGCGTTTAAAGGCGCACCCACTCAATCATTTCGGTTCGTCAAGATGGTCTTCCGGCAGTAACATTGTTCTCCATATCCGATTAGCGAGGTGCATACCTAAGACAACCACATTTCAATGCCCGTAGACGCTACAACTTAAGGATTATAGTCCTTCTCTGTATCCAGTATTAAGCGGTGACTGGAACAGAAAGCCAAGGATTGACATGTTGGAGCGGAAGATTAAAGTGTAACATTTCGAGTGTTAGCCCCCACATTTGAAATACACTTCCGCTTTAAAATCGACCACAGAGGAATTACTGTGTTGCCGATCCAAGCGGATAAGTTAGTAAGCAAAACTCCTCAGTGATGAATTGGCTCTTCGCGTCAAGTTTATCCAGCATATCCAGGTTATCTACCTTTATTCCGGTTATCTGTTCAATCGCAAGGGGAAAACAATTGTGTCATGGCTGTTTCAGAATAAAAGATGATCTGAGGAGTTCTGGCAATATTCTGGTCTTACTGGCCAGTCAACTCCAAAAACACGAGTGGGGATTATCATACCGACCGCACAGCCTCCATCGTGGGGCGCAGCGCTGTACCATATGTAAAGCATGGACTCACACCGCAGTGCGGTACTGTAACGTGACTCTGTGATAGACTGGTTAGCTTACGAAGTCCAGACCAGCCCTCAATGATAGCATCATGATTACCAGGTCATTGGAGTGGAAGTTTATCGGACCTTGGTTAGAAAGAGGAGATTGGCGACTTGTAAGCGCCAGTCAGCTGTTCACGTGACCAGCCCCGAAACCGCCCACCTGATGATCTCCAGTGGGAATAATAGACCTCCTACGATCTCATCTCTCAGGATCCGAAGGGATTTATCATGGGGCAAGTGTCCCTCCCGTTTTCTATCAACATGCTTCCTTTGAACTTTGTTCATCAAAATAATTGTGAAGTGTAAACTTGCATCCTAGATACTCTTACGAAAGTAGTAGCGATATTACGTTAGTAGGAATACTTCCCCAGTGCAGTCTTTTTCTGGCAACTAAAGGCTGATAATTCAACTTCGCCAAGCACGTTATAATCAAGACTAGAAATCAGCTGACCGCGATCAAGGTGGCTGCCGAAGTTTCTAAAGATTGCTAAAACGTTCCACTCACAGTTCATCCACTACAAAGCCTTGTCACTGGCGCTGCAATTATTGCTTTCAATCGTTCCCAGGAAAGGACATGTTTCCAGCGATATTCCGAAATTCGACCCGGATAGTGTTTAGGAAGCCCCTATTTGGGTCCCACATAATGGCAAACACATGTAGATTCCGTTTAATACCGTACGTGGTCGTTATAGTTACAAACTTATCCCCCATGCGAATATATTGTTTCAACCATTTGCCCCATTACCCACCAAAGACCAGCATTTTCCGTAATTACTGACTCGCAACAATGTATCGTTTCTTGAAAACGACGACATATTGAATAATGCGGGGGTTTCTGTGTGGGAAATGCAGGCTAAAGTTAGACTGAACAATGCGTTCAAAATCATTCATTCATTTCTTACGGGGTATCCCTTCTTTGATGATTTTTTGAGGAAAAATCCAAGTATTATTAGCAACCACGAATTCAGCTGAAGCGTAACTGAGGGGACAAAACAAAAAGACCGAACAAGTGAATCAGTTGGTTTCCTCAGCGAGCACAGAAAGACTTTAACTTTCCAAAGACATGTTCCATAATGTTCAGAAACGGGTTTATGTAATTTCGGCGCAGCCCTTGCGAAGAATTTGTCAGCTTCATTAATTTTTTTAGGCGTCGTTTTAAGAACTCAGTCTTACGTCCAATTTCTTTCAAAAAATCGGACCGGATTCGTTCACATCCAGCTAGGTCAGTTGCAGTTGTTTTACCCAGTGACTTACTGCGTTGAAAGATGCTTCATTTGGTTACCTTCTTAATAGCTGACGGTGGACCTTTGAGAGGAGTTTTGCAACTCTGCGACGGCTAGTGATGGTTGTAAAAGTCTATGCACTTAATTTCACTTCTCGACTATACCGACTTTTCCTGTAGAAGTGTTCAACTCATCAGGTATTGGTTGTTGATATCGTATTCCAACTATCCTTCTACTCAGCCTGGATTCCGAGTACACGATATTATACTCTTCAGGACGAAAAATGGGGTGCGTGCTCTAACCAGGAGTAGTTGCTTTGAAACTGATGACGCAACGATTCGTCCCATCCAAACGACTGTCTACCCGGATTGTTCTTCCTAGTCCTCTGCGTGCGTCATGATTGACCGGGCAGAAAGTGCTGGTGAATCCTCGAATTAACAAGGCCCCGCTTCGAGTAACTTCTGCTTACCGCCTGGATGTATGATGCTGTCGATACTGTAATAAGCAGTCTTCCTGAGCTCAGGAGCGCATGTCATATTTTTTCGCCTTGTGAATTCAAAAATATACCCAAATGTGGAGGCACCTTAACCGAGGGATTTGCTGTGTACTGGTCGTTCCGGTACAACTCACCATACAATACTGCTGCTTACTATTTACGCTTATTGCATCGGGTATTGAAAGAAAGTTTCTGCAGGATTTCAACCAAAAGCAAGTGCAGCTCCTTCGTTATGGCACCCTTCCGAGACAAAACTGCCGTGCCTCTTGCAGAAAGTATGGGGTTGCTGTCTACACCGAGAAACGATCAATCCCATTTTCACTCAGGTTAGCCCTTTCTATAGAAGACCGAGACCAGCTTTTATGGGCTGTAGATGAGTGGAGTGCTTCGAGATTCTAACAAGTCCCCCCCAGTACCGTTTTGTTTGAAATCAACGGACAATTGTCTATCTGTATGTTTAATGGTGTAGCCAAATCACAGAAAGCATAGGAATAGAAATGAGCAACTGGTTTCTCCCAACTGAGTAAAGGACCTAAGTTTGTCAGCTGAAGAAGTAAAATCGATATTTTTTCATCATTGCACCTACTATGGTTTAGCAGAGATAACCAATTAAATTTAGCACAACTGAAAACAGGAATAGAAAAGCAAAAAATCTAACTCACCCCGTTTTCTCCATCTGCTGCGCACAGTTGCTGACCTGTAAAATGTTTGTGAAGAACAAACCATCGGATAGATGTACACGAAGAATTAGGAGCTGTAATACAATGAGTCTAGGTGGCATTCCCAATCACCATATCCAGAGTAACAAGAGTCAACTCACCTCCGCCTGTGCAGACAAAGGTGTTTTCTGTTCATCCAACTCTTGGTCCTCTGGTTTCTCGGTCTATGTCACATGGATAAAATGCGGCATATGTAAAAACAGTTGGCTCAGGACCATATTTCATGGATATAACTTAACAGTTTATCGTGTATGTGGAATCATGCTCGGTTGAGCATTTCTGTCTCCGCAGATAAAACAGCTCAGGTATTCATTCACACGACATGTTGCCGGTGCTAAGTGAGACTTCCGGCTGGCAGTTAATCGCACAAAAACTATAGTTTATCCTAGCCACCCATAAATGACGCATTCCACATCCTAGTAAACGGCAAGTTCAGTAAAGCCCCTGTCCGACTTTTGCGGCGAAACTGAAATGTTTTCACCACAATCTGAGAATACCACCTGCAAAGGTCGGAAAAAATTGGTCCCCCATTCAGTAATCGATTAAAGCGGCCGTTTTGATCTTGCCAAACACATACAGACGCCAAAGACCAAACTTTTAACGAAGCAGTGCCACTTTCCGTCCACTGTACTCAATGCAAGTAGAGTTGCAGTGCTCCAATTTACATTTGACTCTGAATTTGATAATCAAATATTTCACTCACAAACAAAGCCGAAACCGCACATTGGTCCCACACCAATCCACAAACCAAATACGATAAGAACAAAGTTTTAGGCTCGTTCCTGGCGTGGCAGGAGTCAGCATGAGCAGCGGGTAATATGCCACAAGCACGCACCCTCGGCAAACTATATTAAATACGAGCGTTACCGAAACAACCGACTGGGACAAGTAAGTAGGTCAGTTTTCCCACCATTCACTTCCATGTTTTGGTTTGGTCTTGGTCAGTTCGATTGTTTTACCAAATACTTCAAATTGATGTAAATTACGAGAAACTAGAAATCAGTAATTCAAAGGAGAAGCACACAGGAAGTTCTGAGGATACAGGTTGAAAAAACGCGGTGAAAACGAATCAACCTTTACTAGTGAATCCGGTGAAAACAGCCTGTAGAAGGATATTTTCTCACGACTCAAAGCACCGAAAGACGAGTTTTGAGAAAACTTTAATTGTTGCGTTGCACGCAATGGAATTCAGCAATAAACAAAATGACCTGTGCATGCAGAAATCAAAGAACCTGTCCACTAAATCCCTTGATCTCTGAAAAACTGAGAAATGGGATGGGAAACATGTAGGCGTAGATGGGGAGTGAATTCAATGGAGCAACAAAAAACAGTACACAAAGTGATCTTTATGGCTTACGGCCAATGCATAAGACTGCAAAGCATTTTTCTCCAAACATTTGTTGAAAGGTCAAACAACTAGACTGTCAGGATTCCACAAAGGATTTTCGCGACAAAGCGAGGTAAAAGTGAGGTAAAATTAGTTTAGATGTCTCAGACGGAGTAGTTACTAGTGAAAAAGTTTGTATGATTGACTAGAACGACTTGGTAATGGGTAAGTTGGCTGAAGAAACTTTGCAGTGTCCTTCGACGTTGGTTTCTCCTAAAAGGGTGAATAGTTGGTCCAACATGTGACAGCATATATAAAATTGCCCTCACCTCACAACGGTTCACCCCAGCATGCATAGCGCAAAAGAACCCATGCTTTTACAATATGTATCATGTCGTCAAGTGGACAAACTGGTGACCATCACCCTGTTGCACTGCGAAGAGTAGGTCTCTGCTATTTCAGACCGTAACTCCTGTACATGACCGACTAAATTTCGACCTCCGAGTAAAGAAGTAAAAAATCAAAACAAAACAAACTGTCCATACAGTGGTGAGTAGAGGTAAGCACACATGGCGCCAAGAAGAGAACAACATATGGAAGCCAATCGAGTGCAAAACAGTATGCTTATCAGGTTGAATTCACTTGCATCACAACACCAATGGCCGCTCACCGTCGTAGGACGTGGTCTTAGAAGAATGAACCCGACCAGTTGTATTCCCAACAACAATCCCCCAAGTAGAAGGAAAACGTTGGGAACACGATCCAATAGAACTGGATCAGTGAATTCTCTGTTGTGAAAAAGAGGAACGGAAAAAATGTTTGGAAGTGCGAGAATATCATAGTCGGTCTCCACAGAGACAAGCAATATAGCACAAGTTAGATGTGGCCTTGAGACAGTTTTTCCGGCTGCAGGTACAAAGTCAGACAGGTCTTAGACATGGCCAGACCAAAACTTCCTCAGTAGAGGTTTTCAGGAAGAGTCCACCTCTCCTAAAGGGCCCATTTTCCAAAGCTTCATTGAAGAAGCGTGGATTTGAAGCGTAGGTCGTGGGACAGTTGACGTAAGACTAGTTGTAGACTCCACCTTACTGGTGGGATAGATCCAAAGAAAAAAAGCCCGGCCTTACTTTGGGTTTTTCAGAGCCTTGGCTCCACCACAAAACCCTCACAAGTCCGGATGTAGACGAGGACATTACCATTTCAAGCACCCTCACCCACCGCAAAGGTGATAATAGAATTCATCAACCTTGTTGAGTAACTTTCTTGGAACCGGAGTTATAAACAACAGAAGCCAGGCTTGCATGCTCAGAAAGTTTTCACAGCAATGTTGCGAATCCTGTGATCCTCGTGGTCAGTTTTTAATTCTCTGGCTGATTTGAACCTACGAATTGCTGCGTTGCACTTGTGTGTATATTTAACCTGTGACAAGTGTCCAAAAGAGCAATATCCGGTAGCATGTGTTTTCTGATAGCCGCATAACAAATAGGTTACATGAGTCATTCTATGACGACCTGCATGGCCACACAACTCAAACTAGTTAAGACTTGCTTTCTTTACTCCTCCAACGGAACTTGAGTTTTGAATGTGTCGGTAAGATTTGGAAAAACTCTTCAGAACTCTGGTTTTAACTGTTATGATCTTAGGTTCAATCCCACATGCACATTAAAGTACTGAGATAATCTTGAAAGCAGTGAGACTGGGACGAAAAAAAGCGAAGCAGATCGTGCTACCTAGAAAATAATGTGAAATTTACCTACCTAGTTACGTTGTCCACCTTCACGTTATCCGGATTGATGTAAGCCGTTTGAATAGGTGTGAAGATGAGCGCCCCAAGTCCGAATCCACCCACGATTAGACCACTTACTAGGCCACGCCTTGCAGGAAACCACTATGTTGAAAGAGTAGGAAAACATGTACATTAGGCTCACCATGATTAACTCCCAAACAATGGATCACTTTTAATAAAAAAAACCTCCTCTGCCGTGAAGAAACGGATCCTAGTGGCAAGAAAGTTGAGTATGAATCATATTCATAGCAAGAAAGTTTGAGGCGTGTCAGCCATTTCGAATAAAATACGCTGAAATACGACTGTTGAGCGTACGGTCAAGTGTGTACTGAAGCTTTTTCAAAATATAGTCAGCTTGGTTAGTAAATATGATTGCACAAATCTACCTGTTGTACCAAAGCCTGTGGCATCCTCAGTTCTGTGGCGTGCTCTCAGCGAACTTCACCGATACCATTCAAGTCTGATGACATGTGTATTGCATCGGTTCTCAACTCCACTGTCACCTTAGGGTTATGGTGACTGGTGAACAACCCAGTCATAAATATAGCAGTAGAATTAACTGGCCGTACTGCAGGAAAGTGTATGGTCGGAAAGGAAAGTCGGATCAAGTAGCCTAAAATCTTGCTTGTCACCAGATTTTCTAGTCAGCGGTAATTTCGACCACTGCAGGAAAGGTTATACTGAGTCACGTATTTTCCACCATTTAAATGAGAAGTTACTTGGTTAACCAAACTACTACATCACTCCGTGGACACCTATCAGGCAATCAACAAATCAAGATTTTTCCAAGAAAATTTCCTTGAAGGACCTGATTCCTTCGATCGAATTCAGTGATGGAAATTAGTGGTGGGAATCGCCGAAGAACAAATCGAGATTCGTGGACAAAAGGGAATATTCTGCCTACTCGGCTGAAAACTCCGCAAGTGCACTGTTTATCTTCGGCCGGTGTCCGGTGAAACAACTGAAAGCTGCAGCAGGGGATTTGTATTTTAGATGTTAGACTGCCGCCTGTAGGGCATCACAGTTAAAGCAAGAAAGTAACTGTTGTTATCGATCCACAAGAGATCTCTGATGGTGTTGACTACTTTCAGCCACACAATAGCTATGTTTATCCATTATAGCTGTTGAACACAGCTCCTTGCTCAAACCAGTGGGAATTCGTGACATTTGACGAATTTTATGCACCCCTGCGGTAAAGAACCTATCACGTTAACTGATAATTCATTATACCTTCCGGTGAATTTACTGCTGCCAGAGTCCATCAAGTTCACTCAGTTCCGCCGGTCAACGGTTGGGGAGATTCATCAAACTTCTGCTTTGCACTAGAAGTGTCCTGCAGATGGAACGTAGTGCTTGGATGGACAGTTCAGAGATACTTACTTCGAAGGATGAGTGCAGATGCTGAATTTCCCACTGTGTTCTGGTCTCTTATGCAATAGATGCATCTTAGAGTAGAAACTTGCATGTTCGTGGGGCTGCTGCATATCAGCGGATGGCTCATGCCCAGTTAGATAAACGTCGAACCTTGAAGCGTTTATCACACCGCTGTGAGCAGCACCATGGAAGTTTGAGACAAATAGTAATAACACGATTACCACATTAAGCGTAATATCTCAACGAGGGACGGATATCCAGTGTCCAAGTGGTCTTACTATTACACGAAAATGACCGTGTACGACAGTCCTAAAGCTCTCTCTCCTAAAGCTTCCAATGCTCCAGACACTGCAGTACCGAGAGACAACAGCAAGAAAATCTCCCCAAGAAAGCAAAAAAAATTACGAGCAGACGTATTTATTCTTCAGAAACATGTTCGCATCGTAGATGAACCATGTTGAGCGTTAGATTGAGTGCAAGGGCTGCGTGGAGAAACGTCTTACAGTGTGACCCGTTTGTCAAACTACTAACGTGAGGTCCGAACCAGGAGCGAATACAACGGAAAATAACTTGCCAAATGAAAGGACCAGGTGAAATGCTTTGCTGGAAACTAAAAAACGCCAATGATTCTAAGGGTTGATTTGTGTAGCACACAAAAGGACAGACTTGCGGCCGAGTAAATACGATGAACAACAATTTCATCAATCCGTCTAGATAACCTATGCGGCGGACAAGGCAAATGGAACCATTCAGGTAGTTTTTCGTCGGGTGGTTCAAGCCGGGGCAAGTACCCTTAGATGGAATATTGCGCCACAGCGGTACAAGTGTTTGTGCAGGATGTTTGAGTACTGAACGCAATGCGTAGTTTGAATATTCCGTTTCTGGACAGTATACCCATTACTTAGTGAAAGATAAACTCATAGGTTATCTAGGAGAGTGGATTATGTAAAATTTACAGGAAGCACAGCATTGTTGGTCAAGTTCAAGTCCTCACTGCCCACCGTAACCATTGGGAAGTTTCTACATAGTTTTTACGTAAGTGAGTACATGATCCCTGAGCTCTATTTGGAGGTTTTGTTGTAAATAGTGGGTTCAATCTTGGCCACTACTTTTCTTGTGATTAGTAAATCTCACACTGGACTCAGCTCACTAAAGGCTAAAAGAGGAAGCATCTTTTGAACTCACGTTACTTTTGCTTGAACAGTTCACGGACTGTTCCAGGACTGTTATTCTGATAACTCCACAACAAAAAAGGAAACTGGCGTTCCACTATGCTCTCATTCGACCACATTAGTTCAGAAAACAATCAACCACATCCTAGGTTTCATCTTCGGATATTTGGCGTGCGAAGTGAGCGTGCCAACAGCCCGTTGGACACATAAAATGGCTTAGCAGGCAAATGTTCACACCTAAGCAACACAGATGGTTTGCCTGACTCTTTCCTTAACAAGCTGCTATATCGCGATATATCCGAGATGATGGATAACCACACACTGGTCATTCGTAGGCCATTCAATTTGGTGCCATTCGTTGGAGATCTCAAACCGAATATCAATCTAGCTAAAACGCTCCACAAACAGAGTTGCCAGTGAGCAATAGTCCAGATAGTTGGGAGAAGAATCAATGACCAGTGCTCTAGGGTTTCATATAAAACCAGTCCTCGGGTTTTATCAGGACATCAAATATACAAGGACGTTTAAATATGTAGATGATATCTCAGAAGCGTAGGTAGCGGGAATCAACTCCTAAGCTGCCTTACACGTTCAGGGTTTTTTCGTACTGAGCCAAATGGTACTCACCGAACACTACACGGAGAAGTTCAAGACAAAAAGAAATTTCCAACCTCTTTTGTTTTGAAACGACAAACAGCTTCAGTCTGGTTTTTCTTCTTTACCTAAGAATTATTTATATGATTCAAACTGCACACAGTTGATCCAGGATGTGATCTATCCACCTTTTGGAATGCTAGTCTCAGCGAAGCAAAATTTATGAGATATTTATCAAATTCCTTTACAAAACTCAAGTGCTTTACTCCCTGATTACTGCGAACCAACCGTGGTAAGAAGGACACAGAACAACTCACCGAGGTTGCGACTGCAATCACCACTGAATAGCCTAATCCAAGTCCAACACCATTGAGCAACGCGTAGGTTACTATCACTCCGAAAAATGTCTTCTGAATCGTGAAATAGGTCAACAGGACTCCAACACTGCAAATAGAATCGGTGAAAGCATTTAAAACACACAGAAGTAATCTCCATGCGACAGTAACATGGTAGAAAACTAATATCTCCTTTGCTGTTTCCAGCTCCAATGATGAGAATGGGAAGGGAGGTGGGTGGGTACAATTTCTGACCATGGTCACATGATTTGTCGCATTTTATGCAGCATACTACGCGAGCCAGATGTTCTTCTTCTATATGCTACACGTTACTTTACAGTTTTAAACAACTGCTGACAATTAAAACAACCATGATGGGAGTGAAGTTTTCTCACGCTAACTTATCGAAGTAGATGAAGCATATCCGTGAGTTACGTGTTCAATACCTTCAAACAGAGCGGAAAGTAGATGCAAGTGAAGAAAGGATATGCATTGAGATTATTGCTTTTCTGTGTAAGGAAATTTGCTTATCTTTCAGTAAAGTTATAAGACCATCTGAATCGGATTGGGTAGCGTTGAGAATGTGAATAGCAGAGACATGAGAAACTGTGAATTGCGTAATGGCCCTAGAAGGTGCAGGCTCATTCAAATGAGTTCCGAAGTGTAATAAATCACGCCAGTAAGTACACAAGCTAGATTAATCGTAGAAATAAGGTACAAAATCCATGGCTGAAATCCCAAAAAATCATGCGAATTTTAGGCTTCATTGTACTCTTCGATCAATGTCGAAAAACTACGTCTTTCTGTTGTCTAGCCTATGCACTACGACCACCACAACACGCTGAGCATCACAGATGTGTTACCCCTAAAAGTGGGGAAACAGTTGACCATTTCTGGGCACTAGTGAATTTTCTCCCTCCACTCCTAATTTTTCTCGTTGTTATTGTTGACGATATGTTCAAGTTTCTGCGGTGAGGTCACATGCAAAAGAAATGGGGAGGATTTCTGGGAATCCAAAGAGATCAAAACACGTTCAGTCTTGCTGAGATTTGCTGTACTGGAAAGCTTATGGTGACCGTATTATGAGAAAGGCATTTGTAATTTATTGAAAATTCTTGTCGTATGTCTCCTTGATTTCTGCCAAAGTTTCCCACAAGTCTTTAGAACCTTAAGATAACCATCTAAGCAGAAATTTTGGATAAACTTTTGGTAATAGCACGCCACCGGAATAAAAAACGGACGTATACATACACACTAGGTGCAGTGCGTTTGCTATTGAGGGAAACGTGTCTAGCTCACGTTGTATAGATGGTTGGTGTACTGTCCTCTGAGCTTGTTGTGGGTTACTTCCCATAATGGTGAGCAGCAATAGTGCCCAGACGGACAGACATTATAACGGCCGCAAAGTGGGTCACCGATGAGTCAGGTACGAGTCAAGCACCGACGGAAGAGCTCTGATACAGAAAGTCTACTGGTTATTTGAAATTAAAAAAGACACAAAGTTGCTCATCAAGCAGTGGTTGACTATCAACCTAAGAGAATAAACTGCACTATTGTCTGTTTCCCGAAAGTTGTCTTTGAGCCGGTCCGTGATTGAAAGCGGAAGCCGTCTTCTGGCCTGTCTTTCATGGATGTGACACCACCGGGAAGACGTCAAGCATAATATGGACCGGACGAAAACACCGTCTACCACCTGATCGCAGTCTTTCATGGATAGAAAGCAAGTATTTGAATTCCACCGAACCTAATCACAGGTGGGGCGCTATTCAGATACATGAGAAGTTGCGACGGAATCATCTAAGGGTAGGTCGAAGATAGCAGTGGAAAAACTATGCCGATAAGGAACGTGCTTCCCCTCTCAAACCCTTTTGCCAAAATAAGAACTCATGTGTCTGCTCCGTCCATGGGACTCACTGCAAAGTTACATGTGGTTTAAAAATGACCATGTGCAGGACAGCGCATCTTCAACAGAGCGCGAGGACGTGCTTCCAAAACAAAGGATGCCACTTTGATTGGGCTTAAACGCAAACCTGCTGCTTGTCTAGACAGGGTCGGTAATTTCCGCGCGTGTGCTATCCGCTGGTTTGTTTTCTCTTAGTCATTTTTACTGTAATGCGGTCATCAGCCTAAGCAGCTAAAATACGACCACGAAAACAGTGTATTACATCAATCATCATCCAAAAAGTGCTAGAATTTGACGATGAACTCGGTAATCACGTGACGATGGGTCATCTTTAAAGATATAATGCAGATAGGTCACTGAGACTGAACTTGGTCAAGGAATGACACAAACACCCTCCATAATGTTTGTCAGAGAAAAGTACTATTACGAATGGAAACTTAGGCCATTCCCAGGTCATTTGTGTCAATCAGAACCATTAACGGGCCAAAATATCCAGCGTACTGTGAGAGTGAGCAGCCTCAATTTCTCGATAAGTGTCAAAACACAAATGTGTCTCTTGCCAGGAAAGTACGGACAAAGAGTACTTCGAGGATTCATCAAAACAATAACCTTATTGATGGTATCAGGTCTACAAAATATCAAGCAAGCATTTGTCCTGTAGGTGAGGTGAAACTAACCGGAAAGCCAAAATGCATTACACAAAAATTTTATGCTTGTTGGGAATCATCAGCGCTCCGCATCTCGTGAACCACCAGTAAGATTCCACCTCGTCCGCTAGGCTAGTAGTTAAAGACTACAACGTTCGGGCAGGGGCCGCTGATAAGCAGTGTTACTGATCACGCTTAAGATGGAGTGCCACACCTCCTTTAATCACAGAATTCATGTTACATGATCAGAATACCAACTTTCAGCATCGTCAGAAACAGCAACACGTGTTAACGTTGATACCACCCTGTAGCAACAATCAAATATTATATCTTAGGTTTTTGTGGGGAAAATGAAAAAGGGTTTCATTAGGGAGGGGGCTAGCAATGGCCTACCTCTAGAATTCGGAGGCGCCGTTTTCTTACCTATAAATCGCTGTGTGAGTAGATTTGGAAATTTTCAGATAACACTCGTCACTCAAAGGAAAACCAGTTGAATTAAATCAACATCTTTACTTTTTACTTCTAGAAAGTCACCTCCTCAGACAAGATTAGCTAGCTACAAAAATGCATCAAAGACAATCTCCCCAGACAAGCGATCTGTTTCACGCTGTTGGAGCTTTACGCTGCTGACCGAGAATTAAATTGTGCACAAGATACCGAGTATGTGGCTATACATGCCGTTTCACGGAAAGGCACAGGTTCTCACTTAAAAGGCAGTGATACGGTAACTAAAGGATTTCAAAGACCCCTGGAGAACAGCGAACAACACAATCTTTAAAACAGTTTAGTATGGTTTATCCCATTTAGACTGAATGGGCCACCTTTTCTAGGAAACTCCACAGCAATCGGGGTCAGCAAACCAGTGCCTGAGCTATTACACTATTCGCACCCGTTTATAACATCCTGAATGGCTGACCACCATTATTCGCATCCAGCTAGCACGCGTTGAGGTCATGGAAATGCTTGCCTAACGACAAAGGTTTACCAAGGGCGTTGACGTTTTGACTTCTACAGCCAGTAAATTAGTCCCAAAGGCCGTCACAGACCTCGACGAAAGCACATTTTTCAACCAATCCAATTCTCCTACCTAATGTAACTTTTCGTAATTTTCGGTTTTTAGTCTAAAATTCGAAGGTCTTCAAGGGTCATTTTACGTTGTTACCGTAAGATTCTATTGGCAGCATTTTACTGGCGCTATACTAACTTAGGAGCTTTTCGTAGCCTGGTGATTACATACAGCGTCTGTTTGCTGAACGGGAGAAAGTTACAATAAACCTATAGAACAGGATGCCGAAACCCGGGTGCATTTCGTTGAAGTCAAGAAGCAACCAGATTTTGCGCCATATTGGGTGAAAGCAGTGGGCGTGACTTGTCGGTTGAATCCAGTTAAAACATATAAAAGGCTTCTATGAACACCGTCTCACGATTGTAAGAGAATATCTCAAGGCGCAAAGCGAAATGACCCTATGCTATGAACTCGGCTGATAGTTATGAGCTTCAGGTTGGTGATCGATAGACTGGCAAACTTGAATAATGATAAGTTTACGTCTCTCTCTAAGGTTCTGTGCCCTTCATTGTAAAGGGCCAGAAAATACTTTATCAGTGTTCGATTACAAATTATCCGAATTAACTATTGTTATTCTGGAATGAAGTGTTGAGCTTTGATGATCACACCGATTTTCGTATCAGCTTTCGCGCGAATGAGACTTATGGAGGCGGAAATGATGAGTATTCTGGCTTAACCATGCACGTACACATGACGAAAACGAATAAGCCACGAAGGCGTGTTGAAAACGCGAGACCCTAACGATTTCCGTAAATGTTCCCACACAACGATTAGGAATGCTTATTGGGGAGACGGTTGGTTCCAATCCCTGGGATCAACAGCAAGACAGTAAAGTTAATTGGTGTAAAGTATGTTTCTTCACAGTATCCTCTTTTTCTCATGAACATCTTATACCGCTAACCTTCACAGATAATCCATCTCCCAACCGATAGGCTTTCTGGTCCAGGCAGTTTTGGTAAATAGGTCAAGCTTTATACAAGCGATCTACACACTTCCATGTTGCTTTACAAATGCCGTTGACGGCGTTTAAACCCCATGACCCAACTAATGGCCATCAGCGAGTGGATGCTGTATAGCATCCGATTCAGCGTAGCACACGCAGGAGTTGTCTATATATCTGTTTCAGATGCCATAGTGTTAAATAAGTGGTGAATTAAGTAAGATCATAGTCTTAAGTTGATTGAAAACTCTTGCACCACGACGTTAATAACAGCGGAGAGCGGATGTTAACTTTGATTTAAAAGGCAACTGGCAATTTTCAGCTGTTGGAACAATTAAGTCGCCGACCCGACCAGTAGCAGCTCTTAAAATTTGTTAAATCGATGCGGACGGGTCAGACTGGATCACTTACTATACAGTGGCATGCAGATATCACCCGACATTTTACACAATGTGGTCGTTGCTTTGGTTCGCGCTGAAAAGTGCAGGGTTTAGGCCGTAGTGACTCAGGTGCCGAAACAGACCCTTTCAGAAGAGATGTAACTATGCTATCATGCAACTTCGAAACTGAGCAATACATGGTACGTTCTCCTCATTACTAAGCGATTGTGGTACTAGCGGCCGGACAGTGGTAAAGTCCTCAGTTTAGATTGGATAAACGGAAGTCTTAATAATGCTTTTTTGTTCTCTTCCACCTTGTGATTTTGGCGATCTCAAATGGTGTCTTACATTCTGGAAATCACATTCTAATTTCATCTACACTGGTGCTTTTAGATCTGAAAACATGCAACATCCAAAAGGCCAAATAGGCTCGGATTAGTTTCGCAATAGACGAGCTAATAGCATTGCACCTGCCCAAAAGGTGTCACATCACCGCATTCTTAAAATTGAGTACTTACTTCACAATGTAGAGAACAAAATAAGTGGAGACCGGCTCGATAACTGACAGTACTATTGTCGTAGCTGAATACACAGCGTGTTGGAAGCCGTCAGGCTGTCCTTCTAAAGACGCGCACGGCTGACGTTATCCACAAACAATCAAAAAGCCTTCAGTCATTCTGGATTTTTGGCACAGATTGATTTTTAGGGACAAAATATCAACCGAAAAACCTCGAAATCTCCTCGTACTACCAGCTTATCTGACAAGCGTGGGGGTTATCGTCCTAGTTGGTGGTTCACTTCGTGGCAATGTACAGTAGTCGTGATTGCTGCTCCTACGAACTACATCTGTCAAAATAACAAACACGAGGCTAGATTCGACAATCTGATATGCAGAATAACAGTCTACGGCCATCGAATATACCATTTTAAAATTCAACCAGAGCTGAAAGGTTATCCTATAAAGTTAGAGTTCTGTATCTTAGGCATTCATGACCTTCTAGCAACGAAGGTTAGAGAAAACACCAATATGTCAGTCATCGTAATCAAACCAATCAGCTTGGTTTTTCTAGCCACTCCAGATGCACAGCCTTAGAAGGTTCCAATGCAGTAGCACGCACAAGCGTTTACAACACATGCTTGGTTTTGACTAGTCGTTTGGTGTTCAATCCGAGAGACTTAGGTTCCAACAACGCAGAGACGCTTTGCTATTGTATATGCTTATGTTTGCGCTCTCCAAAAGTTTGTTTACTCTTGACTAGTGTCGCATATTAGTTGATTCTCGACGTCTCTGTGTTTTGGCTGGTGTGTAGAGGCTTTAGTTTGAGTAGTTCACAGGTTATCTATCGGCTTCCCGTTGAACTAGCTTCCTCATTTGTCCCTACGAACCTCTCTGGAGTTTTTAGTAGGCCAGCTTAATAGCCTATGGAGAGATTATCATTTTTTAGTTTTTTTTGCCTGTTTTTCCCTGATTGTGCCCATTTATATATATATATATATGCCAACTGTACATGCGTTCTCCATTCAATTCTCTACCGAGATTTGTCTCCGTCCGCAAGCCAATGCTTGATTGTTATTTCCTTGGAATCAAGCACCCTTGGACTGAAGATGCTTTTTTAGTAGTTCCGTAGGTACATGTTTACCTTTATACCTTCAAGTGCTCTGTGCATGTACTATTCTGATATCTTTGCAATCATTTGTTCTTCATAGCCTGCTATTGATGTCTACGAAACTCGTCGTCTCGCTTTTGCTTGATCATTCAATCCAACTGCACAATCCCAGTCTTTACGACTGAAAAACGAGCTGCTATAGCAGTCGCAGGAGACCCCGTTATTCTTCTCATGTTCTTCCCTCGCTAGTTGTGAACCCACGGTGGCGCATAAAAACTTCCATCAGCCGATGCGTTTGCTCGTCATTGGTCGTATTCGAAACCTCTGAGGTTGGTTCCAGCATATTTCCGTCGTTCGATTCAATGATTTTCTGAGATTAGACTGGATGTAACAGTCACGGAACAATTCATGAGTGCACAATCGAGTTCAAAAGCAGCATAAAATACGTCTTTCTTTCAGTGTAAGACTCACCTTTCAAAAATACAGCTGACGCCAACCACAATTCGAAATCCAATTTTGTTCGCAATCATGCCACCAATGGGCATGCAGATTCCTTGAACACAGAGTGCGAGTGCAGATAGCCATATTGTCAGTCCATCATTTACATCCTTCTGAACGCGTGCTTTTGTGTATCCCATGATGTATGGAACCATATTGGCTGGATGGCATTAAATTTATAACATCAATTTACCTATGGTATAGAAATGTCCAAGTGTGAAGTGTATTAAGATGCCTCCAAAAATAGCCAAACACCCCTGGATATTATACTTTGTTTCCTGTTTCTGAAACCGGAGACGACTTAATGGCAAATATTTTAATATTATTACCATAATCGTTTACGCATACGAAAGCCAGATCACTGAATGTTGTAGTATGTACCTAATGGAAGCAGCATGGGACGGTGTTTCTCCGATGGTAGGGGCTCGGGAAATTTCCTATGCATGAAACACGGAAGGGAAACTCATCAGCCAAAGCCCAATATGCAAAAAATGTGCATCACAAACACCTACATATAAACCAACTAAGACGACAGGCGTTGTGTACTGTGTAGCATGCACGTTACGGAAGCACGTGCTTCCAGTGACAGTAATTCTCCGAAGGCAGGTGTTCACGACAGTTTCTGTGAATGGAAAACAGAAACAAAGCTCATAAGCCGAAGCCCAATAGGCAAGGTTATACATTAACAATACTTACATATAAACCAATCAAACTGGCAGACACCGTATACTACAAGTACAACTGCAACAGCCAATGGTGGATAAATCGCCGCTGCAAGCAAGTTCACGTTATTGATATAAATAAACAAGACATTGCACAAAGGCCGCTGTGAGGATCATTTTAGGAGACACAAGCATTTTTTCAATACTCATTGACCGTCTACGAAAGCACAGGTCAGAGGAGGGAAATGGTACCCCGTTTCTTAGACGTTGTACCAACCACCTCCGTTTCTGTCATCTATCTCTTCTTTGTATGTGCCTGGATGATTTCACGATTCACATTTACACGGCACTCGTTTGAACAGTCCTCGTTCTATCCTGACACCATTGCTATAGTGTTTCCACATCAACTGGACTGTTTCCGCTTCAAAGGAGCTCATTAGCAGTGCATATTCTTGGCTGTGCCGTGAACTCCAGAGGTCTAATTTATGGGAAAGTATGTTACAATTATTCCATGCTGGAATTATCAGGAATGAATATATGAATGCATGATGCGTCCTAGATGACTTGCCTGAAGCCGATATCCATAACACCGGTGGGTTTTGAATAACACCTTCCAATATATATATATATATATATATATATGCTTCTCTGTAAGCTAATGCGCGACCAAATGTGTTATTCCCTCCCTAAGTGTCAGTTGGCAAGGGGCTAGAAGAGTGGCTTCGTGCAACTTCGGAATTTACCCTTCAAAGCACCAAACAGAGCAATCCCTCACTGGGGGGTTCTGATTTTGCGGTCAGACCAGTAGTCAGGAACATAGCAGCGCTGGCAGTGAATGAAATGCCAAATGAAAGTGCGGGAATAGCGAAACACACGCTGTAATGCGAATGACTGGTGTGTTGGTGGGGTGCACCTCGGGTGGACAAAACTAGATACGCACGGGCGAAGCCGGAGCTGACTTAACGAAAACTTTTTCAGTCCAAATGCGGCACTCTCTTGTTTGCTTTCTTCTTCCGGAAGGCCAGATTTTGAAAACAACCTCCCACATGAAAACCAGACCCCCCCCCAACCTACACGCGAGACTTGATCACCACAAACGTTATGGGAAATGCTGATGTTAGGAATAAGAAAATTATGTAGATTGGGGAAGAAGTACAGGTAAGTGATGCACGGAGCTGTGTTGATAGAAACCGTAAAATGAAAGCGGCGTTGGTACCAGGAGTGGGCGATTATTAACTGATGGCGTCCAGAATTTCTCCAAATTGATAAGAGCTGTGAATCATGCAAACATAATATTTATTGCACGCTCTTAGACCGAGCATCATACCAACCATTTCGTGCAAGGTCGCCAAGCCAAATATTTTGGCTCATTTCCTGAAGTCCTATTACTGCGGTATCCGCATTAGAGTTAACTTAAACTAGATATGTAAGAAGAAACTAAAACACACTTATTTAAGCTGAACTCGAGTCCTGGGCCTAAAGCCCGTCGTGATAGTCGGGCGTCAGTCCGGAATTGATGCTGGGGGCCATAGTGGCTGGACTCAGTTACTTAATGTCCAGTCATGCGGTGAAGACCAAAGGGAAGCAGCTTGGCGAAGAGCGGTGAACCGTCGCACAACAAGGAAGTGTGTTACGAGCCGTCTGGGGACAAAGTCTTGAAGTAGCCTGAATCGAAATTGTGATATCAGTACGACGTTTCTTTCAGACAATCAGCATCTGCATATTTGTGAACGCACTTCTAATGCTTTTCCAGCGCATCCAGGAAAGACATGTCCTAAAACCCACACGCTCCGTCCCCAAGAAGGTTGCATCGTAACCATCGGCGCAATATCCAATGCTTTTAAAAGCCAAGAGCCCGGCAGTGTCAAAACGAAACTCGCTGTACGCAGTGGCATTGTGTGTCGGACTTCCACGTTTTACTTTTCGCGCCCGTCATACAAGCCCGTCATTACCGTGTGACTGGCCTTAAATTTAAATGCTTCAAAGAGAGCACCCGCAACAAGACCACAATCGCAGGTTCCGTAATCAACGAAAAGGTCTTCCCAAAATGATGCGGCAAAAGAATACGTGCATTTTGTGCCCTAGAACCCTCAAGGTGGGGAACTCTGCTCGTACAAATTAGAGCAGGCTTTTCTAATGTCAGTGCTACCAGCCTATCTCATCAATGTAGATTGTTAAATGTTGGCTTTGGGTGAAATACAAAGTTCCCGATGTCAGCGCGGCGAAGTATTCGTAGCCGTGGATTCCAAGCATTAGAGGATATTATATCAGTTAAACCACACTAACTTAACGGAGCTAACTGCCCGATTCTCGGCAGTGAGAGTAAGTTTACCACGCATCTGTGATCCCACACTACCACCCTAAAGTGGTTCTAATATCAAATCCTATTTACCGATTCCTATTATCCGTCCATAAGCTGAGGGGAACCTCGCTTGTCATCCACTAATTCTGTGAAACGTCTCACGATGAGCAAAATATCCTACTATACGGAAGCATACTTATGCTGCCCGAGTGAATGATGGTGGTGCTAGATCGGGACGCAGCGCTGTCGTGTCATATTTGTGGGGTGCAAGCCACCAAATATGCATAAACAATGCCTGCAGGTACATGTATCATGTGTCCAAGATAGATCTAGCGTCTTCGGGCGTCATCTTTTAGTCGCGGCGGAAAATGTTGCCACAACCCCGGTGGCCAGCACCAGCGACCACAGAGTTAATAAAAAACAAAGCAAGGTTACCTAATGCCTTCGTGACCATGCCGTACTGGGTTACATTGAAAAGTGCTGGGGAAGGTGCAGTATTACTCTGAAACTTAAAAAAAATGGCGCCTGACGCTTGTAGCTCGAAGATAAACAGGTGACTGATGCCGGTGCCTATGGTTACGCCATATCGTTTAGGCTGTCCGCTTGTGCATGCCTGTGCGTGTTCGTCCGCGGATCTTGTCCCCTCGGGAAACATCAGCGTTGAAGGTTTGCGTGCAGTGTTGCATTCGGGTCAGTGCAGGTTGTCCGTTTTCACCCCACCATGTTCAGGCGTTTAGTGATCTAACCAGTGCCGATCAGCATATCATAATCGGATCCAATCATAAATGCTATTGCATTGTTCCTCATCGCACCGAATTGAATTTTACTCCGCTAGTGTATTCCAACCCCCTCGAGATACCTAGAGAGCTCATTGCGTCCTGCAGCGCCACATCCAAGTTGCCTAGCACAAACTACTAAGGCACCATTCCAGACAAAAATCGGCGGGGAAGCATGTGTTAAAATTAGTCACCTTATCAGAAAATATCACTTATTGAGAAGACAAAATTATAATCAGCACATTCTGGATTCAGGAAGAAAAGGTCGTGCAACACGATGCTTTTAATGAACCTAGTTGAACATACTAACGGCTTTCTTAGCACCAGCTATCTTTTTGTGCTCTTATAAGGAGAAGCACATTGCCATGGAATTCAATGTACTAGTTGGATGAGGTAACAGAACACGATACATACCTACCAAGAATACCAGTCAGTTGGGTAGTACCTGTGGTCAATGCTTTAAAATTTGTTCCGCAGACACACCAGCGACACACTAATAGAGGGAAGCGGCATTCGTTAGACAACTTTTGCAATCGTGTTCGGTCCGTATGGTCCACAAAAAGATTCCTACCCACCATGGTGCGTCCGTATACCCGCCACCCCGCCAGTAGCACGGGTGCATCGCCCATCGCCGGTGGTTCTTAACCCGGCCTTCAACTTCAGGAAATTAAAAAAGAGCATATCTGTCTTCTGTTTGCTACTGCTGGTGTTTGACTCGCCTCGGTTGAGTTATTTATCTGGCAACGCCATAAACTACAGATGAAAAAACTGGCCTCTCGTCTGTCGAAAAATATATATGGGATAGCTTGAAGATAATCTGCGGTGCCCATGGCCTACATCGACGTGCAGAGCTGTAGCTGCCTTCGTCAGAACACTTCACTAAAACCCACTAAGTCACCCAAACAAAAAACGCCTATCTGCTGCTCCCAGGAGTGGACACGCTCCACTACCGGCATGCGAGGCTAGTGTCAAAATCTTCTTCACCATGGACCACTTTTAGATTTAAGCTGATAGTAGTGCTTCGGGGTCCTAATGACCATTCCCCTTACATTCACCTTCCCTCCTAGATTGTCCTAGTATTTCCAACTCACTAATAACCTCCAGAAAATCTTGTCCGCCGTCTCAGAAGCTTCACACCCGCCAGTCCTTCCGTGTTCGGTTTCCCTTAATACGTCGCCTCTCTGCCTACTCACGTCGAACTGTCCTATGTCTCAGGTAGTATAATAGGATGTATTAACAAACACAGCTTGAATTTGTTGACTAGACTACTCAGTGCAGATTCATCCTTATCCCTTCTTGTTTAACCACTTGTTGTCAACACCGTAAATGTGGCAAACATTCAGTTTTTGCCCTATTAAAAGACTGTATCCTGTCTGCTGACTACTATAACTCTTCAGGCCTTATTGATCTCATCCAATTTCGTCTTCTTTTCAAGCTTCGACCTGTAGTAATACTTGCTACGGACGTCCTGTTTGGCCGTCATGCACTCCACGCGATCTATGTATTACGCATGAAGAGAGTCACGGCCAAACAAAAAACAACTACTACCTGAGATATTGCATTAGATTTGCTCTCCCTGCGGAATTCCCTGGCAAACCCACAACATCCCGCTGCTCACAGATCTGCACATCCCAGCCCAACTACCTCAATATCGACGTCCGTGACGGGGATGTCCAGAAACTGAAGTTTCTCAGCGCAGTGAGAGCACGGCATTGCCATACCCAGTTTCATACCATACCCACAATTGTTCACTTCCTACAATGACTGCGCCCTCTCGCCCACTCGTTCATTTACCAGCAACCACAATCCAAATATTCACCTGGACTCAGGCGCCCCCGGAACGCGTTTATTCCAATCTGCTGAACTTTCCGTTAGATAAAGACATCCGCATATCTTTTCCATCGTACTCCTCAACGAGTCCATCAAATTCCCTGCAGTCCGCGTTCCTCAGTGTGCGTTTGACTTAACTCCTTCCCTCAAAGAACTTTTACATCTGATCCCGCTCCAGCAGCAACACTAATGAGTCTCCCCAGTTTCACCGCACACTGTGATTCTGAGTTCCGCATTGTAACTTCCTCCACTTCATCATCCCCACTTACGCTTTTTGTGACCCTACCCATAATCTCAACAGTCCGAGGTCACGAGGCCTCATCGATGGTTTCCGGTTTTAGTTCAGTTTGACCTACTGGATGACGCCAAATATGCTGCTGCAACAGATTCGATGTGTTGGTTTCTCATTTTCAGCAGGTTGCACTTTTTTTGTCATGTGTCAAGCAGGGAGCCTCTTGTTTTGCTCTCCCTAGCTTTGTTTCTGCCCGCCACCTCCAAATCCCAACAATCTAATTTTGCTCGGTATTTTCTCCAAAACAGCAGCAGTAGCTGTGCTTTTTCGCCCGCGTCAGTTTAGGGGTGACCACGTCTAGCTCGGATAAGGCCTACAGTTTATGTCGCTGTCCCTTTTCCACGAAATTTCCAGTACCCACGAACCCCACCAATCATGCTCTTATTCTGATTGTAACATTATGGTCATGTCTGAAGGTATGCCACCAACTAGTTTGGAATAAACATTATTATTGTTATTAAAATAAGAAGTACGCATTAATCACAGGAGGTAAAGTCTCTAGGTGTTGAGAGAAGCACATACCACACTTCCACACTTCTCCGCAAAACGCGTCAGGTTATCCACCAATCGATAGCATCAGAAACGAAAAAGACTAAACTAATGTGCTTAACTCAGAACTCACAACTCGGCAGACGTGCCAAGCAGTTGTAACTCCCAAGTCAGTCAGAAGTTCTGCACACGGTGATGTTAATCATTAACGTTTGAAGGGCTACCGTGCCAAACTCTGTGCAAGTACGAAATTTGCGACGACAGCTTTAAAACTGCAACCACATATGGATCCAGGCATCCAAGCCGGGGCATAAAATACCTTAAGGGAAGTCCGCTACGTAGGTGCGGGCTTGCTACTGCGGAAGCAGTTGAATGCAGCTAAACATCAAAAGGCCGGCGTCCGAATACACAGGGAAAAGCAGTTCATGGACCCACTGATTTGAACCATGTTTCTTATTCAAACATCTGTATTCAGGCAAGAAAGTTTTTTCTTCCATTAAATTGGGAAGCACTTGAGTCGGTCTTTGTCAGGTGGCGCCCAGGGTCAAGTTTTAGTCCGCTGTGAAAGAGATCGCTTACCAAGCACCTGAATTTCTACTGGGAGGAAGCCGGAAGCCTCACACTCGGGAGAGCCCATAGATTGAATAATCAGGCCGGCATAGTGGTATCAGTAAAATTCGTCATGTTATGTGGTTTGTATGCATAATTTTGCCGCAGAACATTGCACCGAACACATAAATTCTCCTTGATATTCGTAGCCCCCTGAAGCAGACTTCCGTCTTCTGCCAATGTTTGTATGCGTAACTAATATTTACACGACGCTCAGATATTTCCTATAGGATTGCTAGGCAAAAGTTGGCCCAGACACCGACCTATTGATTGCAGCAGGGCACTTCTAAATCGAAGAAGCCCATCTTTCATGCGACTGGCCAAAAATAGGTCTACTTAACGGTAAAGCGTCAAGGCGACCTCTGACTAGCCGAACGTCTGGCTCAAACAATCGTGGTCTAATATCCGCCGAACGCCGGGTGTTATAGCGCATCCAGAAGGAATCAGCATTTCCGGAACGTTGCCTTGCAAGTATTTTATAGACGACGTGCCGAACATAGTTTTGGTTCCGTTTTGGGTGTTATTACGCACCTTGCACCTATGATGATCGCTTTGACGGGAACGCTAATTTGGAAGGTTTAGACCGAAAACTAAGCCGGGAACTAAACTGTCGAACAGGAATTATTGCAGCAGCAACAAGTGCAATTTTCGGCCGCGGCCTCAATCACAACCCTCGTTCTGGTCACACTTTTACCTTCTTCAATCGATGCAAAGACACGTTCAAAACCAATTTTCTCAGATTTTATGACGGATGAAAAGTCAAATAGTACAGCTGAAACTCGGCATACCGGAGCATGGAAGGTACGCAAACTTCATTCTTCTTTACGGTCTTTGGTGTCTCGGAAATTCTGCGATCGAACATCACCGCTCAATATCCGTTACCACTGCATCAAGCTAGCCAAGAAAGATGATGATTTCGTTAGGTTTGACCGTGATAACAAGCAAGGATGCAATCGCTTTAGGCTCGTCTCAATGGCGAAGAATCAGTTGTTATGTCTAATTTTAAATTCAGTCTCCAATCGTGCCCAGACGCCAACATAAGAATTTGGCAGCTCCAAAAAGTTAAATAAGATGCCAAAATGACGTTTAAGAGCCTCATTAACGAAAGACGACGCTTCAGTAACCTGAAGAACAACATGGTTATGATCGGCCAGTCACCTGTTACCTCAGGCAGCTGTTTACATGCAATCAACTCCAGCGCCAACAAGCTTGATCAAAAATGGAGCAAGTCTCCTGCAAGTTTCTGCAGATTGGTGAGTGGTGAATGGCATTTTGTTCTTTATTGCAGAATTAGGCGTTATAAATGTTCCGAGTGCAATCTACATGGCCACAAAGAAATTTAAATCGGGCCCAGAGGCCGCAGCCACCCGTACACCACCACAGAGTTCGGAAATCACGGTCCAACTCGGCAACGGTGACATTCAAAGTTGATTTCGCTTGCCGAAAGAAGCTTGTGACGGCTCGTATCAACAACGTCCCAGTTTTATGCAGATCTGTTTTGGATCCGACATCACACTGCTCAGTGAACGAACGTAGAATCGCATTAGTAAACCACACATGAAACCATCCGAAAGTTGGGCCCTTAATGCGTTAGGCGGTCAACTTAAATCAACTAGCAACATTGACCGCTGCATAAGCTTTATTTGCTAGATGGCACAAGCCACGCGGTACATGATGTCATGGAACAAACTTGATCTCATGGAGTTGGATGGGATTAAAAAGCTAAGTCTGTTGAAAATCCGGTCAGTTACATTCGTACGCACGCAGCACTGGAGGTGCCTCAAACAAACTTACCTTCCGAAACGTTAACTTAAGCACTTGCTACAACATTACGCGTCTAGTGAGTCACTACAGTTCGTTTCTGCGTGTTATGCATCGCCTTTAGGTTCACTGAAACGGCTGCTTAATAAGGATTACCAGTGGATGCAATCGGAAGAATGCCAGTTACCTGTTGACACTATTAGCTCTATGCTGAGATTTGCTCAGATTTGCTTCTCAGCCATCAAGATGTCACTAAAACGCGTTGCGGCGTAGGATACTTTAAACTATGAGCGTGGTGCAGTAATTTCGCACGTTTCCCGATAACAAGCGGAGGGCCTTTGCACGTGCGGTCAGATCCCTGACGTCAGCCGAGCGCAACCAGTCAGATAAAAAAGGCTTCGGCGACGGTGGTTGCCGCAAAAATTTTAGAAACTAATCTACAGCCCTCAAGTTGCCTTACCAACCGATCACAAGCCGTTCCTTGTTGTGTTTTGTCCGAAGAAGTTCTCCATATACCACCCACAGCTCACAGCGATCAACTACCAGTCCATCACAAGCCTCAGGGAGGCTTATTCAAACGGACCAGTACCAAAGGGTACTGTAGTCGCAACAACAGCCTGGAACCGGAGGTAAAGCGCGTAGTATTTTGCGAGGTTTGCATTCTCCTAGTAAATAACAAAATGGTCCACCAGGCTACCGACCGAGACCTTGCGCTGCCGCCGGAACTCTAGTGCCAGCGAAATCGGTGGCCGCGTATAAGTCCAAAAGATGAATTGTGGCCTTACTTCAAGCGGCGTGACGCATTGATACTAGCCGAAGGGTGTCTTTTATTCTTAGAACGCGTTGTCATCCAAAAGAATTTGGTACCAGCCGTACGGAAGCAGTCTGCTAAAGTAAATAAAATCGATGAATGTCGTTCCTCGGAGTTGCCTTTGCTGGCCTTTGATGGACTCCCAGATTGAGCAGGTCACAAGAATTGCCCGCGGAGTAATGACTCACATCAGTCACCAGTGGAAATTTATCTACGATCATGGCCGCAGCCAAACGATCCCTGACCCCGTCGTTAGACTGAATAAGCAGGTCCGGTAAGTGACAGAGACCCTTCTTGGCCGTGGTTGAAGCTTCAAAATGACCGGAAATTCTTCCAGTTTACAAAATCACAACTGCCACTACAGCCCCGGAGCTCCGACGATTGCTCAGTGGTTCTGGAACGCCAGATACTATTGCATCCGACAACGGTAGTCAGTTCACGTTATCCGCGTTCGCAGAGTTTTGCCATAAGTATGGCACAAGTCAATAATAATAACGATTATTCCCAACTAGTTGGTGGCATACCTTCAGACATGACCATAATGTTACAATCAGAATAAGAGCATGATTGGTGGGGTTCGTGGGTACTGGAAATTTCGTGGAAAAGGGACAGCGACGTAAACAGTGGGCATCATCCGAAGTAAAGTTGGTCATGCCGGAAGTGGCATGGGTAGGGAACCAAAATTACAGCGGTTCTTCCTTTCTTATTGGGAACATATCAGATGAGACAAGATTAGATGGTTAAAATTTGAAAGTGGTTGGCAAAACAATGCGAGTGGGCATAGCAAGAAGCTTTGTGCCTGGTACGTGATAAAAAACTTCAAACTGCAGAAAATGTGGAACCACAATAACGGATCTGGAGAGGCAGCAGAACTGCCACGATCTGACCGGCCAATTTGAACTAGGGCCTAAAGCCGTCACTGAAGCTTCGTGTCCTTGGGCCTTTGGGCGTATGGTCAGGGTCAAGAAAAAGCTTAATTGGGGATGGTGAAGTGTGTGGATATGCAGCACGGATAAATGGTAGTAGGGAACTCAGAATCACAGTGTGTGGTGAAACTGGGGAGACTCATTAGTGTTGCTGCTGGAGCGGGATCAGATGTAAAAGTTCTTTGAGGGAAGGAGTTAAGTCAAACGCACACTGAGGAACGCGGACTGTACGGAAGATAACTGACGAGTACAACGTTTAGATTCAATGAAGTTTTCAGCAGATTGGATCGAACGCCTTCCAGAGGCCGTTCGGCCGCTTTATCTACCTTCGAACGACCAGGCAAAATGCTTCTGAAGCGACTTCAGAAATCCGGTGTGGAGGAAATTATCGGAAGAAACTTCACGCAAGTGCATGCCGGCATATGGAGCAACGCCTAACCCGAACTCGCCTGACGGGGTTTCACCAGCCGAGACAGTGGAACATTAGTTTCGAACACCCGAAGACATTATTCAGCCACAGAAGAGGTAATTGAGTCACTTCAATGCATGAATGGAGAGCTAGTCCGTCCGACATCATGGTGCGACCGCGCGCTCCTTCAGCGATTCGGTGACAGTGACCGTTGCTACGGCGGCAGACACCCTGAGTAGATTCCAGTACACATCTTTCGCCAGCGCGGCAAAGTACTCTACAAAATTCACACTTGCCCAGCCAACTGGATTCGGCACAAAGACAAAATTCGGGCCCCAAATAAGCAGACCCTGGCAACATACTGAGTGAGTTGAGTTTAGAGATGCTTATGGACAGATTTAACCTCAGGACTACTGCGGAAAATGTATCAGCTGCTTCGTCAGAGTCCTACCTAAAGCACGCACGCCTGTAATATTGGTCAGAAACCAAAATTTCAAGGTCAGGTGCTGTAGAAATTTTTTTTAGGATTCTAGCCCATCCATAGGTCTTGAACCAGTTTTTTTATACTGGATAACTATTTCTCACAGTGGCTCCCCAATTAGTTGCGATCGCAAAGTCCAACTAGGCCTCCCTTTTCCAGTAGGCGTAATCAGTTCTAGCCCCAGCTCGTAGAGTGCGTCTAGTCCTCATCTACATAATCGTTCCTGTCAGCGTGCCGCCACTGTCCCACGCTTCCACATTCCTATCTGAACTACCACATCACATTGGTATCTAAGATTGACTGTGACCCTCGTAGTACGATCCATAGTTTTCCTACCACCTTAGAACACTCTCAACTGTATTCCACTAAATCAGTCATTCTTCAACTTGCTCCGAAGTATCCCATTATGACACCGCTCCCATCTTCCTCATCAAAGCGTTTGCTAGACCCCGAATCCCCATCAGCTATCCCTCCTGTATGTTCAAAGAAGCGGCTTAGAGCCAGAAGGCCCAGCTCTCAACCCGCTCACCTTTCGAGGCCGGCAAAAACAGTATTCCAAGCAACTTCGGATTGTTCAGTTGTGCTAACTGACATATCTTTGCCTCCTCAACCTGGCAACACCCCTCTTTCACCGCTACCAGTAGGTACCGAGGTCCTGAATGACCTGGAAAAACTCAGAACACGTGTGCATCAGATGGAAAATGAAATTTCCGCCCTCCGAACCGTACAGTCGATTGCATGCCTTCTAAATCCTGACGCAACATGCGATCCAACAATCTTAGAAAAAGCGTCAATTTTTATTGACACCATGGCTTCTGAGATTTGTCAACGGATCGAATGCCGGCATCAAGTCTTAATATTCAATGCACCCGATCGAATTCCCCTTGAGCATACCAAAACCGCTATCCTGACTGCATGTGGCATGCAGGACACCATATGCACAGCTCGACGGCTCCGGAAGTCGAAACCGTCCATGTGCTGCCCAATTATAATGCGATTCCGGGATGAAAAGAATGCCGCGCGTCTGCTAACAGCTCAGACTCTTCTCTCCTCCACCAAAAAATTCCAAACCCTAAAAATTAAAGCTGCCCGTACTAGATTGCAAAGACAGCTTACCAAAAAGTTACCTAAACCTGTTACCCCATCAACCGCCAGTACTTGCGCTGATGCGTGCCACAGCGTCACACAAACCTGCCTGTTGGATCCAGGCCCTGCACCCCAAGCTCATGACCATGAGCCCTCCACTTCTATTTCTGGGCACCCACAAATTTCATCTCTGACCTCCACCACGCCAACAAGATCGACCGCTGATTTAAGAGATACGGTAACTAATCAGCCCACACATGAGGCTGTAGTCGAGGATGACAGCACAGGTTCTTTATCCAGACCTCCTGACCTAATGACACTTCGTGTCTCCCCAACAAAGCGCTTCCTTGGACTCAAGCACCTGCTGTCCAAGCGTCGCACCGTAACCCCTTCTCCCGCACCCACTCCCCGAGCTCTTGCTCTTCGCCCTTCTACAAGCCTGGCTATACCCGTGGTTCTTCATAAGCGCATCTCTAGCCCCTCTAACCGTGCAACCCAGTTCCCTGACAGGATCCTTAAACCACAACGACCGTTACCTAATCCTAGCCCCTACCAAGTTCCGCCTTTCTGGCAACCCACGTACTATTTGCCTGGGATCCCTTTTCGGCAACCGCCTACTCCACCACAGCCTCCGCCCCTTCCGAAGCCTGGGATCCCTTTTCGGCAACTGCCTACTCCACCACAGCCTCCGCCCCTTCCGAAGCCACGTGCAGCTCCACCTTTACGACCTTTAACTTTATCTCGACTTCCTATTCCAAATCCCATTCCACCACAACCAACGCAGAGGATTCCTGTCCACCCCCAACGGAGCCCAGTCCTCTCAGAGAGTTTGACTGCACCACTAACTTCCTCGTTGCTCCCTGTCCCCTCCCCTCATCTTGCATCTCTTACCATAAGCCTCTTATTTCATCTCCTCCAATCAGCCCAGTTTGGCTACCCGTACCCTCCGCCCCCTACGATTCGATGCTGAAGGCACTACAAGACAGATCCAACCGCTCTCTTAGTGCCTCTGCCTTACCCTCTCATTCCCTGTTTCTTAAACACTTCGCCTGCCCATCCATCCCGCGTGACCTAAATCCCGCTGTTTCTGTTCAGCTGCCACACACGGTACCATCTTCTGATTACGTTGATTACGTTATTACAAACGATTGCCCGACCCAGCCTGTTACTCTTTGTCCATGGAGCTCCGCTGCCTGCACTGCCACCCAAACGCTGTCCCCGTACCCATCACGGTACGTCCCAGCATCTTATTCTCACGCATCCTTACCTGGTCCTGCCTCGCCTACCAATTTGATAACTCCTGATTCCCCTGTCTCCACTCCATTCCATACTGACCTCCCTGGGCTTACCAAATTCTTGCTAGCCACACTACCCACCTCCCCTGATCCCGCTAGCAATATTTCCGTCGTTCTAGTCAACACCCGCTCTCTATTACCTAAATTGCACTACATCCAAGCTATCTCCACTATAGCTTGTCCAACCTTCATATGTATCACTGAGACGTGGCTCTCTCCTAGCACGCCTGATGCTCTTATCTCCCTTCCGGGATACACTGTTTTCCGTTCCGATCGTTCCCATCGCCGTGGAGGTGGCTGCCTCATATACGCCAGAACTGAAATGGAAGTCTCCACTATTGACGATCCACTACTGGCGGACACTCCAGACTCCGTCTGGCTTTCTGCCTGTCGGGCTAATCCGCCGTTCATCCTCGGGTGTTTGTACATGCCCCCTCCACACTCCACTAGCTCGATTAATCGTCTATCCACGCTTCTTTCTCACACCCAAGCTCTACCTCACTCAAACAAACTAATTGTTGGGGATCTCAACCTTCCTGAGATCGCTTGGGCTCAACAAAACTCCCCTTTGCGCCTTTCGCCTCTGCTTGCCCAACTTAATGTCGAAGGCTGGTCCCAGCTTGTAAGACAACCAACACGCGGTACCCACACCCTGGACATTGCCCTTGTCAACGGCTATCTGTGTCCCACCGCTGCAGTTGGCCCGAAGTTCCCTGATAGTGACCACTGTATTGTCGCTTGCAGTTGGAAGAGTATTCAACCTAATCCTACTCTTCCCCCCTCAACCTCTTTCACCCTTTCCCCGGACATTCTTGATGCCTTTGCAATCTCATTGCGCCATAAGGCCTGGGACGATTTCTTTCTCTCTGACGACACGCAAAGGGTTGCCAACATCTTTTACGGCAACCTACTATCATCGCTACATCTAGTTGCCCCCACACGAGCTTCCTATGTTTCAGGTTGCCATCCAGCCACACGATTACCCGCCATACGCCATAAACTTAGGAATTATCGTAGGCTCTTCCTTGAATCCCATGATCTCTCTCTCCTCATTGTAATTAACAAACTTACGACTGACATTGCCACTGCCAAACTCGCTCTTGAAAGGCGCGAGGAATCTGCTGCCATAGCCCATTCTCTACAACCTAAGATGCTGGGGCGCCTCTTTCACCGGCGTTGCTTCTCAAATTCATCTGCAGTTTCAAATATTGTGGCCGCTGACGGGAAGCCTCTGTCTGACCCTGCTGACATTGTGGAATCCCTAAACTCTTACTTCGCTAGCTGCTATGTCCCCTCCACATCGACTCTATCTACTCATTGCTCCCCACCTGGTTACGAAGTTACCATACCTGCTAACGAGACAAGCCCCAACCTCTGCACGCTCTCAGTCACTTTGTCTGATGTAACTTCGTCTCTCGTCCGCCTTAGAGACTCCAATTTCCCAGGCACTGACGGTATCCCTTCTCTTATCTTAAAAGCTGGTGGCCCGGACGTCCCCACCCTCATCCTTAATCTCTTCAATATCTCCCTTATCACTGGCACAGTCCCAAGTCAGTGGAAGCACTCTACCATTGTTCCACACTATAAGTCAGGTCCACGAACTGCTCTAGCCAGCTATCGTGGCATCCACCATACCTGCTTACTCCTTCGTACCCTAGAGCGCCTTATCAAAGTCCCTGTCATGGATTACCTGCTCACCACCAGAACCCTTAACAACCGGCAGTATGGGTTTATGGCACGGCGGTCAGCTAACACATGCCAGGTTGATTTCTTTAATCATATTTCGTCCGCCTACGATGCCGGACTGTGTATTATTCTTATCTATCTTGATATTCGCAAGGCGTTCGACCAAGTTCCCCACGGTGCACTCCTCAACAAACTACGATCTACGGGGATTGGTGGCCCGCTACTGCGATGGTTCACCTCTTACCTCACTGGGAGAACCCAGGCCACCAAAATCGGGGATCTCTCCTCCTCACCCCTTCCCATTACCAGTGGAGTTATTCAGGGTAGTGTGCTTGGCCCTCTACTGTTCTTAATATACATTAATAACGTCACCGATTCGATCACCCATGGATCCCCTTTTCTGTTTGCTGATGACATTAAGATAGCTTACACGTTTAAGGACAGTGACTCTGTTTCTACTCTCGCTAACATTCAGTCCGACCTGAACTCTTTATCACTCTGGTCCTCCAAGTCCTGTCTTTCTTTCGCTGTTCCAAAGTGCCAAGCCCTGTCACATCGATTCCAAATTCCTCCTGGGACGCTTACTCTTAATGGGCTCTTGATTCCTACTCTTCCCGAAGTGAGAGACCTAGGCCTTAGGTATTCCTGTGCATTTAGCTTTAACCAACATGCGAGGTACAGAGTGGCTAAAGCTCGCAAGCTCTGCGCTTACATTCGCCGATCCTTTCATAACAAATCATGCTTAATTGCTATCTTTAAACAATTTGTAAGACCCATTCTTGAATCCAGCCCTGAATTCGCCTCACAGTATTCACAGGCATGCCGGACTGCTGTGGAGAATGTGCAGCGCTCGTTTACGAAGTCCTTGTTTCCGGTGTCATCCACACTACCGTACCGTCTTCGCTGTTTGTCACTTGGGCTGGATCCATTATGGCTAAGGCGCATCAGGTTGAATCTAGGCCTTCTGCATCGCCTAATCTACCGGAGGGCTTACATAGCTGACTGCTGCCCTGAATTTTCTTCCCGTACCCCCTATAATATTCGCAACTCTGGGTGTTTACTCCCATTGTCGACATGTCGAACTGTCTTTAGACAAAACTTTTTCCTTTGCCTGTATTCCAAACTATGGAACAAGCTCCCCTCCCATATCCGTACTATCTCATCTCATGTAGGCTTTCGAAAGGCCATCGATTCTTACCTTTCTATTGAGGGAGCTGAGCGCCTTTTCGCGCCTCAGCTTACACTAGACACTTTTTTTGAAATAGGCCCTAAGCCCTTCTAATCTGCGCACTCACCCCGACTGTCCTGTTACTAGGTCCTAGCATTTATACTCACCAGAATGAACCCTTTAGCATTAACCCACAAGCGCGACAGTCACCCTCCCAAGTGTTCTTGTCTATAACTTACCACTTTATCTATCTCTTATGCAGACGTTCACTTCCTGCGACCACAACTCCTTTCGCTGTCTGAAGCGTAGTTGATTTGCAGAGAATGTCTAGCGCCTGCCATCTTAATTGTCGTTAAGCCCGTTTCCACTGACCTGGTTGTATTTCCTTCCTCCGGCCTTGAGCTTTTGTATCCAGCCAACTTATTCCTAGTTCTTCAAGCCTGGTCCCATCCCTGAGTAACTCTGTCAGCTCTATTTAATGTCTGGTGGCTTGCTTTGACTGGATTTAACTAACCTAAGTCAAACCGAAGCCTTAGTTCCTCGCTGTTCTGAACGATTCTGCATCCCCTGAACACGCGCAGCGCATGCATATCAAATGGTGGGTCTGGAGATGCGCCATAAACGAAATACTGGTTTGGCCCCACAGCCCACTCATTCACACACACATACACTCAACACTGGTGCGCTCTACTTGACAAGGCGGCTCACACCAATGCTTCGTCTTCGTTTAGCCATAGTACACAGGCTCTGAACATCTCCATTCTACTCCCATAGCCCAAAACGTAGTTGACGTTTCATTTGCCTCCGCGACTTGCCTCTTCCAGCAGCTGTTTGCCGTTTGCTTGTCCGAAATGACTGAGCTGTATTACTGGCCTGGCTTTCCCCCGACCGGATAAAATATCTGGTAGCTGGAGTTTTTTTTAATGCACAAGCCGCAATTATGACTGCTTGGTGACTTGTCACCCTGCAGATCTGGTAGCATGCACGAGGGATGAAAACCTCGTGTGGTGGACGGGTACGTCCTGCAGGGAGGGTCGCCCTGTTACGTTGCACCATGGTGCGTTCGTATACTCGCCACCCCTCCAGCAGCACGGGTGTATCGCCCATCGCCGGTGGTTCTGAGCCTGGCCTTTAATTCAGGAAAACCAAAAAAAGAGCACCGTTGCCGTTTGTCTGTAGCTGGATTGGACTTGTCCAGGTTGTCATTTGTCTCGCAACACCAAGAAATACAAGCGAATGACAGGTGTCTTTTCGTTTGTCTATATATATATATATATATGCATGGGGTAGCCTGAGGGTACTGTGTGAGGCTCACGGCTAATGTCGACGTGCAAGGAGTTGCCACCTTCGTCTTAGTTGGATCACACCATCCCAAGCTCACTTCACCATCCAAACATAGCACACACGTTCTATCCTCTTGTCATCTATAACGATCATATGCACAAAATGCAAATAAATTATTATTTCCTGATTACAACCAGTCACAGCTAGCATTTAATGGCTGTTCTTTTTGCTATGCACCATTCGTTTTCTGGAGTTGACAGCAGTGACTCGGCGACTGGTGATCCTTAGTCCTAATCTCCTGTTAGGTTGACGCAGTAGATCTCAGTTAAGCCACGGTTCTTATCCATTTTCTGGGAGCCTGTTGCCTATCCGCTTTTTACTTGTCTACTGTCACTGCTCACATTAACCCCTTTCTTTGCACAACGGAGACCCTATGTCATGATTCTTTGGTAAGCTAAAAACTGCCGCCCGTTCCAACTAGTCCAACGTCTAGCCTCCCTGCTAGCTACCTCGACGACAAAGTTCTTACTATCCTAAAACTATGCACCTACTCTGGCCCAACTAGTACTTGGTTTCTAGATCAGCAAACGTATCCACCCTTCCTGGGTCCATTTAGTTTGCTGTCATCCCCTTTTAGATTTTTTTCCTGTTGACACCGTTGTATTATATGCCTCTTGACACTCGCAACATGCTACCGCTTTCATTCTACTTCGTCCTCGTTGCCCCTCTTCCCAAGCTTCAAACCTCTACTGCAGTTGCCCAAACGCCCTGTAGGACTGTTATTCATTCAAACTGGCTGGTCCCCGGTCTACACTCACACGGTCCTCCAACGAAAGGGAAATTATCTGTGACCCTGCATCCGTCTGACTCTCTGTGTCAATCCCCGTCTCACCCAGATCCAGCTGCCACGGAACTGCGTATCCCTTCTCCGATCGCGGCACCCTTGACGACCGTTACGGGGCTGTCCATAAACCGAAGCATGTCAGTGCAATGATGGCATGGCACTGTCATACCCAGTGTGATGGCACTCCCGCAACTATTCTCTTCAAAATCTCGACCGCAACCCCTCGCCCAATCGAGCCTGTAGTCGCAACTTCGAGCAAATTTTTCAACCGGCCCCGTCTCTGGGACGAGTTCTTTCGTACCCGATGAATTTTCGCCCAAATTTGGCTAGCCTGATTTTCTGCCACAATTTCGGCTTGCCTCTTCCACAAGTTCAAATCCGTATACGATGTTTGGTTCGCCCTATGCATTACCACCACGTCCCCATCCAACCTATCTGCTGCAACTGACTTCCCTACAACAGTGAGTTTGCTTAATCTCAGATTAAGCCACATTTTTGAGACAAAACTCGCCATGTGCTCCCTATTCGAATTATTCTACCTCCATCTCCACTTTTGCTCGTTGTGACTCCAGCCGTTTGCCCAAGCGCCCAAGGTCACTCATGGCCAGCAATGGTTTTCAGTTTTAGTTCATGCCATGTTCATGTCTTTGAACTAGTCGGACCTCCTGACCATTGTTCCCTACAAGTTGGGAAAGCAACCTATTATTATTTCATCGGATATTTCCCACTGTTTATGACATTGTCCTCTTTTCGCGCAATCCGCACTACCCGCAAATCCCCCAGTCATGCTTCATTCTGACTGTAAACGTATGATCATGCCAGACGGTATGTCACCCAAAATTTGGGAATAAACATTATTATTATTATTATTATTATTATTATACGCGAGTCAGTATGGCCACGGCCAGTTAACCCTTGATATTAAACCTAGGGTCACAAACTTTAAGGGGGTTGTTTGGCAAAATCCCGCAAAGTACAGCTTTGCTAGTCTCAGTTAGGTGACCATACAGCCAGAGGTCTATCTCAAGTGCAAGCAACCAGAAGACTGAGCCGCTTGCTGGTTCAGCATCAGGACGATCCCTGATTGGCTGAACGTCTGGACCCAACGGCCAATTATGAGCTACAGTCTGACAAATGCCAGTTGCTAATGGCACGCCCAGAAAGTGTCGGAAGTTCAGGAATGTTGTCGTTGCTTACACTTCCCAAACAACGCGCTGTACAGGTGTTTTTGTCCTGGTTTTGGGCTTCAGTACACATAGTTCACCTCTGTCGTTTGCACGGCGGGAACGCTAAATTGGACGGTTCAGAACGAGAACCTAGCTGACAGGAAACCATTAATAAGAATGCGTATGCGCCGCACTATACAAACTTTGTGTATTCACCGGCAGTCCGTGGAAGTTTTCCAATCTGGTTGGCAGAATACATCAGAAGAAAACCAGCCCATAGCTACTTTGCACTCCTTTATCAGTTGATCATCGGGTGCTGCTTCTCCGGGTCACTTGTTTGGAAATAACTAGTGTGTTTCGCGCACTGAGAGTAATTAAAAACAATCCTGATCTTTGAGGGGCAGAGCACTTTTGAACTCCACCCGTACCTACAAATATCCGCTGGAAAATTCCACTGACGCACGCGGACAACGTTCTGCAGCCCAGTTAGTTCCAACACCAACATACTCGCCTTAATCTAGTCCTTTCACTCTAGGCCCCACGAATAGTGTTCCGGGTGACACGTACTTAAAATCATTGACGAAGTTTGCGCAAGCAACACCGGTTGATTTCCGTCATTCAGTGTAGCCAACCATGCCACCTTGGCGGAGATATCAGAAGTATAGGTTTTTGACCGCCACGCCGTTTGGTTCCGAAGCACCGATTGTTATCATGTGGCTTTATTAGTCCCGAAACCTGATCCACTTGTTCTTCTGTGTTTGATTTTGCAATAAAAGGACAATATATTTCAAGTGTTTATTTATCTAACAATACGCGGGCTTGTGTATTACGAATTTTGACTGCCTGGAATTTTGGCCATCCTTCAGTAAGCATGGAAGATTTGGGGCGACAGTCTACAACCGAACTAAAAATTTCACAAGTTTGCGCAAACCTGTTGGTCAAACCTTGTTCAAACAGGTGACAAGTAAGTATCAGTTCTCCTCGTAGGCGGCGATACCCCGAATGAAATATGTCAACCACCGCGAGATGAGTTTCACAACCCACAGCTTTAAGGCCGGCAGCCCTTTTTGTGGCAGCTAATTGAACACGCTAAATGAGGATCACGTCCTCTTCCATCCTGAGTAGGCCAATTAGTTAGCGGGCGCTGACGTGTAACCAGGCTTTGAAGTCGTCCGCAAAGGCCTTTCGAACTTCTGGAATGCAGTTGACGTGGCTCAAAAACAGTAGTGGTCTCAAAATGGAGCCTTCAAAAACCCCAATGGAGGCCTGCGCCGAGGAAGGGTAAGTGGGACTTACCTTTACGTGAAATGTTCTTCTGACAGGAGCGCCTAAATTCAGTTTATAATCCCTCCTTCAACGCCGTAAGACTCTAGTTTATGAAGCAGCGGGACGTGCTGTACTAGATCAAACGTCTTCGAAAAATAAAAAATATGGCGTCCCTCACGAGTCCCTCTTTATTAACTCAGGCTAAGCTGTCCATAAGCACTAGGCGTCTGTTCAGAAAGAACAGTGTGGGAGAAATCCGTGCTTGACTGGTAATATCCAGTTGTTTTTTCGGTGAGGTGACTTAAGATGGCTCAGTTCAGGATGCGTTCCATCACCTTACACCCTATTCTAATGAGGCTTATAGGCCCGCAGCTTCCGAGCGATATTCGGTCACCAGTTTAGTAGACTGACGCGACAACCGCTTCCTCGAAAGCAAAGGGTGAGTTGCTTCTGTCGAGCAACCGGCGAAACACTGGTTATGCTTTGCTAGCATCCTTAGATGGAACCCTTCTGCCCCAACGCACTGGATGGGTTTGTCTCGTGCAACAGTAGAAGATCAACAGTAGAGATCAACAGTGAGGATCAAGTTGGTTAGCGGTTGTTTGCAGTCGCGTCTTGATAATATTGAATGTGACGAGATCGCTGGGGCAGAATATAGGACTGAATAGTGTACTTCGTGGACTTCCGATACCACCACTGGATCACTCGTGGTTTCCTCGTCCCTGTCCTTCGAGGAGGAAACGATTGGTATATTTCTATGGCGCTGCATCATGCACTCAAATAGCACACTTGGTCTCCCAGGCAAGCTCCAATATCGTGATTTGTTTTCGTGTGTTCCACTGGCGGATTTTGAATTTAGCGTTTCTGCATTTTGCGAAATGCTATCCGGTCTTTTGTGTCGTTTGAAGTTTTCTTTTGGAAAAAAATAGTTGAGACCTCTTTTCCAAAAGGCACCGATTCCTTTTAGGCAGCTTTCTGTCCATCAGACTGCGCGCTGGTTTTCTCAGGACGAACATGGCATCATTTGTATGATTTTTAGAACGATGGTGTGGTATAATAGGTCCCAGTCCTAATTGCTCAAAGATGCTACTCATTGCCGGAAATTATGCATGGCAGAAGTTCCGAAGCCACGTCTGTGGTTCCGGACTTCTCGCCCAGTAGCAGATTAATCAAACGTTAGCAAACAGTTCGCACAATGTCCCGGTGTAGCTTTATTTAACACTCCATCACGGATTCACGGATTCACGGATTGATACACAGGAGCGAGGCTTTTGCCCAAGTTTCCCGGGTCGGTTTTGTTCTTGTCGTTCAGCAGCTGTCGTTCACCTGAAAGGCACAAGTGAAAAAAGGGTGTAGCACTGCTCTTTAAGTTCTCAGCGCGGGGCAGTATGTTTGCCAGCGCGAGGACTCGCGTAAATAAGTGTCTAACAGTGTTTTGAACTGAGTTCTAGAGGGAGCGTGGACAACCATCTCAGGAAGGTTATTCCACGCAGCAACTACCCGAAATGAGAAAAAAGTTTGCCTAATGAAGGTGTGCGCTCTGAGCTTAAAAATCTTCTTACCGTGTCCCCGCCGTGTGTTTGCTGGGTCAACGGTGAAAAACCTGTTGGCCAAGCCTTGTTCAAACAGGGCGTAAGTAAGAATTAAGTCCCCTCGGAGGCGACGATACTCCAAGGGAAAGAGGTCGAGCACCACGAGACGCGTTTCGTAGTCCATGGACTTGAGACCGGCAACCATTTTCGTAGCAGCTCGCTGGACACGCTCAATGAGGATTACGTCTTTCGTGCGTCCTGAGTAGACAACCGGGTTGGCATATTCAAGGAGCGGTCTGACATAGGCCCCATAGAGTATTTGGAAGTCCGTGCGAGTAATACGAGAGAAGGTACGCCGAATCATCCGTAGAACAGCGAATGCCTTCTGAGCCGATTTCTCAAGGTGCAGTGAGAAGGACAGGTTTGGAGAGAGCCAGATACCCAAATCTTTTTTGGCATCTATCCTCGTGATGTCTTCTGGTCCTTTCTCACCATGCATGACAAAGGAGTTCGCTGAGTCTCCTCCAAATGACATATGGACGCACTTTTCGTCATTCAGAGGAAGGTGCCAGTCCAACGACCACTGCTTTGCGGCGTCTACATCAATTTGGAGGGCACTGGCATTGGAACTCCACGATTTCAAGTCGTCCGCAAAAAGTAGACATGGACTTGAAAGAACATCTGGAAGGTCATTGACGTATATCAGAAACAGCAAAGGTCCCAAAACGGAGCCCTGAGGAACTCCAATGGAGACCGGCGCCGCAGAAGAGTAGGTCGAGCCTACTTTCACTCGGAATGATCTGTCTGATAGGAATGCCTTGATCCAGTGTAGGATTTTCCCTTGAATCCCGTAAGACTCGAGTTTGTGGAGCAGAGGGACGTGTGGGACTCGATCAAATGCTTTTGAAAAGTCGAAAAATATGGCATCCGATATGAGTCCCTCGTCCTTGGCTTGGGTTAAGCTGTCCATAAATACGAGCATGTTCGTCACGCAGGAACGGTTTGGGAGAAATCCGTGTTGAGCTTGAGAAATCAAGTTGTTGGAAGTAAGGTGATCTAGAATGGCTCGCTTCAGAATGCGTTCCATCACCTTGCATGGCACGCTAGTGAGGCTTATAGGCCTGTAGCTGCCAGGCGATAGTCGGTCACCAGTTTTGTAGATTGGCGTGACAATCGCTTCCTTCCAAACAGAGGGAAGGTGGCCTTCGTCAAGCGACTGACGAAACAGCAGATGGAAATGAGTTGCCAGTGTGTACGACGTTTCCTTCAGGATCCTTGGGTGGACTTCGTCGGGCCCCAACGCGCAGAATGGGTTGATCTTGTGCAGGAGTTGACGAATGTCCTCCACCGTGAATACCAAGTCGGTTAGAGGCCGTTCGTAGGTACGCCTTGACAACGTTGGATGTGACGAGGACGCTGGGACTGAATACAGACCTGCATAGTGATCTCTGTAGAACTCAGATACCACTATTGGGTCACTCGTGGGTTCCCCGTTCCTGTCCCTCAGGGAGAACGCGGATGGTTTGTTTCTTCGGCGATGCCGCATGTATTTGAACAGCACATTTCTGTTCTTCCGGGCGAGGTCTAGAATGGTGGCTTGTTTTCGTATGTTCCATTGGCGGATTTCCGATTTACAGCGGTTCCGCATTTTACGAAATGCCAGCTCATCTTCTGTGTCTCCTGTAGTCAACTTTTTGAGAAATAGTTGTGACCTCTTTTCCAGAAGACGCCGGATCCTTTTGGGTAGTTTACGGCTCATCCGACTGCGTGCTGGTTTTTTTGGGACGAACATCGCGTCAGCCTCGTGAACTTTCTGGACAATAGTCCTATATAAGTCTTCCACTGAGGCTGGCCCCAGTTTAACTTGGTTAAGAAAGATGCGCATTCCCGAAAAGTCTGCACGGCAGAAGTTTCGAATCCACGTTTGGGGTTCGGGATTTCTGGCCCAATAGCAGATGAAATCAAAGGTGAGCACACAGTGGTCGCTATGTCCCAGTGGAGCGTTAATTGTCACCTGATCAACGAAATGTCTTTCGTTGGTGATGACCAGATCCAGGAGGGACGGTTGTTGGCCCGCGCGGTATCTGGTGGGTGCAACGACATGTTGAGTCCAAGCGCTCTGTTGAACGACTTCGGTCAGCGCCGCTGCAAAAGGTCCGCTTGATCCGACGCACTGGAGCTCCGTCCAGGGGGCCTTTGGAGCGTTGAAGTCACCTACCAGCAGGAGATGAGTGAAGTGGTAGCTGGAGGAGAGTTGCCCAAGGGTTCGTATGAGGAAGTGGTCATCTTCCGGAGGACTCGAGGGGCTACGGTAGACCACACCGAGAAGGAGAGAATCGGACCCGCGCAGCGGGACTTGAAGCCACAGTGCATCACAAAAAGGTGCAGGAGTGGTATCAGAGAGGACAATCGGGATTGGCAGGGCCGCATGTAAGTATAAAGCAACCCCACCAGTATAAAGCAACCCCACCAGCGAAGTGTCTTCCGTTGTTAGTAACCAAATCCGGTAGGAATGGTAGTTAGCCTGTGCAACATCTGGTGGGTGCGACGACATTCTGAGTCCAAGTGCTCTGTTGGACGAAGTCGATCAGTGCGGATGCCAAATCTCCTGTAGACCAGATGGGGTGGAGTTTTATCCAGAAGTCCTTTGGGGCATTAAAGTCATTTACCAGCAAGAGATGTGTGGCTTGGTGTCTGAGGAGCAGCTGCTCAAGGATTTAGTTGAGGAGCTGGGTATATTCTGGTGGAGTCTAGCAGGAACGATGCACCAAGCCAAGAAGAAAAATCCTTCCTACGCAGCGGGAATTGAATCCATAGTGCGTCACATAAACGTGCAGGAGTGCTGTCTGAAAGAACGGCGGGAATAGTCAGGTCCACGTCTAAATATATAGCAACCAATCTTGTCCTCCCGCATTTCTAGTCAGCGTGGAAGATGAAATAGCCGTAATCAAAATCTCCGCATCAGGGACACCTGGCTTGAGCCACGTCTCCGTAAATGCAGTTGTGGACGGTTGTTAAAAGCAAGCTGACTGTTTAACATCCCGAGGGTTTGTTCAAAGAATGAAAGCACTGGATGGATAAAGCCTTCAATATTGTCCGTGAAGCGTCTGAAGTTGGGAAGCTGAGAAGTGTACTACCAAATAGGTTAGCGGACTTAATAGTTGTACGCCAGGTTTGAACCCAAGGCTTCAAAGGGGCCTTTGTGTCGCACTTTGCTGCTCACTACTTTATTTTTTCCGAGTATTACTCTCCGTTTGCATTGCATCCCGCAGTTGGGTTTCCGATGGCCTGTTACCTTTCATAAGTAAAACGTTCGCTGACTGCTACCTGTGAAAGAAAGAAGCTCTTTGCTGTGGAGTGACTTATTAGAAAACGTCAACTGAAAAGTTATAAACTATTGGACCAAAAAGTGACACTCTCATATGGACCTTGTTTTAAAAAAATAAATATCCGTCTTCTTTTTGAAAGCGTCTTCTTGAACTTTCCTTGACATTCTTTGACTATAACGCAAGTGGAAACGAATGCTACGAAGCAGTTCTACAAATTCCTTAATAAATCCCACCTTCCATTAGATCAAGGTGTAGTTACGAGAAACCACATAATATTCGCAGGCCTCATCAGTAGTATTCACCGTCACACACCTTCGCCCTTTGAAGGTCGCTCGCATGCCACCGATTTTCATTTAGCTCCGTTAGATCGGCTCCAGCAGCGGATCTATTCGGCAGCTCTTTGGGTGTATCACCCAACTTCCGGGGCTGCATCCCATTCACTCTTTCCGATCTCCGACCTTGAATTGTACAGACGTCACCCCGGCAATCGGCAACGACAAATGGACCTTGCCATCGACCGCGCGGCTTTCGCGATCCTAGCCCACTCCTTCTAAAATTCTGATGATCCTTCTACTTGACCTTCGCGTCTATGGAGAATGGTCGTGCCTTTCTATTTGCCGTTTCCTCTCTAATCCTTTTCTGAACAGCTGCCAAGTTTTTTCGGGCTTTCCTGTTTTCCTCTCCTAGCTCCTCCGTTGCCATAAGTGTGTGTTGCCGGCCACAACCCTATTTCCTGATCAACTAAAAGGCGTGAATATCGACCACGAACGGGAACTTGCCTGTGGTTGGTTGTGTGGAAGCATGTGTTAACAAAACATCGGCAGATGCACTTCTCATTCATATTTGGCCGTCAGCCACTCATTGATCGTTTGGTTATTGTTTTTGGTTAGACCGCTTTTTGCGAGTGGTATGTTGCCGTCCTTAGTCGTCTAATGCCCAGCTTCTGCAATCAGCCCCTAAACTCTTCGTTCTCAAAGCAAGGCCCCTGATCGTTTAGGACCGTTTTTGACCTCCCATGGTTAGCCACATTATGGCTGGCCACACCGGCATCATCTTTACGACCTCTTGTCTCATCGACACCTTATTCCCTGTATCGGTACGGATTCCGAAAGCCATCAGGAGAAGGTCTAAAAGCTACAAAATCTCCCTACTTTTCGACTAAACTCCAGCCGGTGAGGTAATCAGCTAGCATTTTTGTTTCACCAAGACTTTGAAGATGGAAGAAATCGCCCCTCTGGAGCAACGTCTCTGCAGTCAGCCTGTAGTGATCACATACTGTTTGCTTTCAACCGAACCATACGCGGATCGCATAGCCTTAACGGTATATTAATATTAATCGTGTTTATTCTCAAATGTTGTGTAGCATACCATCAGGCATGGGCATACTGTTACAACCAGAATGGAGCATGACTGGTAGGACGTGTGGGTACTGAGGATTTCGCGGGAAAGCAACGGTGTCATAAACAGTGTCTGAAAACTCTCGCCTTCTGCCGAATCGCTTGAATGATTGCATAGCCTAGATGCTTGCCGGCCTTTTTTCTGGGATTTTGGTGGAGTTTCAGGGTATCACTAGGTCCCGGGCGTCCTGCGGTTACTTTCAGGAATCTGAACTTCCTAATACTATTGTTTCTTTCCTCAGGGGAAAATGCCAACCTGAATCAAGACCAGATCGTTAGAATTTAAAGGTGGCGGGCAAAACCAAATCGAGGGAGGACACAACAAGAGGTATCCTGCCCGATACATGGCAAGAAAAGTGCTAATGGCGGAAGATGAGTATCCAGAATAAAAGGTCTGGTGAAACAGCAGATTCGGCGTCATTCAGCCGGTCACTTTGAACTAAAACCTAAAACCACCACTGAGGCGCCGCTCACTAGAAACACACCCAAATTATTTTCGCCGTAACTCTAAGGTTTTCGAGGTTGTGACTTTTACCTGGAGTTAGTCTAATCCATTTACACTTGTAAGCGATATGTTGCTCATAGCATTTTGTTTAAGTGAAATTTCAAAGTCACGAACCATCACCGATTCGCATTTAGTTGCCGGTTTACGAGAGATAAAAGACGAAATCGCACTTTACCATATTTTGGCGTTCTTTAAGAATAAAATAAAATCTACAGAATATCCAATGCAAATTTCACCCAGGAAAATCGGTCATCAACTTTTTTTGGCTCTATACTCCCCAGATTCAACGCACGAGATAATTGTGTTCAGCGAACTTCATCACAACATTTTTTCTTATGTAGCTCAGCTTCCATTAAGTATAACATTGTCAAAAAACAGCGTGAACTATACTCCCCAGATTTAACAAACGAGTTAATTTTGTTCAGCAAACTTCGTCACAACACTTGTTCTTATGTAGCTCAGCTTCCATTAAGTATAACATTGTCAAAAAACAGCGTGAACTGTGCAATGGAGATGCGATGGCTATCTTCGCGGATGATTGCCTTTCCCAGCTATGCATAACTAGCCCGTGGACAATGCAGCGTCAGGAGGTAGTCTTCGGTAAATTACCAACCCAGAGGTATCATTGCTATTAGGAATATTACTCAATATAGATGGAATACGTCATGAAGCGGTCATCATGATAACGGCAATTGTTGTCACTCACCTCGACTACTTGTCGTCACTGCAGCATGCGAACCCTGTGTCAATGTGCGGCGCTGATTATAAGGCTCCACATATACACGGTAACCTGATCCAACGGCTAATGACGACCCGTTATACTCATAACTGTATTCACTATCGCCTACCTTCGCTACTTAGCGTAACTGCTAGGTCCGTGTCACTGTTCGACGCTGATTACGAAGCCTCACCTAAACTCGGCAACCTAATATAATAGCCAATGACGGTTTTTCATTACCATAACTGTACGCGTTTTCAATCATCTCGAATACCTGTTGTAACTGCTAAGCCCATTTCTGTGTGCGACTCTGCTTATGAGGCCTCACCTATGTAAAGTAACCTAATCCAATGACCAACGACTGTCTCTCACGCACACCCATACGCGATGTCGCTTATCTCTGCTACCTAGAGTAAACACCAGGCCAGAATCCATGTGGGCCGGTGAAAATAAGGCCTCAACTATGTGTGGTATCCTAATCCAACGCCCAAAGTGGGTCCGTCATACTCATAACTGCAGTCGATATCGCCTACTTATGGCTACTTATGGTAATTGCTAGGCCTGTGTCTATGTGCAACGCCGAATGTGAGGCCTCAACAAGGCTCAGCAGCCTAACCCGATGGCCAAAGACGGCTCGTCACGCTTATAACCGTACTCGACGTCGCCTACCTTGGCTACTTATAGTAACTGAAGGGCCCGTACACACACTGGTAACTGACTAATGCCCGAACCATACATAATAGACCAACCCAACGACCAACGGCGGTCCTTCATGTTCATACGTGTCATCCGTCGGCCAACTCCATGCCTAAAAAATACACAATCAGCTTTAACAAATCACGTTTCTATTTAGTGGTCGTATCGGTACAAGCGTAGTGTGTAGTCAATCCAGTACTGATTCAGGAAGCCGGTTTTACTCGACAGAGTTTCTTAAAGGAAAAATGTGTAATCAATTGCCACTCGTACACATCTTCCGCGATATCATTTAAAACACATAATCAAACAAAGTTGTATTGGCTAACTCACCAAATATAATGGTTCACAAATTTGTGTGCCCCTCCTTGGACTGTTAATGGTGTGTTCACTGTCTAATAAGTACAAATCTAATTATATCCTGTCTCATTTAGTCGAGTGTTTTCACCACCCTGATTGTGGCAAACGTTCCGTTTTTTTCATTGTACTAATGCAGGTTATCCTCCTCAAACTCACCCAACTTTACTGTCGTCATCTCACTCTCTCATTTCCGAGCCTCGAACTTCGGCAGTAGCGGTTTGGACGCCCTGTTTGCTGTTATCCAGTCCACCTAGTCAATTATTTACATACTCAGAGCTACCCAAACGGACCAGAAAAATACCTGCGATCTTACGATTGCTTCGTTCTACTTCTGCGAATTCTCCTGGTCAACCAAAAAACCACTGCTCACAGAATTGCACGTCCCAGCCTAATCGCCACAAACATGACGTCCGTTACGGGGCTGTCCAGAAACCGAAGTACGTCAGTGCAATGATGGCACAGCACTGCCATACCCAGTTTGATAGCACACCCGCAACTAATCCCTTCCTACTCTCGACTGTACCTTCTCGCCCACTTGGTCCATCACCTCAACTACGAAAAAACTCATGCTCTATACTGAATGTAATATTATGATCAGGACTGCCTGAGCATGCTACTCATCAGTTATGAATAAACATTGCTATTACCTTACACTTTGTGGGTGCATGCCAAAGGACTGGATGGCTTTGGTCAATTCATTCAAAAACACCTGCACCTTTCCCTCTTCTTTGAACTGCGTCTGCACACTCCACATCGGCAAGATTTTCATCAGATATTTGAAAACCGGGGTCCAGAAGACGTTAATTAGTCAGGAATTCTGACCACTTTTAGCTGCTTGTTACCTCAAGCCACAGTCAAACTCACATCATGGTGCTTCCTAGCAGTCTTTCTGAGACTTTTCCTATTTTGAGTCCGCAATGTAGACACGGCCGTCTTGTTGCTTCGTCTAAATGACGTAAACGAACCACGGTGCGCCCTCAATGGACGCAAGAATATCTTTGATTCATGCTGATCTTAATTTGTGACGATTCCTTGGCGAATCTTAACTACAATAAGGACCCTAAACGACTCACCCAAGATGTTCATGTACGTGTCCACGGACCCAAGTATTACGCCGCGGTGACGGTACCGCGATTACCGTACCCAGTCTGATTGCTTGCCCGTAGTTCACCATATCCCTAATATTCACCGGATGAGGGCGTTACGTGCACCCACACTGCCCACCTCCATCTATTTGATTTGTGCCAGGTCTTGAAAGCACTGGCCACATTATTGTGCTGTCTGCTTGTTCTGCCATAAACACACTAATTCTGCCAATATCAGTACCAATGGTTCGGTATAGGCTTGCGCCCGATATGGCGTGTACTGACCATCATAAAAGAACAAAAGACTTACTAGCTGTGACGAATTTCTTGGCTTGGCCTTGCAGGACGCCTGCCAAAACGATAGGGGACCTTTTCAGACACAGGTCATGATAGGCTGCTGAGTTTTGAGTTTGCGCCGACATATAGGGCGCAATTATTGTTCTTCTCCTTTGGAAATTATGTCTATCTGCAATAAAGAAGAAAACACGTGAAGAAACCGGCTCTTCCACAAATTTCCCACCGCCGACAGGGAGACATCATGCGAAGCCACTGGCAGCCACTGAAATATGAATTCCGCGCCCATGGTGGACCTCGAGTACGTTTAAACAACTTCCAACCAAACTGCTCCAGCACGGGCAGATCTTAAGGGACCGAATAAATGCCATCAAAGGCTGAATCTTTATGCTAAAGTTTCCATCTTTCGGACTATGCTTTCGGAGAAATTTTGGGTGTGCGTTTAGGGCTCGACACAGTCTACATCGATGGGAATTAAAATTTAAATAGTGCAAGGTCCCCTGTAATTAGTCCACTCGTTCGTCTGCATAAAGCTACCGTGTTCCTTGTTGGCGAGCCTTTTTCCGACACTGTGGCACCGGACCAGGGACAGCAGCCAGATATAACGGAGTGTCGACAGCCGAATCCACGAACCCCTGACAATAACGGCTCAAGCGTTGGCGTGAATTCAGCTGCAACAACAAAATCATTTCCGAAGCGCTTGGTAGAAACATCTACGTATCAACTCAGAATTAAACCACCAAATTATGCTTCAGATGCAAATTCAGCTGACTTGATCGGCAACGGCATCACGGAGTTACATTACAACCCTGCTGCCGGTCTAAACTTCTACTCGTGGTTCAGACGTTACGGAGATACTTCTGCAGTCGGACCGAAACACGAAGCTGATGCTTAGCGAGTGCGCTTATTGATTAGAAAGCTTGATGCAGCGAACACATGATGTTCCACCTTCATCCTGCCAAGGAGCACGCGAGATCTGAGTTTTGACAAGACCTTGCAGCAACTCTCAAACATTTTCGGTGAGCTTTCGTCCCTGTCCAGTATCGGCTAATAATGTATGCAACTAGTGAAAAAGGAGTCTGAAGGCCATGTAGCATTTATGCAGATGGAGGTAATGCTGAATGTGAACAATTCAAGTTATCTACCATGGCGGAAGACCAGTCAAAGTATTCTAATTTCAAAAGTGGCCTCCAGTCGCATTCAGAAAGTAATATCAGGGAGAGGCTAATAAACAAGTTTGAACAGTCTTTAGAGGTAATGCTGCGGCCCATTCCTTGCGGGTGTTACCGAAGGCTGACCACCAAACACGAAACCGTAATTTTGAAGAGACCATTACCCAACTCCGCTTTTGATCTCGCGAAGACGACCTTGAGGCCACATCCCGTGGTGAAAAATTCCAGTAGAGAAAGGCCCCCGACATCATGCTGGCATGCGGCAAATGACAGTCTGTGTGGTTGTGTTCCTATAAAAGTACAAACTTTCGGTGTGTAATAGAAGTGGGCACAAGGAAAGCCAGTGTCAAACGCGAAAAGCAAATCGAAGATGCCACCAAACCCGAGGGTCACGAAGCAAACGGGAACCATCAAAACGATGGTCAACCGCAGCCGTTGACGTCAGACAAGGTTGGAGACCATGATACGATTATCCGTGAATTGATATGGTCCGTAAGGCCACCAAATTGACAGCTCACCGCAGGAAGAAATAAAGTACCCCTAATCCAGCTGGCCAACAACCAGTCCACCAGGAGAACCCTGCCAAATTTTTAACGACGGTGGCTTTCGTCTGTTGTCGGTGCCTTTTCCCAAGTGACCGAATTGTCATTGCCACCGAACTTTGCCTCCGGATCCTAGCAAGGTCCACAATGGAAGTTCATGGATAAGCCGCATGATTACCCTCGCCCGAAGCCATGTTTATTGGCCCTGTGTGAGTGGGCACATGAAGCAGTCATACCGGAGTTGTTTCCGATGTGTAACTGCCTAGAACTTACCCAACCGACTTTCGCCGCGGCTTTGGCCACAGACATGAAAACCATGGTCAGCGCCCATGTGGATTTCGTCTTACCAATTACTGAACAAAGCTTCCTAGTCGTTGTGAGTAGGAAGTGAGTTAGTGATTGGATGTACTTATTTCGTCTGAGAGAACAACGATGGAAACCAGCACCAATCTGCGGCATTGTTTTCAATATTCGGTATCTCAGAAACTATTGTGTCCGACAGTGGTACTCGGTTCACATATCATCAGTTTGGTGAACTCTTTCAAACACAAGGCATCAAACACTTTTCAGTCATTTCATCCCCAATCCATCGGTCAAGCTGAAGGGATCGTAGACACCTATAAACGCGCGTTGACAAAAGCAGAAAAGTAACGGACCACGCCAAAACTCTCGGGTGCTTTTCTGCCGAATTATGGAGTAATTCATAATACTATCTCCAGACTGCTGCTCTCCGGAAGAGGGTATGATGAACGGACTGTTGAGACTTACCCAGGACGCTATCGTGTTAACGTGTTTTCAGTCACTAACAGGAGGAACGAACGTTCTGGCCTGGAAACCATGCGCTTATGAGAGACTATTGCCCTGGGCACTGAAAATGGACCGTCGGAGCCGGCTGAGTGGAAGCATTGATATGGAAACAGCATGCCAATCAGATACGGCCGACTAAGTTACTTGTCCCCAAGAAGAGTTACTAGACCTCAGTTTGCTGCTCGAAACCACTAATCTCCCAGGACCAGTTCCAGCAGTTCTTGCATCACATACCGACAAAGGCATATCCATAATAATAATAATAAT